>OU015752.1:44615652-44635102 GCA_907169655.1 Acomys percivali | reverse complement strand
GTGTGTGTGTGTGTGTGTGTGTGTGTGTGTGTGTGTGTGTGTGTGTGCATGTGTGCATTTTCCACTCCTCTTTCTCTATCACTTCAAGTTCAATTTATTTGTATTATCAAATGGCTTATAAATGAATACCTTAAAATTATAATAATTAGGGCTTTGAAGATGGCTACGGTAGCAGAGTACCTATGGAGCAAGCAAGAAGACCTGAGTCTGGACCCTCAGCATCCACACATGGCAGTATGTGTCTATAATTGCAGAGCTGTGGGACTACAGAGACAGTCTGGTTTCTGGAGTACCCTGGGGTAACCATTATAAAATAATCAGTGAGGCTCAGGATCAGTGAGTTGCTGTGTCAAACAAAAAGGTGGAAAGTGATTTACAAAAAGGTGGAGAGTGATTTAAGACGACACCTGACATAGCCCCCTGGCCCCCACATCCACATGTTTACACATGCATACACATCTGTGAAAATGCACACATGGGTACACACAACTCACCCACAGTGTCTCCTTAATTAGAAACAAGTCACTAAAAAAGTTGAAACATGGAAGATCACCCCGGAGGGTCACTTCCTGATGCCATTTTTACCACAGAAACTAAGTAGCAAAATAACATAAGCTTTATGGCATAGGAATTACAGGTGCCCTGAGATTGCAGTGATTTTCAAACCATCCTTGAAAAATACCCACTTATATTTCTGCAAAGAAAGTGTACAGGGCCTTAGCTCTTGAGTGAGGTAAGGCTCCCTTTTCTGCTGACGGCCCTGTAGTAGGGATTATGGAGCACAGAGGGTGCATAACTTAAGTACATGTGCTTATTCACAGAGGAAAACAGGGCTGCAAGCTGCTAATATTATATGCTTTGCTGTGATAATGGCACTTCAGATACCTGAGGGGAAAGTATACTTGGAAACACCCCGGAGGATTTCCCTTTGTCTGTACTCTTTGCAGGCAGGCGAGGGCTTTCTGCTGACTACTGGCTGTTTCCTTCCCATTGCCATAATTTTTGGTGTGATTCAAAAAGGGCTGGTCTGGAACTGGAGCTCAAGGTCCAAGTTTCACATCTACCACTAATGTCTGTGCTGATCTTAAAGGAGAGACAGGATGATCATTGCTGTCCCCGATGTTCTCCACTGAGCATTCCCAGCTCTGAGCGTTTTCATATCGAGGCACAAGGTGGGAGGTGGGTTATCATGTCAGTGCACTGTCCTTGGGCACTAGGGGTATTCACCATACCCATGCTAGCAATACAAATATCTGACCCCGTGGAAGAGAGCTGTGATGCAGACAAGCAAAAGAATCTAAACCCAGGGCTCTCGTGCTCCATAACTCTCATCTGTGTTTTATAATCCCATCTACGGTCGTGACACTTTACACCTCAGACCCTAAATTATGAAAGAGTCCCCAGTGAGAACTGGAGGGATGTAGAGATCTGTGGATAGCAGACATCCGGGGCCCTTTCATTTACCTCCATCAGAAACATCAAACTTGGTATTCCACTCAATAATGTAATAAAAATTTTCCAATACTAACAGCTTTTCACTGCCGAGGTTATGGATAACGTATGGAATGATTTATTTGCAAATTATTCAACTGAGCTCTGGGCTAATTATATTGGAAAATTTTATAGATTAATACTTCCTTGTAAGGTCCATGCTTTCCCACTGGAAGGGCAGGCAAACTGATTTAAGGGAATACACGCGTGGATAGGACAACTTGGCGAATGAGGAGACAGGCAGGTGTCACCAATACTCTAGATAGTGACCTCTCACTGTTTGTTGTCAGTCTGAAAGCGAGGGAGTCAAGTTTGCTCCTGCTTAAAATCAACAAGTAAAAGAACTATAAAGCAAATACAAAAGGTCGTTGAAAATGGAGTACAAGCTGGGCGTGGTGGCTCACGCCTATAATCCCAGCACTCGGGAGGCAGAGGCAGGTGGATCGTTGTGAGTTCGAGGCCAGCGTGGTCTACAAAGTGGGTCCAGGACAGTCAAGGCTACACAGAGAAACCCTGTCTCGAAAAACCAAAAAAAAAAGAAAATGGAGTACATTTTATCATTTAAGTATCTTGTTTTTATTTTTGATACGTAATGTCTTGTTATTAGTTAATGGGAGAATCTTCCTTTAATAATTATATACTATAATCACAGGCCACTTGAACTTCAAATAGAATTAAAGGATTCAGACTGTCATAACTATTTTAACAGAACATGGCAGCAAATGTTACTTACGTTGTAGGAAAACTGTACACCAAAGTTACCAAAGGGTCTTTGCGTGACATGATGGTACTTACACGGCATGCCACAACAGGGAAAAACCACAAGCTCATCTAGTCCCCATCACGTGCCCTCCTAGAAGATGACTGACCCGCCTTCCAAGATCTGTTAAGTCAATGCTAATGTCACCCTCTGTCTGTCTTAATTCTCTTCTGAAGGTTCCCGAGTTGTGGCAACTTCTAGCAGGGAGGCCTATGGTTTAATCATGAGTCATCAAACTAGTTACATTGGCGCAGTTCAAATATGTGCCTTTTAAGCCTGGATTGTAAACTCTCCAAGCACCAGGTCACACATGGGCCTTTGAGGATACAGGAATTGGAGGGCTCGTAGAGGATCTGCCTGGAAAGACAGAGGCTTTGCAGAGCGCACTGCACCCTGTTGCATACAGGGAAGACTTGGGTGAAGTGATCTCTGAGCAGGCCATGAGCACGGTAATCTTGTTCTCTGGGACTTGGATGCTCCTGGCTCTCTGTACCTGTGTTCAGAGGTACCTATTTCAGGGAGGATAACGCTGATTTATATGTTTCCCTCTTTATCTTTCTACCCTTCCTGAAGTCTACCACAGGGATTCCCCAGAGCAGGACAGGAGGATTTTCCTCATTCCAAGGAAATGAAATAAGCATTCAAAATATTGTCCTCTGTGGCAATGCTATTTGTCTTTGTTCTCAAAATAAATATCTTATTTATCTCTCTTACTTCTTCCTTAACTCCCAACTAGATTAAATGTTTGGAAAAATCAGAATTAACTTGAACAATAGGATAATTTGATCTGGGTGAAAAATGGGAATAAAGAAGATAACTAAACATGGTATTTCTAGATACTTATTAGCCTACAAGGCCCTGGAGCATTAACACTTGCAGGGTTTGGTTTTCTGCCACTGACTGGGTTTTCTGAGGAATAAAGGGATGGCTTGGTCTATTCTAGGCGACTGTAACAGAACACCCGAGAGACAGAGAGCAGTTTTCCCCTTACATTACTAGGAGCAAGGCACTGGCAACCAATGAGGGCTTTCCTGATGTGTCTGAGGAGGGGATGACAGATGGACAAGAGCAAGCAAGTGCCGAATCCTGCCTTTATGGGACCTAAAGCCTGATACCAGGATGAACCCCTCTATCATCAGAGAGAGACCTCTAGCCTACCCCTGCCTCTCCACAGCACGCCTTTGGGTTTTCACTTTCCCAACCCAGGAATCTGGAGAGATATCTTCAAAGCACAACAGTGGCCTGATCCATGTGACAAAGCCAGCAGGTGACAGACAGATAGTGGCTATTATTTTTCATTATTATCACCCACAGTGTCTTCCCTGGTGCCTGTTATAGCCACTAAGAAATGTTTCTATGCACTGTGAAAGTGTCTTCACATCTCTCTCTACCTCCTGCTCTCTGAATTAAGACACTATTCACCCACAAATACTCTCAAAAGTCAGTGGCCTAAAACCATAAAATTGCCAGTCAAATTTGAGAGAAGAGAGCATATGTTGAAATAATTGGAAAAGCCAGTGACAGAGGCCATGCATGTGAGGCTTTACCAAGTCTTTCACACAATCTTTCGCACTAACCCCGGACTCCAAAGAGTCCACAGTGGGCACAGGGTGTTGACGCCAGACAGTTCAAAGCAGACACAGGGCAAGTAAACTGGGGTCTAGAAAAATATCCAACACCGACCAAGACTCCCAGCATTGGTTTAAACACACTGATCATGCCACTGAGGCCCTAACATACAGCTCGTGAAATGTGGCAACATGGTGGGGTCATCCTGGCTATGTCCTTCATGTCATACAGGCAAGGCCTTCCACTTATTTCCCTAAGTCATAGAAGTGATGAATAGTTTTCTGAGTGTCAGTGCTGTTCTCCGCTACCTCACCACCCCAATACTCATTCCAAAGATTGCAGATGTTGATCTAGGTCCCAGTTTCCTAATTACAGGTGGCCATGGGTTTTCATGAGGGACCTGCGCCCTCCCTGGCTTTATCAGCACACAGCTGTAGTTGTGTCAGTTCTCGGGCCGAGCACAACCTTCTTAGTAGCACTCACTATGCATTCGTTCATAGATTAGCGCCTCAAGTGTCTGAGCACTAGGCTGAGCCGTGGAGAGTGGAGGCAGAAGAGACACTGCATTTAGATCACAAGGCCTAGAGGAGCAGGCAAGAAGTTAATCACATCTAATCAAGTAAGTGCAAATACAATGCCATCAGTTTGGGGTATAATCTCAAGTTTTTCTAATTCTATATTCCCATGTTCTGAAATTCCTTAAGTTTGAATCCTTCAAACATAAACATATTCAAAAATATTTTGGAAGACAGTTTTCAATTCTTTACACAACATTTACTTACATTTTATAAACAGGATTTAAATGAAAATGCATGTAAAAAAATCAAATATTTCATGGATCACTTTATAAAGGATGGTAATGATTCCATGTTTATGTCAGTAACCATAACCATGCAATATGACATTAGAACATATATCTGATAAACAGGTTTGTAAAATGGCTCAGTGGATATAGACATTTGTAGCCAAGTTGCTCCACTTAATTTTGAAATCCACATGGTGGGAGAAAAGAACTAATTGCTTCAGGTTGTTTTCTCTCTCTCCCTCTCTCTCTCTCTCTCTCTCTCTCTCTCTCTCTCTCTCTCTCTCTCACACACACACACACACACACACACACACACACACACACTCACACCCACCATAAAATGTGTAAGCATACATACACACAGGTATGCACACACATATACCCATGTACACATATACATATATAAATTTAATTTTGGATAAAAAAGGGAAAAAACAAGGTGTATAAAAATATAACACTGAGCATAGTGCTTTCACATACCAACTATTGTAACTAAGAACATACGAAACACTGTGATAAGGTATCTAAGGTTTTTGATGAAACCCCTCAAAACCACAATGGGGCACCACCGCATCCACAATCAGCCACAGTTATGCCTTGAGCATAAGAAGTTTTATTTCCTGCCTGGTGTGGTGGCACATGCCTTTAACTGCAGCACTTGGGAGGCAGAGGCAGGCAGATTGCTGCAAGTTCGAGGTCAGCCTGGTCTACAAAGTGAGTCTAGGACAACCAAGGCTACACAGAGAAATCCTGCCTCTGGAAAAAAAAAAAAAAGAAATTTTATTTCCTATTAGTGTAGATGTAGATATGTCACTTCTCTATTTAGGGAGGAGGTGTACATTCTTTTGCATATACACCGGATGCTTAGACATAACATTGACCTGTGATGTTAAACTTCTACGAAGTCAGATTTTTTAAAAGGAATGCACATAATGTATTACAACTGTCTGAGATAGCTGTGCTATTTACAACTCTATCAACAGAAGTGGTGTGAAGACGGAAACTGTATAACAGCAAATTGAAGAAAAATATTGACAACTGTCTTAGTCATTGCTGTGAAGAGACGCCATGACCACGGCGACTCTCATAAAGGAAGGGCAAGCTTAGAGCTTTAGAAGCTTAGTCCATTATCATCATGGTAGGAAGCATGGCAGCACACAGGCAGACATGGTGCTGGAGAGGGAGCTGAGAGTTCTACATCCAGATCCAAAGGCAGCAGGAAGAGAGAGAGAGCCACTGAGTCTACCTTTGGCTTCTGAAATCCCAAAACCCACCCCCAGTGTCACTTTTCTTACAACAAGCCCCCACATACTCCGACAGGGTCACACCTCCTAATGCCACTCCCTAAGCATTCAAATATATGAGCCTATAGGGACCATTTTTATTCAAACCACCACAACAACTCAGTTGGAAAAAACTAAAAGTAAAGAAGGAAATGCATTAAAACACTAAAAAGAAAACTGTTTTCCCTGAGTAAGTGAATACAAGCGATGGACTCTGTGTCAAGTGCACAGAGATAGGCCACAAGAGCTAGTAGACTGTATTGGCTCATGATTTAAACTCAAAAAGCTTTGTATGTCAACAGATGGAAGAGTTTGTCTTTCAGAACATGGCTCCCTTGTAGAATACATCCATATGCATTTCATATGTTCTTCTATGATTCAAGACAATGCCTCACTTCTACTTTGTTCCAGATATGTAGAACGCCATCTCTTATACATCCAGACAAACCACAAATTTGGTGCACATAATACCAGTTTCCAAACATTAACACTCAGAGGTATTGTCCCTTTTAGGATTATGAACCTACCTTACAAATTACAGCACTGATAAATGTTTTACAATGCAATGGAGCTACTAGAACATAGAACATGAGTTAATTGTCCTATTCAGGGGATCTGCACCTATGAGTGGGTCACATCTAAAATATAAGTATGAACCAGGCAATGGTTAGAAAAGAATGTTCAAGACAAAGGGGAAAACATCACACATTGTTTTCTTCTTCTTTTCTTTCGAAATTCAATTGCAAGCCATTGGAGGAAATGATAGCAGAAAAGGAATCAATGAATGATGACTTAATTGCTGGATGGAGAGAAAAGGGGGCACAGATATCAATGAAGATGACCAGAGATGGTTGAGAACTATTGTCCCCTGGGTAAACCAGAGAAAATACCATCAGTTCAGCAGAGGAATTTTAAGGAAAACACTAACTTATGAAAAGAATTCCAAAATCTTTCTTGCATTACATAGTTTTGTATATTATTGGGAAGATAGGGAATATTCCAAAAGAACTGCTCAAGATGAAATAGTAAGGATGTGTACATCCTCTTTCCAGAGTTTTCTGGAGGTATCAGTGCTATGGATGTATTCTCAGAACACTCATACCTGTTTAGGAAGCACACTGAGGAATTTCTGTGATGGTCCCAAGAATAATTCAAGCTTCAAGAATTAGAACACAAGGGTGATGTAATGTACTTCACATCTTTCTTAAGTGGTGTGTGGTTTATTTTCCACACATGTTTTTTAGCACATGTGTAATCATTAGTGGAGTAAATGTAGTTATGTATTTGTTTCTTATTTCTAGTCATAAATCCAATATGGGTACTGATGGTTAAAAGAACCTTTTGGAAGTTCAGATTTCTTTGTAGGGATTCTATGTGAAAATCTGTCACCAGAGTTTGTGGCATCCAGTTTACCATCTCCGCTTTATGTGAGCTGAAAGTAATTTCCAAATATTTTCACAGCTTCATCCCTGCGCACATGGTCCCTTTCATCCATCTTCAAAGCTGGCACATTGCTGGTCCCTGGCCACTCTCCTACAGTCTCACATCTCCCTCTAGCAAAAGGCAAGAAGTGACCTTCAGTGTTAATGACCCTTGCCCTTACAAGACTCTTACCTCATCAAACCCCATCTGAGGAAAGCTAATCTTCATCACGCTTGCAAATTGCCTTCCACAACATGAGAAGCAAATCCTAGAGATTAAGATGATTTAGAAGCACATGCCACTCTACAAAGCCTTTGTTCTCTTTGTGGCTAATACGAAGTGATCCCCTTTCCTTCTTCCTAAACCCCTCTGGCATTGCAGTAAGCATGAGTGATGGATTCAGTCAGCTACTGAACTCTCAACCTTCCCTCTTTCCTTCCTGAGGACATTATCCCCGAATCATGGCCATAATCCTTCAAGTCTCTCTCTACTCTATGCCTGAACACTACTCTCATTATCATGGGAACACTCATGTTTAACTCATCTAATGCCGTGGGCATACCTGAGTGCTTACCATTTACAGATTCTTTGAGTCCTTCATAGTCTCATGCACTGTAGTCTCGCTACATGCTCTTCCCAGGATCTACTTGCTATTTGTATCTCAACTACAGAAGGACACCATCACTTCCGAGACCTAACGTTTCATGTTGCCACCTCTACCCCGTCTCTTCCACAACTCCATGCCCCCTTCCTTAGACTGCAGAGAGCATGATTTGAGCCATTACCCTTAATGTCACATTGGCCGACTTCCACTCTCTTTAAATGAACCTTTGACAATCTGTGCTGTATCAGTGGGGTGTATATGATAAGATGAACATGCAAGTTGGTGATGGGTCTTAGTTCACCTAAACAAAGGACCAGAGGAAAGCTGGTCTTGCTCAGCCATTGATGTCATCAGCAGATGTGTCCATCAGCTACTGAAGAGACCACACACTGTTATTCCTACACAAAGAAAATGTGTGAAGCAATTTCCCAGTTCTTATTGCTTTCAGAAAGGATTCTACACAATGTATACATATATGTGTACACACCTAAGTGCACACACATATGTGAGGAGCGATTAGCCTTGACAATCTGGGTTATAAAATGGTGGGCTATGGAGGATGATAGAGACGGAGCTGCCTCTTCCTTTGGGTGCCATGTTAGAAGTTTGAGTGAGTTGGTCTTTTCTTTTAAACACCATGGTAGAGATATCTAGACTTGTGTTTGAACCATAATCTGGGTACTGTAGCCTGTCAAGCTGATAGAAAGAGTAAAAACACCCTACTTGTTGAAAATGTTTGTTGAATACACACCTTATCTCTTGAATTAGACTCTACCAGTCCTATCCTTGGTGAAGATCCCCCCTTCACATCTATTCTTCCCTCCCTAAATTGGGATTTGCCTTCTCATGTCTTGTTTTGTCAGTTAACAGTCCTTAAACTGAAGTTTCTTTCATCTCCCCAGATTGTGGTCTGAATGAACACTCTCCTCTTGGAATTAGTGCAGCTCTTTCTGAAGCCAGGACAACCAGGGCTTTCTCACTCCACCTCCTACCTGTCCAAACTCCTGCCCTCTATATTTAACTTTTTTTTGAAGGGGAGAATATTCATCTAATTTTATCTGATTCATTTATTTGGCTTCTTCAATTGGCAGATCCATAAGACTTGGCCTTGAGCATTTTTTCCTTTTTTGGTGATGTCATCTCATTGGCTATCTACAAAGACCAATGATATGCAGAGGATGTCTAGACCCAATCTCCACTCCAGCCTCCTTCCTGCACTCGTAACTTCTAATCATGAACAGAAAGGCATTTGTCTAGTGTGGCTCAGGCCAAACACCTTGGCACTCCTCTAAAGGCTAATTTTCTTCCTTTCCCCTACAGCCAGTCCTAGCAGCTACAACTCTGCAATGAAGGGTCAAGGGCTGTTTGTATTATTTTGCAGTTAGCATTGCCCTGACCACAAGAACAAACTTGCAATCAGAGCAGATGTGTGAAGTTTGGAGACGTTCCTTCTATGCTGCACAAATTAAAAAAATAAATGCCATCTACTAAAAACTGTATATTCAGGGTTCTGTAGCAGAAGAGAACAGATAGAATGAATGAATGTGAAGACTGACTTACAGAGTGGTCTGCGTAGTCTAGCAGTGGCTGTCTTCACACAGGTGAGGCCGACAATGAGGAGCTTTTGCGAGCAAGAGGCTGGATGTCTTGGCAGTCTCACACTGATGGTCTGAAGGGTTTCCTGGCGAACTGCTGTTTTTAGTCCTGTTGGAAAGCCAAAGACACTGGGTTCTAATATTGGTGAAGGACGGCAACAACAGCAGCTACTGTGGCAGTGGCAGCAGCAACACAACAGATGAACTTGCCAGGGACACAAAGGCCATCTGAGGCCTTTCCCCAGAGACTCCCATATACCAGGGCCACCACCGGAAAGTGCCACCCACATACCCAATGCGTCCTCCTGCTTCAGTTAATCTAATGAGGAAAGTCCTCAGAGGCAGGCCCAGAGGCTAATCTAATCTAGTAATCTCTCACAAGTGTGCCCAGAGGCTCATCTCATGGGTGATTCTACAACCTGTTAAATTGACAGTCAGTGTTAACCACCATGGAAATAAGCCATAAGATGTAGTTTCTAAAATACATGAGTGTGAAGCGACTATCAGACATGTCTATACAAAGTATGTTGACTGTGGCACAGTATTTGAGCATGAATATTAAAGTCACATAGGCAGCAATCAGGTAACACATAGAAATACTGTGCTGCCTGTACACTGTGGCCAAAGACACACAAACATGTTTTATGCAAATACGCACATGCATAGGAGAAACAGTCAAAATGCATCCAGTAAAACATTAACAGCTAATATAAAAATGGACCTATTTATGTATCATAAAATTCTTTCTTAAGATATTTACTTTTTTTTTTCAAAATATATAGTTAGAAAAAATGTGTTTGGGATCCACTTGTTTCTGAAAACTCCATGACTAAACACTAGTCAAGGATGAGGTTCGCCGGGAGATACTCCCAAGGTCCTTCTTGCCACTTTGACATTTTAGAGCATATTCAGCACAATGCTGTATTAAAACATGAGCATCCTGATGCAGTCCCTCTCCTTGGGGACCTCCTAACGTGAAGACAGCGTTCACAACTGCATCCCTGACCTCCAGGAATGACTCTGAGATCTGCTCTCTTTCCTAGAGTCACATAAGCACTCTCTCCCCAGAACCATGAGTGTGCCTGCCTTCAGACATTACTGAATTGTTGCCCTCCCACACAGAAGCCAGGATCCTTCCCACTGTATAAATTGCTGGCACGAATGACACTTAGTATGAATTGGGGGAAGTTTTTATTGTAGATATGAGAGAAAAAAAAAACAGTCAGGGCCAACTGGAAGACTCCTGAAGAGAAAGACAAAGTAGACAGAACACGGCCAGCTGAATGGACATGACCAGGGTTATCTGTGAGAGAGGCGAGAACAGAGGGGATAGAGAATAGAGAAAACATAGTGAGAGAAACAGAAGCAGCAGAGCAGAGTGAAAGAATGAGGGAGAGTGTGAACGAACGTGAGAGGGCAAGAGAGTGAGAGAGAGAGCAGGAGAGAAAGAGAGAGAGAGAATAGCAAAAATATCAGGGTTATAAGGAAAATGAGTATCTAGGGGAAGGAAAGCCCTGGGTTCCCATGAGTTGAAGGGAGTTTAGGGTAGGGGAGAATGTAAGAAATGCTAGGATGCTAGCATGGACTTTGAAACATGTAACAGGTACTTGCGATACTAAGGCCAGCATTAGCTTTAATGCTCCCTGCTTCCCCACAGCCCAAGCCACACCACCTGTCACCAGGCTACATGCCCTATATGTAAGGAAACCTCATGACTCACTTGAGTTTCTTCAGATAACGTTGTGTCCCGTATTGAATATCATTTCTCTGCTTGCTTAGCTCATGATATGTCTTAATTCAACACTAATCAAAAGCTTTGATTTCCTTCTGAATATTAGGTGAATTCTAATGGCTTCTTACATGTTTTGCATATTTCTTTTTAAAAGAAATATTAGTTCTAGTTGCCACTGGCCCTCCAGGTGCAATGGGAAACCATAAAAAGACGAAGTAAAGTCAATGTCTCTGTCTTAAAGCCCTTTCCATTTAAAAAGTTTTCCAAATGGTATATACTCACATATCTGCATACTAGCCCAATGGGCATGTCCCACAAAAGCCTTCCCTTACCAGGAAACTGGGACAGAGGGGAGGACATCCTATTGGGACTCTAGATGAGAGAACAATGGGAGAATAGCAATGTAGAAGGATCCAGAGGGTCCTAAAAACCTACAAGTAGAACATTATGATAGGCAGATTTGGGTCATGGGGTCCCGCTCACACTAAGGCCCTAGCCAAGGACAATACAGGCGGTAAAATTTAAACTCCTACCCTGATCTAGCCCATGGACAGAACAGTCTCCACATTTGAGTGGAGAGTGGGATATGACTTTCTCAAGTACTCTGGTGCCTCACATTTGACTATGTCCCCTGGAGGGGGAGACCTAGTGACACTCAGAGGAAGGACAGCAGGTCACCGAGAAGAGACTTGATACCCTATGAGCATATACAGGGGGAGGTAATCCCTTTCAGGAACAGTCATAGGGGAGGGGAATAAGGGGAAAATGGGAGGGAGGGGAGAATGGGAGGATACAAGGGATGGGATAACCATAGAGATGTAACAAGAATAAATTAATAAATAATAAAAATAAAAATATATATATATATATATATTCAGATCAATAAGTGGAAATTGAACAAATGAAAAGGAACAACAACAGCCCTTTAGGAAATGTGTTTTTTTAGATGTCCAACTTAAAAGGGTAGACAGAGACACCCAAGTATTGCTGGATGCTGCACACTGGGGAAGAGGTGACTAGCGGGGGTAGTGCCTTTGTTAAAAACTAGGAAACTTCAGTTGACAGAACTATGTGGGGAACTGTGACAACTGACTGAATTGTAATCTACTCCTCCATAACCTGACAAGTTCTTGTTTCTTGGAGGATTCCAAAAGAATATTAGTGATGAAGGCTGTCTGTACTGACTTGCTGTTTAGGGTCAAAACACTGAATGCTGTACCAAAGTGCAGTCTTGTTATGAATGCATGAATTTACACCCAGATTCACAATCAGTGTGAAAACATCATCCTGAACGATGTTTCTTCCTATTGCTTTCCATGATATATTTTAAATATATTTTAATTTTCTGACATTATCGCCAAGGGGGGAAATAACATTATTTGAGAACATAATGGTTTAACAAGAAAAAATAATCATTGTCTAAAACCCCTTTAAATGCTTTCTCAGCTTGAATACAGTACATTGTCATGTCAATAGTTTCTTACACTATATAGAAAATCAAACTCATTCTAGCCAATCTATAACAGTATGAAGACAAAAAACATGCCCCATTAGTGGTGCCCCTAGCTCAAATGAACATTTCTCCGGGTCTGTCTCCAGGGGAAACATATTTTAAGAGTGAATTGTGTACAACTGCACCTTAGAGATCTTAAGACGGGATCTTCTCCTTGAAAAGAAGGGTGTGGCATTTAAATATCTAAACCCAATCCATAGTCTGCCATGGCTACTTTGCTATCCTGTGACATTATCAAATGTCTGTCTTCACTCCCACTTCCTCCATGTGGCCTGGTGCAGAGACTCTTTTCTTGGCTGGATCTTGGAGTCCCTTAGGATTTCTACTATCTACTGTTGACACTCTTTAAATCTGTGCTTCTGGGTAACGAAATAAGGGTGTCATTAAGGTCAGACTACACTGCATCTGTATACCTGGCCCATCACCCACAACCTCCACATGAAATCCTGTCTCACCTGCACATACCACTCACATCCAGACAGCAGTGCTATTTCACCTCTGCTCTTATGGTTCTCCATGAGAGCCCATCTAAGATGCAAGGCATCCAATGCCAGAAACACGTTTCCTCTGCTGTGATGCCCGGCTTCCTCTACCAGTATCCTATGGTGTTCACTATCTTGAAGGCCTTAGAGCGTCTTTTAAACATCTTTCTGTAATTCTCTTGAAGTAGTTCAGTGGCACAACACACAAGCACACACTCAAAATGTATAAAACCCTGAAATCCAATCACTAACACCAAAAAAAATTTTTAAAAATCTTCATGCATATGGGTGACATATATGTAAGATGTACAACACACAGAGAGAGAGAGAGAGAGAGAGAGAGAGAGAGAGAGAGAGAGAGAGATCAAATTAAAACTTTATACAAGTAGCCATTGGTGTTCTCATTTATAATTAATTAAATATAAATATATGCATAATATGCACATTAGAGCTTCTAGTCATAACAAAATGAATTTTTCCATGACAAACAAGACACTTCTTCAGACTGAAGAAATGTAATGGAAATTTACCCAGAAAACCAAAGTAAATTTCCCAACTGTCTCAGAATTCTCTGTGTACTCTAGTGAATGGTTGCTTTAAGGAAAAGAGCTTGAAACCATTTCCCAAACTGGAGCTCATACTCACACTTTTTAGTGTCATCTTGATGGCATTTGAGAAATGAACAGGAGCATCCCAGCAGGTACAAGAGTCCCCTGGAAGTGCCTAGAAATTCTGGCCAGGGCAGGGCAGAATAATGGGCACTGGGGGGCACTGCAGTGCTTGCCCAGAGGCACAAGCTAGCAGTTTGAAAGCAGTCAACAATTCAGATAGAAATGTGAGTCATTTAAAAATGAAAAGCTCCTTGTCAAAACCATGTGAAGAGTGGGTAAGCTGTTAACAAATAAGAGGATGCGTAAGAAGAACCACACTTTGAACCAGTGGGCAGATGTTCACCTTCCCAGTGATTGCATGCTCACTAGCATCCTAATAGCACAGAAAGTGGAGGTGAAGCCGTTGTGACTTCAAAGGGGAAAGAAATCAGGCATGACAAGTGTGTTCATGAGGAATTCTGAAATCTTTCAAAACAATGACACCCGTGGAGTTGGATATGGCTCCAAAGGCAACTACAGAAGAGCTACTAATGGTGCTGGCTGGAAGAGTCCACCCAGGATGCTCTAAATTACAATCTCCTTCTGTATGCTGCAGCACCTGCTTGTGGACCAGAGATGACTGGTTACCATGGTAATCCACAGATGATTTTCCAATATGTCCCACCATTTGTAATGTTGACTAGATCTTTATTTTTTTCTAAGAAGAATACACAAATCCCATTCTTTCGGTACTAAGCTTTTTTCTTAGAACACTGAGTTTTCCTGCTCACTGAGTTGCCTCCATTGTTTTTCCAGTTGGTTCAACTGTTGGGGTATGGAAATCTACTTAATTACCCATTTCTCTGTATTAACAGAATTATTCGTTCATTTATGTAAAATTTCAGTAGCTGTTTGCTGATCAGCTGTTCTACATTACACCCATTGTCATGTTTAGTTTCTGGGGATTCCTGGGGAAGGCTCAGGGGAGGCATTAGGATCAATTTCCTGAATTGCAGTCTCTGTGATGTCAGCAGTGTCCCTGGGCAGCTCCTCTAGGGCCAGTTTTCTTCTCAGGTCAGTAGCTCCATAGTGAGCCTCTCCATGGAATAGAATGCATTCAAGAGACCAGATTCAAATAACCAGACTCCATCCCAGCCCTGCCGTTTAAAGTGCATGACCTTGGAGAAGATGCTAAGAACCCTGTGCCGTGCCATGCCATGCCTCAGTTTCCTAATACAGCAGGCAGGATTTTTATTGATCTTTCAAAGGAGCTTGCCTGAGTGAGTGGAGAGCATATTCCCACTGGCAGGGCACAGGTGTTGGTCAGTTCCGTGGTCCTCTCAGAAAGGTTTATTGTCCTCTCGTCTCACAGGCACCTACATGGGACCAGGAGGCCAGTCAATCACCCTGCCCACCCTTGCTCGCTTTATGGAACAATCTTCCACAAGACAAAGTGCGGGAAAGAGTAACAAGAAACAGCTGAGGAATATGGCAGGAAATCTGCAGCTGTAATTAAGAAGTGTCACCGCCAGTCCTAGAAGTAGTTGCCATGCCTGCAACTGACAAAGGAGACTACATTGAAGGAGTCAGGCATGCTTTGTGTCACCCCTGGTAATTAACAGTGTCTGGGTTGAGCAGAGAGCACAAAGGCTCTAGCCTCAGATGTAAAACCTGGTTGCACTATTCACACGGCCTGAAACCTTGTATGAGAAGCTATCTCTGCCACATTTTTAGATCTCTGCATGAGGAAATCAGGCCCAACTTTCTGTTGAAAGGAAAGCTAAAAACATGGGTTCTGTCCTTGGCACATGAGCTATGTATTTACTATTAGTGTCATCCCCAGACAGGGACACATCCTCTATTTGCTTCGTTACGATCTGTGGCTATAGTGAAATGGGATTGCAATGCAAAAAGCCATCATTGTGATCGAGCCAGGCTGAAGACCCTCCCCCACCCCACACCACCCCCGAGCACCTTGCCAGGATCTGCCACCAAAGAAGAATTCAAGTGTCCCTCTGGAGCAGGATCTGGGGCAGGTGAATACTCCTAATTGCTTAGTGATTGATTATGTTTCCTTGGCTTAAGCACTAATGCTGATCACAAAGGCGCTGGAACACATCAAGGATATGTTGGTCTGCACATCGGACAGAAGCAGGAAGTGGCCCAGGACATGTTATAGTCAACTTCCAGCACACCAAAGATAAGCTACTGACCCCATGCTCCCATGTCCTTGTTCTGGCAAATCAAGAGGCTCCCCACTCATCAGTTATATTGTGTGTTACAAGACTTGGTCCTAGAACATTCACTAGCAGCCTACTAGGAAACATTACACAGCCCCTGATTACAAAGAGGAAGCTCTTACCCAGGCAGACCTGCAACAATGGGCAGGAGGGGAAAGAGCCAGTACTCCTCGGTGCTGTGGATAGGCTCTGAGGAGCAGAAGCTCAGAAGTGTCCTATGCAGTTAATAAGAACATTAGCAATGGTGGGGTTGTCCAAATAAGGCCCCATCCTGGGCACAGGATTATATTTATTTACTTTTTAAAACTATCTCATATGGAGCCTAGTCTCTGGGAAAGTGTAATATAAAATGTGCTTATGGCCGGGTGTGTTGCTGTCTAACACCTGTAATACCAGACCGGTGGAGGAGAAGCAGGAAGTTTAGGAGGCCAGGGCCACACTCGGTTACAAGGTAAGTTCAAGCCTGGGCTACATCTCAGAACAGATATGCTTAGGAAAACTTCTCATGTTCATGCTGTTATCAAGCAGTGTTTACTTAAAGGCAAGGACCAAGATAGTGATAGAGAGAAAAACTACTACATTCTTTAAGGTGATGGAATAATATAAATAGGTATATCATTGTTTGGCACATGCCTGGTTCACTCAGCAAATGTTTTGATGTCCTTCTCTGTACTATCAAGTCAGCCCAAGGCAGATGATACAGATTTAAAGAAAATACAAACACATTTTTTAAAAAGCCTAGCAAATGTGCTTCACACTGAGAAGCAAAGTAGGTACTGGAAGCAACAAAACATGGGAAGTTGGCAGCTGCCACTGAGGGCCGGAGACTTCCCATCAGGAGCTCTCTCCCCAGCGGCTGTGCTGACAGAAAGTACATCTCTAAAAGCTTAAAAGGTGGGGGAGAGGGGAGATGGCTCTGGTGGCTAATGTACCTGCTGAGCATGAGTTCACATCCGTGGCGCCCAACCAAAGCCAAGACTAAGTAGTCTGTGCCTGTAAACACAGCACTTAGAGGGGGCTGAGGGGGCTGAGGGGAGTGGAACCTTGAAGCCAACTGATCAGCAAACCCTTACTACATACATCCAACACACATGTGTGCTGTGGTATAGACGCATGTGGCATTTCGTTTCCTCAGTGACATGGCCCTCGTCATGGGAATTACGCAGCACCATCTAAACAGTCACGGGTCTCTGCTGCAGAACCTTCTTCCATTGTCCCTTGCTTTCCTACCTGCTACAAACTGTTCTCACTGGAACAGACCATCTCCTTCTGCGCTGACAACAGGATGTCAACACCCACCCTTGGGGTGTGAGAGAAGTCAGAGTGGCTTTTCAGGGCTGTCACTCTTCAGAACAAAGACTCACCTGCCAGCTGATACATTGCAGTGGCTCCTGCTAATTTGACAGCATTCACTAGAGAGACCTGGGAAGAAAGTGATATGTTGTCTAGGCCAAAATCCCGTCAGCAAGCTTAGTAGTCAAGGCTCGGGTCCTCTGAGCCCTGAGTTCTCTACGGCTCCCCTGCTAACAAAGACGAAAGGGCAGAGATAATTTATTTTTAATCCTCTGTCTACTTCCAGCTCTGTCTCTAGCAGTTGAATGGTTTTCATTGTATCTGTGAGAACCTGAAAAAGTGAAGAGGTATGGGCCACTTAGGGAAATATGTGGCTGATGATGTTTTATTTTGTATATGCCACACTATGAATTTGAGCTCTGACAAGTAAATGAGTTTAGAGAGCAGAGGGCCCTGGCAGTGCTCCCGCCGATCTCAGAACACAGTCAATGCTCCCACTGATGTCAGAACAGTCAGTGCTCCAGCCGATCTCAGTACACAGTGGAGACAGAGTAGCCATGGCAGAAGTGCTTAGCCATGTTCCCTGCAAGTGTCCCTGTCAGAAAACTGCACCCCTACTGCGGAAAGAGGCAGAGGTTTTTCACGCACATATCTGTAGTACTTGAGAGTGAACTATCAGTAGGACCTGTTTAAGCTGTGTTGTCATGTGTCTAGTTGTCAAATGGACTTGCAGAAGCAGCCACAAAGCAGTCTCAGATCTAGTAGATGGTAGGACCCAAGAACTCTCCTGAAGGAACCACTTTACCTCTGTCCCTGAAATCCAACAGAGGTGAGGGAGCCACTGTCTAGTCATCCAGGATGAATCCCTTCCAACATTCATCATTTGGTTCTCTGATCTCCCTGTCTAGAGTGGATAAGAAAGAACAGACTAGAAGCAACCATTACAGAGTCTGCTCTGGGACTTGGATCAGAGCGGGCTACAAGAGCAGAGAGTATGAGCTGCATTTGTTCTTTTGTGAAAGGAGATCTGGAGCCCAGAGGTGCACCACACAGGGTAACTGTGCAACAGTGGAGCAAAGGCAGGGAGGCAAAGAAAGAACGGAAGGAGGGAGGGAGGGAGGGATGAGTGGAGGGGGTGGGGATTGCAGATCACAAGTCTACAGGTCTGGCTAGAACCACCCAAATGAACTTACTCTTAGACTTGTCAGATAGATACCAATGTGTCCACTAGGCCCTGTGTTTTTATATTAGTCCACTATGACTTTAGTTTACGGTTATTGTTTAGTTGGATAGAAAGAATTATAGATTGTGGTGGGCATAAATTGGAACCCCTATATTATGCCTGTGTTTATGTTATACTACAAGGCAATACAGACTTTGCAAATGAAAAGAAAACTACTGACTAACCCTTTAAGATAGGAAGATTATCATTGTCTACAAGAACAAGCCCAAGGCACTCACAGGGGACATTAAAGAAGAAGAACAATGAGGAGATGGGCAGAAATGGGTACAGCCTGGTTACAAGTTGTTAAGTGCATGAGTTCTGTACAGGAATGAGACTGGGCTCCATCAATCCACATGTGGCATTTTGATTAAAAGGAAAAGAGGGGTCCACGAGAATAAGTCTGAAAAAGATGGAAGACTATAACTGTCCCTGGTTGCAATGTTTGGGGTTTAAGTGAACTGTATCCTGCTCTTGGTGTGATGTGTAGGTATTGGTGTGATGCAGGTCTTACATGAGGGTTACAGGGCTGACTGATTCAATGGACCAGCACTAGAGGAAGAGGGAGAGGGCTGGGCTCACAGAGATGATAAGAGTCAAGTGCAGCTCATATCATGAATATATCCAGAGCAAACCCATGAAAGCATGGAACAAAGACCAGTCAAAACTTAAGTGTCAGAATGGTGGTTCTATGTGTCTGTCTGCATTTGGGAGCAGTGTGTATCTGTGTCTGTGCTACATGTAGTGTGTGGGTGTGTGTATGTGTGTGTGTGTGTGTCTGTATGTGTGTGTGTGTGTGTGTGAGAGAGAGAGAGAGAGAGAGAGAGAGAGAGAGAGAGAGAGAGAGAG
>OU015752.1:44594917-44609852 GCA_907169655.1 Acomys percivali | reverse complement strand
CACACACACACACACACACACACACACACACACACACACACACACACTGAATATTATAAAGATGATTTGTTAGATTAACTTACATGAAAGAGGTTAAGGAGTTCAACAGTGGTCATTTGTACACTGAATTTTTTCTTTTAAGAAGACAAGAACTCAGACATTTAAAAGTCACCCATCACACTACACCTCATCCAATTATTATAAGGAAGCTAAAGGGCCTTAAAGAGTATAATGACTTACTCAAAGATATTTAGTTGGTCTATGACAGAAATAGGGTGGTGGTACAAACCTTGACACCTAAGCCCTGATTTAAGATAATTATCACCCAAAGATAAGAATTTCCAAAAGTGTAAGTCATATAAGCAAGAAAACATATGTAGGCAATCACTCATCTTTAGCAACTATATCAGATGCTCAAGGGTCTGTCCTGGTTCATGAGAATCTCAGTCATACCCTCCCCAACAAGTAAAATCAAAGACTCTCCAGCTGGGATCAACCTGAACTGTCCACCAACAAATGACTGCCTCATCTAGCCTATCTCCTAATGTCCTACCACGATACAAAACAGTAAAGCAGCACTTCCAAACAGCTGTCTATGCTTGCCTTCATTCCTTGACATTTTGTTATTTAGACAGGGCACCCACCAGTTTACAAATAGCAAACCATTTTGAAATCCATTTATGTATTATACCACGTGGAGATGCCCCAAATGTAATTTCATAATTTTTTTAGTGAGCCTATGGTTTCACAGAAGCCTATGACGTGAAGCCAAGTGTGGGATTTTCCACTTGCAGCATCAGATCAGTGCTCAAAGTGTTCTGGATTATGAACTGTTCCAGATGTCAGAGAGCTACAAATTCAGAATTTGGGGTTTTACATGCACAACCTGCACTCAGAAGAGTTGTTTCCTCCAGCTCAAACAAACAAACACCAACAAAAAAATCATAGAGAGAACCAAACCCTCTGGTTTGAGAGTCTCACAACAACTGGTTCATGCCAATTTTGCCAGAATTCAACATAAGCATACCCATCCTTTCTTCATGGTAAACCTCTGATTTCCCTAGATTCAATTAGTTCTGAAAGCATGTGTCTCTCATCATGCTGGACATCTCTCACACTGCTAACACACTGCCTTTTGCTCTACACACATGGATTCAACCACTTAGGAACTTAAACATGTTTGAAAAAATATACTCCTGATAAAATAGATTTTTGTCACTATTTCCTTAAAAGCGACTATATACATACTGCATATAGCATGTTAACCATTACTAGGAAGATATTAGTGAAAGGTATAGGTTGTACACAAATCCCAAGCCTTTCCTGTGAGTGGTGTGGTATTGTGTTTGGTATTCAGGTGTCCCAGAACTGGTCCCCATGGATAGGGACACAAAAGGATAGTTATATACAAGCAATGTGTATTTACCTACCAACTCTCAGGCTCCATGACTTCAGCACCAAGGTGTGCCGAGCAGGAAGAATGACCAACAGAGGGGATGCTCCCGTAAATGTCTCTGATTTTATATTTTCAATTCTGGAGAGTTTACATCTTACATCAAATTTTCTTTTGAGAATCTCAAATGGGATACTTTTCCCCATAGGTGGATATTTTAAGGAGTGATAGATAATTCTGTACTAGCTAATTAAACAAACAAAAGCAAGGCTAAAATAAAAAAATACGCCCCTTTTTTCCCCTAAATTCCTAAGTCAAATATACATAGTGTATCTTGGGTTAATTATTAACTTTTTCTATGTAGGTGGTTTCAGTGTTGTTTTGGGTACAAGCTTTCTTCCCCTGGTGATGAACCTAATTCTATGAGATTCACAATCGTCTTTGGCAGTCAGGATTGGGAAACTATTTGGCACAGAAGTGATCTGCCTAGGTAAGTGGTGATTGGCAGGACAGCCATGCAGGTACACAGAGGAAGTGGATGCAGGCTCTCCTGATGAGACCAGAGAAGCTGTGGCCAGACAGTGGGGAAGGAGGGCCATCCCTGTCAGAGGTCTAGGGGAGGAAAATAGGGCAGAAGAGAGAGGGATCGTGGGAACAGGAAGATAGCATGGGGATAACAATCAGGATGTAATGTGAATGTATTATAATAAATAAGGTATTTTTTAAAAGTGAGCACATATTTGTTATCAACATTCTCAATGAGGGAAACTGAAAACATGGGCAAAATGGCCTGTGGATACTGTTATAGGTAGCGTGCTTGCCACAAAAGCCAGAAGGCCTCAGTCTGACCCCAAGAAGCCAGGTCAAGAACCCAGGTCAAGAACCTGGGTCAAGAACCTGGGTCAAGAATCCCGGTCAAGAACCCAGGTACAGAAGTATGAATTGAGGGGAGTAGGTGGGAATTAGAAGGGCTGTCAGAGTTTCCTGCCAATCTAGTTGAGTTGGTGAGCCTCAGATTCAGGAAGAGACCCTGTCCCAAAATATAAGGTGGAGAACGACAGAGGAAGACACTGGTGTCAACTTCTGGTCTCCACATACGCGCGCATGTGTATCCTCAACATGTGTGCACCACAAAAAACACGTACATAGACATAGACCTCGTGCACAATAAAATACGCTTATCAAATGTGTAAAGCATCAAAATGACATGGGATAAGGCAAAATTACAGAATTAGTACTCAGAGAAGGCAGGCCAACAGTCAAACTGCCCACCTCCCTCCAAAGAGCAGCAGCCATTCCTTTAGAAACAGCAGTTAAACAGGAAAGGACCAATTGCACTTGCACAGGGAAAGAGGCCAAGTTTGCATAGACCAGGACTGTTCTAGACAGCAAGAGTCATGAGCTTGGTGCCACTTCACTCTGTGAGCCAGAAAAATCTCCCTGAGCCTCAAGTACTGGATACCGGGCTGAGGCACATCTTTATTGTCCACTTTCTCAGTCTTCTTTCTATTTCGGCAGGAGGAAACCTGGGTCCTCCATTCCCTGCCTGCTCTCCACTTGGGCCGGTGGCAGACAGGAGAAGCCCTTGCCTCCAGAGGCCAGGTGCCCAGTGTCAGGTCTCCAGAGAATAGTCGCATGTTGTCCTTCCTTGGTCCTTCTTAGTGGATCACAAAAGCCCCATGTGACATGTGCAGCTCTCAGATTTCCTAAGGGCCATCCTCCATAGGTTTCCCCTTTCATAGGGCCCCCTTTCATAGGTTTCACGTGGCAGTCTTCTGGAATAAGCAGCCCCTCCTTGCTGTCTTAGCTCCTTCATTGTTAGAGGAAGAGGAAAGGAGTTAGTCCTCCTGTGCGTCAATGCGGATACCCAGTGTGTGCATCAACGCGCATGCCCAGTGTGTCTGACACAGGGTCTGGGAGTTTTACAATCCACAAAGCCAGACTGCTACTTCCAAGGCTCTGGTTTCCCAACCAAACAGGGAGAAGTGGGCAGGAAACAGAACTGAAGTCTGAGTTTTACAACTCACACTATTACTGAAAAATGTTCCCCACGTCAGAACAGAAAGAAAATCCATGTGCCAGAATAATGAGAAACAATAAACACTAAGAATAAATGAAAAAAGAAGCTTGCTAAGATATGCTCACCGCACTGAAATAAATAAAAAGAGAAAGTGGAAATATGGGTGGAAGAGACATACTATAAAACAACATAGTAAAATTGAGAAACAGGAAGTGGTGAAAATAAAATGCACATACATACACGCACAGGGGAGGGGGCAGAGAAACTTGAAAATTAAGAATGGAAAAGATAAGCTTCAAATGCTTTAGAGAAAGATAAAGAGAAAATAGATGCATCATAACCTCCATTGGGAAAAAATTGTCTAGGCAGCAAAATCAAATGTGAAGATAAAAACACTGAAAGAGAATCTATGAGAACATTTCAAAATAGATGAATCTATAAATAGACTGAAGAGGCCCACTGAGTCCCATAAATGAAAACATGCAAACGTCTCATACTGAAATCACAGAAAATGAAGATTAAGATGACAGCTCCTTCAGGGGAGCGATGGCTTAGTTGACAATCAACTTCTTTAACAACAGGAGTCATAACACACAGGGCTGATATATTCAATATCTGAACAAATTTTTTTTACCAGCCTAAAGTTCTATATTTAATTACATTTCCAAGAGAAATAAAGTCAGTTGAAGACAACTCCAGGTAACTTTTTTAAATGATGTTTGCTGAAATACACATGCATTAATGAAAGTTCTAAAGGTTCAAAACCCAAATACTCAAAAATAAAAAAGAGGTGATAGCTACCAACATGTGGTTCCACCAAAATTTTATTTTGGTGGACAGATTTTATTCTAAAATCACAGTGCCTCTTTTCAGGGTCTGAGACCTGGATTCTCCGCATCCTGATCATGAAGGCAGATCAGGGAAGACACAGGTGAAATCTTGGGGTCAGCAAGCAGCTCTCACTTAACATCGAGCTAAGGCACAGGCTGTACTCAGAACTGTAATGACAGTAAAATAACTAGATTGGCTTCCAGACAGAAAAAGTCCTTGTCAACCCCCATAGAAAAAGCAACAACATCATGAGTGGACCCCAGATAAAACTGGTGAGTAATGAAGGGTGTGTAGACACAAACTCATCCATTGATTTTGAAAATGCTCCCATGGTGATTTGAGGGTACTGGTAGTAGGAGAGTGCATGCATGTGGGAAGGCAGGAAAAGGGGGTCTCTTCTTTCTTCCTACATTTTGTTATGAGCCAGAAACTGTTCAAAAAGCTTTAAAATTTCTATTTAATAACAAAAGCAATATTGGGAAAGAGGGCAATAGAAGAAAGTGGGGATGAGGAAACTGTGATAAGCACATGGTACCACAGCATGGTGACTATCAGTATGGAGAGCTTCTTTCAATCTGAAGCATCATCAACTGCAGCTGGAGAAAAGCATGTTTCAGCTACACAGCAAAAGAGTCAAGCTGGATAGAAGCTTTTGCAACTCATGTTCTTTCATGATACAAATTGCGATGCATATATACAAAACTGGAAAGCATAGAGATGGATAGATTTTTAAAAACCTATATCAAACATTGATGTTAGTATCACTCAAAACATTTCAGTTCAGAAGGAACAACAGTCCATGCTGATGCCACGAGTTTGTAAATTTTAAATGGAAAACAGACAACCCAGGGCTCCTGAGAAAGAAGTGGGTGGAGAGGCCAAGCCCAAGGTGTGCTTATGTCTGTGGGTTTGGTGTGGTGCTACATAAAGAGTGTGACGTGGTGGGCTGGGGGTGGTGTCTGTGTGTATAAAGTGTGGTTGGTGTGTGGCATGTGTGGTGGAATGTGCATCTGGGATGTAGCATGTTGTGTGGTCTATGTACCTAATGTATGTCATATTCTTTGTTCATAGGTGAAATTTTACTCATTGTTTCTCATGTGCAAACATGCATGAATGAACGTGGGATTAATATTTTCTCAAATTTTTGTTCTGGTTTATCCACCATATTTGAAGAAGCTCCAGTTAGCAAAATATGTGCTGTAATGGTGGTAGCCAAGCTGTCTAAAAAGAATCACTTCAAACTATTAAATCCACAAGCTAGGGAAGCAAAATAATTCTAGACATTTATATTTCAAGATGTGGACAGATCTTTAAGGATGAACAGAACAATTTGAAGAACTTTGTAGTGGGAGATGTACACGTTTCCCACAGCATTTGATTTCCTGAAAGCAGACAAATAAGTATGTGAGACACTAAATCATCATGATTGACATATTTATAAGTGAAAACCATAAATGGTGCAGACAACACTGAAAAAGACACGTTTTACAAAGACTTGCAACATCAAGAATATTGAATTGATACTGTAGTATTATAATAAACCATCAGCAAATCTGAGTAGAATCTATATATCAAGGCTGCTCTTTTTTATTTCATAAGCTTGCTATGAAACAGATAACTAGCCAATACAAAGATTAGTTACAAATAATATATCTAGAAAATAAGATATTTCTTAATAAATATTAAATTAAAGAACATCTTTCTTCTGATTCCTAATGAAAATAAATGCATCTAAACATCATTCTTGTACCATGTATTAAGTATCTAGAAAACAAAAAGAGTTATATGCACACCATGGCACTGGAATGAAATTCCCAAATTAATAAAATTAGCATCCACCTAAAAATGTAAATAAATATATGTGGAAAATAATGATCCAGAGAAAATTAATATATAGAGAAGAAACAAAGTTTCTCTGCATGGCAAGTACAAGTCCTATTAAATAGACAACACATATAAACCATCATAGCAGATGTCAAGAAGAAAAGGTTATTAACCAATTCCAAAAAGTGAGGATGTGATAAGGCTGAGGACAAAGCTCCCTAGCAGGAAGAACGTGACACAAGCAGGACTCTGTGCTTAATCTCCAGTACAGCAAATTAAATAAATTAATTAGGGTCATAATTAATAAGTGAAGGAAAGAAAAGAAAATGTAACAAATTGCTTTCACAGAAGATGCAATTAAGGATGCGCAGTTAGATGCATTGCACCCAATTTCTCTGTTCAGTCAGACCCTTCATATCCTTCACCAGGGTTCGGCTGAGTGAGTTCACTTAATCTTTTGTTTCAGGCACCCATTCCAACCTCCAGGTCTATCCCCTCCCAATAGGTTGAGGTTTCAACCAGAACACACATCCTACATGCCAGCCCATTCCTGTGTCAACCAGACCCCTGTATCTACCTGACTTCATTCTACCTCAGCTGTACCCAACCTCCAGGTTCAACATGGCCCCCACATACTATGCTCTGCCCCAACTTGCTATATCTGTATCAGAAACAAAATAAATGAAACAAGACCATATTTCCAGATCTCATCACAAAAATACAAATAATGTGAAAGTCTAGCACAGCATCAACCCCTCTCCCTGCCCAAAAACCTCTCCTGTCCCACAAAAATCTTATCTTATGAGAATTGTGTAGAAGATCCCCAATCCGCAGAATTAAAAAGAAAACATGACCAAAGAATTTAAGGTACATAAAGAAGACACAAAGAAACAGCATGATGAACTTAAAGCATGAATTTAAAGAGAATAAATGTCAAAGAGATGCCTGAGGAAACAAAAATAAGAGGCTAATGAAAATGACAATGACAATCCAGCATTTAAAAAGAGAACTTGCTGGGCATGTTGATGTGCATCATCAGTCCCAGCATTCATGAAGGTGAAAGATGGACATGGAAGACAGAGGAAAGTGGATCTCTGAGAGTTCTAGAGCAGCCTGATCTACAAAGTAAGCTCCAAGACAGCCAGAGCTATGTTACACAGAGAAATTCTATCCTGATAAATCACAAAAGGGAGAGAGAGAGAGAGAGAGAGAGAGAGAGAGAGAGAGAGAGAGAGAGACAGAGACAGAGACAGAGACAGAGAGACAGAGACAGAGAGATAGAGACAGACAGAGAGACGGGGGGAATTCAATAAAGAAACAGAAGTATTGAAGGTGACTCAATCTAAAATGGAGTTGAAAAACCTGATAATACAACTAAACTATAGAATTCAAGCAAAAATCTTACATGCAGAACATATCAAACAGAATATAGCATATTAGTATATAAAGATAGTGATGAATATCTAATGGAATAAGCAAAGAATATGAAATAAACACGCTTGCACATATGCACATATGTGTGTGCACACACATGAACACACACAGAGAAGGAACATACAGGAATTTGGGACACCAGGAAGATATCAAACACTGTAATATGAATAGATGATAGAGAAGAATCTCTGGCCATTGACATAGACCAGACCTTCAACAGGAATATAGTAGAAACGTTCCCCAAACTGGAAGAAGATACAAGATGCACACAGACCATCAACTAGACAAGCCAGGAAAGAAAAATCTCAATGGCACATCATAGTTAAAACATGAAGTATACAGAATAAAGAAAATGCATTGAAAAGAGAAAAAAAACATAAGTTATAGAAAGAAACACACGTGAGTACATCAGTCAATTTCTCTTTGGAGCCTTTGAAAGCCAGAGGAATAAAAGAAATGTACTCCAAGTCCTAAAAGATCATGACTGCCAACCTATACTGATAAACCCAGCAAACCTATCTTCCATAGTTAGAGGTAAAAGGTAACAGCCCCAACAGAACATGCCTGAGGAACATAGCCAGCAGAACAAACCCAAGGAAAGAGCAGGGACCAATACTTTGGATTGAGGAGACAATGAGCATAGCCAAGAGACTGTAGAAAGAAAACAAACACAGCTATAATTACTGAGACACAAAATACCACCGATAACACACCAAAACCCAACAACACAATGACTGCAATCAACAAATAACTTTTAATAAAAACTTTAAATATTAATGGCCTCAATTCTCCAATCAAAAGGCACAGGCTAACTAAAGGGATCAAAAAAAAAAAAAAAAAAACCAAAATCTGTCTATTGGATGTGCAAGTCCTAGATTGTTCAGTTGCCTATTTTATGTACCATGGGATAACTGTATCTCAATAAGGCTCTTAGGAAAGGTTTCTGATAATTGTATCAAAGATCGCCCACAGTACACACCTATGAAATTCCATTAAACTTATCAATCACCACCCAAGGTGAAGCAAGAACAGAAAGCAGGTAAGTCAGCTTTATATTTATGCAATTGATATTTCATTTTTCCCTCTTCTGGCTGGCAATTTTAATACGCTTTCCTGAAATGTTTTCTTTTCTCTAAGGCCATAAAGAAATTTTATTTCCATTTTCTTTTACAAAGCTTAGGAGGTTGATATTTAGGACGGTGACTGATTTCAATTTTTTTTTTTAAGTGCAAGGTATCTTTTCAGTTGCTTGTTCTCCTGTACAGAAATCAGGATTTCTAGAACCATTCTTTGCAGGAAGGAAAGTGCTCTTGCTTGTCACTAAAAGACGTTTGATGATGTAGACACCGGTCTGTATCTGCCTGGCTCCTCCCCTTCCCTGTCCATCCCTGTCTCCTCACTATGAACCAGTGGAAACAGGAAGGCTGAAGCACTGCTTGCTCTTCCTCATCCTCTACTTGTTTGGTGATGTAAACTCCTTTGAAATTCCATAAATGTTTTTAAAACAAACAACTCAAATTTCTTTCCCCCAGGATGTTCCTGGTCTTTTGACAATGATTGCACTAAGAAAGTAAATAAAGCCATCTTCCTACCCATGGACAAGGGGTCTCTCCATGAACAGAAGTTGGCTACACACTAACTTGTTTTGTGATATTTCCTTTGAGCAGTTTCTTGTTACAGAGATTTATTTGTTGATTCCTCATTATCTTGCACATAAGGATTTGTACTACCAACTAATTGGTGTCTTCTTTGCCAATAACTATGAGTTATATTTATTTTCTAGTGTTAAACTATGTTCATGATCTCCATTTATTGTTAAACATAACGAGTAATGAATACTATCCTTTACCTAGTCCCAATTATAAAAGAAACTACTCAGTAATTCCTCTTAACGAAGATGTGTGATACAGTTGTTTTGTAGGTATAACCTACAAGGCTGAAAAAAAGTCACCTTCTATTCCTTATCTGTTGAAAGTTTTTATAATGCCTGGGTTAATTGTGTCATCTTAAAGATTGTGTTGCGTTATACCCGATTTCTTTGTGCAATTAGTGTACTCAGTGATCACCTATTATTTTCCAATGTTCAACCAACCTTGCTATCCTGGAGCAACTCTTCTTCATATTTTAAGCATATCATTAATGATTATATTAATTTAAAATTAATATTATATAATTAATTAAAATGATATACTGATATATATCAACATGTTTATATATTCTATTATTAAATATATTAAAATACTGTTATATTAATATAACAATTATGTAGTATATAGTATATTTTGATTACATAATATATTTATAGTGTGTCAAAATTCCTCATATATGTATATGTACTTATAAGTTTATTACCTTGCAATATTTTGTTAACTTTTAGAACTGGAGTAATTTGGCTTCAGAAAATGAGTACAAATCTAAGTTACAATCCTTATTTTAAAGAATGTCTATTTGTTTGCATTACTTAATTACTTGGTACAATGATCCAATGGTGCTACTCATATTAATATTTCCCTTTTGAAAATTTTTGTCATGGATGGAGTTAATTCAACACAGTTTTATTTATTTTAGCTCTCTCTGGCTTTATCAATCCATTAAAATATTTTAAAGGAACTGACCAGTTTTATTAATTTTTTCATTACCATAATTTCATTCATAATATTTTACTATTATTCAAGTATATGGTTTTTTAATGTAATATCAGTATCATCACTTTTAAATTTTGGATTTTTCCTCCTTTAGTACTTTCTTGATCTTGGTAGATTCCCTGTACATTTTAGCAATTTTGTCATGGAATTACTTTGATATTTTGTATTTTTTTTCTGTATTATTTACCTCTTAACATTTCTTTTGATTTTCTTCTACTTTCAAGTCTTAGCACATTTTTAAGACTTATAGGACAAGGTCAAGACAAGAAATACAGGATAAGAAATACAAGCAGTGTATTTCTAACCTGTGTCTGATTTTAGTAGGATTGTATCCAATTATTTCACTGTTTAAGTATGAATATGGTTGTTTGTCTCCATGTACACCGTTCTACAGATAACATTGTATGCTGTTTTGACAATGCAACCTGCAACCCACCACCTCTTTCTGTCTGTGAGGGTCTTCAGTATACGAGTCACAGTTGGAATCAGAGTCCTACAATCCAACCCCAGGTACATATAGCATCTCCTTCACTCTCAGCACAGACGAGGAACCCCAGCACCTAGGACAGGTTGTTGAGATGTCTACTTAGGTACAGAATCTTTCTAAGTGGTGCAAAGTTGAACTCAGTGGGATGTAGTTCATAGTGATGATTGTCTAGCATTGGTGGTGCCATCTTGATTACAAACGTGGGTAGAATATGGAGACAGTTGGGCACTCAGGAAACATGTCTTTGTTCAGTTGAATGCTATAAAAGTCAGGAGGTGACCTACATCATAGGTACTGCACTGGGGATGTACAGGAGGCAGCCATGAGCAGCAGTGCAAGGTAGGAGACAAGAATACGAAGGGGAATAGAATCAAATGTAATTTTAGTACAGAATAGAGAAAAATTATCTCCTAAGCGTCTTTTTAAAATTCATCTTCAATGTTTTTCTCTCACGAAAAATTGATACGCTACTAAAATTACCCCAATAAGCTGCCTATAAAATTACAGGCTCAGGTATATCAATTTCTGAAAATGACTTCTGTATGTTTTCTCTTTCTCTTAGCATATATATTAAAGATTTTGCATTACTGTCTGCCTGATAGACACAAACAAAATAGCACAGCAATAATGTGATTGTGCATGTTTTTTTGGATGACCCTTTGTGGTTGTTATCAGAACTCCAGAACATATTAAGCCTGTCTTTGCTCTTATCCTGTTGCCCCAGAAGTGGTTTCATTAGCCTGTGATGTTTTAATGTATCAACAGCACAACCACTCCTGTGTCGCCTCTGGAATTGGAATTTCTCCTTCCTCAGTGTTAAGCACAGGAACACAGGTCTGTGGTATGCAGGATGTGGAGCCTCATGACTCCCATTGGAGAGTCCAGCAAAAGGTTCAAGGCTCCATAACATCTCTGATCCTCCCTCTTCCTACCTGGGACTTGGCCAAATCCCAGTGCTGCTCCTGAATTTTAATCATAGCTCTTTGCTTTGGATATTAGATTCTTGTTGTTAACAGCAAATGCCAGGTGACAGCGTCTGTTTGTTTTGTATTGGAGTAGTGATCTCAGTGTAAGATGGAATGCCTTCCCACTGTTTATGCATTGCCATGAGCCATCCATCCTGGAGAATTTATCAAAATCACTATTATTTATCACTTATTGTCAAGTGTACAATCACTCACTGTACTGAAAATCTATTTCAGATGAATTATTCAAGTTATATAACCCACATTTTGCATAGATTATGGCTGACTGTATTTTCAGTTGCACGTCTGCAGCCATGATCATACAGGACTCATGCCTTTTCTAATGTCAAAGATGTCTTGTGAATCTTAGTTGGCAGCAGAAAATGGGGTCTATTACAATAAACAAATAATTAACGTTAAGGCTCATCCTAAGATAGCGAAAGGAAAGGGAGACAAAGATACTCCAGTCTCCTGTCACGGTGCTCTGCAGGCCACACTTGTCCAGACACCACACTGCATTGTGTTATACTGCATCCTAATTTTGCAGGGAGCTGGAGGCATCAAGAGGAGGTGATTAATCATAAGAGGTGGAGCAGGGAGCAGAGAAATAGTGAGGCAAGGCAAAAAGGGAGCCCTCGCTCCTCCACAGAGAGCCAGAGTACAGCACGAAGCCTTCTGAGGGAGTGGTCCTCATGCTTCCGCACTGACAGAGACCTCACAAATGGGTTTAGATTCTAGTAACCATCCCATCACACTGCTCAAGAAAACTAAGGGGGAGAGGTTGCTCAGACAATCAGTGAGAAGGGTCCTGACTCTTTCCCAGAATTCAAGGTCACATTTTCTAACATTTTGTATACTGCATGTCCACTTTCTATTCAATAAAGTAAATAAGTCTTGTTGCCACCTAATGTATAATGAGCTCATAAAAATTAAGTCAGCATAATCAATTTATTAACTACGCAACTTAACATGTTTATCATTACTCTGTCCATCAGAGCAGGGAAGTGCTGTCTCCATAGCCTTATGAATGACTCCACCAGCCACCAGTGGAGGTTCACATCTCACGTCTTGACTAGTTTGTCCTCTGGGAATGGTGTCTGCTATAGTCTGTTTCAATGTCTATAACAAAATACCCAAGGTTTGTCACTTTATAAAGAAGGAAGACTTACTTAGCTCGCAGCTCATGAGCAATCAGCATGGCATTGCTGTGATAAGGGTCCCCCACGTGCTGAGGTGGTGAGTGGTGAGTGAGTGGTGAGTGCTATCACAGCAGGAGGATGTGATGTCACATAGGAAGCCAGGAAGCTAGAGAGCATGAAGGAGAGCTGGTGCTAGTCTTTCAGAAAACTAAGTCTCGATAGAACACCCCCCCCCCCCCCCCCCCCCCCCCGCCACCAGGAAGTATGTTGATGTCTGCTAATGGCAGTGCACGCATCCATGTCTGTGCTGACATTGGGAAAGAAGCCTGCGGAGTAAGTGTGATAGAACAGCACTCAGTCAGATTCAGCACATGTTGTTTAACAGACATGATACATAGCTATGTCACTGGCTTACGTGTTTGTCATTGGATGTTTGAAGTGGCAATGTTGAGTGTGTTCTCGGCTGAGTGTGGATTGGTTACCTTTCCATGGTGTGATAGAGTTCTCCAGTAGATGACGCTTAAGGAAGAAGGAGTTTGGCTTATGATTCCAGAAGGGATGCACACTACCATGGCAGGGAAGGCATGGAGGCATGAGCATGGAAAATGGGTAATAACACCCCCGTCTTCACACAGGAAGTGGAGAGAGAGAGAGAAAGAACAGGAAGTGGGGGTGGGATAAACAAATGCATAGCCCTCAAAGCCTGTCACCCAAAGATGTATGTTTCCTACAGCAGTACTCTGCCTCCTAAATATTACATAGCCATCGCCACCAGTGCCATTAATGATGGAGCATGTGTCCAGACACAAGCCTGTGGAGGACACTTCTCATTCAAACCACAGCAGTGTGATGGATGCATCTGGGTTCAGACTTCCATTGGTATTCACACAATGACTAAACTGCCAAATGGCACATTTCTCAGAATGGGTCCCCGTTGCTAGGCAGCACCTTTACAGCACCTCTAAGACACCTCCGTGACCCCCAGCTGCTGATTGCTCCTGAAGAGGGTATCTTAGTCGCAAGTGAGCAATTGAAAGGGGTGAGTGGTGACTATGAGCCACACCCCTGTGACTGTGTCATCTGTACGAGGGGAATCTGCAGTGCTGGGACGTACTATAAAATCCAATGCTCACATTCCTCATCTTATAATGGAACAGCTTGCATGCTGGGAAATACCAGTAAACTGCTTGTGCATGAAGACACTGCTTGCTTTCAGACTCTTTTGATGAGGCTGAGAACAGAAGTGGATTTGGGGACCTCTCCCTGAAGTTCGCCTGGTGGCAGGGTGAGTGACCAGTTATGATCACCCAGGGTGCCAGTTCCATGACTTTAAAGCTTCCTGTGTTGCTCTCATCTCCTGCTTTTATTTATTTATTTTTATAGTGAATTTTCCATTTCCATACCTCTGCACCAGCGTTTATGAAGCAATTTGAACTTCGGTAACATAAGCAAAGAAAAAAAAAATGTTAAAATGCTTTATTTCCAAGGGGGCTGCATTTACTCATCTGTTTTTAGGTTTTAGGAATTCTTCCCTCAACTTCTGCCGAGCTTTGCTTGAGCGCAAAGTCGATCATGACTCCCTGTGCCCCATTAGCTGAGCAAACAGCTAGAACACTGGCCATCTCCCTTCACGGCCAAGCATTTTCAAAGGAGGTTTGCGTGGAGATGTTTGTATTTTAATGGGGTTCAAACGCTTTCACACCGCCTAAACTAGAGCAGTCGTCTAATGCTGTCTGCCAAGAGAAACAAACAAGGCTTCGTAGAGAACGTGTTAAAAAGCCAGTTAATGCAAGATCAAGATCACAATTGTTTAATATTGCTAAAAAGGAAGCGCCGACATGGGTGTTAACACATGTATTCTTTGATATCGGGGTGGATGTGTTAATTGGCAAGATTGTGGTGATCATTTCCCAGTGTACACAGAGATCAAAACAGTGAATCTAGACTACATATCAGTTTTACCTGTCAATCATTCTTCATTAATGATGAACTTTAGAATGTGTTATCTCTACTGAAGTTGCAACATGAAGGGCACTTTGATATGGCACCATTGGCAAAAGTCTGCTTTGGAGGCAAGTTAGAGAATAAAATGTAAGTCTGTGCAAGGCCCAGTCTCAGCAGCTCATGGGCATTTATTCTCTCAATATCTCCTCTCTCTCTCTCTCTCTCTCTCTCTCTCTCTCTCTCTCTCTCTCTC
>OU015752.1:44555643-44594907 GCA_907169655.1 Acomys percivali | reverse complement strand
CTCTCTCTCTCTCTCTCTCTCTCTCTCTCTCTCTCTCTCTCTCTCTCTCCCCCTCATTCCCTCCCTCCCTTTCTTTCTCTCTTTCTTTCTCACAATGACCTTGAACTTTTACCCATCATCTCACCCATAAAGATGTTTTTAATCTGCTCTTCCCATAGTTCAGGAAGTCTGTGCTTCCCCAGGACTCTGGTCAGTGAGGATGCCAACCTATACTTCCTTCTCGAGTGCCAAGGCCAGCAGATGTGAGGCATTCTCAGCTGAGGAGAATTCCTGAATACCTGACCCTTGATAGTGGATCATGTGGATCATGCTCTGCCTTCAGGTTTGTAAGCAGCCACCTCCTCAGACCTGTGAATGGGGAAGTTCCTCTTCTAAATCCTCCTTCTCTGTCTCTCGCTCAGATTTCCACCTCATAGCTTCCACAGTTGTAGTTGTTTCACCCAAACCCTTTCTGTTCTTCCTCAGGGAAACCCTTTTCAATTAAGGAAAATAGGAACCAGTTTCTAAGACGTTTCTTTATACACCACAAAGGAGTCCTGAAAGCCTAAATGCAATCAGCAGCTACCTTCTTCCACTGCCCTAAAACCTCTTCAAGTCGCATTCAGACCTCATCTTCACTTCCCAGCCTTCTCTAAACACTCAGGGACTGATTCCTGCCCTCTCACTCTGCTCAAGGCATCTGTTATCCGAACAGCTCCTTGGCTCCCACTAAGCTGTGTCTCTGAGTCATCGCTGCATTCACACCTAATCTGCAGCTTTCCAGGGAACTTAACGGTAGGGCTATGCTCAGTGTCCCAACCACATAATACACTGAAAAACATAGCAAACAATTGTTCTTTCTAATGAGACAGACAGATTTGTTTAAAGACTATGGACAGAGGGAGACAGAGAGCTAGCACAGTGTTTAAGACCATGTTGTACTGCTCTTGCACAGGACCTGGGTCCAGTTCCCAGCACCCACATTTGGTGGCTCACAACTACCTGTAACTCCAGCTCTGTGGATCTGACCTCGCATAAATAAATTCACACAAAAACTTAATTAAAAATAATAAAAATAAATCTTTAAAAGTATCTCGCATGTAAAATACTTCACATACACAGAGCACATTCCCCTGGAAGAAAAGCACATCTGGAAGTTAATGATAACCTGTCTGCAAAGGGAGAGCACTGTGCAGCTGGTACCTTTCCTGGAAAACACAACATGGGGTCTGCTGCAGGTTTTGAGCAGTAGTTGACATTTTTCTATCTTATCCACTTATCCACTTATCTTTCTGTCTGTCTCTTTGTATTTATTCTTTTACTTTGGCTTGCTTTTTAGTTAATAAATTCACTCATTCAAAACCAAAAACAAGGCGATCAGAGACTGTTCTCCAGACTCTATGGAACAATCATTTTCATTAAATATCCCCAAAGGAAGTAGGTTTTCATGATTACAGTATCAACAGGAGACTCCCATGAAGGGACTGGGAAGTCTGCTTACCAGCTGGATGGTTTGCTGTGAACCAGGCTGCAGGAGATACTTTGTTCAGCACTGACTGATACTCAGTGCATGTGGAGAAGAGAGCACATGAGTTTCATAAAGACATGGATTACCTTCAGCTCTACCAAGGGACTGTGTGGCTAGTTTAGAGCCATTTCTCTGCTCCTCAGAACCAACTGAAAACTAGGACATCAAAAGTTGTTCTGGTTTCTCACCATCCCTGGAGCACATGAGCCTTCCATCTCAGCAGGTGTCAATTCCTTTGAGAATAGTTATGCTATACACTCTTTCTGACATCTGCAGCCAGCTCTGCCTCTGACCCAGATTTCCTATCTTCCTTGGATCAAACTCTTTGCCTACTTTCCCATGTGGAAGCTGGGTTTGGTTGTTAGCTGTCTCCTGCTGCAGTGATTATAGAATTTACTTTTATTTTTATTTATATATTTTATATCTTTGATAACTTCCTTAAAAATGCAGTGCAGATATTGAGCTTGTATTCACATGTTCTAGATGTTTCTTGTTTTTCTCAAATCATTCTGCACTATATAATTAACACCACCAAAGCCAGAATGCATGTTCTTCTCTCTGACTTTGATCTCACTGGAATCCACTGGACATTTGTTTGCCTTTTAGAATATGGGTAAGACAGTCTTCAATTTGTAAGTGTATAACTTAAAAACCATCACATGCAACTACTTGCCAAGCTACACTGACAATGATATGAGAAATGAGGCCAAGAGTCAGAGCTGTCTCTTCCAATCTGGGTCTCTGGTGCTTTGACCAAGAATGGCCCCCATAGGCTCATATATTTGAATATTTGGTCCCCAGTTTGTGGAACTGTTTGGGAAGGATGAGGAGGTGTGGCTTTGTTAGAGGAGGATGAAGGTGGGATTTGGAGTTCCAAAGCATAGTCCATTCCCAGGTATCTCTCTCCTCTCCCCCCTCTCTCTCTCTGTCTCTCTCTGTCTGTCTCTGTCTCTCAGTCTGTCTCTGCCTCTCTGTCTCTGTCTCATCTCTCTGTCTCTGTCTCTCTGTGTCTCTGTCTCTGTCTTTCTCTCTCTCTCTCCCCTCCTCTCTCTCTTCCTCCCTCTGCCCCCACCTACTTTAGACGTACACTCTTGGCTATTCATACAGCAATATGTCTGCCTCCCTGTTCCCATGGTCCCCACTCTGATGGTCATGAACTCATCCTCTGAAACTGTAAGCCTCCATGAACTGCTTTCTTCTGTAAATTTCCTTGATCATGGTGCTTTGTCAAAGCAATAGAAAGGTAACTAAGACAGTCTCAGAACTGAAACCACTGTACACTGGAGAAAACTCAATTCTAATAAAAAGGCAAGCCTACATAAAGCAAAACCACCACCCATAGGCACAACTTTGGTAACTCTCTAATCTTCAGATTTATGAGCATATGGATATGTGATACTTTCATCCCAATGACCATTTGACCCTCACTGTATCACTTAGTTAGCTAAATATTTCTGAACTTGAACCCCAGGGATCTACACTCTCTTTATTCTCTTGCCTAACATGACCACCTCACATTCCTCATTGGTGCCTCCAATCCAATGTCCAAGTTCCTTTCTTGTGTATTTTCCCTTGTGGGCTCTATGACCTTATTCAGTCACATGGCCAAACTCAGTGCGTATGTTGATATAGTTGAAATAATAAATATTGGGCCCAACATTTCCCCTGAGTTCAGAATTAGTACATCTAATTTCTTTTTCATGAAGACATTTCCATGGACAGCTAATGAGCCTCTCAAAAATATATACTTACACACATAATACATTATACATGCTAATTATATGTATATAATATATACACACATATATATATCAGAAACAACCTGAAGAGAAGCCATGTATCTATGTCTTCTCTTGCATATTCCCTCATCACAGTGAAGAACCATTGTGGTGCTATCCTTCTACTTACTCAAGCTCTGATGTCTTCTTGGCCTCTTGCCATTGCTCTCAGGAAACACTTGGAAAACTGAAAATCCTGTGGATGCTGCTATTCAAGAGCCCTGACACTTGAGCTACAGAAAGTTCTGCACATGAGCACCAAGAAATATCACAGATGTGTTCAGGAAATCTTCATTTTCTTTATAAAACCATACATTAAGATCAGGAGCCCAGCGGAGGCAGAATATCAATAAAACCACTTTAAAAGTCATTGCAGATGCGTGAAAAAATATCAAGAAGAATATTGGCTTCCTAGGAGAACAGAGAATCCTGATAAAGGAAGGGGCTTCAGAAAAGACATCCTCAAATGCACACAACTCATAAGTTAGAGAAAAGCAACATGGAGCAGAGTCCTCAGGGACTCAGTAGACTCATGGGCAAACAGGAGTAAATGAAATATGCAGAAGCAAAAGGGAGGGAAAAAGGATTTATAAAATCAGGAAAATTCACTGCACGCATACCAAAAAGACATGCCATCAATTAGAGAAATGATGTCAATACACGAAAGACAGATCTCTGCCTCTTAACCAAGATATACAAAACTCACTCCACTCAAAATCCCTAACTACTACTAGCTTGAGAGAATTAAATCTCAAAATATTTCAAGTGACACACACAGGCACTCTCACACACACACACACACACTCACACACACAAAAAACACACACACAAACACACACACATATACACTCACACACACACACAAACACACACACACACACACACACACAGCAAACAAGGTTCTCTATGAAGCTACTTAAGGGCAGCACAGAAAGATTGATACCAAGTCCCTGTGCATGACAGAGAAGACAGGAAGTAGCACACCTTATGGTAGCCACAGTCATCCTGGAGGGGCCACAGCCAACTACGAAATGAAGTGTGTGATCACAAATGTGAAACATTTACACAGACCAAGTTATTAAAGAAAAAAGAGGAAAAGAGAAAAAAACAACAATAAAACAAGTCTTTAAAAAATAAAGAGTAAATTAGAGAAATCTGATAGAAAAGAACTCCAGGCAATAAATTGAATAATAAATTATATATTTAAATAGACAAGAAAGTATATCTAAAAATCAAGTTAAGAAAGTAGTACACAACTACAATTAAAGTATTGAAAGTAAAAGCATATAATACAAACCATTTAAAACTATTATCTAATGCTTCTATTAAAAATTAAGCATCCATGACTTTAAATATTGAAAAACAGCAGGCATTTATAAAATTTATTTCAAATGTTCAGTTCCTACGCATAGTCTAAACATATCTATTTGACTTTGAAGAAAAACAATTCCTAAGTTTCTAGAAAAAAGGCCTAGGTCACCTCCAGAGGGCATGAAATAGGGAGATGGAGTCATTGCAGGCATCACAGCAAAGGGAACGATAAGGAAAGTGGTGGCCCTGAAAGAATTTAATAAAAATCCAAATATTACAGCTACCCAAATTTTTTTGCAAGTGTGAATGTAAAAACAAGGTAGGAACTCAGGAAATTCTGCACACTAATCCTTTGCATAGGCCTTGCTGCAGCTCCCCAGGAGGAGGGCAAACACAGTGTGACAGGAAAACAAACAGAACAAGAACACAGAATGAGAAGTGAGAAGCCACTTGCTCAGTGGTTGCCACCTAAGCAATGACAAGACATCACTGGAATTTGACAAAGCACATAGCAGACAGTCCGTTGAAAACTAAGAGTATAGCCGTTCTATCCTGTGATAGTGAAGGCAGCCTTCGGAAAAACAGGCACAGTTGCCCATGTAGAATAAACGGTGACATGAGGAGATAAGAACTCATAGGGAATGGGGCAAACACAAACTGAAAATCTGATTTTAAAAATTTCAGTAAACATTTATAGTCAATGAATAAGTACAAAGGGGTAAAAATCAGTGATTAATAAAAGGTTTCCTTAGATTACTGTTCTTAGAGAAGTTTATCCCATAGGGAAGAGGTGTATCAAAAACTAAGTGACTGGGAAAATCTAAAGGGTGGGCACAAACAAGTGTACACAATGCTTATAAAGACAAGGTAGAGCTTGGGCTCAAAACTTCCAAGGAGCAAAACAAAAAAATACATTACTAAAAGGCCCGATTCATAGTAAATAGAGAGAGAATGTTCACTAAAAAGCGTGCACCAAACAGTTCTGAAACCACAGTCCTAAAGCAGGAGGTCCAGGAGCTTTAAGACACAGCATGGTGATGGATATTAACATCCACTTTCAATGCAAATCGGGTCAAAAGACCGAAAGAGCCCCTTGTATGGGAGGTGGGAAGCACCAAATGAATTCAGGAGATTTCGGGTATACTCAACATGATATCCCAACAGCAGAAAAAAGTCTATCTTTCTCAAATATGTTGTGTTGATCAGCTTTGAAAAAAGCATATATGTTAACAAGGAAAACATTCAAATGACTCCAAAAGTTGAAGAGTAAATTAAATCCTGGTGCAAATGTTTTCAGCTGTCATATTTGGTGCAGGATCTGGGCATGAAAGGCCAATGCATCAGAACACATAGATCTCATGATTCTGCCATGTGGTACCTGAATCCTCAGTACACCACTGCAAATTCCTTTAGCTCTTTGGACAATCACTTACATGTGTCCAGCATTTTGTCCACTGCTTCTGGTGGTTGCTGTAGCTACAGGGCCCTGTGACAACCATCAAACCTCCTTGCTGTGCTGTTGCTGCGACAAAACATCCCGAGAAGAAACGATTGGAGGGAAGAAGGGTTTGTTCCTCCTCATAGTTTGAGGAAATGTATTCCATCACAGGAGCTGCAGGTGAGGGGTGGGTCACTCTTTACAGCAGGGTATGAACAGCAAGTGGGCCCAGGTTGAAGAGCCTCAGGCCTGGCCTCTAAGGACCTACTTGTGTCAGCCATGCTCCATCTCCTGAACATTCAGCAGCCTTTGCAAACAGCGCCACCAGCTGGGGACCAAGTGTTGAAATGGGTCTATGGGTGACACTTTGCCTTCCAGACTGCCACAGTTAGTGATATTCCCCTTCTTGTAGCAATATATCCAGGGAAGGCAGAGCGACACCCACTTTGCACTGTAACTTGGGGCTCCGGGACTTACCATTTCCGGTATCCTTGGAACTCATGCAAATACAGGCATACTCACACATCAGTTTTGTCTCCATAATTCAAACCTTGCTATACAACTATTTATGTAACTTCCATAAACAATACAACCACACAATCCTGCCAATGACCTGCATAAACAGTGAACCCTGATAGCCCCTACACTGGACCTGGACAGCAGAGACCACATGGGCCAGGAAAAGTGTCCCTCCCTCCCTTGTCTGCTCAGACTCAGACAGAAAACTCCCAGCACATCTAAACCAACCCTAGAAATTCAGATCTGAAAAACAACAAGCTGACAGGCAGCCACTGTGGTGCTGGTGCGTTTTGGGTATCTACTATGAAGCTAAGGATCAGAACAGACAAAACTGGTTAACTTAGTGTGGCTTGTACAGTTATGTTTGACAAGTGAGTACCTCTACAGATAAAGATTCTAAGAATTGTGCTATTTAGGAAGTAGAGGATGGTGGTCACTGGGGGGCTTCTTTGGAGCCCATGTTCCCTGGTATTCTTCGGGAGTGCTGGTCAACCAGCAATGGAAACTGCCCTGTCTGTCACATTTGGCACCTATTTGCCGGCAAAACGAGCTCAGTTCAGATTGATAAGCTAAGGATCTAGGCTGATGTCATAAGGAAGTTTAATAGTCCTCAAAATTTTAGTGCATGACATCATTTGCTCAGTATGACAAGTCTGTGACTTAGTGATTAGAGCATGAACTCTTCCCTTTTAACATGCTTTGGTGTCACATGTATACACATTTACAATGTATCTATTCCTTTTCCTACTAAAGCCAAAACGTATGTGCTCTTTCAGAACGGAGCTACTGTAAAGACACTGTGTTACTTGTTGATTGCTCTTCTGTGTTAAGGTTGTAAGACTAAATATGTGGGAGTGGCATTCCTAAATCATAAGGTAGATAACCAATATCATGAAAATAGTGAATATAAAACAGATTTCCAGTCACTTGCAACATTAAAAACCACAGGAATTCATATGAGCTATTTGTATGTCTTGTCTTTTTCAAAAATTTAGTTATTACAATATAAAATTAAGTGTAAACTTTCGTAGTGCTATACTTTACATTTGCATTTTCCCAATGAATAACAATGTTGATGATCACCTTTTAATCTATTTATCATACATATGCCCCATAAACATACACTATTTATAATATATGTTCATATATACTACTAGGGGTTTTGCCTCTTTTTAGAATAGATTTTTAATCATTGTCTTGTAGCTGATCTTTATGTATTATAGACAGGGACTTGCTTACACACACTGCATCTGTTGTCTTCCTGACAGTGGATTTCTTATCACTTTTAAAATGATGACTCTCATTTTCCCACTAAATAACATCCCTGCAATTTCTCTTTGTGTCCCTTTTCTAGAGGTTTCTCAATTTTATTAAACTTCAAAAATATTCAACTTTTGAGTTTGTTGGTTTTCTCTATCATTTATCTGTCATTTAATTTTCTCATATATTTATCATTTCCTTTCTTCTGTGCACTTTGGGTTTATTTTGTTCTTTTTTTAATGGCTTCTTCAGGTGGAAAATTAGATTTTTTATTGTGAAGTGTTCTTGTTTTTTAATATAAACATTTAAAGCCATGAATACACCTCTTAGCATTGCTAATGATGTGCCTCACTGCCTCTGAGATTCTGTGATATTCTGCTGTTCAGATACCTCTCATTGTATCTGTTACTTGATTTTTTAGCTTATGAGCTGTTTTCGGTGGCATTTCAAAGTGTTTGAATAATTTGGAGGGTTTTTTTTATTATTTTGTATTGTGGGTAGAATTCTACAGAACCAAATACAGAAATGCCAGTTCCCAGAACCTCAAAACATGGCTGTATTTGAAGACAGAGTGTTAAAGGGCCAATTGAGTCATCAGAGTGTAAACTCATCCAACCTGACTATTGCTGTTCTTATCATGGGAGAGTCTGAGGAGAAGAAAGATTGTGGGAGGAGCCATGAGGTGGCAGCCCTCTCTAGGACAAGGATAGAGGCTATAGGAGGGATTCAATGAACACCTAGATCTCTAGCGTCTATCCTCCATCACTGCACCACAGTAAGACTCTTTGGTTTTTACCTCCCTCAGGTCTGTGGGGAACTTTCAGAAAACCTTAGAAGTCCAGTGCATCATGCTTGCTTCTGACTTCTCACTCATGTCCACCAGAGTCATCTCCTGTGTTGTGTGATTTCAAGCCTTGGTAATCATGGTCAGTTGTGTTGTTTCCAAGCACATGGTATATACTAGAATGTATTTAATGTTTATTGGAGAGAAAGAACACGTAGCCATGGTTTGTGTGTGTGTGTGTGTGTGTGTGTGTGTGTGTGTGTGTGTGTGTATCCATGTTTATTCTGTCACTCTTTGTCTTGTCCTATGGGACAGAGTTTCTCACTGAACCTAAGCATTTCATCTAGATGAGCTGGTCGGGAGTTTCTAGTATCTTCCTGCTTCTACCTCCTAGTGCCAAGACACACATGGCCATGGCTTGGCTTTTATATAGATGCTGAGAACTTGATATCAGTCCCTCATGGCCATGCAGCAGCACTCTTCCCCAATGAGCCATCTCTCCAAACCTGTTGAGGTATCTTTGGTAGTGATGTAAGTTTTAAACTTCTATGTTCTGTCACAAAGAGATGAGTGTTAACCTTCAATTTTGACAGTAGATATCTCTGTCATGTAAAACAGTTTCTTTTTGTATAATTACAGTTGTGAGGTTGTATCACCTGTTGCCAAGTGGGAGCTTTGCATCATCCATAACAGCTTAAGCTACTCAGGTTTTCCCTACACGTCTTCCTGATGCCTTACAGTGTCCAGTTCCTCTCTACATGTGTTTCCAAATTGATCCCTCTCACACATGTGTGATCTCTATGTATAGTCACTCATAGAACATAGATGTGCCTTTTAACTTTTGCATGATGGCCCCAAGCACAAGGTCCATTGCCTTTCCCTGTCCTGTACTTCACCCCACAAATTATAATTAATTATTGTCTATTGCCTAGGCATTCTTTATTGCAAACAGGAAACACATTCTTTAAATTGTAAGTCTCTGAGCCAGGTGGGAATATGAAAAACAAGTGACCAATACAAAGGTCTTGTGAACAGAATAGAAGCAGTAACTTGAAGACCCCAAGTTCATGAAACGCCACACTTGTATCTCCAACATAGGGAAGTGATGTAAAGTCAAGATCAAATGCTGAAGTGTAGAGAGAGCAGTGAGACACAAATAAGGGGAAAGAGAAGCTCTGGTGTCTTCTCAAGAAGCTCCTCAGAAGGATTAGATGGAGTAGGAACTAATGTCTTATGAAGAAACAATGAGCTAAAAAAATCGGAAAGGCAGTGAAGGATGGTTATCCAATCCAGGGTCAGTCAGCACAAGATTGAGAAGACGCCCAAGTTCTCTCACAGATCTCACTTTGTTTATCTTCATTTACATGCATTCTAAATGAAACTAACAAACACTAATTATAGACCAAGTGGCTTCTGTAATCATTCTTCTTACTAGGCAATCTTCCGATCAAAATACAGTGTTTTTTTTTTTTACTAGAATCTTTATCAATTTCTGTCTTAACACCCAGCAGTGGGCATGGAGCTACCTGTGTCTGTATTCAGCGCCCATAAAGAAAGCTAAACTTCTGAAGTTCCTATCAAGCATATTCTCATGTCCATATACATTCTCAAAGAGAAAGGGTATAGTCATAATTTGCATATTAAGATTAAAAGTTATGTCTGTTATGCAATTGCAATATAATGTTATGGGAAATTGAGTCAAGGAGCACGGTTACCTATTTAGGGATCAACAGGTGTTTCAAGAAGAGAATAGCCATGAAAAGGTGTCCCTAAAGATAAAGATTGGATATTATTGTTACAGAAATACATAGAAAATTATAGAGAAGGAAAATGATGTCACTAAAGCATCTATTGAATTTTACCATAAAACCCAATGGCTGAGTTTAATAAGTAGGCTTGTAACAACAGTTTACAGTCAAAATAAAATATGCTGCAAAACATATTAAGAAAACTAGACTCTGGTCTCAGTTATTGTTCAGTTACTGTGATAAAACACCATGACCATGGCAGCTATATAAGAAAGGATCTAACTGGGTTTTCTGTTTCAGAGGAATGAGAGCCCAGTGTGGCCAGGAAGCATAGCATGGTATGAGGAACAAGAAGCAGAGAGGCCACATAGTTGCCACAAATGTGAAGCAGGACATGTAACCTCGTGGTGGGGTACAACTATAAGCACCAAATTTGGCTCCCAATGGCATATTTCTAGCAAAATTCCATCTCCCAAAGGTTCCATATCATCCCCAAATGGTGTCACCGACTGGGAAACAAATGCTCAGATATCTGAGCCTATGGAGAACACTTCTCATTTAAAGCACCTCAACCATTCTAGGAAAGTGCACTTGAACAAAGGAAGTAGTCACTAATATATATTAGTCATACACACACACACACACACACACACACACACACACACACACAGAGTTCATATATATTTCCTGCTACTTCTTGAAATAGCTCATACCTCTTCTTATTACAACTCCAAGCCTGACAAAGCAAGACCATGTATTCTTGGAGTTGTCCTGTGGAGTCCACAGTGCAATTCAGAGCAACGGTGGTTGCTAAGAAGAAGGTGTCATTTCTTTTCCATCTTCTTCTTTCTGTCTTCACACCTGTTCAGGTGAAATGCCACACGCAGAGAGAAGCAGTCATGCATGATCCACAACAGATCCAGAACCAAGGTATCAGTGGCCGTCACCTTGACCGGAGTGTTTAAGCTTCCAGTAATTTGAAAACCCAAGTTCCCGCAACCATTGTTGCGTTATGTTGTATCTAGGCACTGTGCCTAAATAGATTAACACTGACACATAGTTGTCATTAAGATCATGAAAATTGCTGTGCAAAATGGCTAAATGTGGAGAAAGTGGCTTACAATTGGGCAGTGGCCAGAGGCTGGAACAGGTTTCTACCATAAAGGAGATAAAAGGACTGCTGGGACAGGAATATTGGTAATAATGTGGAGTGCAAAGAAGGGTTTGGGAGAGGAGAGGGATAAAGATAAAAGCTGTTTTGTTAGAGGACATTCATGAGCAAAAATGTGAAAACTAAAGCATCATCTCCTAAGCTGTCACTCAAAGTGCAGCAAATATAATCCTTGTCATGAAGTGGCAAAGAACTTAATACATTTTTTATGCAAAGTTTTGTTGAAGGAAGGGACTGTAAAGATGGAAACTGGACATATAGCTGAGGAGATGTCTAAGAAAAATACTGAAAGATTTCTAAGCCAATCATATAAATGGAGTACGGGGGGGGGGGCGACTCAAGGACATGTTAAATGGGGGGAACCAAGAACTTTTTTATTTATTAATTCATTCATTTTACATCTCAATAGTTATCCGACCCCTTGGATCCTCCCATTCCTCCCTCCCTCCCACTTTCCCCCTTACTCCCCTCCCCTATGACTGTGACTAAGAGGGACCTTCTCCCCCTGTATATGCTCATAGGGTATCAAGTCTCTTCTTCGTAGCCTGCTATCCTTCCTCTGAGTGCCACCAGGTCTCCCCATCCAGGGGACTTGGGGAACCCAGAATTTAAAGAGATGGCAAATAATCCAACTACCCATATTGAAATGAGTAAAGGTATCTGCAGCAGTGAAAAGCAAGACGGTGCTTGGACACTCCTAGAAAAACTAAGTGTGAACTCCTAATTTACTGAATCTGCATACACTGTCTTAATTTAGGGTAAATAAAGTTCTAAGAGTGGAGCATGCCAGATATGACTGGTGGCTATTTGACAAGTTTAACAGGAGAGATTTTTCTTCTCTCCTCTTGTCTCCTCTTCTTGTTTCATTTCCCCTCTCCCTTCATCCCCTCCCCTCCCTTCTCCACTCCTCTTCTCCCTTCCCCTCCCTTTTCCTCTCCTCTTCTCCTTCAGCTTTCCTCTGAGCATTGTGAAAGGGGAGGGGGGAGGGAAGGAAAGAGAGGAAGGCAAAAGGAGAGGAGAGAAGAGGAAAGCACACACACACACAACACACAGCGACTATGTATCCTTCCACATAACAGGAAGAATGGCTTCACCAGAAATGGACTCTCTTCCTTTCACATGGAATCTCTGGACATCAGAAAAGCCCACAATTTTTGGTAAGGCCACTTAGTCAGAGGTGTTTGTAAGGCAGCCTTGGATTGTGTGCCATGGCAGTGCTGGTCACTTTAGCCAGTGAAATTATGTACAAATGACTGATGTGGCCTCTGAGCCAAATCCCTTAATTATCACCACAAAACAGTGCAGCAGCATGACTTTGCAAAACAGCAAAACCATCCCAAGTTGGATGCATTATATAGTGCAGATACAGTGTTGTATTGTGTTAACCCCTGGAATTTATTGCCAGGCACAATCCATCCCCTTATGATTTCTGCAATGAACTCTGAAAATACAGTGTGAGATAGAATAATTTAGGAATATAAGCAAATTCAAGGTGAGGGCTCAGGTGCAATAACATCTGACTCCTGTGGCCACATCTATTCCAGTCACAAAGCTGCTCTGGAGGCAATGGGAAAATGAGGACTGTATAAGAGGCATCACTTAATTTAATGAGAACCCCAACTTACTAAAGAATCAAAAGGGGATAGGGGTAGCATTAATAACTAAAAGACAAAATTGAGAGAAATGTAAAAGTGGACTCTGAAACCTCAATGCAGATTGAATGCTAAATATGAGGCACTGAAGTAAGGAAACAAGGAAGTGCTGTCCTGAGGGCAGGCACATGAGGCCTGTTTATTGACAGTGAGGGTCAGCAGGATTCAAAGGAAGACCCTGAGCAACTACAGAGCTGTGGGACTGAAGGCAGGCAAAGAAGGAATATCTGCAGGTTACTCCCCAGGGAGGTAGCACAGAGGACCATGAAAATTTGGGAGATGTAAATATATAGACAAAAGCTCAAGAAAAATCAAGAAATAAAAAAGGGTTCAGTCATTAACTTTACGAGGAAAAACCCAAACAAACACAAGATAGATAAATGAGAGCTGGCGAGGGTGGGGGGGTGGGGGGGAGGGGGAGGTGAGAGTCTAAGAGGGAAGGAAGGGGGAGGGAGGGAGGGGGAAAGAAAGAGAGGGAGAGAGAGAATGCACAGTAGAAGAAAGGGAGACAGGAGGAGATGGAGAGGAGGGAGGGAAAAGAAGAGAGAAAGAAAAAATGGAGGGAGGAAGAAGGGGATGGAAGGAAGGAAGGAAGGGAAATGAAAGAAAGCAGTGAAAGGAGGAAATGAGGGGAGAATGGGGAACTCAAGAGTGAATGGAGTAAAACTCTGAGATGGTGAAAAGGGGAGAGCTACTCTGATTACACACTAACCTTTCACTTTATGGTGAAAGGAATTAAAAACTGATGGTAGCACTTCTACTCACTCTGGTCTTGGAAATAAATCAGAGAAAAGTGAAGATCACACAGTGAACTCAGGAGCTATAAGATGCAATACCTTCCTCACTGAATGTAGTAGGACCCCCTAGGTGAGCCCCAGACCCAGCTGTGCTCCTTTCAGCTGCCACTGTGGAAAGGGAGCCCTTTCTGTAAGATCACCTGGTAACAACAGATCGCTTGCTGAGATGGGGCATAACTATAACAGCCTTAACTAATAGCCATTTCACTTGTGGACCTTCTTTTCCAAAGTGTTGAGTATCATGATAAACTTTACTCTTGACAACACAGCTAGGGAAATCCATCTTCATGGGTCTGGCTCATCTCTCCAGCTGCCATATAAATTCCTAACATCCATTTCAGAAAAGCACACTGAAAAAAAAAAATCAGTGGATAGTTGAGAATACCCATCTGCCTCTCACGCTTTGCAACCAGTTTGGCCATAAGTGCCTTATTTTTTTAGGTTAGGATATAGACGTATGGAGGAAGTGAGGGCCTGGGAGAAAGAGAAAGGATGGAGGAAGGGACTTCAGAACAAGAGGGCTGGGCTGATAACCAGGTAACCAAACGCACATTAAGCAAATACAGCATGCAGCAGGTGCAACAGGTGAATTTCTCAGTGCACTGTTCAACGCCAAGGGCAGTCCAAGGATGGCCACTAACTACATTCAGCAAACTGGCTTATCTTGTCTTTTATTTTATTTTATTAAATGCATGAATTCTTTGCCTGCATGTATGTCTGTCCATGTTTGAGCAGAGCAAAGGCCTGAGGAGGGCGATCGATCTCCTGAGCTGGAGTTACAGACAGTTGCGAGCCGCCATGTTGGTGCTGGGAAATAAGCCCAGGTCCTCTAGAAGAGGAAGAAGTGCTCATAACCTTGAAATCTTCCCAGCCCAATATTCACCTTATTTTTTTAAACCTCAAACACACCTTGCCTTATCTAGAGAATGAAGCATAAAGTTATATTACAATGGGGCGAGTGCTATACAAGTTACTACCAACCTGTATTGACAGGATCCACACACTGAGCAACAGAGTGTCTTGCTGTTGGCTTTGCTCTCTCTCCTCTGTGTGTGTGTGTGGTATGTGTGTGTATGTGTGTGTGGTGTGTGTGTGTGTGTGTGTGTGTGTGTGTGTGTGTGTGTGTGTGATTTTTTGAAAGTGTCCCCTTTTGATCTGGCTATATCTCAGAAGAAAAACAATAAAAATAACCAGTGTTCCAAAATGAATGAGGAAGTAATTCAGATGACATCCCAGCCCCGAGGCTGCTGCCCTCTCTTCCTGTACCCAGAGCACAGAGGACAATGTAGCTGGGGACAGGGCCAGTTCACTGTGGTGATTCTTAAGATGCTTGGATCTGTCTCCTGTAGGTGCCTACCTTTAACCAAGCGAGCCCAGCTCCCAACTCTGAGACTAGAGTTTGGCTGTCCCAGCCTGCCCTTGGAGGCTGCTTTTAATGCATTTCAGAGAGGCAAGAATGATCCCACACAGAAAGATTAGAGCAGACCCTAAGAAACTGCTCAGAGCTACTTATTAAAGGAAGCCACAGAGATAATTAAAAGTAATTTTGCCAAACTCCAAAAGGGCACTGAACAAAACATGAAAGGTTTGGGAGCAAATGGAACTCGGCTGCAGGCAGAAACCCAGTTCGGTGGCCATGGCCACAAAGCACACACTCCAGATGGTTCAAATGCAAAATTAGATAGAGCCACACTGTGGGGGTTTAACGTAAATAAATAGTTACCCTAGCACATCTCCACATAAAGAGGAGAGGGCAGAGTTCCAGCTGCAAAACACAAAGAAGAAAAGGTAAAAGGAAGGACCTGATTGGCAGGGGATGAATGCTTTTGTTAGTGACTGTGTCTTCTTAATAGGAAACAGAGGAGCCTTATGCACTGGAAGGCTGAGAAATGCACCCTTTGACCTCACTAAAATTGGCACATTTGTTCAAATATGACTTTTTTTCCCTCTTTGTTTGAACTGCTCATTTGATGTCTGCTCATTCGCTCACTAAGCAATCAGCTGCTGGAGCGCTAGCTCCTGTCTCTTTTTCCCCTTAGAGAAATTCCCTGAAGAGGTCGTGTATTAATATAGACATGTGAACGCACTGACAATGGCTTCACTTCTGCCCGCTTCCTACAGTGTCACCGTCTTCCTGCCAGTCACACGAATCTGTCTACGCTAACTGCTCTTCCCGTTCTCTCAGTGAGCTATGCGTTTTGACATTGCTGTATGTCCTTCTGTGAGACAGAAACCACCAGCGACATGGGTAGAGATGAGTAAATCTGAAAACATGCATGGCCACTACACACAGCTAACCAGCTGACTGACAGGATGCGCTAATAAGGCATCTGCCTCTTGGAAGAAGACCTTGCCATAATTCTGCTTTGTTTCTTCAGAAGCATGTACCAAGATGGTTCAGAGAAAGCCAGAGGCAAGGCAAAAAAACAGCTGATGTTGGCATTGACAGTTAGGATAAAGTTTGTGTTATTTTTGCCGACAGACAGCTGAGCTGTTGCTCTGCATCTCATGGGGCGGCTCTAACTTTGCTTTTGCTCTCACTGGCCAGTGAACAGGGCCTCCAGACTCCGACTCTGAGGTAAACTGAGGCTGTCACCACATGGAGGACAGAAGACATCCTCCCGCATCCTGCTGCCTTGTTCTAAACAGAAGCCACCAAAGTACAGAGTAGTTAAACCAAGCTTCTTGAGTTCACGTCTCTTACTACCAGCAAAGTGAAGCCTAAGATTTAGTCCTGGATGTGAACTATGTACCTGTAAGAGGCATTCAGGATGATACACACGCAGGATGCCTGACTGTAGGAGGCTGAAAGTTGCCCAATACATGTAGTCCTCCCACTGACTTCTTGGGTCAAATCCTCTTCGCTGGGCTATAGCCTTTCACCTTCATCACATGACTCACACTTCTCAGTGGGACATAATGACAAAAGACAAAATCTTATCAAATAGGAAAGCAGGCTGTTCCCTTACCAAAGGGAACAGCAGGCTTTGACTGAGTTTCTCTGGCACACTAAAGTTCGGTAGCTGTTCATTGCCCACAGCACGGTTTCTAAAGGATGTTTTCCTGCTTGTGCACATACATTCTGGCCTTAAGCCTAGTGCCCACAGGCTGGCACCTTAACCAGGGAACTGCACTGCTGAGTTTCTTTTCTAGCTGTACCATGCATTGCCCAGACATCTGCACCTCATTGTTTGGTATGAACCAAAGAACTCTCCATGCATGAGCTGCCGAGACAGCCCAACGGTAAGGGAGAGAAAAATGTGTGTCTGCAACAGTGAGCAGTAGAGGAGGTTAATCCTGTATCGCAGTCATGGGTGGAACATTTCATAATAATGGAAAGAGTAGAGTATGACTTGCAAAAAGACAGACGCAGAATGGAAACAGAGATGCCAAGCCTATTTACCCATTTAGTCAGACATCAGATGGATACAGGCTGCAGGGAAGGATCAGGTTTTAAAGCTAAAATAGCCTTCATGTTTCTTTTCTAGGCATTACAACATTACATTTGTAGTGTGTGTGTGTGTGTGTGTGTGTGTGTGTGTGTGTGTGCACGCGCGCACTTAGAGGTTAGAAGAAACCTTGTAGGAGTTAATTCTCTTTGTCCACTGTGTGGGTCCTGCACATAGAACTCATGCCTTTACTCCCCGAGCCATCTCAAGTTTCCACTCAATAAGATAGGCAACTGGTATCATAGTCACATATCAGAGATGCTATCTTATAGCAAAGCTAGTGGGGTGTGAGCAATACACTGCTTAGCAGTGCAGACTCTAAAATCAATGGGTTTTTTTTAAGTAAAAGAAAAATCAACAGAGCGTATTTAGGTTTTTCTCTGGTAAGAGCTGCCACCTATCTTTGTCATTGTATGGCCAGCCCCCTCAAACCCAAGTAGAACCCGTCTTTCATAAGGAGTTCTGAGCGTGTAAACAGTCTCTTGCAATGGCCTGATGTGGTGTTTTTAAACAAAGTTTGAGAGACTATGGGTTCCCTTCTGCTCATGAGATGAAGTCCCAATAAAGGAGCCTAGCCTGCTGCTCGATCTTACTTCTAGTATTTCATACAATATGATGCGGTCACCTGGTGTCACTTGAGCCAAAGCTTCTCCCTGACACGCCCCCTTACTTCTTCCCTAATCTTGGGTCCTGTCCTTCTGTATCCAGCAGTAGCCTGGGTTCCATGTCTGGTGGGCTGATTCAGGTGCTGTTTGCTTCCAGACAGGAACAGAGGAACCCCCAGGGTTCAAAGGTTCCGTTTCTCTCCAGAGCAATCACTCAGGTCAAAGCTTATGTGCTAGGCAAGGTCTCACTGGGGGAGGTAGAAATGAGTTTTCCACTGGGTGTTACAGTTAGCACTTTTAAAATGAGATTGCTGGTACTGGATGGTAGTGGAATCTCAGCCATTCCAAAAGCCTGTGAGGATAACTTCTGTGTTACAGCCCTTCGGTTAAGACACTGTATTCATGGTAGGGGTGCAGGTGAAATCCCAAAACCAACTGGAAGGCAGGTGCAGTGAGATACAGGTCCAGTGGGATACAGATCCAGCGAGCACCAAGCTCATGGTGATGGAGTGGGCTTCAGTGGCTGCCTGACCATGACACGCTGGTGAACAGCGTAAGCTTGTGGTTCATGGAGGAAAGGAGCCCTTCCTGCCCCCAGAATAAACGATGAATCTCAGCCAGTCATGATAGAGGAATGGAGTGAGAGAGAAAGCAAACCGTTATTTTGTGAATTAGGGACATTATAAACCTCGGGCAGTAAGGGTGGGGGTTTCAAGGGTGAGTATGTTTCATTCACTGGGGCTAGGGGTGCTAGGGATACTTAATCTACATTAAATATCAAAACACTAAGTATCTGCATTAAGTAACAAAAGCACTCTATCATAAAAGAGGAAATCAGTACTAAATTATCCTATTTGTCGGGGAGGATCTTCAGGTCTTTTATACTGAGCTCAGAGGCTAGCTATCCAGAACCACCTGACTTTGATTTTAATAGCAGGTTTCCACAGGAAATAGGAAAGTGAATGGAATTGGAAGGAGAAACTGGTATCCAGGTCCTGAGAAAATAAGTTTCTAAAGTAAAATTGCCCCCTAGTCCCAATGGGGGGGGCTCCTTGGCCATCCCTAAACTACACATGTTTTACATTTGGGGGAGGTAAAGTGAAAAAGTTCTTTGTTATTGTTTTTGTTCTGCCATTTACCACTGTGTTACTCAGACTTTTCACTGCTATATCAAATACATAACAACAACAAAGGCAAAAGTTAAAATGTGCTCCCCACTCTCACCCCACCCCAACTGGCTCTTCTGTGCCTAGACTCCAACAGGAACCCAGACTTTCCAGAGTAAATTCTACATCAGATCTGACTCCAACTCCAGCAAGAAGAATCAAGACGGTCCAGCCAGGTTTGCAAGCTGATGCTGGGATCAGCCTAAAGGACAGTAAAGAAACAACCAAGCTGCAGAGAGAAGATTGAGAGTAAACAGATGTTAGTGTGAGCTGCTGCTGCAGATTCCTGAGTCCACAGTGTGAGTGTGGCGATAAGTGAGTGGTCAGCATGCCTCCATAGGGTTCAAATCAGAAGTAGCACTATACCTGGCAAGCATGGGATTATGGCGTGTGAAATAAATTAAATATACTGGACACTGGGCAGCTTTAGACAAGGCATCTCTGTGCATTCATCTAATAACACAAGTGATGCTAAGGGAGGCCAGCAGAGTCAAGATGGCATGACTGATGTTCCTTGCCTATACACAGAGTGATGAAAAGGGAGGACTGCCCCTGATCACACCAGTAATTTTTCATTTTTAGAATTCATGGTCCAAATCCTCCCTTTCTTCAATAAATGTTTATCTTTTGACCTCTTCATTCTAAAGCAGGTTTTAAAAATTATACAAACAAAGGCCAGGTTCTTTAAGACATCTGTGTATTTACCTTTACAAGATTTATTTATTAATTTGAGTGTGTGTGTGTGTGTGTGTGTGTGTGTGTGTGTGTGTGTGTGTGTTTGCATGAATTGTGTACCCCATGCATGCTTATTGCCATCAGGGGCTAGTCAAGGGTGGTGGATGCCCTGGAACTGAAGTTACAGATGATTTTCAGCCACCAACTAGATGTTGGGAACCAAATCCAGGTCCTCTGCAAGAGCACAATGTGCATTTAACCATTGAGCCATCCTTAGTCCCTGAAATACAAATTTATGCAGGTATAATCTTGTTTTCAAACACTTAAGAGATGACGCATTTCACTTGTAATGGTGGCAATTGTGTTTGTACTGCCACATGCCGATGATGAGACCATGGCCTTAGAATAAATTGCCAACATTCAACAGCAAAAAGTTCCTGAAAAAAATGAATGTAGAACTCACAGATCAGTAGTAATCATAATATAATCCAGCTGTCTTTCAAGTAGTCTCAAATTTTCTGAATATCCTTTTTATAATATATTGTGGTTTCAAAGCAGGAAAAAACAATTACACAGGGTAAGCCATGCTCAGCAAGCACAAGACACTGAGATGAGAAGGTAAGAGCACAGAGAAGGCCAGGGTGTGCACTGTAGGAAAGCCTCCTTTTCTCCCTCCAACCCCCCGCCCCTTCCGACAACATGTCTACCAACAGTGAGCTCAGCATCTATAAACAATATATTTCAAGAATCGCAAACATCCGACTCAGTAGAGAGTTGGTACAAGACTGGCCAAATTAAATTTTGAAAATAATTAAGTTGCTTAATACTTTGAAAGGTCAATTTTCAGTTGGCATTTTGACAGTTCCTGGAGTAAATGGAAATGCATGATTGTGCTGGAATAGACTGCACGTGTAGGCCCACTGCACCACTGCAGTGGACTGAAGTGTCAGGAAAATTTGGATTTACTCTCAGCCACTATTGGTCTCTCTGTGACCTCTGCTAGTGAGTTAAAGTTAGGGTGATGGAATGGAGAATTCATTACCTCCTTTAGATTATAATTCTCTTTCCACAGTGACAGGCAAGCCTCAGCACACGGTCACTCCATCTTTGATTGGGTGCTCAGTTTTGAGCCTCCCTGATGCCAGGTCACTAGTAACCTGGTCCCCTGTGGGGCCAATATCTTCCTGTATTAGTTCTTTTTCTCCGTAACTTTGTTTGAAGACCAAAACGACACATGTTGATAGCAACATGTGCTAGAATGAGACATCAGATCAAGGCGAATGCTCCTGACTCCAACTATAGACACAGAGAAAAGAACAGTAGTTTAGGTAAAAATGAGACAGGTGTCTATAAAGAACCAGAAGCTATGCACAAGGAAGACAAGCGTTACATGAACATGGAGGGGTCACCAACATCATCCTAAGTGAAAATATAGTTTTCTTAATAAATAAGGACTAATATACTTTGTTCTCTACAAAACAAATACTTTAACATAATGAGAAATTTCATTCCATTCAAATATAAGAAATTAATAATACCAAAACATAATCCCTACCCTTAACAGAATTTCCAAAGAATAAAAGAAAATCTATTTGTTTTTGGTCTTCAAACACTGACTTAGGATTCAATTCAAGTTGCTTTATTGCCTGTTTCCCAAGAAACTACAACTCTATACAGAGCCCAAAAACAGGATAAATGTGAAAACAGAAGGCAGCTATGAAAAACTTACGTCAACATTAATATTGCTGGGGTATATAAAGTGACCTTATTACAATAATTTCATATAACTAGACTCCATCAGTCACAAAAGAAAGTGCATTCTGATGTGTAATGCAAGTATATATGTTATTTATTATTTATTCTTTAATTTTAGGAATATGTGTAGAAGCAAAATGTAGATTTATACTTTGTCCATCATTTATTTGACTTTAAAGCCAACTGGTATAAGTAGAAAGAGAGATAAGAATCTTCCTGGGCCCAACGTCTCCTCTTGCCTTTTCCCATGCTACAAATAAAAAATATCCATGTGGGATCAGTGCAGACTCTGAACTATTCCACCAGGGAATCATGTAGTTTGTAGAATTTTTTTTTTATTAAAAACACAGTTTGCATGTTTTCTTTCTTTAGGGTAAATAATTTTCTCTGTCAAGACATGCATATCCACAGAAAATATATTTTCCTCACTCATGCACGATACTGTGTAGACTACATAGTTTGTGTTTGTGGCCTGAATTGGTGTGTGTGCACCACATGCATGCAGTAGCCCCTGGAAGTCAGAAGAGAGCATCAGATCACACCCTGGAACTGGAGTCTCAGGAAGTGGTGAGCCACAATGTAGGTGATGGAACCCGAACCCTCTGCAAGAACAGCAAGTGCTGTTAGCCATCATTCCAGACTCGGGAAGACAATTCATCATAAGAAACTATGTATGCTCCCCAGATCATGGAAACAGCCTAAATGTCCCTCAGTAGAAGAATGGATAAAGAAACTGTGGTACATATACACTATGGAATACTACTCAGCTATTAAAAACAAGGAATTCCCGAAATTTGTGGATAAATGGATTGAGCTAGAGATGATCATAATGAGTGAGTTAACCCAGAAGCAGAAAGACTCAAATGGTATATACTCACTTATATCTGCATACTAGCCCAATGGACATGTCCCATGAAAGCCTTCCCTTACCAGGAAACTGGGACCGAGGGGAGGACATCCTATTGGGACTCTAGATGAGAGAACAATGGGTGAATAGCAATGTAGAAGGATCCAGTGGGTTCTAGAAACCTACAAGTAGAACATTATGATAGGCAGATATGGGTCATGGGGTCCCGCTCAAACTAAGGCCCTAGCCAAGGACAATACAGGCGGAAAAATTTAAACCCCTACCCTGATCTAGCCCATGGACAAGACAGTCTCCACACTTGAGTGGAGAGAGGGATTTGACTTTCTCAAGTACTCTGGTGCCTCACATCTGACTATGTCCCCTGGCGGGGGAGACCTAGTGGCACTCAGAGGAAGGACAGCAGGTCACTGAGAAGAGACTTGATACCCTATGAGCATATACAGAGGGAGGTAATCCCTCTGAGGAACAGTCATAGGGAAGGGGAGTGGGGGGAAAATGGGAGGGAGGGGAGAATGGGAGGATACAAGGGATGGGATAACCATAGAGATGTAACAAGAATAAATTAATTAAAAATAAAATAAAATTAAAAAAAAAAGAAACTATGCTCCAGAAGAACATATTTGTTACACCTGTGCTTTATCGACCACATCATGAGTAAGTATAATTATATAATGAGTTTCTTATGATAAAGAAGGTATGGGTTTGCTTTAGTTACTCAGCTCGTCAAAATACCTGAGAAAAGCAATGGAAGGAAGGAAGGAAGGAAGGAAGGGAGGGAGGGAGGGAGGGAGGGAGGGAGGGAGGGAGGGAGGAAGGGAGGGAGGGAGGGAAGGAGGGAGGGAAGGAGGGAGGGAAGGCGGGCAAGCTGGTTTTATGTTGTTTCCCAGTTCCAGGGAACACAATCTATTGGGCTGGAGAAGGTGTGGCAGCAGAAGCCAGCTGGTCACACTAGTCTATAGTCAGGAAGCACAGAGGTATATGTTTGTTGCCAGCAGGCTTTCCTCTTTGTATTCAGTCTGGACCACCAATCCATGAAGTGAGGACCACCCATACTTAGATTATGTCTTCCAACGTCAGTTAACCTAAATATGAAATTCTTTTAAAGATGTATCCAGATAGACTGGATGCCATCCTACTGACAATCAATATAGCTCATCACAGGGTTTGGGTCCCTGAGAGGCAGACACAGTCCTCTCAAGGATGTGCAGGTGTGCAGAAGCAGGAGGGAAGCAGAGGTCCGTGGCCATAACAGTGAACATCTCCCTGGCAGCTCAGTTCTGATGCAGGCTTTGGAGTGATCAATCAAAATACTTCTTCTTGAACAAGTATTGGAAAGACTGTACTTCCTTATGATTACATCATATTATTACATGGCAGAAAACACACACACACACACACACACCAGGCATCGAGGTTGTGAATGCAGAGGTTCTATGGGGTTGTCAAAGCTCAAGGCTTCTTAGACTAGAAATCCATCAATTGGCTAAGCCCAAGAGCTGTAGAATTAATTGCTTTTTGCTTTTGGTTTCTGTTTTGGGTTTTTTGAGACAGGCTTTCTTTGTGTAGCCTTGGTTGTCCTGGACTCTTGGTAGACCAGGCTGGCCTTGAACTCACAAAGATCTGCCTGCCTCTGCCTCCTGAATGCTGGGATTAAAGGTGTGTACCACAATGCCCCGCTAGAATTAGTTGTTTTCTAAGTAAACACAACAGATCCTCTTCAGCTCTGAGGTATTCTTCCTGATGTCTTTCCTCAGACTGCAGCATCTCTCCTTTCCCTTCCTCTGGAGCTCGGGTTTATTTCCTGTGAAGTGATAGTGGATATTGCAGTTTCCTTGCTTTGACACACAGTACTGCCTAAGAGCCGCTGTGAAAGAACCCCATGTATGCAAACCCACAGCACCCTCTCTGAGCCTTACTCCACACAGTGAAACTCAGAGAACTGAACCCTCAGTTTCTCCGAATCCCACCAAGGTGGAGCAGACACGAGCTTTGAAAATCTCTTCTTTTGCTTCAAGTAGGAGGGCCGTGTTTCCCATCTGATTTCTCAATCAGATGAAGATCGCAATTCTGTCCTGGAGTTTCCAGTTGGGAAAAGGCATCCAGAATACTAAGGAGGGCTCAGTGGGAACCACAGCTGCATCTGGCTGGTATGCCTTCCTTCTCCGACCTTGACTCTTCTCTGAAGTATGTGAGAAAAGCAGGGCGTCATCAGAAGCTTGCTTCTCTGTATGTTTCCAGAGTCATCATGAAGAGGCCTTCCTTCATGGCCCTCCTTGGACTGCAGCCTCTAGGCTTGAGGAAGTGTGTGGTTATTTCACATCTGGCACAGATCCACTCTTAAGTTTACTATAAGCAATACAGAAACCTTGACAGTCTGCCAAACAGAAGAATTTCAGAATATTATGGGAAGAGGCAAAGCGCTAATGATTGACAAGTAGGCAAGACACCTTTTCCGTGTTGGCACTGTCTTTGTGAAGGGAATCCTCTGGGCAACCCCCAGTGGTTCCACAGCATTCATAAAATGGTCAGAGATGCAGCCAGAAGGAGCACTGCCCTGAGAAACCACTGCTGCCACTCTGCACCCAGGTGAATCAGCCCGTGGCCTCCACTGAGGCTGCAGTGGTTGCATAGCAACTTTAAACAAGTGGTTGTATTACTTACTGTTGCCTGCTTGATTAAGCTTTTGGATAGCCTGCATGCGGAGGCTGGCGGCCACTGTTCCCATGAATGGAAATATCTATAATCTTGGAGAAAAGAATCCACTTTAAGGAGCTAAAATGGAACTTGGGATGAAACAGAATTGAAGATTAAAAAGGAGACCACAAGGGAATGAGGTTACTACAACCTGACCACGCTGGAAAATAAGAAAGTTTGGAAACCGCTGCATGATGCTCACACAGTGGAACGATTCAATTTAATTTTCAGGAAAATAATCGGCAAGGTGTCTGGGCAATGGAATCCCCTAGCCAGACAGAGTCGCTTCACAGCACTCTAAAGGGAATGCTCCTGGCACAGAGGCAAGGACCGCAGACTCCATGGTTTTCTTTTGTTCTGTTCTTAGTACAATGATGCTACATGTGTCTCTTCTGTGCACACAGTCTGAGAGTCAGAATGCAGATCTTAGCTATAAATTATGGTAGTGTTTTCCTCTGCCCTTACTGTGCTTCCTTCACTAATGTATTATTATGATTCCTATTAGATGTTCTTCAACTAGAAAAGAGTATGTTCTATTGTCACAGGACAAGCAGGTTAGGGTACATACATTAATTAAAATAAGAATGATATGGAAAAACTGTTTTTCAAGGTCCTGGGTTGAATGACAAGCATTAAGAAAACTAAAGATCCAGCTATGTATTTGAGGCTAGAAAACATGAACTCACCCACCAAGCTGCATTTCTAAGGTGATGTGAAAATGTTGACAACAGGGATGGGGAAGCACTGGGTGGTTAAAAGAGTATCTCTAGAACCTAGGTAAAAACGAGCCTTGAGGCAGGGGCATCCGTAATCACAGCATGCTTCCATGGAGACAGGCAGTGGACACAGGAGGATCCCCAACAGCCCACAGGCCAGTATGCCTGGCATACACAGTGGTGGGAGTGGGGTGGGGGAGGGGGGAGAATTTCTGCTTCAAACAAGATTGAAGGTGAGAGGCAGCCCTTGAGATTGTCCTCTGACCTCCACATGTGCACCACAGTTCATGCACACTTGTGCTCATGCATAAATGCACACACACACACACACACACACAAATGTCAGAGTTCAAGAATATTGTAGAGAATACCAAAGCGCTGCTGATTGACGAGTGAGCAAGGCACCAGAATGGCATAGATAATATGAACAGAACAAAATGTGGGGACTCGGAAATACTACTGTCCTTAGCTTAAATGTAGACATGTAGGTTAAGTGAAGTAGTGTCAAATCAGCTCAAAGTTTTTGAAGATGACTTGAAGAGAAACTATGAGGAGGAGCAGACCGGCCATAGAATACGTTTGCTGTGAGAGACGTTGCTAACCCACTGATAGATCTGCAGCCTCATTTACAAATAATACACACTAGCTTGAGTGTGCATTGCTGTGAGCAAAGATCAGCTACTTAGTTATATCACCCATTCCCTCTCTTAAGGCATCTTATGTTTTCAGTGACCAGACACCAAGTATCTTTTTTTTTATTAATTTATTCGTATTACACCTCCATTGTTAGCCCTTCCCCTGTTTCCTCCCATTCTTCCCTCCCTCCCACTTCTCCCCTTCTCCCCTCCCCTATGTCTGTGATTGAGGGAGACCTCCTCCCCTACATATGCTCTTAGGATATCGAGTCTCTTCTTGGTAACTTGCTATCCCTCCTCTGAGTGCCAACAGGTCTCCCCATCCAGGGGACATTGTCAGAAAAGGGGCACCAGAGTTCGTATGAGAGTCAGATCTCACTCTCCACTCAACAGTGGAGAATATCATGTTCGTCGGCTAGGTCTTGGTAGGAGTTCGAAGTTTACTGCCTATATTCTCCTTGGCTGGTGCCTTAGTTTGAGGAGGACCCCAGGACCCAGATCTGCCTGTCATAAAGTTCTTCTTGTAGGTTTCCAGGACCCTGTGGGTCCTACTATTTCCCCATTCTTCCATGCTACTCTCGCCTAAAGTCTCAATAGGATGACCTCTCCTCTGACCCACTTTCCTGGTAAGTAAAATTTTTCATGGTACGTATCCCTTGGATTAGTGTTTTGATATAAGTGAGTATATACCATTTGTCTCTTTTTGCTTCTGGGTGAACTCACTCATTATGATAATTTCTAGATTGGTTTTTTACAAAGAAGCCAAATCTATTCAATGGAAAAATGATAGCATCTTCAACAAATGGTGCTGGTCTAACTGGATGTCTACATGTAGAAAAATGCAATTAGACCCTTATTTGTCACCATGCACAAAACTCAAGTCCAAGTGGATTAAAGACCTCAACTTAAAACCCGAGACATTAATTCAGTTAGAGGAAAAAGTGGGGAAGAGCCTGGGACACATAGGCACAGGAAACAACTTCCTGAACAGTACACCAACAGCCCAGGCCTTAATGTCAACAATTAATAAATGGGACCTCATGAGGCTGAGGAGCTTCTGTAAGGCTGGAGACACTGTCAGTAGAACAAAGCAACAGACTGGGAAAAGATCTTCACCAACTCTTCATCTGACAAAGGTTTAAGATCCAAAATATATAAAAAACTCAAGAAATTAAACACCACAAAGCCAAACAACCCAATTGCGAAATGGGGCTTGGAACTTAACAGAGAATTCTCAACAGAGGAATATCAAATGGCTGAGAAACACTTAAAGAAATGCTCGTCCTCGTTAGTCATCAGAGAAATGCAAATCAAAACGACACTGAGATTCCATCTTACACCCATCAGAATGGCTAAGATCAAAAACTCAAATGACACCACATGTTGGCGAGGATGTGGAAAGAGAGGGACACTCCTTCATTGCTGGTGGGAATGCAAACTAGTACAACCACTTTGGAAAGCTATCTGACGCTTTCTCAGAAAAATGGGAATAGGGCTTCCTCAAGACCCAGCTATCCTACTCCTTGGAATATACCCAGAAAATGCCCTACCACACAACAGGGACATATGCTCAACCATGTTCATAGCTGCTTTATACATAATAGCCAGAACATGGAAACAGCCTAAGTGTCCCTCAGTAGAAGAATGGACTAAGAAACTGTGGTACATTTACACTATGGAATACTACTCAGCTATTAAAAACAAGGAATTCAGTAGAAGAATGGACCAAGTATCTTTACAGAGTGCCAGGCCCAAGAAGCTACCAACAGCAAGTAAGAAATATATGAAAGTAGGGGTTTGAGAGATGGTTCGGATGTTAAAATGCTTGCCACGCTAGAATGAGGGCTTGAGCTTGATCCCTAGAACCCGCATAAAATCCAGGTAGCGAGTGGCCTGTGTCTGTAACCCCACCACTGGGGTGGTGGAAACAGGAAAATCTCTGGGATTTACTGGCCATCTGACCTAGGTGAAGGTAGTAAACTCGAGGTTAGTGGGAGATTCTACCTCAAATAAAAACAAACAAGGTGCAGACATGATTGAAAAAAGATGCTTGGCATCAACCTCCACCCTCTGCGCCGGCACCTGCATGCACATATGCAGATGCAAATACACATATATACACAAAAGCGTACATGATGTCTCAGGATTGGGAATGGTGATGCTACTTCAACAAACAATGAAATTTTGGTGGAAAGATTGTGCACTGGTGAGAAATACCTTGTGCACAAATCATAGACGATAATGTTGAGGACTCCCAGAGTGGCCACCCTCCACATGTTCAAGGAAGATACTGTGCTACCCTGGGACAAGAGAGGCTTTATCCCAACACAACCTTTGAGAATATATGTGAGGGGACACATTTCAGCTGCCTGTGGCTAAAAACTATGAGAAGTAAAGGCTGAAATCAGCTCCCATATTTAAAGGGATCCCAGGATGCTCCAACCCCAACCACAGCAGGAAGAATTTGGTTGGCACACACTCCTTTCTGGCAATATAAAATCCATTTGGTTCACTTTTAGATGAGATGAGAAATATGGATTTTTATTTCTGATGGATGTAGGATTTATACACCTCGTTTAAACTCCCTGTGAATCAACCAGGACCACACACTGATATCCCACAATTCTAAGTCAGAACTCTATAGCAATAAGAATTTCCAAAGAAATGCATTCTAATGATCATTCACTGACATTTTTCAAAACAAATCCTTGATATAATATGCACACCTTGATGTATTGCTAGAATATATGATTATAACTAAATCTGCAACAACAAAAATGGCAGCTTTATTATTGTTATTTAAATATATATCTTATGAAGTACTAGACATTAAGTTATCTCTCACACATAATTAATTATCCATCTGAATTTCTTTAAAAGTTGTATATTGTTAAAATCTTATCTTGATCTTGTTACTAATTTTTCAGTTGATTTTAGTCTTTTTTCAACACATTTAAAATATTATGACTTGGGGCTGGAGAGATGGCTCAGTGGTTAAGAGTGCTGTCTGCTCTTCCAGAGGTCCTGAGTTCAATTCCCAGCAACCACATGTTGTATATGTGTATAATGTAATCTGATGCCCCCTTCTGGCTTGCATATACACTCACACATAAAATAAATCTTTAAAAAAATATATTATGACCTTGTTTGAGATTATATTAGGTGATAAACAAAAGTAAAGAATGTTCATTTCTAAGTCTTGGTAGAACATTTAAAATATTATTTTAGTAGGTTGCTTAAATATTGACATATTTATTTTATCACAGTCTCATTATCATTATACAGTCATGAGTGTTTTTGTTGTTGTTGTTGTTCATTAAAAATGTTTATGGGGGGCTAGAGAGATGGATCAGCTGCTAAAGACAGTTGTTCTTCCAAAGGACCCAACTTAGGTCCCCAGCACTGACACTAGACAGTTCACAACTCCCTTAACTGCAGCTCCAGGTTAGCCATCACCCTCTTCTGGCCTCCATCCATGCTGTACTCCTGTGCACATACACATATATAGATAATAAAAAATAAAAAATAATTTTAAAAGCTTTATGCACTTATATTTTGAAACATCCCAAAATTAACATAATAAATTCAGTCATTTTCTAACTGATTGTTATATCACATTTTATGCTGAACATAGATGTACTGGCCAATGGATAGTTAAATGGGGAACACAGACAGAAGCAAAACATTTAAAACAAAACATACTGAATGAAGGAAATTGCTAAAGGGGATTTGGGCAACTGAATAACTAAAGGTAAAGTAGGAAATTGAGGTTCCCCAGACATGAGACTTCAGAGTCCTAGGAAGTCTCTCTTACCCATAAACTAGGGTAGGAACATGTTTGTAATCAGCCAGTGAGCAGCCAGGAACAGGCCACATCAAGCTCCTATTGCCATGACTTTCCTGCCATGATGGATCATGTCCCCTCAAACTGTAAGGTGAAACAAATGCTCACTTCCTTAACTAAGGTGGGCACCTAATAGAACTGCTGAAAGAAAGGAAGATTTACTTCCATGAACCATCCAAGTCATGGAGAGAAACAGAAGCTATTATTACACAGCTTTGAACCATTATTATATCATAAAGTCAAATAATTTTACAACAAAAGGTTATGAAATGATGGAAAATTGACACATGCTGCTGAATTACCCTTCAGGATTATTTACCTGTGTCATTTAACAAAAATGTGAAAGAGTGATCTTGACTTCCTTATTATACAGATGATGCCCTGTTCAACTCATACATAGTGTGAGCATTAAGGCAGCTCTCTGGGCCTCTTTTAAAGGGACCAGAGCCAGCTGGGTGCAGGGGCCCATGCCTGGAATCCTAGTACTCAGGAAGGCAGAGGTATTCTGATCTCTGTGAGTTCAAGGCTAGGCTGGTCTACAAAGCAAGTCCAAGACAGCCAAAGGCTACATAGAGAAACCCTGCCTCAGAAAACCAAAACAAAACAAAAACAAAGGGACCAGAGTCCTTGTGACAAAATGTCCAACCACAGATGCAATTGCTACTTATATCACATTGAGGAAAAGATTCCAACACAGAGATTCAGAGAGAAACAGAAATTCAGACCTTAAAGCCACTCTTCCTCAAAATGTCAGAGCATGTTGCTGAATGCTATCTATCTTGAAGTCAGAACTCTGTTTGTCTGAAGATCTCCTGCTAGCTTTACCAACACCACAGTAGTCCCCCCATGGGAGGTACCTACATTCAAAGACCTCTAGTGGCTACTAAGACTCAGGACTCCATGAAAAATGTGGCCCTTTCCTATGTACACACCCGTGAAAGAGTTTCATCTAGAGATGAGGCACAGTACATCCTGAGATTAACAACAACTAATGATGTCTTAAGTCTGTGCAGATTTGTCATTATTGTTTGCTTGTTTAGGTTAGCTTGACATAAGCTAGAGTCATCTGAAAAAAATGAAACCACAACTGAGAAGGATTGCCCTATAGGCAAGCCTATGGGGACTTTCCTTAATAAATAAAATGGGAGGGCTCAAGCCAGGGTGCTACCCCTAGGCAGGTGGTCTTGGATGCTATAAGAAAGCAAGATGAGCAAGCCATGGGAGCAAGCCAGTAAACGCCACTCCTCCATGGCCTCTGCATCAGTTCCTGCCTCCAGGTACCTGCCTTGAAGGATTGTAAACCTAAGAGTTGTAAGCTGAAATAAACCCTTTCCTCCCTAAGTTGCTTTTGGTCATGGTGTTTCATCACAACAACACAAACCCTAATTAAGAAAAATGATAGGACAGCATATTTATAGCAATACTGTAAAAAATGTTACATCACTGTAACACTTTACTCAAAATAGCTTATTCCTCTATATTTCACCTTTATAAAATGTGATGGCCAGAACAGCATGATTTTGACTTCTTTGTAATTTTCATGAATTAAAAATTGGTTCTCACCATAGTAAACGTTAGCTTACAAATACTTCGGTACTTTTTCCTTTTCCAGAAAATATTCTTTTGTTTCTGTTTAATGCATACAAATGGCCAGAGTCACTATGTCTGCATACTGACACTATTATTAACCGGCATCACGGCTCCTGGAACAGAAGAAGCCCTGGCACATAGACACAACCTGATCAAGGAGACACCGCTGAACTAACAGGTAGGTAGAGTGAGTGCATCCTGACATGCTGGACACTGGGAACACCCATGTCTCGAAGAGGATGGAGCAGGCAGGGACCAGATTTTATCACAATACTTACAAAAACATGGGATGGTAAGCCTGTGAATGGTTTCGGAATTTTCTATGCAACATTTTTACATCACAAAAGAGTGGAGGCTGGATCTGAGAGAAATAAAACAACCCGTAAGCAGGAACTGGTGTGGCTGAGCTCTGTAGAGCTGAACTGTGCTATGCCATTTTTGACGTCCTATGAGGGTGGTTTGGGTTAAAACTGGATAATTGATGAATCTGCTTTATAGGTGCCACTGTCAGCACATCATAGAGTTCCACCCCGGCCTCCTCCACTTTCCAAAAGCATCTGATGTCAGAGACCTGTGAGTACACCTTATCCTGAAACTCCCAGATGAAATACTGCACTTCCAGCCAGAAAAACAAAAAACAAAAAACAAAGATTGCTTTGTGTTTCTGCTTTGCTATTGTAAACAGAAGGAAAGGAGTTCCCCAAGACACCTGTACATGTTAGTCTGCCAGTTGACTGTACTGTAGGGAAGCAAGAAGCTCAAGAAATTCACTGGGAATTATAAGGAGATGAGTATATCAGTGGTGACTTCACAGGACTCTGAATTCTTAGGACAGTGTGTTCACAGTGTTTTGCTTTGATTTGTTCTCTTTCCTTAGAACTGTTTGGTGGCACTCTTTTTTTTTCCCCTCCACTTTTTAACCAGGGCGCAAATAAAAGTTCATTCCTTGTTTGTCTCAATAAAAGACACCATCACTTTCCATTTATTGTACTTTTTGGTAGGATTTCTCTAAGCTAGAAAACTGCTCAGAGTGGCACCAGGTAAGAAGGCTTTGCACAAAATTCGGGGGGATGCGTGAATTACCCACACTGCTGTATCTGAGATGTACTGTATGCCTTAGGTCCTTGGCCTTGATTACAAGATGTTTTAGTCTAGGGTTCCCCTGTGAGAAGAGACCTCTGGAACGTAAACATATCGATGGGAATGCAAAAGCATTTTCAGTTACTAATTGCTGTAATCAAGGCAAAGCTCATAACCATTAGCTTTGATATAGTATAAACAGAAATGATCAGTTGATTAATCATTTGCAGAAGTGTTAGGCTACAGCTGGGCCTCCAGAGCTCAGGAGCTGAGCTAGGCTGCGACCTGAAGTTACTTAGCGGCTTTTTTTTTCCTGCTTTATTATTCATTCGCTTATTTTTTTAAAGGGGTGTTTTAAAAGAATGCTAGAGAGCGACAAAAAGCCTAGAAGAAGAAGCATCACAGACAATTGGCATAAGAGGACCTGTCTCCAAAGGCCTTGGGCATGCTCTCTGCCGCTGCATTTAGAACCAAAATCAGAGAATCACTGGAGTCATCTGAGGGAAGCAAAGTGAATATTCATAATTCTTACAGCACACTCAAGCATGCTTTCAGGTAAATTAAAGCGTAAATTTAACCTACTCAAAGAGACAGGAGAGTCCTGTGCGTGGTATAGTATGGCAGGAGAGTGAATTGTGACTAGTGTTGACTAAAGAAATGAACGTGAATTCCCTTGGTAACTTAGAACATGGTACCCTCCTCTTAGTGGCCGATGGGTCAGGCCATGGAGCGTGGCTAAACTGTAAACTTGGCGGACTGGATTTGGAAAGCTGACCTCACTGAACTTGGCTTGAGGAAGTCTGCTAATGGGATGGTAAGGCTACCTTAGGGCAGAGTGGACAAAGAGAAGAGAAGTGGAGCCAATATCAAGGAAAGGGGCTTTGGCTTCATAATGGAGTTTTCTAGAAAACACTTTCAAAGTTTTTGTTTCCTGTTTTAGGTCATCACGAAATCAATGAAAAGAGATAAAGATCTATGTGATGCAAATGGCTGACCATGTTCTAGATGGTTATACCCACAGGGAAATGACACTCTCAGCCCTCATCAAATAAGGCACTTCTTTTCAGCAGATGGAGACCATTGCAGAGAGCCACTGGTGATCAAAATGCCAAAGTCAGCTGACTATGGGGATCCCAGCCCCAACAAATCCATCTACAACATAGCATCTACATCTCAGGCTCAGGGAACTCAGAGACTGTAAGAGCCAGAGGGTCAAAACTGCTGCAGTGAGACAATGTCATCTCTATACGGCAAAGAAGCTCAACCCAGGGAGTCCCAGCAACACAATTGCTGAAGCAACGTTTTCATGATGACGACACCAGTTGTTGACCAACATGGTGGTGGGGATTTCACAAAGCCTGGCCCTAGATGAAGAGCTACAGGTAACCAAGTTTAAGGAGTTATACTGTTGAGTGAAGAACTAGTCTGCTCCAGAGATGAGCCCTTTCATAGGTTATCCAGTTCCAAGCAGGCACAGACACACAGACACATAGACACACAGATACACATGTCCATAGATGTATGTGTGTGTGTGTGTATATATATATATATATATATATATATATATATGCAACATTAAATGAATTCAGTAGGTAGTAGAGGTAGATCTCTCTCTCTCTCTCTCTCTCTCTCTCTCTCGTGTTTATGTGATAACCACAACAGTTAAAAAATAAGGATATGAATTTGAGGACTCAGGTGGACATGTAAGAAGTTAGGGTGAGAAACGGGAGGAGTAAATGATGTGAACATAGTACTCTGATATAATTGCTAAAAAAAAAAATAGAAATTTAAAATTTATCCAATGTGGGACAATTCTATCCTTTAGAGCTGAGGTAACAGGAGAATTTAGATGAAAACAATTCAGTGTGACGTCACAAGAACATGTTGACACAAGCAGATATTTTTATAGATTTAGTAAAATAAAACATGTTAGTGTGCTGTGTTATGATTAGGGATTTTCTAAATGTCATCTTAAAGCTGACATAATATTCATTAAGAATTATTCTAATGTGCACTACATACCAGTCATGTTGAGGAACACTTTAAATACATTACCTCATTTTATTATAAAATCTCATGCTATAAGAATATCTTTTTTCAGATAAGGAAACTGGACTGGAGAGGTGTATGAACTCACGGGCTAACAGACATCCTCTAAGTGGCTCTCTGACTGACTCTGGACCTCATTCTCTCATCTCCATACCAACACTCTCTAAATATTATATGCCTTCTGCTCGCTTCATTTTGTTCTTTTTTTTTTTTTCAGGCAGAATGTGACCCATTAAACTAATTTCCCACTAATTTGATTCACTGAAAAAAATCCTGCTGCTGGCGATAGGCTTAATTAAAGCATGTGGGGAATGCTTTTATGTATCTTTATCTCATTTTATTTTTACATCACCGTTTTGAAGTCCACGGAGGGAAGACTGAGAGTGAAAGGTGGAAAGGCATGGCCAGGTCTCCCAGCTAGTACATTATAGAATTAGAAGCAAAGCCCAGTCTGGCTTATACCCAAGAACTGCTCGGTGTCTGTCGCTTGCACATGGGCACGTGCCTTCCTCTTCCTGGGCTATCACACAGGGCCTAGGCTGTCTTCTTCCCTACAAGTGTCCAGTTCCATCACAGCTGCCAGAACTAACCAACCCTGTACAGGCAGTGCAATGTCAACCCTCATCTATGCTTAAGACCTGGCAACTACTTCCAGCATCACAAACACCGAGACACCACACAATCTTACTGTCAGGGACTTATGTGCATGCACATAGACAGACAAATGCATGCACAAATGCAAACAGCCACATTCCCTATAGTCTCTCTGTCTCTGTATCTGTCTCTCTCCTCTTCTCTTCTGTTCTCTCCTCTCTTCTTCTTCTTCTTCTTCTTCTTCTTTTCTCTCTCTCTCTCTCTCTCTCTCTCTCTCTCTCTCTCTCTCTCTCTCCCTCTCCCTCTCTCTCTTTCTCTCTCTACCTCTACCTCAAACTTTTTTAGTGTAATAATTTGCTCCTGGTGAACCTCCATAATTTATTTGCAGTAGAGAAGTTATGAACTGTATTTATCATCACAGCACAAGATGTGCAGGAAAATCCTCCATGAGCTCAAGAGAAAGCAGACAGCTAAAGAACTTTAACTTACTTCCCATATTCCTTCCTTCTCAAATATCATGTTTTCCTAAATCTTCTGAGAGACTGCCAGGCCCCACTTGCCTGCACACCATGCACAAGTGTGGTCTGTATTTAGTAGACAGGTGTCCTAAAATGACTGGGCTGAATGGAGGCATGGTGAGAGGCTGGATGGAACACCTGAGTCACTAATCCTGAAGTGCTGTTTTCATGTACACAGTCTTTGTTCCCTCTGCACTGGTGCCCAGGCCAAGCTGGGAGTCTGTAGTCTCCTCCCCACATGGTGTCAGCAGCATTCCCTCTCTTTGCTCCTCAGTCTCACTGCAAACTTAACCATCACCACTGACAAGCATGGCACACCCCTGCCCTCTACCCAGTGCTCTGACTCTGCTGTGCTCTTCACACTGGACACGTCCTTCCCACTTGAAGGTAAGATAAAGTGGACCAGCATCTGGTCCTTTTCATTATTTGTGCTAAAGCCTGTTCCCACCTCATAGTGGCCCCCACAGAAAGGAGATTTGCAAAAATGAATGAAGTTATAGTGTATACACGATGAAGTCATAAAAGTCAAGGCTTTTATTCATACTCACTTTGCCTGGTTTCATTTAGATTCATCTTCCTCTAGATCCCTACATCTTCCATTCTTATTTCATATATTTTCCTGTAACAAACCAATCCTGATCTATAAATTTCCTATTCTTTCCAACCTGATGCCCTTTTCCTATTTTTTCTCACCCACAAAAGAATTTACCCTTCCCTGCTAGTAGATCAATAATTCTTCTGACTGATGAAAGATACAAAAAAATTAAAACACCTGAACCAGAGTCCCAGTGTCTAGAAGGAAGCACTGTTACTAGGGTAGGAACCCAGAGCCTCAATAATGCTAGATAAGAACTCTACCATTGAGCTAGATTCTTAAATTTTTTGTGTTGGTGTGTGTAGTATTGTATGTGTGTGTTCTATATGAGTTAGTGTAGGCACATGTGTGTGAACATGCATGTAAAAAGCAGCAGTCAACACAGATGACCTTCATCAATCACTTTCCATCTTAGATTTTTGTGGCCCGATCTCTCAGTGTAGGACCACTTATTCAGCCTGCCTGGCTGGCCAATGAACTCTAGGGCTCCATGTATCCATGCTTGCCAGCACAGATGAACCCCACCACTCCTGGAATATTTGCATACATGCTAGGGATCTCAAAGCAGTTCCTCATACTTGTTCAGTGAACACTGTACAGGCTGAGCCATTTCCTCTACTCCAAAATTTGAAATTTAACTAAAGAAAAAAAAAAAGTTTCCATATATTCTGCCTTTAGCCCTCATCTATTAAGGGCTGTGTTATCTTTCTTCTCACACCCAAATTCATTTCCCCATTATATCCACTCCTGGTGCCATGCATCTTTCCTCCTCTGTACTTTAAGATCATTGCATAACAAGAATTCCTCCAACAAGAGAGTCTTTTCCACATCAGGGAGTATCTTCCCATGAGTAATGGTTTATCCTAATTCTAGCAACCACCCCTGCCTCTGGGTGCTGCAGCAGTAACCCTCTGTTTGCTGTCTGCAATCATTGTACCAGTCAGCCATAGCCTCTGGACCCTCAGCAGGGACCTTCCCTAGACTATCACAGTATTGCCAATCTTTTGATGATTTTTATTTGCCACACAAGCCAGTCAGCCCTATGTAGCCATTGGCAGACTCCACCAACAGCAGGTCAAAAAGGCTAGGGGCAGAAACTGTACTTGCACTGCAGATGAAGCAGTGTTTTCCTGCCACGATTTCCTAATGGTGGCAGACAACTGTCTCTTTAGTATTTATGTTAGGCAGCAGAGGTCATCAAATGACTTCAACTACACAGGAACATATGTACAGCTTAAATGCCAGTACTGCAACACTGTACATAGGAACCTTGGTGCTTATATTTTGGTATCATCAGGCATCCGAGAACCACATCTATGGGCCCAGAAGGTTGACTTTAGGGACAGATGGTACCTGCCCTTTCACGCCTTCCTCCTCCTATTTATCTTTCTCAACTTCAAAACACAAAGCAAAATTAAACTTGTTCAGTATTTCTGCCTAATAAGATAACGTAACTGACTTATAATCACCATGTTCTTGGCTTTCAGTGATGTGTGAACATTCCATTCCACTGTGTTCAAAGCAAAAAAGTAGTGTAAAGGAAGACCCCAACTTAGGGGATAGGAGAGTAAAGTTCTGAGGCCTGTCCCTAGGTCCCTCATTGGTCATGAGCTTGGGAAGCTCATTTGTTGTTGCTCAGTACCAGACTTTCCTGTAACTTGTAGGTAGGGTTGTCTGCTTATTGGAGACTTATGAGAAACAAGTATGCGCTGAAAGAGCTGACAAAGGCTTCCTAAACTTCTTTAGAACACTATTCAAATACAAGATCATATTATTGTGGCTGCATTTTAAAAGAAAGAATGAGCCTTATTCTGTCCAGAGCACAGGGATTTCTTGTAAAATGCAGGATCCATGCAAACAAAGGAAGGAAATTATTAATAGTCTACAGAAATAAAAACATTGGTATTCATGTTGTAAAAACAGAAAATGTAGCTTTTTGTCTTCAAACACTGTCACCTGTATATTCTTGCTTCTTATAAGCCCTGATATCAATGAATACACAGTGTGCGCCTCTCTGCCTTCCTTCCATCCTTGGTAGTCTTCAATCAAAAGGCCACTTACAATAACAAGTCCCTGTGTGCATTTTGCATCCCTACTCCCCCACTCCTGGTACCATATGTATTTCTTCATTGTTGTCCTTTACATGTTCCTTCTCTGCAATGAGCCTTCTCTTTTGTTTTATTTTGCTTTACATTTGAGAGAGAGAGAGAGAGAGAGAGAGAGAGAGAGAGAGAGAGAGAGAGATGAACGTGCATGACGGGTGAGAGTGCGTGTCATGGAACATGTACAGAGGTCAAAGGAAAGTTTTGTGGAATCATCTTTCTACTTCCACATTTACAAGTCCCTCGTTTCTCTCTTTTATTCTCCTCAGCCTATTCCTCAGAAATAGTCAAGTTGTAAGCATCCCGGGTCAAGATACGTGTGTGTGTGTGTGTGTGTGTGTGTGTGTGTGTGTGTGTGTGTGTG
>OU015752.1:44512664-44555633 GCA_907169655.1 Acomys percivali | reverse complement strand
GTGTGTGTGTGTGTGTGTGTGTGTGTGTGTGTGTGTGTGTGTGTGTGTCCATCCTTCACTGTTGGAACTCACTCTCTGAGTGCCATTTTCCACACTACAGCCATGAGCATACCACAGCTTTCTGGGTCAAGTCTTGTATTAGTTCCATGGCTCTGTGGTCTGTGCTCTACTGCCACAACTGTCCCTACAAGGCATCTGTGCCACTAGACAAGCAGTACACTTGCCTCTACCTCCAGAGACACAGCCTAAGGAACTGCAATATCTTGTTCAGATGGTCTCAGAACTCAATGAAGCCACTGGGGAGAACTTGATAGATATATTTACAGGGATACTTCAAAATTCTTCCTGAAAAATGCTAGATCCAATCCTTCCTTGTGTAGAGCCCAACAGATCTCAGAACAGATAAAAACCTAGAACCTCCCACCTGAATAACTAACATATTTTCCCCCCCTCCCTTTCCCTCCTCCCTCATTCCTTCCTGTGGAAACATCAAGATCTAAAGACTATCATCTCATGTATTTCAATATCACAGCACCCTGACTGATTGCCACACCAGCCTTACTGCCCTTTGCAGTAGCTGCATCCACTTTGTCTCTGACACTCAGGCAGTACTGGTGGCATGTCCCATTTGAGTTGAGAGCAAGTGGTGAATAACAAATTGTTGGCAGACATTTGAAACAAGCTCAGAAGCAGTAACACTGCAACTGGACTTCACGGCTGCTTATGTCATTATCAAAGGGAATAACATGTCAGCACATACATACAAATGAGCTTCATGCAGTTGGAAGGAAAAAAACTATTGGTGATCCCGTTACTTTACAGAGTAGCTTTTCTTCTTTCCTTCATTTTCACCACCCACCACCAACCAGTTCAAGCAGCAGCTTAGCTATGAAGTCATCTGAGGGCAGGGTTTGCCTTTGATTTGCTCACACCCTCCTATATGCTGCACACCATCCAGACAGGTGCTGCCTGTGGGCTGTGAGGCTTGTTCAACGAAGTGGTCCTCTGACCTCCAACAGTAAGTCATTTCCACTGAGCTCTGGAGGAACATGCTGTGTGTTAATTTGCTCTAGGGTTTTGTGCAGGCTGCTCATTGTCTTTCAGACTAGGACATCTGAATAGTCATCGTTTGTATACCATGCACATAATTACTCTCCTTCTATATCTCTGTGGGGTCCCTAAGCACTGTGGAAGCCCAGCACCTGCCTGGAGGCCACAGAAATAGAAAAAAGGCAAACAAAAACCACTCTGGTATTCAGGAATACAAACTTTGAATCTTTAAACCAAATAGGGAGATGCCAGGCAAATGCCCTGGAAATTATTGTTGGGTTTGATCAGCAAATGTTGGGAGCATATCAAATGCATCAGGTCCCATTCTAATAAAGGAGACAGCATCATTGAAAGCACCCGGGATCTCTTATGGAGATTATATCATCGTGACAAAGAACCGATGAACATAACACGAAGGACAGAGTGCTGGGTCAGTGGGTGTGGTGCTGTGGTCAGGAGGGATGCAAGGATAAGACAGGGGCTATTAAGTTGGGAAGGTCGTGTCATGTGTGATCCAGACCTCAGGGAACAGGAAGACAGTCCTGCAAATGGGAAGGCTATAGGGTGATGCAGATGTGGGGCCAGCCAGCAGAGGCCTAAGCTTGCCCATTTGGTTTGTTCAAGGACCGGCAATAAGATCTTACAGTTGAAAACAAAAGCAACAGGAAGAGGTAAAGTTCACTGAGGGGTAGGGGTGCCACTGAGGGCTTCACAATTCACACACAATGAAAAAGAAGTTGCTGGAAGTCCCTAAAGCATGTTAGGTGCTTCCTTTCCTATTTTTCAATTTTCACTCTATTTATATATTCTTTGAGGATCCAACACATATATGTGTCAGGTCCAAAGTAGACTCTAATTCCCCAAACTCTTAAGGAAGTCCAAATATCCAGAAGTGAGCTCAACCTGGACTACAGGAGGATTTCTAGAGGTTAGATAAAAAGCCAGCATTCCTCAGAAACTTGTGAGGTTGGTTTCTGACTATCGAAAGGAGTCGCTTCCTCTACTGCCAGCAAAAGAAACATAAGGGTCTCAGGTTAATACATGCCTGTGGTACCTATCAACATAACCAAGTGCCATGCTAGCCTCCAGGCTCCCCCAGTCCCTACACACAAGTACATCCTATACATTTCAATGCCCTCATGCCAGTCTCCTGGAGCCTTCTATCCCTAACTACTCGCCCTTCCTATAACCTGGCTGTTCTCATTACTCTAGGCTCCTGATCCTGTTAGTCTTACTATGCTCTTTCTATCCTTTAACTCCTGTTACCTTCCCTCTCTCACAAAAAGCTCTGGTCATATCTACTCTACGGGCCAAGATCAATCTACTTCTTTCTCTCTCTACTTTAGATTCATCCAGGTGCCACTAGCTGTTCTCTCTCATGTCTACAATTAAACCTTCCCATACCGTGGGGCAGTCATGGCAGCTTATACATTATACAGTATATTTTCTTCATAATCAGCTCCACTGATCTCATAATTTTTATTAGAAAGTAGTCAATTTATATTTTTAATCAAAGTCTGTTTTGTTGATTTTCTTCCCCTCTATCTCCATTCTTTTTCAACTGCCTCAACTCCTTTGTACCCTTAGGCCCACACTCCACACCTCCTTCCGGATTTTCTGTTGCATGTGCCTATTTCCTTCCCCACTCAATGCCTCCTATTTCACTCTCATAGGTTTCTGTCTAGTTTCATACTCCACACCCAAAGTAACTCCCCACTGACCCTTCCCTTTGTGCCTTGTTCAACTGCAGAAAACAAAGAGGATGTAGCTGTAGATAGTGTCACTGGTGATGGTCAAAGGGTAAGATGAGTCCCACCAATGACAAAGAGTCAGGGGAGTGTCACTGACACATGAGATGTATGAATGTCTGTTATGGGCACAGAGGATAGTGGCAAATAAAGATGGCATGTGGAGATTTCTGGAAAGATGTAGGATGATAGCTGCATGGAGAAATAAAATGGAAAGTTCACACACACACACACACACACACACACAATATACATATGAAACAATATGCTGTCTTCTCTCATTATTTCCAGAGTCCTGGAAGATATATAAGTCTCCTTGAAGACACACACTCCCGCTCTCCTGTTTCACCATCTTTGACAAACACAAATAGAAAATTTTATTTTTCAACAGGTCCCGGTTTCTTACCTTGCTGTGTACTTTTACTGTCCCAGAGAACTGCTCTGTATCACTACATGAAGCCTGCCTCACAGAGAACACCCTGGGCACGGCCAATCCTTTAAATACTCCTAATATGTCTTTGTTAACTTGCAGCGCTGACTAGTTTGCCAAGGGCAGAAACTGTGACAGCTTCATTAATCAGCTGTCCCAAGAGTCTAGTCTTACACATATTTTGTAGTACACATCTGTTTAAAATTGGGCAACCCAGAGCTGGAAAATGGTAGCAGGCCACTCTACCTTTAAGATATCTAGAGTAGAAGAAGAAGGGAAAAAATTTACATAGTTTCAAGTGATTGAGCCTAGGGTGCTAAAAAGTAACAACTCGGCTACAATTTATGCAGACTTGACTGCAAGGACTTTAAGCCATAAAAGAAGATAACTGCTCTACCAAAGCTAAATACCCCCAACACTTGCCTTTGGCCTTAGAGAGGAAAGGGGGGACATGTAAAGAGGAGATCTTGGGAAATTTTCACATTAAGGCAAAACTGTGTTCCCCGTCCCTGCATGCTGAGGAGAATGAGAACATTCTAGACTCTGAAGTCAGCGTTGGCATGGTGGAAGAACCTGTTTGAAAAGAAGGACCTGGTGACACTGCTGGAATATTTGCATAACTGGGAGACTACTGCCACATCACATCCACAGTGAATAGCAGAGAGAGAGAGAGAGAGAGAGAGAGAGAGAGAGAGAGAGAGAAGCACGTGACCTGCTTGCCTGTGCCCAGCCAGCTTTCTTCTCTCTGCTGAGGATGCTACACCGAGGAAACAGTGCCACCCACAGTGCATTGGCTCCTCCACATCAATGAATCACCAGGAGTCCTTCAGAGGCATGCCCACAGGCCAACCTGAGCCATTCAGTTCCTCAGTATGACTCCTCTCCTCGGCAATTCTCTCGACAATTCTAGATTGTGTCAGGTTCACAGTTAGAACCAACTGCCTATCATCCATGGAATGATCCACCGATGATAGATATTGTGGGGAGGGGGGAATCTGCATGTACACTGAATGTGCACAGTTTTCCATCCTTGTCATTACGCTCCAAGAAATATAGCATAACAACTGTTTTATAGCATTTACAAAGTATGGCATGTTACAAGTGATCTAGGGACTGTTTAAATCCTATGCAAAGACCTATGTAGGTTCTATACAAATGTAAGATACTTAAACATGCAGATTTTGATACCTATAGTGGGTTCTAGAACTCAGACCTTATGTGCTGATGGGAGACTGTATGTCTACATATCAGATCACTTACCTAGATAACCAAATGAAGTAGCCAAAGGCCTTCCCCCTAGAAACACTTCCTTTTACTATTACCTAGAAAGATAGCCTCACAGCTGGATCTAGGATAAGCTAGTAATATACGGGGTGATTTTGAGTTGAACTGTAACTCAAAAAATGTATATGAAAGTCCCATCAATCTCCAATGCTTATGACAGCAGCCGTATTTGGAAACACGGCCTTTGGCAACATAAGTTTTAGGATTAGGTTGAAGTAAGCTGTTCTAAAGTGACAGGCGTCTTTCGAGGAAGGACAAGTTAGGTATGCACATGGTGAAGATGAAATAGAAATATGGGGGCACTGGATGACCTCTGGGGCTGGGATTAGACCGATGTGTCTACTGGAGGAGGGCTGTCAGGGATGGTGGGAAACAAAGGAAACCCAGAGATCTAAGAAAGATTTATACCTGAGAACATCATCAGGAAGAGTGTGGCCCTGCAGAGCCCTTGGCTTCACAATTCTAGCCTCCAGAGGTATGGAAAGAATATGAAGGTTGGATTATGGTCCCTATGGTGCTATGTTCAGAGGACCCAGGAGAGAAAGGTAATGAAAGCACAGCATTACTCACCACCAAGCACTACTCTTGGCTCAGCACTGAGTGGGCAGCCCCACAGCTTTGAGTTGAGGAAGCACTTGAAGTGTAGTCCCCTGTGGCCATTCTGCTCGTCTGATCCAGGTGTACCACCAGAAGGAGATATGTGTTATTTGATCTACCCCTTTTATTCTGGCTCACAGGGATCAGTGACACACACTTCTTATGGTGAGCTTCAGTTATAAGACCACTGTCTCACGTCTCAAGTTTAATCCTATGCCATAATAAGAAAGGGAAAGCTAATCTTCAGAGGGAGAGCAGAAGTCAGGAGGGCAGACATTTCCCATGGGTCTGTGCTCTACCTCCTATCTGAGACTAAGCCTCCACTATCCGCATTCTATACACACTAAGATAATGATGTCTCCTATACCTTCTTAGCAAATATATTAATAATGGGCTCCCAGGTTCACCTTATAAATGTTTCCTGGCTTCTACTTCCTTCACCCTGAGATTTCTGACTTTCCCCTCAAACCATAGTACCATAGAACTTCTGTCATCTTTTTTTCCCCTTCGGTCTCTTTGAATTTCAAGCTTCAGCAACAGGTACCAGAGTACCCTAAAAAACAACTCAGCTTGTATCTGAGCACTTCCTTAAAGTGTGTGTACTGCTGAATTATCCCAGAGTCACCTTCATGCTCTTTCCCCTATGACCAACACCGTGAGCTCCAAACCAGGGTACCATCCCCTGAAAACAGCCCAGGCTCCCCGGCACCTGTGTCACTTGGCCTAGTTTCTTTTCTCTGGTGAGGAGACCAACATTTGATGTCAGTAGCCATCACTGTGTGATGTTCCTTTTAAGTGATGTCAAGAAAGGCAAGACTCTTTCCTTCTGGCAACCTGAAGTCTCTTCCATCAGGAGGAAGGTTCGGGGGAATTAGATGCTTACAGTGTCCAGGCTCAACTTTCATGCAACACTAGATGAGTTCCAGGAGCCTGCTGAGGACTGGGCATTGATACACAGATCTTTGCAGTCTGTGTGCTGAGGCTTTCCCCAGGAACTTATCCTTTCCGCCAGACACTGAGTCTGATGTTTCAGTACAGCGCACTCCTTGGGCTTAAGGATACAATCTTCTTCAAAGGCAATGCTGGGGCTCACTGAAATTTTTTGTTGTTTTTCTCTCCAAAATTCTTTAAGTTGATCAAATAAAAAACTCACTCTGCTGATCCTGTGATCATCATTGCTTGATTACTTCACAGTGTACTGCAGGGACACAGTCTCTCCCTGCACCTTGTCACCTCAGTATTATATAAATGGATGAGAGGACTGCCCCATGGTACAGTTAAGGGGAATTTTCTTGTGTATACAAGAGAGAAAACAGCCACAGGCATCTGGATGAGTCCAAAGCAGAGAGAGAAAAAAGTGGACTGAACATGGGGCGGATCTGGCTAGGGCTATTTGTGAGAGAGGGGATAACAGCAGATAACAGCAGGATAGAGAATAGAGAAAACCCGGGGAGAGAAACAGGAGCAGAATGTAGTGTGAACAATGTAAGAATAGCAGACTTATCAGGAGAATGAGTAGCTGTAGGGAGTGAAGCCTGTGAGCCGGGGCCAGCTTAGAGTAGAGGAGGGGATGAGAAGAGCTGGGATGCTAGCATGGACTTTGAGATGTGTAACGGGGATGTGTGATACCAAGGGAGCCTGGAGGCCAGCATGTGCTCTGGTATGCTGGTAGGCACCACAGGTACAGGTCAATGGAGTCTTATGTCCCTTCTGACAGAGGTAAGGGAAATAACTCCTTTCAGCAGACGGGAACCAGTTTCACAAGTTCCTAGTGCTGGCTTTTATCCACCTGCCAGAAATCCTCCCATCATCCTGGTTGAGCTCACTTCTGGGTCTTTGGACTGCCTTTTGGAGTTTGGGAGGTTTGGAGTTTCCTTTGGACCTTGCAAGTATCCAAAGTCACTGCATGACCACGGACTCTAAGCATTGCTTTTAGACAATGAAAACTCCAGCCCTCTCCCCTCAGCAGTTGAAAAAGAAACACATATGAGGCAAAGCTAAAAAGCCAGCAAAGTATTAGGATGCATAATCTCAAGGCAAAAGGTGAGAGGGGGCCAAGGCGAGAAGAAAATACCATGACCCAAGACAAACTAGCTACCTAGCACTTTCCAAGAGACGGTGCTCGGCTTGCGGGCACAGGGGGTATTTTCAGATAAACTCCTTAGACAGTCCATACTTGAGACAGTCCACAGGAGGGAGCAGTGCATGTCTGCTGGCTCCTCTAACGACTGTTTGTGGCTGATTACGTTTTCTATGCAGAGATCTGTCCTTCTCACATTCCATGTGTGTTTCCTATGTCACTTAGCGTGACACAAAGCAGAGCTCTCAGTGCATCAGGTCGCTTACAAGGGACCAGAAGTGGGAGAGAACACAGAGAACTCACCCTGGGCTTGTACACGTGACCACGAGTGCACAGTGCACTCAGCCCCGGCAGTGGATACGGGGTGGAGCAATGTCCAAGGACCAGGAAAAGCCTGAGGTGATCACAGTTTCGGCTGGTGCTTGGTGTCCTTCCGCAACCCTTGAAAGTGTGTGGGGTTTGGGGTTTATGAAAAGAGGTGTTGGTGCCAGGTTCCATTGTTGCCATGTGATTTCATCTTGTTTCTCTTTCCCCTGAGGTTCTTCAGGAAGGTGTAAGCTATGAAACAGCTACGTTGTAGAACAAGACTGTTTTCACACTAGGGCAATGTGGAGCGCAGAGAAAACATTCACAGAGGGAAGACCCGACTGACACTGGACTCTGGGACTCTAGAAACCGGAATACAAAGACTGAAAACATGGGCCTCTTGGACACACAGCTGCGTCAGGGCCCTGTAGAATCACAGGCTACTGAAGGAAGGTTCAATCCACCGTGCCTCAACCTTAAGGGTATATGATGCTGCTGCCTACACACAGATTCCAGGTCATGCCACTGTGGCCATTTGCTTGTGTCACAGAAAAGAGGCTTGGTTAGCCTAGCCCACGCCATGGCCCAGCGGCGACATAAATTATTCTCACCCGAGTCCCAGTTATCCTACAGGTATCTTGAGAAAACCGATTCCTGCAATATTCACACCTTCCATTTCGGTCTGAGGCTGCAGTCCTGATCTTCTGAGGATGTTGGCAATCACATTTAAATAAAGATTAAAGAAAAATGAAAAATAATTTGAGCCAATTATCTCTCTGGGCCCAATCATGCCTCTCAGATCTCACTAAGCTTCTTCTCATTCTGGCTTGTAATATATAACTCTTCCCACTGCCTGCCACACTGCTGGATTCGAATTAGCTGGTCTTGTTCAAAGAATGGATCGTTACTTTATCAGTTTCATTAGTATAAATTACACAGTGTTGTAATTTATACTCTGGAAGCGGCTGCGGGTATTATGAGCACAATTTTGATCAAAGTGGACGCAGAGGGAAGGAAAATATAGTATACTCACTACTACCTCCTCCTCAGCAGGAGTGGCTGAAAGAATCGGCGTCTAATTAATGAACTTCATGAATATGATGACTTCGTTTCTGAAAGAAGCTGGTACAAAACGGTTTTGAGAGTTGTGGTGTAGGCCAATGTGCTTAGAGATAGGAAGTTCATCCTTGTTCAAGCCTGCTAGATAGACACTGAAGGATTTCACTTATTTTAGCACCAGGCCTTGCCTTCGAATGGGTATGAAGGCACTTTCCCAACTCTATTTCTCTGCATATTTGGTCCAGATCCTGCAAAGTCCGAAAGGCTGAAGTGCACCTTCCCCCCATCCTTTAATTACTTTTCCTCACTTTATAGCCTGCTTTTAAATAGGCAGGATTGGGTGACCCACGTTTAACTGCCCCGCTTATAAGGCTTTGCCCTTGGTGGCTCTTGCATAATTGCTGTCAGACTTGTAGTGATCTTTTTCTAAATTCGGAAGGGAAAGGTTCAATTTTTTTAGTTAACCTTCAGAATCCTTCATTTTATATATATTTCTCACGGATGGATGGAGATGGTCATGCGTTATTTTCCCATGGGGAGACTGGTGTGGATAACTTCCTCTTTTAGGTTTTAGACAGAAATATCAGGGTGGCGATCTCCTTGTCGCTGTGGATGAGGGAGAGGCTCGGGAGGCCCTCCTTTCTCTCTGAGGCACTGATGACTGGCCATGCTTGCTGGAGGAGGAGCCACCACTTCCCTGCAAAGATGGAGCCACTGATGCTGCCACTCTCCAGTAAGTAGTAATCCCACCATTGCCATGAAAGCAATGCTAGCCAAACTCTTGGGCTGCAAAAATATACATGACAGTAGGAGAGGGCCTTTTGCAAAGAGGAGAGGTTTTGGTAGAGGGAGGGGTGACACAAGCAGTGACCATTCCACTCTGTACTCAGGTGTCAGCATTCCTGCGATTCTGAGGTTATTTCTGAAATTTTGTTGCACTACTCTAGTGTCATGGACATAGTAGTAAGATGAATGAAAAGATAATGAAAGGCACAGTATGAAAGGAAACATAGAAGACAATGAAAACTAACAGGCACACCTGAGTTGATGGGCACAAAGGCCTTCCTGAAATGTGTCCCTGCATGTACACCAGTGATCTTAAAGACAGTGTAATCTCACTACACATGAAAAATAAAGACCCAAGCACATGGTCTTTAAGAGGGTTCACTTTATTTAAAAAGACATACTATTTAAAAGGAAAGGGATTTTGGAGTGATAATATATAAATAGTAAGCTTGCCAAATCTAGAGAAGGTTTTATTTTCATACTGATAAAGTAAAAATAGCAAAAGGAGTTGTCAAATATAAACGGGCTATTATATAATAATAAACTGAGCAACTTGCCACCACAAATGTACATGTCCTTTAAGAGACCTTCAGAATACATAAAACCTGAACAAGGAGAAAGGAAATGACACATACATGTACAGGAAAGCCAATGAAATTGACAGGTGCAATCTAGTAATGAACTGTGCTCATGATTGTATGACTTGGTACATTTACACAATGTTACTAAATTATATTTTAAAAAGAAATGTACAAAGTGATCATATTAACTGTCACAAGTTTATAATCACAGCTACTACTCTGTAGGTTAAAAGAGAAGAATTTAAGTTCAAGGACAGCCTGGGGCACAGAGCAAGATCAAGGTTAACACAAGCAGCTTAGGAAAGCATTATTATAAAATATAAACAGAATAGTTCAGGATACAGTGGTAACATAGGTTCAATCCTCAATACAAAGAGGAGAAGGAGGAGGAGAAGGAGGAGGAGGAGTCACACATTTCCAAACCATCCCCATTTTGGGGGAAGATATATAAATTAGTAAAGACATAAAGGATTGGAAAGTGCTTTTAACCACAGTAACTAGTGCACTGGAGCCACCAGCCACAGCGTCAGTCACAGGTGCAGTAAAATGACAGTATTCTGGAGAAAGCCTATAACATTACTATCATTACATTTTAACAACTAAAATTAAATATGGCACATTCATAGAATATATAGCATAAGGGAATCAAAACAGTAGCTTTAAACTTAAGTTTAAAATGTTGGTTCTACTGGTGAATGAGACTGATTATAATATGCAGAAATAAAAGTATACATATACAAAATTAGCAAAATAAAGAGGAGTTCCCCAACATGTTTTATGATAATACCGACATGTGGATATCAAAAGCACATAGGTGTTAGATAAGGAAAATAAGTCTTGCAGAAGACTATCTGTGGCATATATAGAAGGAAAATTCTATCATAACTGCAAGTCATTATACCGTAGCAGTATATAAACAAATCTTGTAATGATATGCCTAATGTTCATCATCAAAAGACCAGTCAAGCGTGGGGGCCACAAGATGTCTCAGTTCTTGGGAGCATTGGCTGATTGCAGAGGACGTGGGTGCAATTTCCAGAACCAACATGGTGGTTTCCAACCAGCCATAACTCCAACTCCAGGGAAAATGATGTTCCCTTCTCACTTTCATAGGCACCAAGTACACACTTGATGCAATGAATACATATAAGCAAAACACTTATACACATAAAAACATGAATAAATAAATCTTATTGTAAAAGACCGATCTTGTGACTCAAAAACTGAGCCAAATCAAATGAACAAGGGCTTACTGCAAGGATTTGTCTTCCATAGTTAATTAAGAAAGTATAGAAAAACAAAAACAAAACAAACTTACAAAAAAATCTACTGAATTTTAAAATGATAGAGTGCTATAAAAAAATATGAAAACAAACCAAGGGTACCATGCATTCACACTATTGTACATTGGGAGGTAGTTTTGGGTTGCAAGGCAGAGGGTAACAGAGTTAGATCATTTCCAGGAGTTTGGAAGACATATGTTAATATTTGAGATTGAAGAATGACTAACATTTCCAGTCCAAAAGAGTGAGAAGGTGACAGAGATAACTTTGGATCTATGCAGATAGGTCCCTGGAGTCTGATCACTCACATGTATATGAAAGAAAAGTACCCAACAGTGAGCCAGAACAGTAAGAAGGATGAAGTTGAACAATTCTCAGGGCACACATGTAACTGCAACTACAGAGGAAGAGCTTTGGCACACAGTGCTGTCATCAGAGCACACTGGCTAAAGTTCTTCAGCTTAGCTGGACAGAAAACCCCACTCAGGACTGAGGCGTCTGTGGACCTTTTCCAAGCCAACATGCACATTTTAAGAGGGCGCTAAGTCAATTAAGTACAGGTCAGAGTCAACTCTGACAGCATATTAATGAAATGCAACCAATGAACAAACAGCATAAAATTCTCTGCCCGCCATCCCACCAAAATTTATGAGGCATGCAAAGGTGCGGGGTGATATAACTCATTCACAGTTATAAGTCAATGTATAGAAAGATACCTATAAATGACAGGGAGGAGAGACCCAGAGAACACAAAAAAAACCACTAATTACCCAAGCTCCATATGCTCAAGAATGTTGACATGAATATGAATATCCCCCTATGACAAGTTTCAAAACAGAACAGAACCTGTGGACGAGCACAGCACCTGAAGAAAAACCATGCTTTCTGTAATGAGCAGAAACCAAGGCCTTAAGACCGCTGCCCTAGAAGACATGGTCTCCAGGATGATTTCAAAATAAGGCACAAAAATACCCAAGGATGAGAGACAATAAATGAGTCACCATCTCCTTCTGCATCCACAGCATACCCTCTAACATATATACAAAGGAGAGAGGAATAGAAATCCAATCAATAATGCTAAGATATTTTGAGAAAATTGAAAAAATACCGTTAAGGTGAGAAGGTAGCTCAGTTGATAGAGGGCTTGCCTAGAAAGTCCAAAACTCTGGGCTTGAACCCCAGAACTAGATGAAAATGAGTGAACGGTGCACACCCATATTCCTAGCACTATGCAGGTACAAGCAGAAGGTTAAGAAGACCACCTACTGAGTTTCAGGCCAACCCAGGATGCATGGAATTTTGGCCTTTAAGAAATTATATACATGGGGGGATCCAAGATGGCGGCGAGCAGTGTGGACCATGTTTGGAAGCTCCAGTGAACAGTTCGGGGAATGCACAGATTTCTGAGCCAGGAACACCAGGATGCCGACACCACGGCAGCAGGAGTGCTCCACGGTTCGGAAGGACCAAGGTGCGGAGGACCTGCATGCCCCGACAAACGGAAGGCGTGCGGATTTTCTCAGATCAGAGCAGCGGCGGCACGGGCGGCGTCAGCAACAACAGCAGCAGCAACTGAGGTTTGCAGCTCAGAGCCATCCAGTGGAGGCGGTTAGTGTGGTGGCTGGTGGGAGTTGCTGTGGGAGAGGGGACACTGGACAGGATTTGGGTCACGTGGTGCTTTGTGACCCAAGCTGGACACGGCGGACAGTTCAGCCCCAGAGTCCCGGGTACAGCTCAGGGCGCAGTGCTGTGGAGACACTGACTCAGCACAGTGGGCAATTCTGCCCAAGGCAACAGCTTAGCGCAGCCACGGCTCCCCTACTGTGATGCAGGCTGAGCAGAGTGCTCAGTTCCACCCTAGGCACCTTCTCAGCGCAGCCGCAGTTCACCTGCTCTGACGCAGGCTGGGCGGAGAGCTCAATCCCACTGGAGGCGCTAGCGCACATCAACGAGCAGTTCTGCTCAAGACATTAGCTCTCCTCAGAGGGCAGTTTTAGGGCGCTGATGCAGGCTGAGGTCAGCACGCAGATTCAGCCCAGAGGCCCTAGCTGGACTTACCGGGCAGATTAGGCCCAGAGATTCTTCCTGAGCTGTGCACACAGGCTCGACGGCCCCAAGACTCTGGCTGGACTATGCAGGCAGTATAGGCCTGGAAGCCTGGGCTGAATTCAGCGTGCAGTGTGGGTCTATAGTCCCTGGCTGAGCTTGGTGCACAATTCTGCCCCAGAGACTCGGGTGGAGCTCGGCGTGCAGCTTAGGGCCACAGTCCCTAACCGTGCTTGCCAGACAGATTGGGCGCAGAGTCCTTAGTAGAGCCTTTGGCACAGTCCCAGCTCTAAGACTCTGGTTGGACACAGTGTGCAGTTTGAATCCAGAATTCCTGGCTGAGCTGCGTGGATGTTTCGGGCTTGAGTCAATAAATGACCACAGCAAGCAGTTTGGCCAAACACCCCTAGCTGAGCTTGGTGCACAGTCCTAGCCCAAAAATTCTGGCTGGACCCTGTGTGCATTTTGAGCGCAGAATTCCTAGCTAAGCGCGGCAGATGGTTCAGGCCCTGAGATTCTAGCTGAGCTCGTATGGTGGTTTGGGACTAGTGTCCCTGGCTGGACATGGCAGGGAACCCAGAAGGCTGTGGATACCTTGGCCTGACCCAATGCTCATCCAGAGACCCAGAACGATTGCAGGACCCACAGGACAGGAGAGCTGAGGATCACTGGCTGTGAGAGCCCAAAACGCCAGGGCTAACCTCTTGCCATCCACAACAGTGAAATATAAGAGCTTCCAACCTACAGAAACCGTGAGAAACAAGTGAATCTATCATCAGACTCCCTCCATCCAACTCGGGAATCTACTCAACGAAAACAAAGCCAGCAAGATGTCTAAAGGACAGCGTAAAAGCATACGCAAAAAAACCCAAAACAACATGGCGCCTCCAGTTTCCAGCTATCCGAAAGAAAACAAGCCGGAGAGCTCAAATACAACGGAAATACAAGAAAATGACCTCAAATCCTTAATAAGGAGCATATTAATGGAGGAAACAAATAAAATTCGTAATCAAATACAGGAAGACGCAGCCAAACAGGTGAGAGACATAAAAGAAGCACATAGAGTAGAACTGGAAAATTTTCAGGAAAATGCAAATAACCAGATGGAAGAAATAAATAAAACAGTTCAAGCCCTGAAGACCTATAAAGAGGCAATGGAAGAAACTCAGGAATATACAAAAAATGAGGTGAAAGAAATAAAAAAATCAGTTCAAGATCTGAAGACGAAAATGGATTCAATGATAAACACACAGACAGAAGAAAAACAAGAACGTGAGACCTCAGAGAAGAAGGCAAGCAACACAGAGGTGAGCTTTTCTAACAGAATCCAAGAGACGGAAGAACGAATCTCAGGTCTAGAAGATACAATCACAGATCTTGAAGCAACCATTAAAGATAATGCCAAATCTGGAAAACTCCTGACACAAAACATCCAAGAAATTAAGGTCACCATGAAAAGAAGAAATCTGAGGATAATAGGCATTGAAGAAAGAGAATATATCAGACTCCAAGGCCCAGAAACTATTCTCAACAAAATCATAGAAGAAAATTTCCCCAACCTAAAGAAAGAGATACCTATAAACATACAAGAGGCCTACAGAACACCAAATAGAATTGACCAGAAAAGGAAAACTGCCCGTCACATAATAATCAAAACACAAAACATACAGAACAAAGAAAAAATATTAAAAGCTGCAAGGGAAAAGGGCCAAATAACATTCAATGGCAAACCTATCAGAATTACACCAGACTTCTCAGCAGAGACCATAAAAGCCAGAAGAGCCTGGACAGAGATCCTGCAAACCCTGAGAGACCACAGATGCCAGGCTAGACTACTTTACCCAGCAAAACTATCAATAACCATTGATGGAGAAAACAAAATATTCCATGACAAAAACAAATTCAAAGAGTACCTATCCACAAATCCAGCTTTACAGAAGGTACTAAAAGGAAAACTCCATCCCAAAGGGTCAAGCTACAACCAAAACTACTCAGGAAATAGGTAACTATACCATGACAAAAACACAACTACACAAACACTTGATTGGAAACAAGATCAAAATTAAGACTCTTAACAGTCACTGGTCGTTAATATCTCTCAACATCAATGGTCTTAATTCTCCAATAAAAAGACAGAGACTAACAGAATGGGTGCATAAACAAGATCCAACATTCTTCTGCATTCAAGAAACACATCTCACCCATAACGATAGGCATTACCTCAGGGTAAAAGGTTGGAAAAAAATATTCCAAGCAAATGGTCACAAGAAGAAAGCAGGCGTAGGCATTTTAATATCAAACAAGATAGACTTTCAACCAAAATTAATCAAAAGGGATGCAGAAGGACACTTCATACTCATCAAAGGTAAAGTCAACCAAGATGACATCACAATTCTGAACATCTATGCTCCCAATACAAGGGCACACACATTTGTAAAAGATCTGCTAAAAAAACTTAAACCACACATCGATCACCACACAATAATAGTGGGAGACTTCAACACCCCACTCTCACTGAAGGATAAGTCATTGAAACAGAAACTAAGCCGAGAAATAACATCATTAACCAATGCCTTGGGTCAAATGGATCTAACAGATATCTATAGAACCTTTCACCCAAACAAGAAAGAATATACCTTCTTCTCTGCACCCCATGGAACCTTCTCCAAAATTGATCACATCATAGGTCACAAAGCAGGCCTCAACAGATACAAGAGGATTGAAATAATACCTTGTATCCTATCAGATCACCATGCTCTTAGGCTGCAATTCAACAACAACAGAAACAACAAAAAGCCTACACGTACGTGGAAAGTAAACAACTCTCTGCTAAATGACACAGGGTCAGGGAAGAAATAAAGAAAGAAATCAAGGAGTTTCTGAAATTCAATGAAAATGAAGGAACAACATACCCAAATATGTGGGATACATTGAAAGCAGTGTTAAGAGGAAAACTCATAGCACTAAGTGCCTTTAAAAAGAAATTGGAAACATCGCACATAAGCAACTTAACAAAACAGCTGGAAGCCCTAGGAAAAAAAAAGAAGCAGAAACACCCAAAAGGAGTAGACGTCTGGAAATAATCAAACTCAGGGCTGAAATTAACAAATTAGAAACTAAGAAAATAGTCCAAAGAATCAACAAAACCAAGAGCTGGTTCTTTGAGAAAATCAATAAGATAGACAGACCGTTAGCCAAACTAACTAAAAGGCAGAGAGACAGTATTGAAATCAACAGAATCAGAAATGAAAAGGGAGACATAACAACAGACACTGAAGAAATACAAAGAATCATAAGATCCTACTTTGAAGGCATATATGTCACAAAATTTGAAAATCTAAGGGAAATGGATGACTTTCTTGATCAATTTCACTTGCCAAAGTTGAGTGAAGAACAGATAAACAAGCTAAATAGTCCCATTTCCCCTACTGAAATAGAAGCTATCATTGATAGTCTCCCAACCAAAAAAAAAGCCCAGGACCAGATGGTTTCAATGCTGAATTCTTCCAGACCTTCAAAGGCGAACTAATACCAATACTCTTCAAGCTACTCCAAAACATAGAATTGGATGGAACATTACCAAATTCATTCTATGAGGCCATAGTCACGTTGATACCTAAACCTCACAAAGACTCAACAAAGAAAGAGAATTTCAGACCAATTTCTCTTATGAACATCGATGCAAAAATACTAAATAAAATTCTTGCAAAACGAATACAAGAACACATAAAGGATATCATTCATCATGACGAAGTAGGCTTCATTCCAGGAATGCAGGGATGGTTTAATATACGGAAATCCATCAATGTAAAGCACCATATAAACAAACTGAAAATAAAAAACCACATGATCATCTCTTTAGATGCAGAAAAAGCATTTGATAAAATCCAACACCCATTCATGTTTAAAGTTTTAGAGAGATCGGGGATACAAGGCACTTCCCACAACATAATAAAAGCTATATACAGCAAGCCAATAGCCAAAATTAAAGTAAATGGTGAGATACTCAAGGAAATTCCTCTAAAATCGGGAAGAAGGCAAGGTTGCCCACTCTCTCCATATCTCTTCAATATAGTACTCGAAGTTCTAGCCAGAGCATAAGACAACAAAAGGCGATCAAGGGTATCCAAATGGGAAAGGAGGAAGTCAAACTATCTCTATTTGCAGATACTATGATAGTGTACATAAGTGACCTCAAAATTCCACCAGAGAACTCCTACAGCTGATAAATACTTTCAGCAATTTGGCTGGATACAAAATTAACTCAAAAAAGTCTGTAGCCTTCCTATACACAAATGACAAGCTTGCAGAGGAAGAAATTAGGAAAGCCACACCCTTCACATTAGCCACAAGCCATATAAAATATCTAGGAGTTACTTTAACTAAGCAAGTGAAGGACTTGTTTGAAAAAAATTCCAAAACTCTGAAGAAGGTGATTGAAGATGACATGAGAAGATGGAAGGATCTTCCTTGCTCATGGATAGGGAGAATTAACATAGTAAAAATGGCCATCCTACCAAAAGCAATCTACAGATTCAATGCAATCCCTATCAAAATACCCACACAATTCTTTAAAGACATTGAAAGTTCAATTCTGAACTTCATATGGAAAAACAAAAAACCCAGAATAGCAAAAACGATCTTGTACAATAAAAGGTGCTGTGGAGGAATCTCCATACCTGATTTCAAATTGTACTATAAAGCAATTGTAATTAAAACAGCATGGTACTGGCACAGCAACAGGCTGGTTGATCAGTGGAATTGAATTGAAGACCCAGATATGAATCCACACACATATGGTCACTTGATTTTTGACAAAGAAGCCAAATCCATTCAATGGAAAAAGGATAGCATCTTCAACAAATGGTGCTAGTCTAACTGGATGTCTATGTGTAAAAAAATGCAACTGGACCCATATTTGTCACCTTGCACAAAATTCAAATCCAAGTGGATTAAAGACCTCAACATAAAACCAGAGACACTAAGTCACTTAGAAGAAAAAGTGGGGAAGAGCCTGGAACATATTGGCACAGGAGACAACTTCCTGAACAGAACACCAACAGCCCAGGCCTTAATGTCAACAATTAATAAATGGGACCTCATGAGGCTGAGAAGCTTCTGTAAGGCTAGAGACACGGTCAAGAGAACAAAGCGACAGCCTACAAACTGGGAAAAGATCTTCACCAACCCTACATCTGACAAAGGTCTAATATCCAAAATATATAAAGAACTCAAGAAATTAAACACTACCAAACCAAATAACCCAATTGAGAAATGGGGCTTGGAACTAAACAGAGAATTCTCAACAGAAGAATATCAAATGGCTGAGAAACACTTAAAGAAATGCTCAACCTCCTTAGTCATCAGGGAAATGCAAATCAAAACAACTCTGAGATTCCATCTTACACCCATCAGAATGGCTAAGATCAAAAACTCAAGCAACACCACATGCTGGAGAGGATGTGGGGAGAGAGGAACACTCCTTCATTGCTGGTGGGAATGCAAACTAGTACAACCACTTTGGAAATCTATCTGGTGCTATCTCAGAAAACTGGGAATAGGGCTTCCTCAAGACCCAGCTATTTCACTCCTTGGAATATACCCAGACGATGCACCAGCACACAGAAAGAAAATTTGCTCAGCCATGTTCATAGCAGCCTTATTCATAATAGCCAGATCATGGAAACAGCCTAAATGTCCCTCAGTAGAAGAATGGATAAAGAAACTGTGGTACATATACACTATGGAATACTACTCAGCTATTAAAAACAAGGAATTCCTGAAATTTGTGGACAAATGGATTGAGCTAGAGATGATCATAATGAGTGAGTTAACCCAGAAGCAGAAAGACTCAAATGGTATATACTCACTTATATCTGCATACTAGCCCAATGGGCATGTCCCATGAAAGCCTTCCCTTACCAGGAAACTGGGACCGAGGGGAGGACATCCTATTGGGATCTAGATGAGAGAACAATGGGAGAATAGCAATGTAGAAGGATCCATTGGGTCCTAGAAACCTACAAGTAGAACATTATGATAGGCAGATTTGGGTCATGGGGTCCCTCTCAAACTAAGGCCCTAGCCAAGGACAATACAGGCGGTAAAATTTAAACCCCTACCCTGATCTAGCCCATGGACAGGACAGTCTCCACACTTGAGTGAAGAGAGGGATTGGACTTTCTCATGTACTCTGGTGCCTCACATTTGACTATGTCCCCTGGCGGGGGAGACCTAGTGGGACTCAGAGGAAGGACAGCAGGTCACAGAGAAGAGACTCGATACCCTATGTGCATATACAGAGGGAGGTAATCCCTCTGAGGAACAGTCATAGGGGAGGGGAATAAGGGGAAAATGGGAGGGAGGGGAGAATGGGAGGATACAAGGGATGGGATAACCATAGAGATGTAACAAGAATAAATTAGTAAAAAAAAAATACCTTATGTCAAGCTCAGTCCTCTACACACATATGAATATGTATTCTTACATACATGTGTATCCTCACACATGTGAACATTCATATGTACAACAAACACACACACACACACACACACAAATAGTATTATCCATTGTGTTTTTTCTATTTGATTGTACTGAGTTAAGAAACTCTGCTTTATCCCCTAAGAAAAATATGGAGATGCAATATGAAATTGTAGAACTTTGAGAAAAATTAAAATTCATCATTTTTTCATGGTAAAAAAATATATACATGATTATATATAATTTCACATGATATAATTTTATATATACATGTATAATTACATATATAATTTAATATATATCAAAAATCTCTCCAAATCCAAAAAATAATAAAACAAAACCTTCCATGGGGCCCCAATCATATTGGTGAACTGTGACCATGTCTGGAGAATTCTTCCCATCATCCAAGTGTGAAGGAGTGATGGGCACATCCCATAGCTCATAGAAATCACTCTTCAGGCATCATGAGCCAGTAGCCAGGAGTGAATGAAGGAGACATGGTGGCACACAGGTAAAAGATGAAGAGGCAGTTATATATGAAATACTATGATGGGATGAGAAGAAAAGTCAATAGAAAGATTTACTCAAGAAATGATACATTACAAAGTTATTACAACCGAATCCCATGTGTTCTAGGAGCTGTGGGATAGCTAAATGGGCTATGTAGAGACAGGAGGGAGAAATTTTTAAAAATACAAATAAAAGTACCGTGCCTGAAATGAAAAATACAGTAAGTAAAATTAATTGCATCTCATATTATAAAATTAACTACTAATAAACTTTTACTCACAATAACAGAATTGACAAACAATGAACAGAGAAAAGAGTTAAAGGAACAAGGAAAATTGTTGAGGTGTGCAATAATTTCAATAGCTTAAATGTATTTTGGGGGTCTGGTAAAGAAAAGAGAGTAGATAGGATAACAAAAAAATACAAGGACAACTAATGGCTAAAAATGAGCAAGATAGAATGTGTGAAGCTTTTAAAAATAAATAAATGATGGTAAATTGTTCACTATAACAAAGCTAATACTGGAATGATTTTCCCAATTCATGTCTGTAAAGGACAGTCTGTCATTTAAAATGTAAATGCACATGTTGAGAGCTTCCTATGAGCCATGAACACTGGTTTTCTCTCAGAGTCAACAATGAACAAGGACAGTCTCTGTCCCGAAGGAGCATACAGTCCAATGGATGAAGACAATGGTTGAAGACATTATCATTACGGGAGGATAAGACCAATGAAGGAAGATCAAGATTCTGTACACCATAACTGCCTGACAGGACAGGGCAGACTCATAGGACCAGGCCACCCGGAGCTCACCTGCACTCAGCTTTCCTCAGGTAGACAGGACATACAGGAAAAGCTTTGCCAGACAGAGAAGCATGCCAGGTGTGAAAGAGCTTTGTGTGAACTGAGAGAACCCATCAGTGGAGCAAGAGTGGCCAGAGATGGCATGCTAAAGTGGTGGGATTCCTGTTCTCAAGACTGCATTTCTCTAGCTCCAAATCCCATGGCTACACAATCTTACGGTTCAGGTGGCAATGTGTGTTTGCAATACTCCACCAGAGGGTCCAGGGCTCTCCTGGAGCATAGGCTCAAACTCACCAGGATGTCACTGTTAGGACTTGGGTCTGAAGTAGTCCCTACAAGCTCATGTGTCTGAACCCTTGTGCCCCAGTTTGTTTGCTTGTTTGGGGGAGGTCAGGATGTATAGCTAGCAGCCGTGGGTAGTAACCCACTACGGGCATGGCACTGAGGGCTATGGACTGAATAATTTCTGATCCAAGCTCTCTGCTTCCAGGACAAGGCCAGGTGAGAAACCATCTACCACTGAAAACCCAGTCCCCACCATGATTCACTGTATTCCATGAAGCCATTTATCCTCCCTTATGTCAGGTTTTCATTCAAGGCAAGAAGAAAGCTGATCAACAATGAACCAGAAGCCACATTCTGAACTATTTGGGCAAAAAAATAGATTCTGGTTGTCACATAACAATAGCAACATTCAGGTCTCTTAGCCCTGGTGGTGTCTTAACCAAGCTCCTCAAGCATTTCTGCTCATACTGCATTTCATTACTTGCAAGATGGATGGTCTTATACCAGGTAGTGTCCTTTGGGAGTTCTCTTTGTTCTTGTTCATTTTTTACATGAAACCTTTTTTTATTCCAACTGAGATGCCTCTTACCCAGTGAAGGGCTATATAAATAGCCAATATTCGGGCTAAATAATAGAAACAAGGACATTGTACACCCTCACTATGGCTTCCATTTGCTCCCAATATGGTCACTCAAACACCGAGGAAGTTCCCAGCCCCTAGGGTGCTGACTTTAGGTGCTCATGAAAATGGTATGGTCAACAGCAGGACCTGACGCTATCAGTCCAGGCAAGTTCAAGCTATCGTGTGGTCAAGTTCAGCACTATAGTGAATGACATATAAGCACACAGCCATGAGAGTGACCAGAAATGCCCTCCAGTCTTGGTGGGACACTCACTAACTTAGAGTGAAGTCAGTGGTGAACAGAGGGGTCTGTGAAAAGGTTTTTCTCCACCAGACAAAACAGCACACGCAGTTTTGCATCTGAGACAAGCTGAGTCCCTACACATGGGGCTCTGCCATAGACTTGGACTGTGCCTGTCTCAACCCTGTGAGTACAGCATTGAGGCGGGCGGCTACTCTGCATTCTGCTTAATGAATATCAACTGAAATTGTGAGAACCAGAGAATTAAGAGCTAGCATGCTCAATTAAAATACACAAAGAAGCAGCAAAAACCAGAATAATAAATCGTCATATTTCACAGGCACTCTTTTTTTCCCTTTTTTAAAGGCATATTTTATTTATTATAACTTATTCACATTAGATCCCAATTGCTATCCCCTCACTCTTATCTTCCCATTCTCACCCTTCCTCCCTCTTCTGCCTATTCCCCACCCCTAGACCTCTGATAGGGGGCGCCCTCCTACCCCAACCATCTGGCCACAGCCTATTAGGTCTCATCAGGATAGCCTGCATCCCCTTCCTCTGTGTGCTCGCAAGGCCATCTTGCCAAGGGGCGGTGGCCAAATCGTGGGCACCAGAGTGCATGTCAGAGGTTCAGCAGCCATTCCCCCCACCCCACCCCCACGTGGAGAATTGGCAGCCACTCTTTCAGAGAGAAGAAATATGTCCAAGAATGGAAAGCAATAGGAATGATAGCATAAGCAAAGAAAATATGCTTTCTACCCACAGAGTCTTCCAGGCTGCCTGAGAGCCTGGAGTGAAGTTAGATTAGGCTGCAATATCCAGAATTTATTTGAAAATACCCGAGGGAAATGCCACAAGAAAAATAGACCTCCCGTGCTGACATCCCCTTTGCATGCTTCGGTAAGAGAAGAGTGCTGATGAATGGCCCCTTTTCCGACCCACTTCACGCCTTCTCATTGACTACGATGAATTATGATACACGGATGGGATTACTTGGTACCCAAGTAGCATATTTCCGAGTTGATTTCAGTTTTGACCTACAAGAGCACGTGGGACCACTCATTTACCAACACATCTCCTTTAGGTGATCAGTAACAGAGTCTAATTTTTGGTGGTACTAAAAAAACCAACCAAACAAAAACACCCTGATTTCATGGAGAGTGAGGAGATGTGTGAATAGAGAGCTCAGTATTGAAGAGCAAGGCAAGCTCCCTTGAGGTTACACGATCGATTACTTACTACACATGCTGTACCAAGCAGCCATGGGTATCAGATGAGCCTGGACAAACAGGCCAGATGGCAAGGCCCTGATGCATAAAGCTTGGATGGCACTCACAAATATTTGTGTGTTGACATCTTTCTAAGTGTGTAATCCCCAAGGAGTAGAGTTGATACTGATAGGACCATAATTACAAAACAAGCAACATGATCCACACGTGTCACATGATGCCTGCAATGGATATTATCAGCCAGCAAGGGGTGGGACTGAACATATACTTGTTACACAAATAAAGAGAAATAACTTATGTGAGAAATACTGAAGATCAATATAAATAAATGTTCCTTAATTATGGATTATGTGCTACCATAGTTATTACCCGTAAGCTATTTATAGCTGTTAAGCTCCATATCAAGTTGAACTTTATTACTTGTCTCAAAAAATCTCTCTCACCTAGCTATATTTCTATGTATCTATGTATCATCTATGGATAAATATTTATCTGTCATCTATCTATATCTATGAATCTATCTATTATCTATTTATTATTTATCATCTATGTATCTATATATCTATCTATCATCTCTATCTCTATCCTCCATCCTTCCCTCCCTCCTTGGGAAGTTTAGAAAGCTAGCTATACTTGTTTTTATTAGCTGCAGCAGACCATGGCTGCTACAGCACATTGAAGTCACCAGCTTTCTCTCAAACCAGGTCTCGCTTAGGAGACCAGAAAGTGTTTACATAGACCCAGCTTAAGTGCACCACCATGCACTGTTTCCTTAGCTCCAAAGAAGAGATTTTGTTATGACCTCCGTGTCTAAGAGTGGTCATATTTATTCCAGTAGACGTGCAACTTGAGCTGCAGAGAGAAGAAAGGCAGAGCACATTTAGAAGGGATAAAGAGAGGAAGAAGCAATCGATTGTTAACACGCAATATGGAAATCCAATCAGTGGAGCTTCTGCGCATGCTCATGAGGCTGAGTGAAATGAAGCAGTTAGCCACTAGTGCTAATAGGAAGTACACTGCCCCCATGGCTAGGTCTTCCCACTTAGCAATCATCATACAGCATGATCGTCCTCTGCTGGGGACTCTCCTTCCCCCCTTCTGTTTTCCACTTTGGCTGTTAAACCGGTGATTGTTTCCTGTTTATCTACCTGCTGGGTTCCCCCATATAAACACATTTGCTTGCAAACGAATAAATAAGAAGGTTATAATTTTCTCCAGCAAAGCTGTCACTGCACTATCCCCACATGCATTTTTGGGAAGAGAACATTTCATTTCTACAGTGTCCAGTCTCCTACAGAAGCAAAAATAGAGAGTCTCCCTCCCTGCCTTTCATTATCTTTACTCGTGTATCTTTTTGTCATAGCTTTCTCTTTCTTCAGCAAGGGGCCATTGAAAAGATACACACTTCACTTGGTCTCTCAGATACACAGAGGCTTTCTCTGGCTAAAGGTTTCCTTACACAGTCAAGTAAATGAGGTTCCATTTAGCCTGAGAAAGAAATGTGACCACAGTTGGAAATCACTGACTCAACAGAGTCATTCACATCTATGTTTTTATGCTCTTAGGGTTTTTTTTTTACATCAAAAGAACACAGTGCTGATGAAGAAACAGGACCAGGGAGTGACTGGTACCCCTAGGACTTGTATTCTTGCCAGTAAAGCAGCCTGTATTGCAGCACCCTCCCTCCTTCATCAAAAGCTATCCAACAATGAGATGTGGCAGGAATGCAGCCAGCACCCTAAAGCAGAAGGATGGAGACCCTACCTGGCAAAGTCTAAGAATTCTTTCTAGATGAGACAGTCTATTGGGGAACCTCAAGTCCATGTGAAATAAAAGAGAGAGAGAGAGAGAGAGAGAGAGAGAGAGAGAGAGAGAGAGAGAGAGAGAGAGAGAGAGAGAGAGAAGAGGATGAAAAGGGAGGGGAGGAGGAAAGAACAGGACAGGAAAGGGGGGAGCACGTCAGCCTGCAGGGGAGCATGCTTTACAGAAATCCAGAACTATGTGGTCCTCAGACTAAAGCTCAGAGAAGCAGGAGGAAGTCGGTATTGGAGACAGCAGAGATAGAGCCAGTGAGCAGGGCTTAAGTGCCAGGAAAACAAACAAACAAACAAACAAAAATGATAGTTTAAACTGTAATAAGCAAATAGTGAATATACCTAAACCATGACAACATAATCAAGCTTGTTCCTGGAAGGTCTCTGGCAGAGAAAGTACATGTGTAGTAGCGTGTAGGTATAGAATTAATTTCAATTCAGTTACATCATCGATATGTCCAATTTATAGACATGTGCCATGTGGAATTTCATTATCAGAGGACTACTTGACTCTACCTTATATTTGAAGAGTGTTAATTTTCTTTGCGTTGTCTTATCTTGCTACAACAGCCTTGTGAAGCAAGCGCCATGACCTCATTAATAAACAAAGAGGAAACTGAGCTGCTTCAGCCTTGAAGAACAACTTGGAGAGCAGAAGCCAGACACCCTGAAGGCCAGATTTCCTGTGACATCAACCACCGCACAAAACGCATGCCAATATGTGGGAAAAGAGAACGAGAGGCTGTAAATAGCAGGAAATCCAGAAAGTGCGACAGAAAGGACACGGCTTTCATGGAGGGCCATGCAACGGCACCCACTCGCTGGAGCACAAAACTTCACTTTAAGGAAGATTTTTTTTAAGTTAACTTAAAAGACTATAGGAGGGAAATTAACCCTAGAACCTTTTGAAAAATTTAGTGACATTCTGAAATTTAACATAAATTGAGCCCATTTACCTTAGCAGGTTTTACAGCATCCATTTCTTTATCAGACAGACCTCTTATGGCTACCTAGAGATCTTGCCTTATTGAAGCTCTCTACAATTTTAGAGGAATGGAATTGGGGCCAAGGTGACAGTGTCTGCCATAGAGGCCCCACACCTACATGACTAGCAAATTCATGGAATATGGAACCAGAATGAATTATAGACAAACCTTTTTCAAGAAAGCTGGAGTTTAAGGTATCCAAATCCCAGAGAGTCTGACAGGCCCCAGAGTGAACTCAGACAATAAACTGTGGTCTCAGGAGAAGATCCTTAGCTCAAGGACAGAAGTGCGGCCATGGGGGCACCTGATTTCAGCAGCTGCATCTTGCCTACATTCTGACAGATAGGGTACACAGCCCCTGAGTTTGAGTCATTTCAAATGAGGGTAACAGATACAAACAGGATACAACTTTATTTGAAAACAACAAAGCAGGCCAAAAAAAAAAAAAAAAAAAAGATTTTATGGATTGAGTCAAGGTCACTATGCCGACAGACAAGAAGGGCTGAGGATTTCTGGTCCCAGCAAGGTAAAATCTGACCTTCCATTTCTGCACACACTCCAGTCTCTGTCCCATGATCCCTCAAGATGCTTCTTCCCACACTGGTTCCCTGGTGTGGCATCGTCTAATGACCTCTCTCCCCATCTTAAGACTTACTCCCATAGTTCCCCTATGTGCCAAGGCCCAGGAGCTGTTCCATCAGCCCTGCCCTGTTGCCACACTATGCTTTTCCCACAGTGAGGCATCTTCAGAGCCATGACACAGAAACCCAGCTGCCACCATAGGAACCAATAGTAAAGCTCCTTGGTGGAGAAATGCCCCCTTGGTTTACCCACCATCAACTGCCTCCTCTCCAGAATCCATATCTAACGTCTCCTCCACAGTCCTTTACAAGATCTCCTTGACCCCAGTTTTGGTCCAGTTGCCCTTCTTGATTTTCAGATTCAGACATTCTTGGGGTCTCACTTTAACCAACAGATTCACCTACCAGAGCTTCACACATGACCTTTGTGACTGTGACTATCCAGCTGCAGAACACATGGGGAACACCTAGTAACTCTGAATTTCCACAAATGCCTATTGTGAAATACTCCCTTGCACACTAGATGCCCATTGCTGTATAATCCAGGTGTGGCAGAATGTACTGATGACCTCAACACTTCAGTGGTGGAAGCAGAAAGATCCCAAGTTGAATGTCATTGTCAGCCACTTACAGAGCTTGAGAACAACCTTCTGGGTTATGTGTCAAAACAAATAACAAAAATGAAGTGTGTGTGTCTGTGTGTGTGTGTGTGTGTGAGAGAGAGAGAGAGACAGAGACAGAGACAGAGAGACTGTAGTGTCCTGTACTGTGCCTTATATTTTCCAAGGACAAATAACATATATCATTGGGTAGAAAGAAAACAAATACCAGTGTTTAATGTAACAAAGCCAACAGCCATCACCCACACATGTGATGATGACCCACAGTTGAGACCAGTCACATAAAACTGCTACACTATGAGTACAGGTTCAAAGTAGAGGAGAGCTTATTAATATTATTTATGAGTAACTGTGCCTCTTGCAAAAAAATCAGTACTCAAAAATGAGATTTTAGGCCATAGTTATTAGGACTGTACATTCTATTGAAGGGTTTGAACACGATTCATATTATGAATCCAAAAACTGTCCCCAGCTGCTGTTTGTACAAGCTACCCTCGGAGGCATCATGGCATCTATAAATTTATGGGAATTATTCAACTTTAAGAGTTAGGAGCGCTGCAGAGCAGCCCACTGAAAAGTAACCAACTTGCTTTAATCAGCCCGTTTTAAATAACAGCTAATCAAAGGGGAAACCTTCATTTTCTCTGAACAAAAGTACCCGCTTCATTAAGCAATGTGTTGACAGCTGATATGATAAATGTAAATAGCAAGTGAGGATTTTACAAGCAACGTCACTGAGAACGGGGTACGAACAGTATGCTTCTGAAAGAATGGCTTGCCTCCTGTAGACAGCGCATGCCCTGTTCTTGATGTGCACACCAAAGGCAGTGATGGGCAATGAGCAATACTGGCGGTGCGACTTTAATTTCTAGTATGATGCCACTTCAGCTACAGGGTCAAAACATGAGCATCAAGTAAAGATGTGGAGAAAACAATTATGATAGATGATCAATGCTAACTGAACAAGAAAAGAATTCAAATATTTTAATTCTTCAACATTTTGTTAAGACAAAACATAAAAAGACATATGATACTAAGTCTTCTGAAGTGTGTACACTTCATATTTAAGACATCACCTTGTATTTCTACAGTTTCTAGACTAAATTATGCTCATTAGCAGCTGCAATCTTCACTTGCTCCCCCTGTAAATACAGTGCATAACCTATGAATTCTTACGGTAAGAAAATGCATCAACTTGGTTAATAAGTGAGGAAATTCCAAGCAAAACTTTAGCTTGTAAGGAATATATCATCATTTTCCTTTTAGCATTTCAATTTGAAATTCCATACATATAAAAATACATTTTGACTCTCTCTACGCCCTCCCCCCCAATTTCCTTCCTCTAACTCCCCCCAGGACCTACTAACCCACTTCCTTCCCAACTTCACATCCTCTTATTTAATATAATTTTATTATAATAATGGGGGTTTCTGAGTCCCATTAGTGATGCCCATATGTGCATGGCATAGGGCCATCCACTGGGCTACCAGCAGCCACATCCACCAAGAAAAGTGATGCTCCCTCCTTCAGGCACAGTTCCTCAGCTATATTTCTCTTCCCCTTTGTGTTTTATTATAGGCAAATCAAGGAATAATAGATTTGTGGGCAAATTCTTACAGGATCCATAAAAGTCATTCGCACAGATGTCTTCTGCAGTGTCACACTGGAGAAGCAGAGGCCTGGCTCTTGCATGGCTTCTCCCTGCTGTAGTGATTCATACAGGCATGCTTTGGTCGATACAGTCACACAGAGATCAAATGAAAAGTGTGATTGGCAATGCCACCCCCTCTCCTAGAGACTGTCAGGCCGAGACCCCAGGAAGAAGCAGGCTCCAAACAAAAACAGGCTTTGTCACAGTGAGATGCCTGTGTGAGGGAAAAGGAAGCCTGTGGGAAGCAGCAGGTGCATCTCCTTGGATGGCTGCCTGAGGAGTCAGCCGGAGTGACTTCATTTTAGAAATAAATCTACATCACTAGTGACATTGCATCATGGGAATTTCCCCCACACTGAGCTCCAGCATGTGGATTCTCTGGCATGGCACCTTGTCTATGCCAACAACAGTGTTGATCTTTCTTCCCTCCAAATACCCAGATCACTTTTTCTTTATTTGTGTACATTTCTTCGTAGTACTAAACACAAATCTTGTTCCTACTAAATCATTTTGAGTGTGTACTTGGCACTTATAATTGCTCATTAGTGGTCTCAAAGGAAGCCTGTTACCTTGTTGTATTAGATACCAAGTATCTAAGCATCAAGAACATTTGCTCAGCATTTACTATTGCAGAAGTCTATGAATGTCTCTCACAGCCTCATAAGCATTGAGGGTCCAAATGCAGGCATTTGCTACTTCACCTCAGAGTCGATTTGCTCCTGTGTGGATGAATGTTTAGCCTATCACAAAATCCCCTTTTGATGTTATTTTGTCCCACTTTGGCAATGCCTTTATATTATCATCTGAATCTATAAGTTGCTCTGATAACTTACAGAAGGAAGGGCTTATCGGGGCTTATGGTTATGAAGGATTAAGAGTCCATCAGTCCATCATGCTTGGGAAGCCTGGCAGCAAGAAGCAAGCACGGTGCCAGAAGGCAGGAAACTGAAATCACATCTTCAAATGTGTCAATTTTCAAAGGCAGAAAAGGGGGGGGGGGGGGGGGAGAAAGAGAGAAAGGGGGGGAGAGCTCGAAAAGTGTAGGAGGATTTAAGTCTCACAGACCACCCACAGGCTCATACTTCCTCCAGCATGGCCACACCTCTGAAACCTCACCAAACAGTGCCACTAGCTGGAGGCCAAGTGTTCAAATAACCGAGTCTATTGGGGGAGGCTTTTCCATTCACACCACTACACATTACTTTTCCCTGAGGTTCCTGTTGTCTCTTTAATACAACAGAATTGATACATTGATGAATTTTAGATACTTCTTAGAAAAAAAATTAATTTATTCAAACTGCAAATGACAAGAGCAGCATAAGGTACACATTTGAATACCATTCCTTTAAATCAAACAATGTTTTTTTAAAGGACATGATAGTCCATGGCTGTCCATACAGACAACTGTTTTCTTCTCTGGTTTCATGTGAAAGCCACTTGTGTGTCACCAAGTATAGAATCCTGAGGGGTTATTATTGTTCACTTAAATGTCCACACCCAAAGCTGGCTTCAATCAATACAGGTAAAACTGATGGTGAAAATGACTCCTAGATCACTACACTAGATAATTTTAAATCATTTATTATATTACCCGTGAACAGTTTTGTTTGAGGAATCATATTAGCTAAAGAAGGGTACCTTATACAATACAAAAATCCAGTAAGTCATTCAATCTTAAAATGACAGAATTAATTAACTCTCACTCATAAGATGTTCCAAAGAGGTAGGTTTTGTCAATGGGAAGACATCTACCTAAACAGGAAAAGGTCCCAGTCCCCCTTCATTGTGTTAGGTCTGTGCTCTACAGGTCAGTGTCTTCATGTTCAGCCAGTGGCTGGGAAGAACCTGGCCATTGGCTATCTCCCTGTGGCCACACTTGGGGAGAGAGGCTGGGGTGTGTACAGAGAGAGAAAATCAGCACTCAGTCTGCTGTGCAGCCGGACAGGCAAGCATATGTGTTTCTGTATATGTTAACGCCTCTGCCGTTGATGCCCTTCAGTATGACTCCCGTCATCCAATAGATCAAAATAACATATTCTCTGTAGGAGACAAGGACATTATGTTAAAAATGCCCAGCAGTCCCCCTTCTTAATCTTTCCGTGCTTGCTTAAAAGGTTGATACACTTATTAAAATTCACTATCTTCTCTTATGAGATGAAGTTGCTCTTCCTGTCATTAGCCAAATTTCTGTTTCAAAAACAAGACAAAGGATGCTTCTCTGTGAAGCGGTTTTGTTTGTTTGCTTGCACGATTACTTGTTTTTTTAATTAATACATATGGGCTCCGTTGCTGTGTCAGCTTCACCTTCATGCTGGAACAGACCTGCTCAGCCCTGCGAACCCCAGCACACAGAGGTCCAATGTTTCCATATAGGTATTTCCTATGTCCCTGCATTCAGGTCAGAGTGACTTCATCTCCAGTGTGCTTTCACCTGCTGCTTAATAAAGCTGTCCTCACGTAATTTAAGGTCCATGTGACAGCTGTATTTGTAACCCAACAGCTGTCTAGATAGTTAAAGTTACCCTGAAGTGTGGTGCCAGGGGACTTGGAGCCCTTTGAAAGAGGTCCAGTATTTATCATTTTTGCTCTGGCATAGTCCCAAGGGGTGACAGCAGATGTGGTGAGTGCCCACTGGGGCATCTTTACTCATCTCTCTGATCTTTATACCCTTTCTTAACACCCAATAATTCTTAATAACAAACTTCAGGGCCTTGGCAATGCAAATCAAAATAGCACCTTGAATATAACCAATTCCCTCTAAAGAGGTCAACAGGAGTCAAAAATGACACATTTGCCAAACACCGGACACAGAAGATAGATGTTGCTTCACTGTACCTAAAGAGAAGCTTGTGAAGTCATAAATAAAAAGGCATCAACTGTTAATGATGTACAATTTATGTATCTCATTTCACCTACCAAGATGAGGATTCATGAGAAAATAAATCTGGATTTTTAATAGCAATAATTGAATTTTGCTAGCCTTCCAAACACTATAAATGTACTCTATGCATTGTTACTTAAATTTCCTTGCATTGTCTCTATTGAGCTGCCAATCATTGGAGTTCAACTTTTTTCCCAGCCTTCTCTTCTCTTAACACACGTGCTCACCCTGCCATGTTTGCAGAGCACACTATTTTAATCAACATTTGTTTGAGCTATGGCTTGTACATGTTCAATTGCCAAGATGAACAGATTCAACTCAGAAATTAGAATCTCTAAGCATAATGACAATCCGACAATCCTTTACCAGCAGGAAAAAATACGATCACAGAATTGTAACGCCAGCTCTACAGGGTGAGTCCTATAGACAGGCCAAAACTTCTTGGCACCATTCATGGGTCTCACAGCACAAGGAGTTCATTGTACTGGGAAGAGGTGTGCGCCTCTCCCTGGGCACTTGTGAAGACAATTTCATCCTAAGGGTCCTATTTACCTTGCAAGCACGCAGGATTTCCAAACATGTGATTAATCTTAGCCACTTGTCACTTGCATAAACTATGCAACATCAAATGAAAAATGTGCATTAAAATATTTGTTTTAGGACACTGACTTTTGATAACTTAATGTTAAGTTTTTGGATACTTTGGGAAACAATGACCATTCATGGAGGGTGTTTTGCTTGTTTTGTTGTTTTGTTTTGTTTTGTTTTGTTTTGTTTTGTTTTTTCCCAACAGACCAGAGTTAAGTGAAGCCATAGAGCTTGAAGAGGTGGTAATGGTTTACTATTCATTTATTAATGAGGTCCTAGAAGAAGACTCAACGGACATAGGATGGACATGGAAAAGACTGTGCCTTTAAGTAACAAATTATAAACTTACTAATGAGAGAAGAGATATGTCTCATTTGTTATGAATGTCCATGGCCCTTCTAGAGAATGTGAGCACACTGCATAGACACAATCATGCACATAAATAAAAAGATAAACTGAGTAAGCTACTATCAACTAAAATTGCAAGTTCTTGCAAGTGGACTAAGTAGTTCTTTATTTGATTATAATTTTCCCCTAACTGTTTTATTTTATTTCAAAAATAACAGATATCTAATGAGAAATTTGCAGGGTGAATGGACATGGCACTAGTGATCCTGAGAAAATTAAGTGAAAATTAATTATAATTTCGTTTGAGTGTGTTCTTATTCTATGAATGATTTGCCACGTGGTTCCAAAGGGAACATAGTCATTAACTAAACATGGTCTCATCTAATTCCAGAAGAGTAAGAAGCTAGATCTGGGTCATGTGTTTCTCGGCCTCTTCCTTGGCACAGAGCAGATAGTCCACAGCAGTGTGCTTTAGCTTTCCATTCCTACAACAAAACATCTGAGTTAACCCACTAGAAAAAGGGAAAGTTTACCTTAGCCCTCCATTTTGAATGCTTGAGTCCAGAACTAAACAGTCCTGTTGCTTTGGGCTAGTGCGGGGACAGCACAGCACAGGAAAGACAGGTGGAGGAAGCCTGTTCCCCTCACAGCAGTGACACAGAATCCCTTTCAAGTGCACATCCCAGTGAGTTGAGAACTTCTTCCCCGTGAGCTTCTACCTCTCCAGAGCTTCAACCACTAGCACCATGACGGTGGGGCCTTTAGAGGACAGTGCAGCAGAAGGTTTTCTAGAAGCTGGCATTTGCCGCAGCTGCATGGACTTAAAGGTCTGTGCTTACCATCCAAAGGGATGCAGTGTGCTTGATCTTCATGTCCTATGAATTTTAAGTCCTGTTTTCAGTGGCGTGAATTTATACAAGGAAGGAATCAAAGAAAACTAGTTTTTTATTTTAATCATAATAGCATTTCATCCATCCACAGCGGAGTATTCTAAACTAAACTAAGGATAGATGAAAGGTATCCTGTTGCTCAGACACATCTGTCTTCACAGTGTGGGCCACACAGAACATGGATACTTCACTTTAAAGATGATGCGGTTGGAAACTGGAGAGATGGCTCAGTGCTTAAGAGCACATGCTACTATTTCAGAGGACCTGCGTTCCATTCCTAGCATTTATACTGGGTGTCTGTTGAGTCCCATTCCAGAGAATCTGATGCCCTCCCCTGACTTCCCAGGGGCACCCTCACTCACATGCACACACCCCCACATAGGTACACATACATGTAATTTAATAAAACTAAATTTTATTAAAAATGTGAGACTCCTACACCATAAAGGCTGTCTCTGTGGCAATCTATATCTTAAATTAATAGAAGTCTCTGTGTTCTTCCCATTTCCTGCCATGTATCAGGGAGAGAAACCTACAGGGCTGTCAAAAGTTGGACACCCAGCAACCCTGCTGAGATGGAACAGACTCAATGGTCCCTGGTTCATGGGAAATGGCAAACTAAAGAGTTACTCTTATCTTATGACAACTGCTTAGTTTAAAAGGTAGACAACCCAAGACTGAGAGATTTACCCAGTGCCCAGCATGGGTTCCCCTTCCTTAGAACTCTGCATGCACACTAAGACACAAAGCATTTCCTTTCCTTGACACCTGAAGATTTCTGCTCATCATCCTACATCCACCCAAAGCTCAGAAAGTGTTATGGCCTCTTCTTGTCCTCCTTCACCTACCAGGTACATTTGGCCCGTGTTTGTCTTTGTACCCACAGCAACGCCTACGCAGGCATGAGTTCAACCTCAACTTTTCTGTCTTAGATTCATAATTGTCTCATGAGAAGCATAATTACACATATATAGCAAAGCATCCCTTGAGCAGATGATAGGAGCTCAATGAGCACTTATTAAACAGATACAAAAAAGCAAACAAATGAAGCCCAAATTCAAGTGGGGGCACAAGCTCACCCAGCCTCAAGAAACTCCTGGGCCATTTGCACTAAGATGATGCTCCTTTTAATCTGTCAGTGGCTCTTTAATGGTAACAGCAAACTGGACTCACACAAATCCTTTTAAGGCTGAGTAATGCTCTAATACAGGCAAATATACGTGCTTATTAACCAGTCATCTGTTGATAGTCATTGGGAGCCCTGCATGTCATATAGTGAGCAACTTCTACCAACATGGCTAAAAAATTCATCATAAGTCAAAGAAATAATAGAAAAGATAATGAAATAACATGTCTTAAAAATACTTGTTAAACCTATGCCAGGTGTGATAGAATACACTCATAATTCTAGCATTCAGCAGTACAGGCAGCAGCTCCTAGGCTATATAAAGGATTTCAGGCCAGCCTGGGCTACATAGCAAGACCCTTTCACAAAAACTAATGCTCACAATTTGTATTTGTCTATTTCAAGGAAGTAAAAGAAGAAATAGGAAAATAGTCTTGAAATATTTGATAAACAGAAGGTAGGTCATGAAATAGCAGCGTAAATCTAATTATATTTGCCTCTAAATAAGCATTATTATATATGAAAACTTTAGCTGAGAATGATGTAACTTTGTTGGGCTGAAAAAAGGCCTAAACACGAAAGCGCAGAGACTCATGCCATAAAATTGTAATTCAAAACAGTGGGGACACGACTCACATAACCCAAAGTGGATTTATGGCAGGAGGCATATTGGTGATAAAGAGAAATATTTCACAATGAAAAATGTGGCTATTCAGAGAGGCAATATGCAAATTATAAATTTTATGCAAGTAAAAATGTGCAGTTGAAATGCATGAGGCAAATTTTATAAATCCATTGAACAATTTTTACAAAACCTGAGAGAACAAGCAGAGAGAGCTATTATTGAAGAGAAAGGAACTTTGAAAGGCATAATAAGTGCATTCATTCTCAATCAACAGATAGAAAACACTGTCTTTGGTCACTACAGAAGGACACATTTTAGGTGAACTTGGACACTGACCAAGAGTAGCAACATCTGGACAAATAAAGCAAAATAACACAGCTTTGAAGAATTGCCACCATGCAGAACAAGCCTCTGACTGCACAGACGATATTGAAAAGATAACTTGAAGCCAAACAGGTACATGGAAATGGAGCAAGTTGCCCTTTTGTCAAAGAGAAATGATAATTGAGAGTGTGAACATATATAACAGAATTATTATGGGAAATAGTCACCATGAAATGCAATTAAGGAGGAAATAAGTGTAAAGAGTTCTGGAAGGAGAGCTCATTTGTGCAATGAACATAAGGAAAGACTAGTGTATAGCTTTTTGTTTTGTTTTGTTTTGCTTTCTTTTAAATGAAGAAAAGCTTGGCTTAAGGGTTGTATATTTTTACTGGAGTAAATCAGAATGATCCTTTGGAGTAAAACTAGTGCTTACTGGTTTCCATTTGTATTTAGCTTCTCGTTGGAATTTGGGAAAAAAATGAAACCTAAATAAAATAGGTGAAAGCTCAAAAAAAAAAAAAAAAGAATAAATGTGTAACCTTAAACACATGTCAAACAGGCAGTGTTGAAAATATTGACAATAAACAAATCAAAACAAAACAAAAAGAGCAAAACAATAGAGACCCAAACTCAATGACAAAGATGAGAAACTCCAAGCAAGGCAATAAATCCTTTGCTTGTTCTTTAAAACAAAATAAGGAAAATTATAAACAAATTATTAAAAAAACAATGTACAGATCACCAGCACCAGAAATGAAAAGACATTGAATATTCAAATAACATACATTACTATGTATCTGACAAACTTGATATGCTGTTGTGAAAATATTTATGGATGAGCCTTTGTAACAAATATGAACATTTAGGTAAAACTGATACATTTTAGAAAGAAACACACAAATCAACCCTACTGCTAATGAAAACAATAAACTGCTAGGTTTAAAAAGTTAGATACATAACATAAAACCTCTAGTGCTGAAGAGATGGCTCGGCAGGTAAAAGGCTTGCCTTATAAGTACTAGGGCTGGAGTTGGGGGTCCCAGAACCCATATAAAAGTCAGGGGGTTGTAATGGTTCACCTATAATCCCAGCTGGCAGCAGAAGACAGAGCCAGGAGGTCTAGGCCTACTGAGCAAGCTGGCCAGTGAGAAGATTCAGGAAGCTGAATTCAGTGAGAGACCATGCCTCACTGTGTAAGGTGTAGGGAGATCACCAGCATCAGCCGTGGAGCTGCACATGTACACACACACATACCTCCCGAGCAATACACACACACACATACACATAGTCATATACACATCAATCTTTAACCAATCGTTGAACAAAAATTTTATGCCAAAAGGGGTTCACAGATGAATTCCTCTTTTTTTTTTTTTTTTTTTTTTTTTTTTTCCTGGACTCACTTTGTAGACCAGGCTGGCCTTGAACTTACAGCGATCCTCTGGCCTGCCTCTGCCTCCCTGAGTGCTCAGATTAAAGGCCCTTGCCACCAAGACTAGCTCCCTGGTGAATTTCTTTTTGGCTCTCAAATTTGTAATAATATTAGACATTTACAGGAAGTAAGTAATGAAGGAATAATTTGAGCAGCTAATTTGCCAGCTGCCAAAAACTGAGGAAGGCATCACAAAGGAAAAGTCAGGCCCACATTATTCTCAGGAAAAAGAAAAGAAAATGTCATGTAAATGAATTGTCTAGAATTACAATGACATTGATGTTTTAAGGTCTGGTTCCTGGGTATCTTATCAAATGGATAAACACAAACTCCTGTTCTTCAAGGTCACTGGGGCCAGTAACAGACAAGTTCAGAGACCCAATCTTCCCCCCCCCCAACTCCCTCCTTCCCTTCTTCCCTCCCTTCTTCCCCCTCAGAACTATTTTGCTTTCCTCATCTATGATGTTAAGTGTGTCCTAGCATTGGAATGTCTTGCTTTGGTACAGATTCTAAAACCCATCTCTATGATTCCTTAATAGTTACCAGTTACTGTATTCTAAAGATCCCACATCCTCAAACCTCTGTAATGATTATCCTTGGAAACCTTGCATAAAGAGAAAAACTAAGACATGCTACCTTTAAAAATAACTTAGTATTCATGTCACAGAATCCTGAGCACCTAGCCTAATGACGACCAGTCACAATTTGCTGATTCAAGCAGCAGGAAGAGGGACAGGAAATTATCTTACAGGAAACATTTACTGAGACAACTGAACTTATATGAGAAGATGAATTCACAGAAACTTAGAAAGACACCATTCTCTCTAAGCCATAAGCCGCTGTACTGGAGAAGCTTACCTGAAGCGTTTGGCTTTCCACACAGTTACAGAAAACATGAAAGGTCTTGTGGTAAGATTCTCCCAGGGTGAGGATAGTCTTAGAGAAGGAAATTTTAACTTTGTGGCTAAAATGAGAACGAGAGAGAAAGAGAGAGAGAGAGAGAGAGAGAGAGAGAGAGAGACAGACAGACAGAGACAGAGACACAGAGACAGAGACAGAGACAGAGAGACAGAGAGAGGGAGAGAGCAGTAGTGAGCGATAATCAGAAATTCTAGCTTTAGTTCTCTCTTCTTCAACTCAATTCACAAACTTTAAATCATGTATAAGTCTGGAAAGAGAAAAGGAATCTCACTTTCTCCCACTGCTCCCACCCAGAGCATACATTGCCTTTGACCAATGTAGCCACGCTGTAAGCACATCCTTCCCATGAGTCACTTAGTGGGCTTAGGTTATCTGATAGACATCATGACGTCTCACTGCTTGTATTCAAGTAATCCTCCTTTAAATTAATAATCCTTAATTAATTAAGACTATTGTATGCTGAAGTGCGTAGTTAAAATCTTGGACCATTGTGTCTAGTGAACCAGAGCGGCATGCCGAGCTCCACAGAGGAGCATTTACAGACTGGATAGGAAGGAAGGAAGGACCCTGTAGACGTGTATTGGTGCTCCTGATTCGCCACTTTCACAAATGCCCCCAAGTGCCAAAGGTCATGACATGCTTTCTCCTGTTCCTCCATGCCGACAAGTACATCAGCTCCATGCTGGAACTTATTGCTCCTCGTGTAGCCCACTGCAAAAGTGTTATCTCCATAACAAGGCCGATAGTGTCTGGTGGTAACAGCCATATGGCACCGTAGCAGCAATCACACTAGTTCCCGGTACCAGCACCTCTTGCTGGAAGCTCTCTGGTCCCACCATGGAGCTGCAACTGTTTACCCTAAGCCCAATTTTCAGGTTCTCTGCCTTCTAGGTGCGGGCCCTGACTGCTTCCATCCTAGTCTAGACCAGGGACCTCCTCGGAGGTCTTCCTCCCCAACGTGTCACACTCCCAACTCCAGTCTTGGCAAACAGCGCCTCGTCTCTTTCTTGTAACACGGTGTTGGCTTGCTTGCCCTTCTTAGCCTTGTTTTCTCGTCTGTAGTAGCCCCGGTTCTGTAGAGAGAGGGGCTCTGTGGTGTTCTCTGACATCCTGCATTATTCTCTCCTGACTGTGTCATCACACAGTACCTGGCCAAGATGTATCAACACCAATGCCATCTACGCCCAAGTTCCTCCTCCACAGAACTCCCAGTATCTAGAGACCGGGGTTAGAGAAATATTTACCTATCTTTCCTGGGCCACAGACGGGGTGACAACAAGACTGCCAATGCCACAGCCCCGTGCCCCCCCCCCCCCCCCAGCTCTCAAGTAAAGCCGTGAAATTGATATTACCAAAGAGAAAACTGTCTGCTTGTAAAACTAGGTTTCGGTGGTGGTGAATTCCTTTAATCCCAGCACTCAGGAGGCAGACATAGGTGGATCTCTTGAGTTCCAAGCCAGGCTGGTCTGCAGAGCGAGTTCCAAGATAACTAGGAATACACAGAGAAACTGTCTCAAGGGGGAAAAACCCTAGGTTTTCAGAAAATAGAGCAATGTGCACTAGGAAGGAGTAATGTAAAGAAATGCAGGTACTACTGCAGAGAATGCTTGCTCATTATAATGTTGATTCCTCCTCTGCATAGCCTTCTTCACTGGAAATGCTATTATTGGCTATGCAGAGTATCCCGCTTTAATTCAAAGGTCAGTGGGTTTCTCTCTTAGAAATTCCATTTTCTTGCCTTCAAATGGGGAAAAATTAAATTAGATGAAGCAAAATCTAATTGTTCTAATCCCCAAATAATAAAAATATTTCATACATTATTTACAAGACACATTTTACATGGATCATTTTAAAGTATTCCTGATATAAGATTGTCATAGTTGATAAATGAAATTATGATACACAGTGAAATTTGAATTTCAGATAAACACTCATATACTCCATGGTATCATATTTTATATATCCAAAATAAAAGAAACTTCATTTACCTGAAATTCAAAATTAACTATTACACCTTTATTCCTGATATATGTCTGAGAGAACTATTCTAATAGAAGGCACTGCATAATTAAAATTAAGCTGAAATTTTACACAGTGTGAGCCAACACTGGCTCTTCTTGACTTGTGGATGATCTGTATTCTGGGGATCAGGGTCATGGTATTCTAATTATTCACCATAGTTATTCCTTCATGTGACCCTGACTGACTTCGGAGCAGTTTCCTGAAAGTCAATTATTTTCCAAGGAAGTGAGAACTCATGCAGTTTTTTTTTCTCTGGAAATTAGTTTATCCAGGTATCAAAAAAGAGACTAACTATTTTTCCCAACTAGGTTTTACTTCAATAGTAGAAAATGGTACCTCCTTCAGTCATAATCACAGGGCAAGGCCAACAGCTGCCTGCTCAGAATGGACAGAAGGGATAGGACCTGGGCTAGAGTGAGCACCTGTGCAAGTCAGGGAGGCACGGGGGTGGGGGTGGGGCAGGCATCAGGAGAGCCCATGAGGTCAGGTATGCCCTGTCTGGGGGAAGCACTGGATGGCAGCAGTATTAACATGACTTAAAGATTGGCAAGTGGATGAAGAAAGCTCAACGAAAGAGGGTAAATCAAAGCAAAGAGGGAATGAGAGCACAGCAGAGGGGAGAGTGAGACCCTCCAGCATCTGCTTTCCAAGCTTTCCACTCCCCACAGAAAATGGAGCTAAAAAACGTGTGAGCCCCGTGAGACACTGGAACAACAGAGACGCCATCAAGGCAAAACACAAAAGAGGGTCAGGATAACAAGAGGTCAAGAGACTGTAGTTAATGGAAATAGAGCGGTAATGACCGACGTCTAACCGTGTCCGTGAGTCAGGAAGACAAAGGGTCAGACATAATCTCAGAGTACCAGTTCTGGTAAGATGAACAGGAGACAGAGAAAGCCTCAGACAGCACATAGACACGCAAGAATGATGGGTAGACAAGAACAAAATCCTGGAATGAATGATGGGACCCATTCACCACAGAAACTCCTCTCAGAGGGCCACATAATTACTTTAAAATAAAATGAATATTGAGGAGCCAATCCATGGATGCTCCATAATTGAAGAAAAATGAAAAAAAAAACCATCAGATTTGAAAGTGAAAAAAAAAAATCAATGACTCAGAATGAAAAAATCAAATTACATTCAGATTTTTTTTTAAAAAAATTCTAATGTCAGATAACCTTTCAGTGTCTTGAGCAGAAAGGTGTATGGTGTAAAATTCTATACCCAGTCTTGAATTCCAGGACAAGTTCTTGAGAACTGGCTTTATGACCAGTTACTGGACTGGGGGCAGCCACACACCTAGGGTGTAGATTTGAAAGCAGTGGAATATAGAAAGGTGACCTCATGTCCACAAACATTCCAGTAGAAACCCCAAAGAAAACAAGCTGCAGTCATGGCACGGGTAGAGCATAGCTCGCCACAATTTATGTCTGTTCAAGTTCTACCTCAGAGGACACAGCTTCTGCCTGGCATGTGGGAAAAGTTGCGTATGTTGGTCTATTAGTCCAAAGCACGTTCTAAAACTCAGCTTTTCTTAAATGGGAGAAGTGACTGGCCTAAAGAACAAAAGCCCAATCAGAGCCATGAATAAAGCAACGGCTTGGGCACGCCCTGCCCACACATGCGCAGAGACTCCCAATGCTCAGCGCTCAGTTAGAGACCAGACATTTTTCATAGAGATCCAGCAGCCACTGGTCCAAGAGAGGCTTCAGCCTTACGGGGCAGTTTACTTTTGTACACTTCTGTCGTCGTGTCCTTTTCCTCCCATCTCCAGTCTGTCATCTGAAAACCTCCCCTAGCTCCTTAGCCACTTGTGCACCCCTACGAGAATGTGCTCATGACGGATTTGTTCCTATGGCATGCATTCTACCATTGACCAGTCCCACTAAGGACCTAGAAGCAATCTCATCTAAATACTGCCAAGCCTGCCTGCAGCCACATGCACCTGCAGCCGTGCCTGTAGCCAGTTCTGACTGCAGCCACTCTGGCCTGTGTCCATGCACAGGTCTGAATAAGATCTCCCTCATAGTGTTGGGCCTTTGAACACTTAGTTCTCAATCGGTGGTGCTGTTTGGTGAAGCTTAGGAGTTATGGCCTTGTAGGAAGAAGTATGTCACTTGAGGCAGGCTCTGGGGTTTAAAAGACTGATGCCATTTTTAGTTTGCTCTCGGTTTCCTGCTTGCAGTTTAAGATGTAAGTTACTGCGATGCTCTCCCCACTTTCACACTTCTGGAACTGTAAACCCAAGTAAATCCATCCTATGAATTGTCTTCCTCATGGTGTTTTATCTCAGCAATAGAAAAGTTACTAATATACCATGCCTGGCTCAAGACACTGCCTACAGTCACTCCTACCTGAATCTATAGTCCCCTGCCAACAAGCATACCTTCCTAGAGTCACTCATGCATAAACCTTCCCCTTCCTTCTCAGCCTCCCCTGCCCTCATACTCTCCCTCCCTCATCTTCCCCTTCCTTCGTCCTCCCCTTCTTTCACCCCTCCCTTTCTCTCATCTCATCCTCCCCTTCCCTCAGCCTCCCCTTTCCCTCAGCCTATCCTTCCCTCATCTTCTCCTTCCCTCAGCCTCCCATTCCCTCAGCATCCCTCTTTCCTCAGCGTCTCCCTCCCTCACTATCCCTTTCCCTTATCCTCCTCTTCCCTCATTCTCCCATTTTCGTCAGCCTCCCATTCCCTCAGCCTCCCATTCCCTCAGCCTCTCCTTCCCTCAGCCTCCC
>OU015752.1:44494865-44508098 GCA_907169655.1 Acomys percivali | reverse complement strand
GAGAGAGAGAGAGAGAGAGAGAGAGAGAGAGAGAGAGAGAGAGAGAGGCACACATACCTATAGCAGCCTGTGTTGGATGCAAGAAACAAACCCAATTTTCCTTGTGTTCTTCCCACTAAAACAACATAAATTAGACAGGAAGAGAATCCATCACTCAAGTTTATACAGTGCCATACTCTGGAACCACACAGTCTCCATCCAAGAAGTTTGAAGTCTTTCATAATTTCTGATTAGATCTTCCACTGAGCTTTGAAATAGTTTGTTGCAAGGAGTTAAAGAGATAGTTAGGTCAGCAATGTGTTTGCTTCACAACCCTGAGTGTCTGAGTGTAAATCCCCAGAAGCCACATAAAAAAGAAAAAGCTATGTCTAGAGTCCCACACTTGTAATTCCAGTGCAGGGGAAACTCCAGGGCCTTGCTGTATGACAGTCTAGCCTAATGGGTAAGTACCAGGCTCCTATGAGACATCTCATGCAGAAAAACGTGAAAGACAACCTCTGGCCTCCACAAACATACTCATGCACACATGTGCATATGGTCTGCCCCATGCAGGGAAACCCACACAGGAGCAAACATATGCATGAACTGTCTAAACAGTAAAGAAAAACACTAAATCCAATCAATATTATTAACACATGGAAAACTTGTCACTTGGTGACAAAATTTATGAAAGAAAAACAAAACTTTCCTTTTGAAAGCCTCAGAGTCTATAGCAGTCACTTTTAATACTGTCATGACCAAATGTCTGATGAAAGAACTTATGAGAACAAAGCGTGGAAGAAGATGGGCTTAGTCCTGATGCAACATGATGTGCCGGGGTGGGTTGGTGGGGCAGAGGCTCCCTTTTTCTGAGGAGAAGTCGTTGGGGGAAAGGAGAAGACGGTGGGATGGTGGGAACAGGAGAAAAGGAGGGAAGGGGCTGCAATTGGGACACAAAGTTAATAAATAAATGATTTTTTAAAAAATGATAAAAGGTTAGTTGAATTCACAGTTTGAATGGATACAGTCCATCACAGCAGGAAACATGATATGGCAGGAGCTGGTACTTTCTGTGGCACTAGTAGCGCAAAGCTGCTTTTGAACATGTCTGTGGGTATGAGGAAGGGAAACAGCATCTACCAGAAGCCGGGACAGGCTAGAATCCCAAGACCTTTCTCCCACTGACTAACTGTCTGTATCTAGGTCCCACCTTGAAAAGGCTCTGCATCCTCCTGGAACAGTGCCACTACAGACACCAAGTGTTCAGATACACTAGTCTGTGGGGACATTTCACACTCAAGCCATAACAGCAGGATGTGTCCTGGGGAATGATCAGTAGTCGAGGGAAAGCAGGGACAAACACTACTCATCAGCCTTTGAAATATGCCACAGCACAAGGGACATTACAATAAATGACTGCTTCAGATGCCGCTCCACCTGCATGCTACAAACATAAAGATGCACTGACAAGAAGAACACGACCTGGTATAAAGCTGAGGCCGTGGCAGTTTATAGTGTTACAGAGCATGTCTTGAAGAACGTATTATTCTGCTGGCTTCTGCTTTCATTCGATCTAAAGTTACCCTGCAAATGAAAACCTGAGGACATCAGACCTTTTCCAATACCTCAGAGACAGAAATCAAAGGGCAGAGAATCTGCTGAACATATCTGAGGGGCAGTAGAGCACTGTAGGCCCCCGGCCTAGGCAGAAGCCTCCTCCCAAAGAGTGATAATGCACAGTGCCCATACCTAAGCAGTGCCTGTTTAACACTACCAGAGATAGTTACAGTACAGTCCTTAAACACATGCGTGTGCAAAACCGCCTTTAGATAAATGGTGGGAATCTGTACCGAAGTCCAACCCTTCATAAAACAGAGCAGCCTGTGACCACAACAGCTCGGGACATGAAGAGCTCACAACAACCCAAATAAGAACATTTTACTTTGCTCATTCCAGTGTTCTCCAGGAGATTTAGGAGGCCATAGCAAAACTTGTGAGCTATGCAGGGTTCACAGACACCCACACCACTATGCTCTTGGGGTACCATGCTGTGAACACAAGAGGCTTTATCCCTGCCGTGTTGATTTACTTACTCTCAATATTTCTTTTGCAAACACAGGTGGTTTTATTGTTGATGTTTCCAAGATTTGTTTTTATTTTATGTGTATGAGTGTTTTGCCTATATGCATGTATAGGTACCATGTGAGCCTGGTGCCCACAGAGGGAAGAAGGAGGTATCATGTGCCATGGAACGGAAATTATAGGCTTTTGTGAGCCACCACTTGGATGCTGGGAACTAAACCTGGGTTGTCAGTAGGAGCAGTCAGTGCTCTTAATCACTGAGCCATCTTGTCAGCCCTGTGGAGCATGTTTTTAACCTGTGGCCACTGTGACTGTTTGCAGAGCTCAATAGAGTCCACGCACCTGGAATCTCGGCAGCTATAAAGTATTAATTGAGTGCCACTCTTGCACTGGTAATATGAAAGAGAGTGTTGTGTCATCTGACCCTTCTGCGCAGATGTAAAATGTTCAGCTTCTAGCAGCTGGCCTGGGTTCCACATCTTGTGGGTCTGTCCATTTCTGTCCCAAGTGTCCATTTCTCGCTTGGGGCAGCTAGAATGCTTTAGGGTGAGGCTTGTCACCTGGTAGATACACCAGGTTCCTGGCCTCTCTTGGGGAGGTGGAAATGAGTTTTCCATGGGACATTACAGTTTAACTCTTTCAGGATGAGACTGCAGATCTCAGATGGCAGTGCAGGAAGATGTCTGAAACCCACTGGCAGGACGATCCCGTGGGATGCAGGCCCAGAAGTGCTTCACCAGAGGTCAGCATGGAGCCAGCAATGATGATGGAGCAGGCTCCAGCGGCTGCAAAGGCAGTTCCACCATTGCTGCTTGACCAACCCATGTCCAGCTTCAGCTACCCCCAAAATAAATGGAGTCTCAGACAGTCATGGTGGAGGAATGGTGAGCAGAAGAACACCCTTGAGCATGCCAGCCAGCTTTTATTTATAAACCTTAGGCAGTATGGAGGAGTTTTGAGGGTGAATGTGTCTGATTTGCTAGGGCAAAAGGTGCCAGGATACTTAATCTACATGTAGTGGTACAATACCTCATTTACATGCAGTAACATGAAGGCCCTATCAGAAGAAGGAGAAAGGTGTATTCAATTATCCTATGGGTTAGGGGATAACTTCTTTCTAAGTAAGATTAGAGGTCATTTGCTGGAGGCCCCTCAGCATAGGGTGGGGTGGTTCCAGTAATTCTCTGTACTTGAACAAGTTCCTTATTGGGAAATAGTTGGGCCTGTAATCTTCTTTGAGGGCTATGTAACACTCCTTACAAAATCTGGGATTACCAGATCAGGAGGAGTGGGAACCCCACTGAGAAAAGGGAGTCCACCTTCATAGACTAGGCACAAAAGGACTATTGAAGGAATCAGACTTCAACCTTATCCAGCAGAGTCCCACAGTAAAGTACAGAAGGATTGTTAAGGATTTGCCCATACAAGGTGAAGATTTTTCTTTGTTTTTCTTTACTAATTCCATATCAAATATCATATAAAAATGCCTGACATCTTTAACAGGATTTAGAGCAGTTGTGTACCCATTGTCATTCTTACTAACCAAAGGGCTGTTAAGAACCTTAGCTAGTCCACAGATATCGGTCTAGAACACGAGAAAGAATCCCGACCTTGTTTTGTGTCATACTCATCATTCTAGACATAAATGAATATAAATCGTAATAAAGCAAGATGAATCCCTGTGCACAGTGGAGAACACAGGTTAGTCATGGCAGGGACAAGGCTCTGAGGACCTTGAGGAAGAAGAGGCTTGGAGACCAGAGGACTGGGAACCAATATGGCTGTCACTCTGAATATCCCCAGAGCAAAGCCTTTGGCTTTGTAGAAACCTATCAAGGGAAGCTGCATCTAAAGCAAAGGGGGTGTGTTGTCAGTATTTCACTGCTCTTCTCATCAGAAGGGAGTAGAAAATGTGACATGGCATAAGATGTGATGGTTAGTGTTGATGACAGCTAGACAGGATCTACTCTCACCCAAGAGACAGACCTCCTGCCTGTCTGGGAGGGAGCTTCTATAAACGGGGTTCACTAACATGGGGAGACTCATCCTAACTGCAAGCATCATCATTCTAAGGGCTTTAGCCCTGGACTGAATACCAGAAGAAGCAACCTAAGGACCAGCATTCATCTCTGCTTCCTGACTATGAACATAGTGTCACATGCTGACTTGAGCTCCCACCATCATGCCTTTCCCACTATCTCACAAAGCCACAAGCTGAAGTACACCCTCTTCCTTTAAGTGATTCTTGTCCGGTATCTAACACAAAGGAACGGAACAGGAGTGGATACGGCACTGGACCTCCACTGTAACAACAGTGTGGGCATGAAACAGAGAGGCCCTGATCAGTGAGCATGTTATACCATACCCAGGACAGAAACCACCTCAGAGGATGTGCGGGCAGGAGTGTCATCATGGTGAGCCAGAGAGGAGAAAAGAGAAACCACTTGCTCTGCTATCTCAAATCATCAAAGTTATATTTTTGCTGGCTTCTGCAAGCCCATCGGAAATACCATCTATTGACTGGAGGTTATATGGGGGTCTCCTCGGTTTGGAGGAGAGCTGGAAGCTAGTGGGCTGGAGTTATCTTCTATGATATCAGCTCAAGTTCCCATGTCATGTGACAAAGGAAACTTGACTATCACTTGGAGACAGGAGGTGACTGGGATGATTCTTCTGTGTGCTGGCATTTATTCTCTGCAGTGACACTCATTAGTGCGAGAGCTGGCTGCTGAGGACCAGGTGGAAGCTCCAGGACTCTGCTCTCTCCCACACTGCACCTCGCACCTGTGAAGGAAGCCTACCTAGAGAAGAGAGGAAAGGCTGCATGCTGTGTCTACTCATGTCAGCCTGCTACAAGAATTAGAGGCAACAGCCTCACTATTCTTAAAGAGGATCTTATGGCAGAAGACTGACACAGTTGAGAAAGGGAGAAAAACACACAATTTAAAAGCAAGCTATATACTTTTGAGGTACAAAATAGAATTGTTTCAAAAAGCAACTCACAGAAGCAAGTAAGGTGGACTTCTGTGAGAGTTTGCATGAGAATAGCCCTTATAGGCTCATATGTTTGAATGTTTAGTTCCCTGTTGGTGGACTGTTTTGGAAGAATTGGGAGGTGTGGTCTTGTTGGAGGAGGTGTGTTGCTAGGGTAAACTTTGATATTTCAGAAGCCCATGCCACGCTCAGCCTTGTTCTTTTCTTCTGCCTCTGTCTACCTCGAGATCAAGTATACCCTCTCAGCTATTGCTCCAGCACTATGGCCGTCTGCCCATTTACCTGCCTGCCACCACACTTACTCCCATGATGCTCTGAAATTGTAAGGAAGCCCCCAAATAAATGCTTTGTTTTGTAAGTTGCCTGGGTCATGGTGTCTCTTTACAACAACAGGAAAGTGACTATGAGAAAGCTTGAATTACAGAAAACAGTTATAAAGGGTCAATAAAATGGCTCAGCGGGTAAAGGTGCTTGCTGCCAACCATAATAACCTGCATTCAATGCATGGATTGCACCACTTGCCTACTGGCCTCCACGTGTCTATCAATGTACCTTGTGTGTACATGTGCACATGTACACATATAATATATAAATATATGTAAAAAAATAGAGAAGTTATAGGGATGAATGGAGTTACGTTTAAGAATGTTAATGACCATGGCTAACAATTACAGCCTTAACCAGGCCCATTCAAATACCAGTTAATGAGCATATGAAGCATCTCACTGGAAGAGATAAGCAGGTCTCTCACAGCTGCTGGGCCTCTGCACAGGGAAGAAAAAGTTCTGTGTCCTTATGAAGTAACAGGGGCTTTGTGAGAGCCTTATGCTCCACCTTTTCAGAGCCTTGCTCTGATTGTGTAGCTCATGTGCCTTATTTATTTTAAAGTTCTTCAAAGCATCTCTGTGATCCAAGATATTGACAACTCAGTATAGTTGGACTTAGTACAGAGAAAGTGATGTGCACTCTCATGCCAGAGGGTGCCACTAGGACCAAAGTGTTTGATTTATAGACAAAATTTTAATATTTCGGTGCTCTGGGATAGACCAGTATATACCCTCTGAAGCAGAAGGCAAGTGTTGTCATCTCACAGATAATACACAAACAAACAAACAAATAAGTAAATAAATAAGTCTCTAAGCAGTTTTAGATATAGGGAACAAATTACACAAAAATCAAGGAAATTTTCCATCTGTTTCATCTCCCCACAGTTATCCTCTTTATTAGCATTCCACACCTGACCCTGAGTTCAACATTGTTACAACTGATGAACAACACATTGCTGTCACCAGGAGTCTGGGCCATTCAGACATATTCAGTGAGGAAATGGGCAGCGAGCCATAAAAGGACATGGAAGAAACAAATCCATGCTGCTCCATGAAACAAACCAGTTCTTAAAGGCACAGGCTGTATAATTTAGACTAATGACATTCTAGAAAAGGCAAAATGATGTAGCTGTTGAAGAGATGGGTGGTTGTTGGTGCTTCAAGGTGAGATGAGCAGAGAGAATACAGGGGTTTGCAGGCAGTGAAACTTCCTATACGGTACTCACCATTCGAGTGGTCACACAGCCTTTCTGCTCATGGGTCATCACAGTGCTCTGCTGAGGCTCTGACAAACTCTCCCAGGAAAATTTCCACACACACTCCAAAAATGCAGGCCTGGGACACAGACAACCATATGTAGACTGGTCCCTTAGGAAACAGATGTGTTAAGTCCATTGCTAGTTGGTTTACAACTTCCCATTGATTGTAATCTAAGAAATACATACAGAGAATCCACCATGTACAAGACACAATGGAGTGGGAAATAGAACTGTTGAACAACTCCAACAAAACACCTGTCCTCATGGAGCTGACAGTCTCTGGGGAAGGTACACAGCAAAGCAAACAAATTATCACAATATGTTTCAAGTTAGAGAGCCCTGTGAGAAAAATAGAATAGGAAAGTGAGTTGAAGGGGTCCAGATAGGGAGTTGTGACTTTAAGTCCATGTCCCAGGGAAGCCTCCCTAAAAAAGTGGCATCTAAACAAGGTCTTTAAAGGAGCTGAAGGCTGAGGGAACAACATCAGGGTGATGCTTGAGAGAAGAAATAGTCAGGGAAAGGGCAAGAATGTGTATGAATTGCTGCAAAGAGAGGCCTGCACCACGGACAGAAAGGGAAGAGCAGAGATATAACCAGGACAGAGAGCAGAGCCACCCACTCTGGAGAAGAGTTTTATGCTTTCCTTGGATCATTTTGAGACGCCTCTGAGCATACTTTATAGGAGGAACATTGAAGATCCAGAATCCTGAGATAGGCAATTCTAGTTTGGACCAGAGTAAAGCCATAGCAGGGTAAGAACAAGTGGATTCTGAACACACTGATGAAAAAAAAAAGTGGACAGGGCTGCTAACTGACAAACTGTGATGAGTGAGAAAGAAAGGCATGGGGGATAATTCTGGGATGCTGAACCCTCAGTAGCTGAAGAGGGAACTGCTTATTTCAAAGGCACCTTTGAAAGCCAACCCTCATCCATGCACAACGTCCCAGCTGACCTAACTTATCTGGAAAGTGATCAGAGTGTGCAGATCAAACAACACCCCAAGTTCCAGGAAATGTAATGAAAAGCCAGTCCTACCCAAACACATCCTGGAAAAGTTTTCAACACCAATTTTTCAACAGAGCGAGGGGGTCTCTAAGAACTACCAGAAAATATATATATATACCTACAAAGGAAAGGTGGCCTGCTCTCAAGTTCTGAACATAAGAAGATAAGGAAAGCACATCTAAGGACACTGATGGGGAATGAACATGATCCAGAAACTCTCCACACAGCTAAGTGATCTTTTATACATGAAACAAGGAGCACATTCCCTCAGATACAAAGACAGGCTGCAGAAAGTATTCCACACATGCAAATCTACAAAAATTATTTGAATACATAAATCATAAACGTAAATTCAGAATAAGAGATTCATAGAATTAGATAACTGGTTTGTTTTTACCTTCTTGGAAACATTGACAAGTAAGTGTAATCCTCTGACAAGAGGCAAACATTCACAAATGAGTGTACTTCACAGTGTTAACCTCAACAGGAGAAACAGGAAAGTCTTGATTCCAAGATGTAAATAATGTCTCTATGGTGGTAAACCAGTTAGCCATTTGAAATCCAAAATGGTTGATCAATGAGAAGTTGACATGAGTGTCTATCAGATGGAGTGTGGAGAGAAGTGAGATGTCATCCCACCCAGACTTAGCATTGGAAAGTTATTGGGCTGTGTCCTGGCAGTGTGGATATACTTAAAAATAGTGTAATATGTATTCCAAAAAAGTTAGAATCATTTGAATAGTCTCACCATAAATAAATGATAAAAGTCTAGGTGGATAGATACTATAATTACCATAATCACCATCCAGTGTATCCATGAGTTAAAGCATCAATCACACTATAACCCATAACTATATGCACATATATGTCAGCTAGAAAGTATTCTTAAATATACTAAGCTCTAACGTGAGAAACTGTTAATAACTATGGGGGTAGTTTGATGTTTAGGTTAAAAGAATAATGCAAAAATGACCATATGACAAGTGCTACGTAAAAGACTCTTGGGTAAAAAAAAAAAAAATCAGAAGAAATGACTGATCAGCAGGATGAAGGGGACTTTTCGGCCCCTTCCCTCTCTTTAGTTTTTATATTTATATCATTTTCTCATATACTGATTTTATAATATGAAAAAAGGAATTTAAAATGCTGACACAATAGTGTGGAACCAGAAACGCAGAGAGGGAATGTGTACAAAGATCAGATGCATAAGTAATAGCAACTCATGGCTCTCTGAACTAATAGGACAGAAATGGTAACCAAGGGTAACATTAAAGAACTGATTGATAATTCGAGTTCCAGAACTTAAACCCAGATCATATATTAAGAAAAATTTAGCAAACATGAACCAGTGTCAAGACAAAGAATGAGATAATGATCTGATGGCATAGGGATGGGAGAGCCAGCCCTGCCCCTCATGTGGCTAGTGTGGGAGAGTTGCCCCAGTGGCATGGGCTTGGTAGATATGGTGGGCTAACCAACTCAGCTACTACCCAGACCCAGATTCAGGCTTTGAGATGGTCTCACCCAACATTTACCCCACATGTGAGCCACTGGAGGACATGATGGGGCCAGTCTTGCAGAACCAAAGCTGCAGGATCTCCATGACAAACGGCAACAAGAGAAGAGTCCCAGTGAGGTTCTGCTTTTGATAGTGTACCAGAAGCCAGAGGCCTCAAACCAGACCAATGACTCATTGCAATGAACATTTGCAGGCAAAGCTGTTAGAACAGAAGGATATACTGTGTGACACACTGTGACACACAGGGCATCCACGGTGAGCTTTTTGTTCTGTTTTGTTTGTGTGTTTTCATTTAATCTTTATTCTTTTATTTTCTTTGTGGGACATTGGGGTGGGCAGTAATGGTGTGCAGTGCATATGGACAGACCAGGAAATGAGCGGGATGGGGGTACATGACATGAAATTCACAAAGGATTGACAAAAGATTATGAAAAAAAAAGTCTTCAGTTAGAGAATAAAAATATTGTGATCTTTCAAACACATATAGGATGATGAGAGAAATTGTGTTTTCAAAGCAAGGTTGTTTTGGTTCCTCTTCTAGCAAAACATTAATAGTAGGATACAAACTCGATAATGTTTCTTTTTTTGTAGTTGTTTTTAATGAACAAGTTTGTGATCCAAGGATAGCAACAACTGAGCCAAGCACTGCTGTGGTCTATGAATGAGGGCAATGCTGACACACAGCCAAAGCACCCTGCCCTGAGCTTTATTTGTTCAAGTCAACAGAGGTGATATCCACTATGTAAGCTGGAGAGCATGCAGATAGAAGAAAAAACATGAATAACTGTGCATGAAAAGATTGCTGGGTGCCTTATTTTCAGTGATGAATAAGTCCAATTACCTCATTTGAAGAAGTGAAAAGACCATGAATGTGGGTGGTCTACGCCTCACAGAAACAGAAAGTAAATACAGCTAAGTGGGGAAGGCTGCTAATGAGTGTAATTAACTGTATCATTGATGAAACAAACAGTTTTTTTTAAGATAGGGAAGTATCTCATTTCAAATCTACAAATTAAATGAATGATAAACATAAAAATAGTCTGTTGTGGGGGATACAAAGGAAACAGAATAGCTAAGGCTCAAAATTCTACACAAAAGCTTCAAATCAAATATCCCAGAAGGAGATCACCCAGGTGGAAAATTGTGGAGATGAAGAGATAATAATCTTCATGATGAATGGGAGGAAAAGCCTTGCATCCATAGTAGTTATTTTTCTCATCACTGACAGAAACAACTTCGAGGTGTAGAAGTTAGTGCTGGCTCATATGGTCTGAGAGATGTCAGTCTACCATGGTGGGGGCACACAGTAGCAGGAGCAGTTCATAGCATGGTAACTGGAACAAGGAACTTGGGGTTATAGCTTATTCACAGAGGGTAGACAGGAGTAAGAGAAAGCAGGTGGGAACCAGGATTCTTACAAACCTCAATCCCACATCCTCTTTACTGCTGTGTTTCCATATATCCTACAGGTTCTACAAGCCTCAATGTAGCATTATAACCTGAGGTTTATTTAAAACATTAACTTTCAGGGGCATTTTGGATTCAAATTATGGCAGCAGCCAATGCAGCCTCTCAGATTGAATGGTTTGCATGTCCCATATCATGGGATGAAGTTGCTTAGATTACCAGGCATGATGCAGATCTCACTGAAAGCCACTGGCCAAATGCCCATCCATGTCTGAGGGACTAAGCGAGTTAGGAGTGGAACTCTGAGGAACAGACTGAAAGTACACTGCGCTCACAGCTGTTCTTTCAGGAGTTGCAGGCTGTAAGCTGCCGATGTCAAAGCTTTAATATGCAAACCAGTATGATGAGTTTATATTGTCAAAATGATGTAATACGTAATCACCTGGGAAGAATCTCAATTAGGAATGAATTATCTAGATCAATTTGGCCTGTGGGCATATCTGTTAATGTTTTCTTTGATTGTGTGTTTCTCTACTGAAGTGCTGCCCACTGTGGGCGGCGTCATTCCCAAAGCAAGAGAAATGGGAGGAGGCAGGTTGCCCTTTTTATTCGATGCCATAAGATGGATTTTGATTCATCTATAGCAAGAACTCAGATTCCACGGTGATGTAAATCTACCACCACAAAGGTATGACCGACTTACAAAAGATCACAGAAACTAGTCTCATTTCTCTAAATTTACATTTTCTTCATTTTCTATCACCGAAAACACTTCTATCTCGATGTTGCTTTACAAGAGTATAGAGCTGGACTCTGCTGTAGTCTGAAAACACCAACTTAACACTTGTGTATCTCACCAGGATATTACTAGGTTCCTATGTGAGAGTTCATGGTTTTCTTTTTCATTCCCTAATTAGTTCCCAATGAAATTTTATTTATACAGATTTGATGCTCAGCCCACAGACTTCAGCCCTACAGAGATGGGGGGAGTGGACACAACCCAGACTAAAATCCACAGAAGTTGTTCTATTCCCACTCATGTCATGATACTAGGTGGTTCCTACTTTGATTGACTAACACTTGGCATTTTAATTGTGCCCGATCAAGGTGGTTACTTTGTTTTGGATTTTTTGTTTGTTTGTTTGTTTGGAACAGGGGCTCACTATGTTGTCCAGGCTGGAATTTGCAAACCCCTTGCCTCTACCTCCTGAGTGATGGGATGACAGGCATCCATCAGCTAAAATTCATGGTTTCTCCAGGCTAATGGATGGCCATAATTCTTGGAGTTTTAAACAAATATTATGTAAATGTTATGCTTAATACAGTATCAAATAATCCATGAATAAATGCACACATGAAAACAAAAACTTCAGGCTGTGGAGATGGCTCAGTGGTTAACACCCAATGACTGGCCCTGGCTCCCAGTTGTAAGACAGGTAGGTATGGGATCCACCTGTAATTCCAGAGCAAGAGGGGCAGTCATGGGTTTCGGGGGCAGCTGACTAGCTAGATGAGCCATATTGGTGGGGTCTAGATGAAGCCTTACCTCAATAAATAGGGTAGAAGGGAAATTGTGGGCAATTTCCAGTGTCAGTCTCAGGCCTCCACATTCATGCACACATATGTCTGCCCGCCACATGCTAACATAAACAGAGAGGGGGGGGCAAAAAAGGTCTCCATGACCATTCATCCGAGAAAAGAGATCCTGTTACAATTTTGATGTAAATTTTTCCAGACTATATTGACATGCATGTCTATATGTCTATACATAAGAAAGTAGTTCCAATCTCTGCAGGTACGTGTGTGTACACGTGTGCATGTGTGTGTGTGCACGCGTCTGTTGTGGTTGCTTTGTCTCAGGACAGAGAACTCCAGGGCTACAGTGTCTCTAACTCATTTCCCAGCAGACAGCTTTGAGCTGGTTCCTGTGAGCTTCATCTTGGTTCTGTTTCATCTTAAGCTGCTCTTATGGTTCCAGTTTCCAGACTGTTTTGAGCCATGGAACTGCCATGCCCATTTTCTTTATTCAGTATTAAGGAATTCCTTCTAATTTTGTCCTAAGGTTGGCAGTCCTCACTACCAAAGTATAATTTGTTCTTCGCATAATATGTTAAGAAAATACAAGTAGCTAGGTGCTGTGGTGCACACCTGTAATCCCAGCACTCGGGAGGCAGAGGCAGGTGGATCTCTGTGAGTTTGAGGCCAGCCTGGTCTACAAAGCTAGTCCAAGACGTCCAACGCTACACAGAGAAACCCTGTCTCAGGAAACCAAGGTGTGGGGTAGAAAAGAAAATACAAGAAGAAATAACTTCACAGCACTTGGAAATACAAAAACATCAGAGATATGCAGGCAAAATCAGAAGCATAGGCAAGGTGGTTAAAACTGTTGAGAGTGAAGAAAGAAAAACAACCATCTGAGAAAAGATGGAGAAGTGCAGTGGAGAAATACAAAGAAATACAAAGGCAGAACAGAGGGAGCTGCACTTGAACAGAAGAGACAAAGGAACGTAGAGGCGGAGAACCCACAGCAGACAAAAATAGCAGAATACTATTACACTAAAAAACAACAGGTTCCAAGCTATAAACAGCACAGGAGAGGGTCATCAGCAGGAATTCTCTCTCTCTCTCTCTCTCTCTCTCTCTCTCTCTCTCTCTCTCTCT
>OU015752.1:44477538-44494855 GCA_907169655.1 Acomys percivali | reverse complement strand
CTCTCTCTCTCTCTCTCTCTCTCTCTCTCTCTCTCTCTCTCTCTCTCCTTGGCTTTTCTAGACAGGGTTTCTCTGTGTTAGCCTTGGCTGTCTTAGACTCACTTTGTAGACCAGGCTGGCCTCGAACTCACAGCGATCCAGCTGCCTCTGCCTCCCAAGTGATGGGTTTAAAGGTGTGCGCCACCATGCCTGACTAAATTCTCATACACCATAAGTATCCAGGAGCTGTGGCTGTCAGACTTGCATGCCTTGCCTTAGTCATACCCCTACCTAAGCCCGTAGTCACCCTTACCCTCACCCCAATCTCACCTTTACTCTTACAGTCACCTCATCCTCACTCACACTCACCTCTCTTCATACTTACACTTAATCTCACATTTGCACTCACTCCCACCCTTAATCTCAGACTCACCCTCACGCCCTCATTCTGCAAGGAAATCAAAACACAACTAAATCAGAAAGTCTGTATTCTGCACTCCCTGGGAGTCTGAATGGCACAGTAGAGCTTCAGGAGTTTGAAATCCACACATAAGGATTCTCAGTTGCTGTCAACTTCCAATGCCAGAACTCATTAAGCTATTGTCTGGGCCCAACTGCTCCTGCTCATGAGTTTTTATCAGCCAAGGGGGCACTTCTTTTGAGGTGGTCAGGCATCGTATAACGTGTGATGGTGAGGGACGCCATGCTCTATCCCGTATTCTGTTTGCTTCTTCTAATTATCCTGACACAGAGTCATCTACTAGAGAACAGCTTAAGCCTTCCATCATCTCTACAGTGAGCATCCCCAAACTCTGACTGGAGGACACAGAGCTGCTAAGAGCCCACTCCAACCAGGTGAAGAAAGAATCCAAAGGCAGGACCAGAGACTGTCTGGATAAGAAAAGAAGACCCCCATGGTGTATGACTGACTGTCACAGCAGCCTACCCTCCTAGTGCAGCCAGGGTGCTCATGACTTGGGGAAAGCAGAAAAGAGTTGAAGAAAGTCTGGTTTCTACTCTAGACATTAAAATCTAGGAATTGTGTACGTTCCTGTTCTTCTCAGAACCGCCCATTCCCACTGTGAGGCAGAGAACTATTCAAGTGCTGATTTGGGTCAAAAGACACTGTCAGGAAACTTGTGTTAAGGAGATAGTCATGGGTCAGTGCTAAGGTCAACAAAATGGAATGCTGTGTGCTCCACACTAATGACTAACAAAGGAGGACATATCAAGTACTGTGAGTTGGGCTGCAATGAGGTGACAAGAACCCCCAAATCTAAGAGGCTTCAAAGACAAAGTTCTTTTCCCTCAGAATGTGAAACCTTGTTGGGTCTCTTGAGGACTCCCATGTTAATTCTCTGCTACAGTGGAAACTAGGTCAGAAGACCCTTCGAATCGCCTAGAATGTTTTCCATCCCATTCTCTGAAAGGAAGAAAGGTAGAGAAGCTACAGCCATAAGTCAAACCACTGAAAACGTATGGGAAACCACTGAGGCCCCCACAGGGGACACATGAGCATGGCAATGCAAGTCTTAATCATCTTTTCAGTGGTTAAAGCCATGCTGTCCTCACTCACTCTATCTGGCCAAACTGTGGGTTTTCTCAACCTCCCCTACCTTACTTCTCACTCACAGTCCTCTCTGTAAACCTCACTAAAAAGCAGTGAGGAATAACCATTCCACAGTCTGAATGCATTCTGTGCTGAAGTTGGCCCACGGTATTTGGATTCCATCCCACTCAAGATTTCAGGGCACAGGGAAATAAGGTAACCACATTCTTTCTCCAGAATGTGACATGGATGGCTTCTAGCTTGGCTTTCAGCAGGGTACTTGCTGCTATCTGAAGCTCTGAGAACACAGCCATTATTGGCTTCATGTCCATCTGAATCCTGGGGACACTAAAGAGTTAGGTCAGAAGGCTCCCTGTCCCTGCAGTTATGCCTCATGGGGTGCCTAAGCTGCAGCCTCTTGAATAATAATGCCAAAGTTACTCCTGTGTGTGGTGATACAGTATGTTCCAAATTAAACCCAGTCATATTCAGAGACTCCCTTCTGAGATTGGAAATAATTACCCCTACCTCACAGAGTTCCTGAGAGTCATGCACCTGGTACCTACCGAATACTCATTCCTGCATCTTGCTTATCTCAAGGTCATTGGTGCCTTAACCTTGGTGTTCTCTGAGACTAATTCCTCCCTTGGACTTTTATGGAAGATCTAAAAGCTAAGCTACTTTGCCCAGTGTTCTGGCTGTGGGAAGCAGGGTGTGAGTGATGCCCACTTAGTGGGTAGACTAATCCAAACCTTGGCAAGCAACAGGAGTCTCCACTGCCGTCATCCAAATGGATTCAGGATGGAAACTCTGAGGCACAGGGGCCAAAGTATGGATTTGCTTTCTACGTGTTCCTTCACTGGGGCTTTCAAATGGCTCTCAAAGACAGGTTTGTTTCCTGAGGACACTGAGAAATGTGTGAAAATGAACTAGAGGGGGCTTTTGCTCTGCCTGGTGCTTCAGCATTTGTTTATTGCCTGTTCCGATAAGGAAATGTGCAGAGCAGTGTGGATGCTGTTGGCCAGAGGCCAGGGAACACTACAGAAGCTTGGAAGGCAGCCCGGAAACCACATCCAAGGGGTGAGCCTAAGCAAAGGACAAACTTAGCACCTGCTGAAGGACCAAAGGCTGTCATCTGAGGCTCAGGGAGGGCTTGAAGATGTGTGCAAGGTTTTCTGAAGATGAACATCATTCTAAATTCCAAGTCAGGCATCTGCATATGTGAATTTCCGCAGGGAGAAGTCTGTCTCTCATCAGTGTCTCAAAGTAACCGAGGATGCCAAGGCAAAGAGGAGAAGGAAAAGGAGAGATTCTGGTGCTGTGGCAAAGTAGATGCTGGAAGCTTTCTTCACATGTCAGCCTAGTTTTACTAAATTTATCACGTGGCTTAACAGAACCAACCCCTTGCCCTTTGAAATAATGCAGGCGCCAGACTCACGAGCTTCCACTGAAATGCTAGCTATAATTCACTTCTGCCAGTTTATCCTTGTGTCAGATGAAGCTGTCTTTGCTGTAATTTCTTCCTCTGCTGTGCCTGTGTCTCTCTGTTTATGTATACACATGTTCACTTAATCCTGTATGTGTGTGTGTGTGTGTGTGTGTATGTATGTATGTATGTATGTATGTATGTATGTATGTACTGGCATGCGTGTAAATGTCCAAATGTGCATGGGGAAGCAGGCGATTGCTGCCAGGTGTCTTCCTCAGTTGTATATTAACTTACTTGGTAGCTGGCTCTGTACAAGTGATGCGAAGGATTAACAGCGGCTATTTCCAAGCATTTGGACTTTTATGATGCGTGTAGGGAAATTCTTATAGTCAACAAATGCCACAGTGATAAACCCGGCTCCTGAATAATCAAATCCCCATCCTGTATCAGCCAGGCATTCTCAAGAGTTGCTTCTAGCAGAGAAAGGGGTCAACCGACTGGTCTAAAATCCCACCTTGGAATCTAGGGCTCTGCTAGTATAGATAACATTCAATATCTATCTTTGCAAAACCGAGCTGTGGCTTGTTGGATATTTACCACATGCCAGGTACTACTGCAAGAATTTTTTCTAATGACCTACTTGGTTACAACAATTCCATGGGAGAGGGGAAAAAAAAGTAATTGTGGTGAATGCACTCACTTTTATAATCTACAACACCAAAGAAGAGAGACTGAATAACTGTTCCAGCAAGGCACCATCACTGCCGAGCAAACTGGGATGTTGTCACTGTGGCAACCGGAGATGCCACAGCCTTGGTGAGGTCCTCAGCTTCATTCATTACTCTGTTACACCCTCTCTGCTTTTTCTTTGTGTAGCTCATTGATTGCTGCTTTTATTAGTTTTTATGATATTACAACTGGTTTTCTTTCACGTATCCATGAGCTGTTAATTTATTCTCCAACTAGAATGGAAAGAGGAGAGTTGTAAATGCCCATGCGTGTGCTGCCAGTTCCTTCCCAAAGTCTTAGTGACAAGGCTGAGGTGACACCATCTCATCTCCATGACAAGTTCCCTGACAATCCCTCTCTCCTCCTCATCTCAGAACTCTTAAACTCTGTTCTCAGTCACTGTGATGTGACATTGCTGGGGTGCTCTTTGCGAACGATAAACTGTCCTCTCTGAAACCATCAAAGTTAACCTGCATGATTTTTAAAATAATAAGCCTTAGTTTTATTCTCCAATTATAGATCAAATTATAGACATTTTAAAGTAAAATCTATCTCAACATATAATAGACAAAACCTACTTCTTAGAGATCAAAAAAGAAAGAAAAGTCAATGCATTTCAATTAAAGTAAGCAATCAACTAAGAAAGACGTGAAATTAATTCAAACCTTTAATATACTTAGACACATTGCTGAAAATAAAAATAAGTCTTAAAACAAATATTTTAGTGGTCATACAATAGGTCTGTAAGAAAAACTTGAGCATAAATAAAAGTGGCCAATTTAAAAATGAATTTCTTCAAAAGTGCTAATCAAAATAGAATCATACAAATGATGTACACACAATGCTTCCATTTTCTCCAAACTTACAATGCAATAGATTTTCAAAAGCACCTTTTGACTGGGTTGTCCAAAAGCTGGGGACAAATGAGCACGGGGGTTTTCCATTGGAAACAGGAAGTAGATGGTTAGCCATCTGACTACACTGACCAACACACATGGGGCCTAAATTTAAATCATGGTGAGGGAAAGCCCAAAGAAAGCCCAGGGAACTTCCAAATCATGAACTGCAGGGTCTTAAATAGGTCTCTGCAGAGGAAGGATGAGAGGAACTGAGGTTCTGTGGGGAAATGAACTCCTGAAGACCTTGAGACAAGCACAGAGATAGACCTTGGACACAGGGAACTTGTGCATGGGGCATTCCCAGCCACTCCAGAACAACAAAGCAGAGCCGACATGGGAGCCGTGCCAGCATCCAGAGCTACACGGTGCTTCCATGGCCTCCTATGCCTCAACAGGAGTAAACTGCACACAGGCAAAGCCCTTGGGCTTTGTCTGCCTTCCACAGCCAGGCAGAGGATGGTGCCTGCCATAATGTCTCCTCTTCTAGTAATTAGCTCCCATGAGACCCACAAGCAAATGGGCCAACTCCTGCCTTCATTCACCTCTGTAAAGACGCCCCTTGGCTTGCATGCAGTTTTGTTCAACTTTGGTTTAAAACCATGTCCCTGCAGGTACTCACTTTCCCTGCTCTCCCCAGTGACCCTGCGTGCAGACTGCCTTGTCAATGAAAAGCTCACTGTGCAACTGTTTGGTGCAGTTGCAAAACATGAGCACATCAGGTCTATGATAGACTTGAGGGAGGCAGAGCTGATGTAGAAAGGGTAGGACTTCCCTCAGCTGCCACAGAAACCGCACAGCCAATTAATATTCCACTTACAGCGAGGCAGTCACGCGATCTGGAGCCCCAACAACTCTGCTCAGTGGAGTTTTAGGAAAACAGATTTGCCTTTTTTTGCATCCAGGTTTAGTGATAATGACTCTGAGCATGGCTAGCCAACTGGCAGCCCTGTTGAGTTTCATCCCTTTGCCGGTGCCAGAGAAAGCTCCCACATTGCAGATGAAACTAGGAAGTCCAAAGTGTGTGCGCATATTGAATCTTCAGGAGCTCAGGCTGGTCTTCTCTGGTGAGATCAAAAGGGAATACTGAAATTATTCTCAAGGGAGGAATTAGCCTCCCAAGGAGAAAAAGTTGGAGGTAAATTACATTCCATGAGAAAGGCAGGCAGGGTGCGAGAGTGGGGATTATTTCACCACTTCGAACAGAATGCCACAGAGAAAGGACAGCAACAGCAACTCTCTGTTTCCCGGGGTAGTGGGTGGAAAACACAGTGTGCAGATTGGCAAGATGCTAGCATCTTAGCATAGGGAACACACTGCCCTCCTACCAAAGGCTGAGTGTGCACATGGGACACTAGCTTCCTTTATCTTAAAATTCCCCAGTTTACCAAAATAGTAGGTGAGGATATGGCACTTATGGAAAGCCTTTGGTTCAGAAGGCACTCTCTGTTCTTGTCTGCTCCTTCTAGCTTTCACACATTCCTCTGATACGGGAATCTATTTTTTTCAGAGCAAGGGAACCAGTTGAAGATTAGAAGGTAAGAGTTGGGATAACCAAAATCAAGGATTACGAAGAGGCTCTATAGAAGTCTATTAGTTTGCAAGCAAAGTAAAACTAAAAGGAGTTTGAATAAAAGTAGCCTCACAGATAGGCAGTGCTTCTCCCAGAAGATGCAGAATACAACATCTTGGTGCCAGGGACCAGGTACCTCCCCATAAGTTATTGGTCAGAAGGGCACCCAAAGTCCCCCACCCCAAATGACACAGGTTCTTGGAATTGTTCTTGGTTGTCCAACAACTATGTGGTGAGAACCTGCTGGCTCTAGAGGTAGGGCACTGAAAGGAACCTGGTGAGGTTATGGGCCCTGAGGGCATGAAGCCTCCGTAGAGGAAGTGCATCCCTGCAGGTAGGTTTGGAGGGGTAAAGCCTTGCCCACCTCTCTCTGTCTCTCTCTCTCTCTGTCTCTCTCTCTCTCTGTCTCTCTCTCTCTCTGTCTCTCTCTCTCTCTCTCTCTCTCTCTCTCTCTCTCTCTCTCTCTCTCTCTCTCTCTCTCTCTCTCTCTCTCTCTCTCTCTCTCTCTCTCTCTCTCACACACACACACACACACACACACACACACACAGTCTTCCTCTCTTACCCCAACTCTCCTTCCCTGATGTGAGTGGAGATATACTGTCTTAGGTTCTAGGTCCTTCTGCAGTGCTTCCCTGCCATGGTGAACCCTTATTTCTTTGAACTATAAGACAAAAACAAAACAAAACAAAACAAAAAAAACAAAAACCAACTCTTTCTTCCATAAGTCAATTCTGGTTATAGTGTTTTAACACAGCAACAGAAACATACCTAATATGACAGTGGGAAATGATCAGTGTAGAGTAATGCTCATGCTAGCCCTGTTGTACTATTGGAAGATTAGAAGTCTATTTTTAATGCATTCCAGTAGGGGTGACTGGAACTTCAGAAGTCTCTCACAGTTGGATACTGTACAACTATCACAAGCAACTCTGAAATGACCTTAAGTCAAGCTGATAACAATAAAAAGAAAACATGCCAGAGAGTCTCCAAAAATAGATAATAGACTAAGAAGAAGCATCTAATTTGATTTGTCAATTGAATGGAGAATACATGAACAGAAATTTATTTTGCATTCATTGTGGGGCAGTTCCAGGATTTCATTTTTGTTTTTTGTTTTTGTTTTTATTTTTCTTGAACACATAGTTAGTATATAAAATAAAGGATTAACGTTCATAAAGATAACTTATTACAGAAGACACATCCAATTGGTAGTGATTAAGGACATAGCTTGGAAACTGTGTTGTTGTTGATTCTGTGATATGGGTTATTGGGAAGCTGCATCATCAGCAACTCAATCCAATATTAACAAAAGCTGCGATTACACATGTCTCACATAGATCTCCTACACAGATACCAATGAATGGAGAGAGAAAGAAAATGGACACACTCGTACAAAAGAATATTGTTCTACCATAAATAGCATTCTGAATTCATTTCATATGCAATAATCTACATTTCAAATCTCCTCTGACATATGTTATAGCATATGTATTCATGTAAGCTGTCTCAAAATGTTTTAAAATCAAAACCAAGCATATATATATATATATATATATATATATATATATATATATATATATATATATCATGAATGTATGAAGAAATCTGGAATGTTTCTGCTTTTGACGCTGAGTAATTCCACTGTATGTAAATAGTATATTTTTCTTAACTGTATTTTTTTCTGCAGATAGATACTTAAGTTGGCAATTGCAGTGTAATGAGCAGGTCAATGCATACATCTCTTGGAATCCAGATTTCATCTCATTGAACATGGATGAAACCTGTAGGCAGGATACAAAGTGAACTAAAATTGTCACAGTAAGACAAAAGCTATGTGCTTGTGTAACATCAGCAGAGTCATGGGGACAGAGTAGAGTGGTCATTGCCAGGTTTACAGGGAAAAGGGAACCTGCGGTGGAACAGAGAGAAAGTGCCCATTGCAAACAACACACTCAGTGTTCTTGAGCTCTTCTGAGTAGCACAACTCTGCCCATGGTTATCATCATGGTATGCACTTACAATGCATTAGCAAAGGCTAATCCACATGAAGGAATTTACCATAATTAAAACTAATAAAGAGACTGAGTTTGATAGCCTAACACACAAACCCGGACCTGAATGTCTACAAAACATTTCATTTGTAATAAACACATACTGAAAGATCATTACAATTCATTAAACTAAAATGTTCATGTGATGTTAAAATTTATGAAACATCTGGATTATGTAACTAAAATTTTCCCCAACAATAAAGCTCACCCTTAAGAGGACTCAATTAAAAAAAAAAAAAACTTGGATGGAGAGGACCCAAGATAGTGGCAAGCAGTGTGGACCGTATTTGGAAGATCCAGTAAACAATTCAGGGAACTGCACAGATTTCTGAGCCAGGAACACCAAGGTCCCAACACCATGGCAGGCAGGAGTGCTCCACGGTTTGGAGGGACCAGGGTGTGGACCTCAGAGAAGAAGGAGAGCAACACAGACGTGAGCTTTTCTAACAGAATCCAAGAGACGGAAGAATGAATCTCAGGTCTAGAAGATACAATCACAGATCTTGAAGCAACCATTAAAGAAAATGCCAAATCTGGAAAACTCCTGACACAAAACATTCAAGAAATTAAGGACACCATGAAAAGAAGAAATCTGAGGATAATAGGCATTGAAGAAAAATCAGACTCCAAGGCCCAGAAACTATTCTCAACAAAATCATAGAAGAAAATTTCCCCAATCTAAAGAGATGCCTATAAACATACAAGAGGCCTACAGAACACCAAATAAATTGAACAGAAAAGGAAAACTGCCTGTCACATAATAATCAAAACACAAAACATACAGAACAAAGAAAAAAATATTAAAAGCTGCAAGGGAAAAGGGCCAAATAACATTTAATGGCAAACCTATCAGAATTACACCCGATTTCTCAGCAGAGACCATAAAAGCCAGAACGACCTGTACAGAGATCCTGCAAACCCTAAGAGACCACAGATGCCAGGCCAGACTACTTTACCCAGCAAAACTATCAATAACCATTGATGGAGAAAACAAAATATTCCATGACAAAAACAAATTCAAACAGTACCTATCCACAAATCCAGCTTTATAGAAGGTACTAGAAGGAAAACTCCATCCCAAAAAATCAAGCTACAACCAAAACTACTCAGGAAATAGATAACTATACCATGGCAAAAACACAACTACACAAATGCTCAATTGGAAACAACATCAAAATTAAGACTCTTAACAGTCACTGGTCGTTAATATCTCTCAACATCAATGGTCTCAATTCTCCCATAAAAAGACACAGACTAACTAAATGGGTGCATAAACAAGATCCAACATTCTTCTGCATTCAAGAAACACATCTCACCCATAACGATAGGCATTACCTCAAGATAAAAGGTTGGAAAAAATATTCCAAGCAATTAGTCACAAGAAGCAAGCAGGCGTAGCCATTTTAATATCGAACAAAATAAACTTTCAACCAAAATTAATCAAAAGGGATGAGGGAGGACACTTCATACTCATCAAAGGTAAAGTCAATGAAGATGACATCACAATTCTGAATATCTATGCTCCCTATACAAGGGCACACACATTTGTAAAAGATCTCCTAAAAAAAAGCTTAAACCACACATAGATCCCCACACAATAATACTGGGGGACTTCAACACCCCACTCTCACTGAAGGATAAGTCATTGAAACAGAAACTAAGCCGAGAAATAACATCATTAACCAATGCCATGGGTCAAATGGATCTAACAGATATGTATAGAACCTTTCACCCAAACAAGAAAGAATATACCTTCTTCTCTGCACCCCATGGAACTTTCTCCAAAATTGATCACATCGTAGGTCACAAAGCAGGCCTCAACAGATACAAGAGGATTGAAATAATACCTTGTATCCTATCCGATCACCATTCTCTTATGCTGCAATTCAACAACAACAGAAACAACAAAAAGCCTACACGTACGTGGAAACTAAACAACTCTCTGCTAAATGACACATGGGTCAGGGAAGAAATAAAGAAAGAAATCAAGGAGTTTCTGAAATTCAATGAAAATGAATGAACAATGTATGCAAATTTGTGGGATACAATGAAAGCAGTGTTAAGAGGAAAACTCATAGCACTAAGTGCCTTTAAAAAGAAATTGGAAACATCGCACTTAAGCATCTTAACGACACAACTGGAAGCCCTAGAAAAAAAAGAAGAAGAAACACCCAAAAGGAGTAGACGTCTGGAAATAATCAAACTCAGGGCTGAAATTAACAAATTAGAAACTAAGAAAACAGTCCAAAGAATCAACAAAACCAAGAGCTGGTTCTTTGAGAAAATCAACAAGATAGACAGACCATTAGCCAAACTAACTAAAAGGCAGAGAGACAGTATTGAAATCAACAAAATCAGAAATGAAAAGGGAGACATAACAAAAGACACTGAAGAAATACAAAGAATCATAAGATCCTACTTTGAAGGCATATATGCCACTAAATTTGAAAATCTAAGGGAAATGGACGAAATTCTTGATCAATTTCACTTGCCAAAGTTGAGTGAAGAACAGATAAACAAGCTAAATAGTCCCATTTCCCCTACAGAAATAGAAGCAATCATAGATAGTCTCCCAAACAAAAAAAGCCCAGGGCCAGATGGTTTCAGTGCAGAATTCTACCAGATCTTCAAAGGCGAGCTAATACCGATACTCTTCAAGCTACTCCAAAACATAGAATTGGATGGAACATTACCAAATTCATTCTATGAGGCCATAGTCACGTTGATACCTAAACCTCACAAAGACTCAACAAAAAAGGAGAATTTCAGACCAATTTCTCTTATGAACATCAATGCAAAAATACTAAATAAAATTCTTGCAAAACGAATACAAGAACACATAAAGGATATCATTCATCATGACCAAGTAGGCTTCATTCCAGGCATGCAGGGATGGTTTAATATATGGAAATCCATCAATGTCATCCACCATATAAACAAACTGAAAATAAAAAACCACATGATCATCTCTTTAGATGCAGAGAAAGCATTTGATAAAATCCAACACCCATTCATGTTTAAAGTTTTAGAGAGATCGGGGATACAAGGCACTTTCCTCAACATAATAAAGACTATATACAGCAAGCCAATAGCCAAAATCAAAGTAAGTGGTGAGATACTCAAAGAAATTCCTCTATAATCGGGAACAAGGCAAGGCTGCTCACTCTCTCCATATCTCTTCAATATAGTACTCGAAGTTCTAGCCAGAGCAATAAGACAACAAAAGGAGATCAAGGGTATCCAAATGGGAAAGGAGGAAGTCAAACTATCCCTATTTGCAGATGATATGATAGTGTACATAAGTGACCCTCAAAATTCCACCAGAGAACTCCTACAGCTGATAAACACTTTCAGCAATTTGGCTAGATACAAAATTAACTCAAAAAAGTCTGTAGTCTTCCTATACACAAATGACAAGCTTGCAGAGGAAGAAATTAGGAAAGCCATACCTTTCACGTTAGCCACAAGCAATATAAAATATCCAGGAGTTACTCTAACTAAACAACTGAAGGACTTGTTTGAAAAATATTTCAAAACTATGAAGAAGGAGATTGAGGATGACATGAGAAGATGGAAGGCTCTTCCTTGCTCATGGATCGGGAGAATTAACATAGTAAAAATGGCCATCCTACCAAAAGCAATCTACAGATTCAATGTAATCCCTATCAAAATACCCACACAATTTTTTAAAGACATTGAAAGTTCAATTCTGAACTACATATGGAAAAACAAAAAACCCAGAATAGCAAAAACGATCTTGTACAATAAAAGGTGCTATGGAGGAATCTCCATACCTGATCTCAAATTGTACTATAAAGCAATTGTAATTAAAACAGCATGGTACTGGCACAGCAACAGGCTGGTTGATCAGTGGAATCGAATTGAAGACCCAGATATGAATCCACACACATAGGTCATTTGGTTTTTGACAAAGAAGCCAAATCCATTCAATGGAAAAAGGATAGCATCTTCAACAAATGGTGCTGGTCTAACTGGAGGTCTATGTGTAAAAAAATGCAACTGGACCCATATTTGTCACCTTGCACAAAACTCAAATCCAAGTGGATTAAAGACCTCAACATAAAACCAGAGACACTAAGTCACTTAGAAGAAAAAGTGGGGAAGAGCCTGGAACATATTGGCACAGGAGACAACTTCCTGAACAGAACACCAACAGCCCAGGCCTTAATGTCAACAATTAATAAATGGGACCTCATGAGGCTGAGAAGCTTCTGTAAGGCTAGAGACACTGTCAAGAGAACAAAGCGACAGCCTAAAGACTGGGAAAAGATCTTCACCACCCCTACATCTGGCAAAGGTCTAGTATCCAAACTATATAAAGAACTCAAGAAATTAAACACCACCAAACCAAATAACCCAATTGAGAAATGGGGCTTGGAACTAAACAGAGAATTCTCAACAGAGAAATATCAAATGGCTGAGAAACAGTTAAAGAAATTCTCAACCTCCTTAGTCATCAGGGAAATGCAAATCAAAACAACTCTGAGATTCCATCTAACACCCATCAGAATGGCTAAGATCAAACATTCAAGTGACACCACATGCTGGCAAGGATGTGGAGAGAGAGGAACACTCCTTCATTGCTGGTGGGAATGCAAACTAGTACAACCACTTTGGAAATCTATCTGGTTCTATCTCAGAAAACTGGGAATAGGGCTTCCTCAAGACCCAGCTATTCCACTCCTTGGAATATACCCAGAAGATGCTCCAGCACACAACAAGAAAATTTGCTCAACCATGTTCATAGCAGCCTTATTCATAATAGCCAGATCATGGAAACAGCCTAAGTGTCCCTCAGTAGACGAATGGATAAAGAAACTGTGGTACATATACACTATGGAATACTACTCAGCTATTAAAAACAAGGAATTCCTGAAATTTGTGTACAAATGGATTGAGCTAGAAATGATCATAATGAGTGAGTTAACCCAGAAGCAGAAAGACTCAAATGGTATATACTCACTTTTATCTGCATACTAGGCCAAGGGGCGTGTCCCACGAAAGCCTTCACTTACCAGGAAACTGGGACAGAGGGGAGGACATCCTATTGGGACTCTAGATGAGAGAAGTATGGGAGTATAGCAAAGTAGAAGGATCCAGAGTGTCCTGGAAACCTACAAGTAGAACATTATGATAGGCAGATTTGGGCACAGGGGTCCTGCTCAAACTAAGGCAACAGCCAAGGACAATACAGGCAGTAAACTTTAAACCCCTACCCAGATCTAGCCAATGGTCAGAACAGTGTCCACACTTGAGTGGAGAGTGGGATATGACTTTCTCACGTACTCTGGTGCCTCACATTTGACCATGTCCCCTGGAGGGGAAGACCTGGTGGCACTCAGAGGAAGGACAGCAGGTTACCGAGAAGAAACTTGATACCCTATGAGCATATACAGGCTGAGGTAATCCTCCTTAGGCACAGTCATAGGAGAGGGGAATAAGGGGGAAAATGGTAGGGAGGGAAGAATGGGAGGATACAAGGGATGGGATAACCATTGAGATGTAACAAGAATAAATTAATTTAAAAAAACACTTTATCAAGCTCTCAATTAGGATCAACAGTCATTTCACGTACCCAAATGATTAAAACATATAAAAGTGTCTTTCAAACTAGGATAGACTATGTAAAATCTGATGCTCATATAGGTATTATATATTGTTTATGTATGAGAAAACTGTCAGTGAATTATTCTCTTGGAATAAGGATGCCTTTAAAATTTCATGAGCTGGGACACTCTTGGCTGCAGACTATAATACTTGCCTTCATTTTTTAGGTGACTGTTCTTTTAAAACACTGCAAAACAATCATGTTTTCTTTTGAACAAATGGAAAAAATATATCAGAAAAGGGCGACCAAAACTCCAAATTGTGAGAAGTTAAATCTACGAAGGTGCAATCTATTCATCGACTGTGAGAGCTAATAGGAGATAACTGGGTAGGAAACACCGAACATCAATGACTTCTTCTCACATCACTTCATGATTATGACTAAATAATTACGATCACTGAGTAGCTATAAAATAAATCAACATCATCTCCTACAACATACAGCATAGAGCTGTGGGAGATTAAATACAGGGGAACCCCATCCCAAGACCAAGGCAATTCATATTTCTGAGGAGACAGGTATAAAATGACATGCTATTAAGTATGATTGAAAATGATAAGCATGATTTCAATTTTTCAAATTCTATTGGAAATAAGAGGAGACAGAACATCAGTATATCAAGTGCACTTTTAAATCCCTTATCTTATTCATTCTTTAAAAAAAAATCTCATGAGAGGCATCGTTACTTCAGCTTCGGAGATTCAAAAGCCCCAAGAAGGTTAATAAAAAGGCGCATGTATTAAGAGGATAGGCTGGGGGAAAAGTTTTAGGATGTAGACACATGAAAATGAAATGTGGAGAAAGATTTTGTGTATTTTCCAAGAGCATAGAAGGAACTAGAGTTGTAAAAAGTTCCTGCCTGCTAGGATGAGACAGTAAAGTCATTGCACCAGGGACAGAAAAGAAAGAAGTCATTTTTTGAAACTAAGTCACAGTCTCTTGTGACTTGTGAGGATCACACTGGCACTGAGATCTGAAAAAATACAAAAGAAAAGCTTGCTTCTGTTGTAACGGTACATGAAAGCATTCAGACCACAGGATAAAAGGAAGTGGATATTGGAATTAAACCGCGGAGAATACCAGTGGTATTGCTCAGCCATTCAACAAATTTCTGATGGACTCTTGTGGTTTTCTGTGTAACATCTGAGAAGTAAACCTTTGCTTTTAACCTTGTCAAGAAGCCCAACCAGGTTTGCTGAGACATAGGGCAATGCAGCTGGCCCAAATGATGTGAGGACAAAAATGAAAGAACCCATAAAAATCGATATTTGTACACAACAACTTAATGAGAAGACAACAAACTTTGTAAGTAAGAAAAATAGGATCTAAGCTGCCAGAACTTTATGATGCATTTAAGGAAGACTTACTGAGTAACTTGTAGCTGGTGTGCTTTTGAGATACTGTAGCGTCAGCTTAGTATTTATCCAGACAAAACAACTAGCAAATCTCCCTAAAACACGGAGTCATTGTTCCAATATGATAATTTGTGGATACTGACGTCTGGATTGCAAAACCATTGATCCAGACTCATGATTCTTCTGTAATGGACAAAAACCCTTTAACCTAACATTGCAGGTCTGAGGAGACAGCTCAGTTGGTAAAGTGCTTGCCACATGGGTGTAAGACCTGATTTCAAACCTTTGCGCCTACACACAAAAAAAATTCAAGCATGGTAGTACGCTTATAACCCCGGCTCTGCAAAGAGAAGGGAAGATGAGTGTAGGGCTTGCAGGCCTACCAATCCAGCTTAATCAATGAGCTTCGGGGTTAAGGAGATATCTTAGTGTCTCAAACAGTAAGATGGACAGCAATTGAAAAAGACACTTAATGTTGACCTCTGGTCTCCACATGCTCACAAGCACACACACTCACATTTGCACACACACTCACATTTACACACACACACACACACACACACGCGAGGGGCAGGTGGGAGACTAGTGTATACTCAAAACTCTAATTTATTTTTAAAATGTTTGTTGCTTTTTAACTTTTTATTGGTTGTGATTTCTACATCATGCATCCTAATCCCACTCATCTCATCGCCCCCCCCCCCCCGCCTCTGACCCACCCTCCACCTTTGCAACCTCCCCTCTTTAACAGAGAGGGAAAAATCTTGCTGTGGCAGCTGTACTGTGTCACAGTGTGTCCTCCAGCATTCTCTTGTATCTACACTTCTTTGCCTGCAAGTGTTCACTGCGATGACTAAGTGGACTTCTAGAGGGTCTCTAGTGTCTGCTACTCTACCAACACTGGAACCTCGCTGGGACTCTTCTTGCCAGGTGTCACGGAGATTCTGTAGTTTTGGATCGGTTCACTGATGCTCATTGATGGAGTAAACGTTGGGATGCCCCAATTCAAAGCCCTGGATCTGGGCCTGAGAGGTCTCTGAGCCGGTCAGCCCACCAGCTCTCCCACTTTCATGCCCACCCATACCCTCGCCATCAAGGTCAGCTCTACTGTGCTGCCCAGGTGAGGTACAGGGCCTGCTCCCCCAAGTACTACAGCAGGTGACGGTCAGGGTCAGCTCTCCTGCTCTCATAACCCAGTAAGGGGCCAGGTCTCTTGAACACTGCCAGTGGCAAGGACAAAAGCGAGGGGAGGGGATCTCTTCCCTCACTGATTCCGCCTCACAGTAGGCAAGTGGCAGAGTCAGCTCTCTCATTCCCACACCCTTGGGTGGCTTGCCTGGGCCCATGCCACTAGAGTCAGCTCTCTTGTGCTGCCCAGGTGAGGTGCAAATTCAACTCTCCCAAGTATTACAGATGGTGAGGGGCCAACTCTTCTGCTTTCTTAACCCCAGGGCCAGGTCTCTCACCTGCTGCAGGTGGTAAGGGTTGAGGAAGACAGAGGATATGTCTCCCTTGCCCATACCACTGCACAGGAGACAAGTGACAGGACCAGCTCTCTCACGCTTGTATCTTCATGGCTGGCTAACCTGCAATGCTCACAATGCGCATGCCTGCTCTTCTGAGTACTGCAGCTGGCTAGGGGTGGCGTCAGCTTTTCTCTCATGCATCAGGTCAGCTGTCCCATGATGGCCAGGTGAGGGGTGGGGCCAGTTCTGCACAGCCCTCAGACATGAACATGTCCCTGGATGGCAGCCCATACCAGGGATGTTCACCCAGCTTTTGACAAACCCAGACAATTCCACCCTGTCCCATGGCAGCACAGGACAGGACTCCACCATTGTCCCAGGTGACATCACAGGCTACTCACTGCAGGCTGTTCCTCACTGCCCTCAGTTCTGTCTCTCTTCATTGTACCCATCTCCTTCTGTTTCTCTTTCTCTTCCATTCTCCACTACTTACTTGGTCTTCTCAGTGGCACTTTGCAGCATCTCTGAGTGTCTGGTGTTGGCTCAGGAGTGGTCTCAGGAGTGCTATGTCCTACCTGTGCATTATGGCACTGGCGAGGAGTCCTCGGGCTCCAGCTCACTCCCGCCCCAGACACACAGTCCCAGGTGGGGTCCTCGGTCT
>OU015752.1:44445847-44477528 GCA_907169655.1 Acomys percivali | reverse complement strand
CTCGGTCTCTGGCTCACTCCCGCCCCAGACACACAGTCCCAGGTGGGATTCTTCTCGTCTATGGCTCTCGCCTGCCCTGGGAGCCCATCTGGCCTGTGCAGTGCCAGAATGGTGGTCATTTTAGCCTACATCCCTGTCCAGGCTCCTGGCACCAGACTGGTGGTCATCTCAGGCTCATTTTTTTTTTCAGAGAGTGTTAGGCTACTAATCCTTCAGATGATCACAGGTCAAAACACAGAGCTTAGATACAGTCTCTCTCCCCTCTGCCATCAACTGACGCACATGTGACACAGAAGCCATACTTGCGATCCTGCAATGTCTCTGGGGTTTTTTGTTTGTTTGTTTGTTTGTTTGTTTGTTTGTTTGTTTTTTAGATGCAACATCACAAATACCTAACTCCTCAGTGGCCCAAGATGTGCTGATGGGAGTGTTCTGAGATGGAAATCAAGAAATGAGGAAGTTACAATAACCAGAATGAAAAAATTCTTTGGACGACTCAAAATCAGGTATGATTTTGGCAGAGGAATCAAGGAACATGAAGATAACTGAGATTGGCCAGTCTGTGGAACAGAACCAAAGAATGTGAGGCTAAAGTGTATAAACTCTCTAAGAACCACGGAGCAGGCATGTCAGAGATGCCGACAAAATCCTGACTGCACCCTCCAAAGAAATGCAAGACAGGAAAGGGACAAAATAAATGCTTCATGAAATGACACCTAGATGCATTAAACCATATGCAATAAATATTTATCTACACATCCAAATATTGGAGATATCTACATCCAAATATGAATTAAGCAAACTGTTAGAAAACAAAGGCTAAGAAAACTTTGTGAAGGAGAATTGTGGAGGAGCCTCATTCTGCACAAGAGAAACTCAAAATATTAACTGCCATTTCTTCTCAGAGTGTGGTGTTATGATATAGTCTAATGCTGAGGAACAAAAAGGTGGTTACTGAGGGTCCTATACATAGTAAAGGTAACTGTCAGAAGCGAAGGGAAAAAACAATTTTAAAAGAACTGCCGAGAGATGATTCAGTGCATAAGAACACCAGCTGCTCTTCCAGAGGACCCAGTTTGTTTTCCAGTATCCATATGGTATCTCACAATCATCTGAAACTTAGTTCTCAGGGGCCTTGACACGCTCTTCTGGCCTCTGTGAGCACTAGGCATGTGTACAGTGCACAGACATACATGCAGGCAAAACACCTACAATAAATTAAATTGAAAGATTTATTTAATTGCTACAAAATACATATTTTTCTGGACAGATATAATTTTCGAACTGAAACAGACAAGATATAACAGCGCTTACCAAACCTCCTCACCTAGGTGGGATTCCCGGAGCTTACATGGTAGAAGAGGAAAACCAACTCCTGCAAGTTGCCCTCTGACCTCCGCATGTTCACCATGGCGCTTGCTAACAAGCACATGTGGGCAACAATACACAGACACACCAATAAATGCAATTTCAAGAATTGTTTTCATCTTCCACTGCTACTTGACACATGATAAAATCCATCTCCACCACATGCCTCCTTTACAAGTCCCATCTCTAATTATTAACGTGTGTATAGAACAACAACTTCGCCTATGAAAACGGAACCAAGTGCTACTGGATTGGCCATATGTGTGGCCATGGGCTTGAACACCACGCAGCTGGCCACCAAGGAACCAGAACAGGAATACAGTGAGTGCAGTCCGATTCCACACATCGGAGACAGCACACACTGCGAGCTTTCATGCTGACTGCTCCACTATGGGAACAGCCAGCTACGACGAAACCGGTGAGTGCAGGTGGGCTCTCTGAGAGGGGCTAAGGAACCACTTGGAGAGAATACAAGTTCCTGTGAGTCTCCAAATGCAGTGAGGAAGCCAGTCATTTCTCCAGGTGGCGGTGTGGGACACTCCCACCTCATCTACATGTCTGTCACCATAGTGCATCATGGTGATGCACTCTGTCAGCAGTGACTAAAAGTAAGATGGCCCCCACTAAAGAGCTAAACACACAACTGAGAAGGAAAGCATAGTGTGGCTTCCTGTCTAACACATTTGTGTTCTCTGATTTTAAAAAAAAAACAGCTATGCAAAATAATACTCACTAAGTAAGGTTAGTGAGTATTTGACAAATTAAGATGTAGACTATATGACAACACAAGCAAGAAGGAAGAAAATGGAGCTGTCTACAGAAAAGGTTCTGTCTAATATTTAAGTTAAGCTGGGATTAATTTGATAGAGACTGTTATAAACCAATACAGTAACTATAAACATAAGAGAAACTACTAAGAATCTTACTCAAGAAAGGATGTAGTCTAGAAAGGACAAGAAAATTGAAACAGCACACTAAATTCTTATTTAACACAAAGGACTGTAACAGTGGAGAATATAAGAGATTTAAGTGACACAGGCCACAAAGCCAAAAAAATCAGATGTCAATCTTGTTTTATCATTAATGGCATAACAATAAATTTTAAAAAAAAACAAGAATTGTAAAACTGATTCTTAAATATGTAACCCAACCAAATGCTTTGCATAAGAAGTACAACTTAAATTTAAAAGCACAAGTTGTTTAGAAAGTAGAGAGCTCAGAACCCCATATATGGGGGCTAGGAAGGTAGTTTGGTTGGTAAAGTACCTGCTAACAAACATAAAGACATGAGTTCAGATCCCCATGCCCATGCAGGGAGCCAAGCATGGTGGGTGGTTTGTTAATGTCAGGGAGGAATAGATAACAGAGTCCCAAGTTCACCGAACAGACAGTATAGTCAGTCAGTGAGCACTGAATTCAATGAGAGACTCCATCTCAAAAACAAATTAGCTGACAATATGTAACACTCACCTATGTCATGTACACACATATGTGTGCACATATGTACATGTAGATGCATGTTATTTGCAAGCATGACATAGACACATGCAATATTACATAAAACCAATAATCATAAGACAATTGCCATGGCTACACTAACATCTGAGAGCATTAATGTAAATAAAGGATATGAGTATCACTTTATTATGATAAAGCAGTCAATTCAGCAAAAAGAAAAAAATAAAATATGAACACATATAAGTAACCAAAAATGCTTAAATACATATTAAATTTCAAAAGGAATGATACAATATTTCAGTGGGAGATATCACCACATCTTCCACAGGCACCAGATAGGTGCATATTCACCCAGAGATGGGGATGATGTCATGCTCTGCCACTCATCATAGGTGAAAAAACAGAACAAATAATTAAATATAAGAACAAAAGCTATAAAACGGGATAAAATAAAAGCACAAATCTCTGATAACCTTGGATTGGATAATGGCTTCTTAAATAAGACACTAGAAGCACAAATAACAAAGAAAAACATAGATAAATTGAACATCAAATTTAAAACCACTTACTCTTAAAAGCCTATAATCAAGGAGGCAAAAATAGAATATAAAATTTTGGAGAATGTGTTGTTAAATCCTATTTCCCAAAGAGAATTCTATGTTGTTTTAACTAAGAAACTATTATTTCTGTGTATATTTGTGTAGATACATACATACATACATACATACATACATACATATATACATACATACAAACATATAATTATTATTATATATATGTAATTTGTGTTTGTTTAAACATAGATTTCAACTTTTACAGCTCATCACAAAAGAAAAATGTAGAAAAAATTTAATTAGACAATTCTTCTAATAAAATACCCAGACAAGCATGAAAATATGTCCAACATTACAACTCACTTCAAAACTGTAAATGAGCAACACAGTGCCCTGTCTTCTCACACCCACTCTGATGGTTATTAGAAAGAGGAGATGCACCAGCACACAGCTCAACCATGTTCATAGCAGCCTTATTCATAATAGCCAGATCATGGAAACAGCCTAAATGTCCCTCAGTAGAAGAATGGATAAAGAAACTGTGGTACATATACACTATGGAATACTACTCAGCTATTAAAAACAAGGAATTCCCGAAATTTGTGGACTAATGGATTGAGCTAGAGATGATCATAATGAGTGAGTTAACCCAGAAGCAGAAAGACTCAAATGGTATATACTCACTTATATCTGCATACTAGCCCAATGGGCATGTCCCATAAAAGCCTTCACTTACCAGGAAACTGGAACAGAGGGGAGGACATCCTATTGGGACTCTAGATGAGAGAACAATGGGAGAATAGCAATGTAGAAGGATCCAGTGGGTCCTAGAAACCTACAAGTAGAACATTATGATAGGCAGATTTGGGTCATGGGGTCCCGCTCAAACTAAGGCCCTAGCCAAGGACAATACAGGCGGTAAAATTTAAACCCCTACCCTGATCTAGCCCATGGACAGGACAGTCTCCACACTTGAGTGGAGAGAGGGATTTGACTTTCTCAAGTACTCTGGTGCCTCACATTTGACTATGTCCCCTGGCGGGGGAGACCTAGTGGCACTCAGAGGAAGGACAGCAGGTAACTGAGAAGAGACTTGATACCCTATGAGCATATACAGAGGGAGGTAATCCCTCTGAGGAACAGTCATAGGGGAGGGGAATAAGGGGAAAATGGGAGGGAGGGGAGAATGGGAGGATACAAGGGATGGGATAACCATAGAGATGTAACAAGAATAAATTAATTTAAATAAATAAATAAATAAATAAATAAAACAATTGAAGAAACAAAAAAAAAAAGAAAGAAAGAAAGAAAGAGGAGCCTCATTTAACCCGAATGATGAAATGTAGAGGAGGTGGGAATCGCGCACATCAGCAAGATGCGAGTAGAGAGTAGAGGCTTATAGCTGTTTTGGAAATCACTTTGACAATTACTCCTAGAAAATTGCCATATTATCTAGCAATTCCACTACTAGATACAGAAAACAAAGAACCAAAATTATATATCCACAAATAACCTTGAGCACAAAAGTACACAGAAAAAATTTTCACAGTGGTTAAAAAAAAAAAAATACATACATAACCCATCAACTAGCAAGCAGATAAAGGGCTATCTGTACAATGAAATACAATTCAACTATAAACAATAAATATTATAACATGGTGAGCCTTTAAAACACTGTGGCTGCATGAAATAATATGAATAAATAGGCTTTATTGTGGGAGTTCATTTATGTAAATGCCTAAGATAGAAAATGAATATATATGTACCTAATAATCAAACAACTATAGAGAGTTTAGATTAGGGGATGTGTGGGGCCACTGTGCAAAGTGGTTACTAGCAAATACTAGGTTTGTGCTTAGGATAAAGCTGTGTACTAAAATTAGATAGTATTGCTGACAGAAAGCACTACATCATAGCCATAGATCATCTGGTTGAACCTGCAGGAAGTACAATTAATATCTGTGAATTGAAAATAAAATTACATTAAAAGATTTAAATGTAGTAATATATTCTAGAAATGGCTCGATTTTATAAAATGTGAATTGATTGGCATTAAAACCAGAGCTTTGGCTGGCTTTCACATGCTGACTGTGGCCTCACCAGACTTTACAGAACATAGAGATAAGAGGATGCTGGGTACCAAGTGGTTGCAAGGAAAAGAAAGACTGAATCTTAAAACTCAGTGTTTGCTGTAATGATGACTTTTAAAACTCAGGAAAACTGCAGAACTAGACATGTTCTTTAATCCAGGATGAAGTGATTACACTAAGGTATATGGAAGTATAGAAATCATTGCAATATACACTAGTGTTTATGCATGTTACTCCATATGAATTGTAGTACAAAACAAAAAAAACGGACATTTACAACAAGGCTTAACTGCATATTTATGTATACACACACACACTACCTCAGGAATTACAACAAAGCTTTTCTTAAAAATTAAGGCAGAAAGGAAAATATAGGCAGTAAACTTCGAACCCTGACCCAGTCTAGCCGATGGACAGGACATTCTCCACCGTTAAGGGGAGAAGGAGATCTGACTTTCACACAAACCCTGGTGCCCCATATTGGACCATGTCCCTTGGATGGGGAGGCCTGGTGGCACTCAGAGGAAAGATAATAAGTCACCAAGAAAAGACTCGATACTCTAGGAGCATATACAGGGGGAGGAGGTCCCCCTCAGTCACAGACATAGGGGAAGGGAGTGGGGGGGGGGAAGCGGAAGGGAGGAAGGAATGGGAGGATACAAGGGATGGGCTAACAATTGAGATGCAATATGAATAAATTAATTTTAAAATTAAAAAAAAAAAGGAGTCTGCCTTAGAAGCACAGGCTGTGTCCCTGACTGATCAGTCTTTGTTCAGTGTTCAATAAACTCCCATCTGCCTGAAAAAAAAAATTAAGGCAGAATGACCATTCCAGGGGCACTGATCACAGAGAGAAGCATCGTTACGGGCTCCTGTGTAGTGCAGGGGTAGCAGTAAAGCCTACTAAGGGCAGCAGTGCCCTTGCTGACCCCCTGTGGGTTACAGTTCAGCAAGGAATCCACATTGTCGCTACTGAGGCAAAGTGGGAAAGAAGCCAGCATCTCTTATTTATTCTTTATACTTTAGACCTACCTGGCTTTCAGGCTCTGAATTTACCCACTGGAGCACACAGAGAAGTCTCTCTTCTACACATGACAGCTCTCCCTCTGGAATTTGACCTGCAGCCTTTGAAGAGGCCAAAGGCTTCCTCAGCCACTCAGCCTACACTGTATTCCCACCCTGAGTCAGTCAAGGAATTTTGTTCACTTTTGTATAACTTCACTTTGTTCAGCTCAACCCTGATGTTTCTCAGATGGGCATCTGGGGTTATGACTCTACCATTTCTCCCTGTGGTGCCATACCTTCAAGGACCAGGCATCTCCTGAACTGATGCTGCTTAAGACAGGTATCTGGGACATTGTTGCCTGGAGTACAGAACTGGCCTGCAGAATCCAAGGAGGTAGGTTATCTGATCAAACTGATGACTTAGGACCACCCCTTGTAGGTATACAGATAGAGCAAGGATGCCAACACTGTCTCTGTTCAGACACAGGAGTGCACATTCTGTGAAATCACACTAACTTCAAGCTGCAATACTGAGTGCTTTCCACAGTGACTGACATTGTGAGAAGCCTGGTCCGTGAGTGGAAGGAAATGTAAAGGAACCTTCCAGAAAGACAGAGGTGCTCCCTGACAATCTGAGTAATGCATGATGATGTGTGTGTGTGTGTGTGTGTGTGTGTGTGTGTGTGTGTGTGTGTGTGTGTGTGTGCACGTGTGGGTGTCTCTGTGTGTGCGTGTGAGCGCATACAAAAGTATACATGTGTGTTAGTGTGTGCTTGTGTGTGAGTGTGTATGTGTTTGTGTAAATGTGAGTGTATTTTAGTGTATATTTGTGTATGTTTAATTCACAGAGCTAAAGCTTAAAATTCATACATATTTTTGCTAAATTTGCATTTCAATGTAAAACCCAGGAGTGAAGGATCTCTTTCACCCATGTATTCCTAAAGCCTTCAGTTCATGCTGTGATCCTCAGCAAGGCTCTGACCTGAACACTAGTCAGTCTTAACTGACAAGCACAATCCTTATCCTAGCCAATAGCATGATTTTTTTTTATTTTAGGTTTTCTTCCACATCTAGACAATGTCCAGACATATACCATTTGTTTTAAAGGCTAAGATGCTGTTCCTCATCCTGTATTTTCAGTTTAAACAACTTAGATTAAAAGAGCATCTCTCTTCTTAAGCTTTCTTTAGAGTTTTCCCAAGTAAAAAATCAGCACTCCAAGATCCCCATGCCTGCCTCAGGTAACAAACTCTGAGGTCTCACTCTCCTCTAACATTTGCCTGCAAAGATGCTGGAACACTGGAGTCTGTGTTGCAGGACCACAGAGGGTTAGCCCAAACAAAGGAAAGTTACCAACTGATGAGGTGTAGAGAAAAACTACAGTCATCACACACTAACAAGCCTCTATACCGCAAACATGCTGTTTTAAACAGATACTTGGCCACATGTACAGAGAACAGGGAGGTTTCCAAAGCAAGAATGAAATAGTTCCTAACATCCCTTCCATAAATAACCCAAGAAGCCATTGTCAGGCTTAAAAATGCGCGAAGCTTACAATGATGACCAGCGATGCTTGTTAAAGACTACACAGAAACAGAAATAACCTACAGAGAGATTTCTTAGTCTGACCCAAATAAATAACTAAGCATTCTTCCCAAGTACCCTGAAATTATGGTTCAAAGTGAACATTTCTAACTGCACCTAATGCCACAAAAATCTATACGTCATTAACTATGGAAATATTAAATATATAAAAATCCATTTGAATGCCCTGTTCTTCCATCCCTTGGAAGGCAGGAGAGAAGGCAGCCTGATCCACAGAGTCTGTGGCTCAGTCTGATTTCTTTTGCAGGTGTCACTCACACCCAGCTGTCTCCGGACAATTAGGAGGCAGTTGGCAAGTCCAAGGTTGCTTGGCTGTGTAGCCAGCAGGCTTTTCCTTAGCAGCCAAGCACAGGCTGTGTGATCGTTCCAGAGCTCTGTGCATGGATCCTGCAGCATTAGGGAAAACCACCTGCTTTCTGTGAGCATGCCCCACTGCTTCAGTGACAGACTTGGAGATGGCGCCCAGCTCTGATGTCCTCCTTCCTGGCGGTGGACACACCTCATTCTCACTTATTCTGAAGCCCCAGGTTGGCCAGCAAGAGACTTCAAAAGTGAAGGTGGCTCTCCTTTCTTCCTTGAATGCGTGAATCCTTCCAGGTGACAGATTTTCATGTCAGTATGAATGTCTATCTTCATCCTCTGATGCTATCTGTGTCTTGAATTCTTTCCCACCCCAGAAAGCCGACCTCTGCCCCGACTTGCTGCCTTAGTGTTCCTTCCTAGTAAAACACCTAAGAGTTTGTTTTTTAAACCGAGGCACTTCAACTTCTCCGTGTTACAGTAGTTGGGATGCACGTGTGTGTGTGTGTGTGTGTGTGTGTATGTGTGTGTGTGTGTACATATATCATATAAAATCAGTCTTTGAAGGAGGCCTGTTCCTCCTTCCTTCAGAACCTTTGAAGGAGGTTCTGAAACTGCTGTTCATATCATAATCACTGGGTACATGAATCTATATTCTCAATAAGTAATATAACAAAATAATTAAAATGGAAGCCATGCCTCTACCCAGATGTGCACCCTTGTGTGGGCTTCCTCGCCTCTCTGTGCTCAGCATGGCTGTTAGCCACCAATATTATATGTGGAGAAGTTCACCACTGTAGTACATAAATAAATGAAATCCAGTCTATGGAATCATATGAGTATCTGTTATCCTTATTAAACATTTTTCTCGTTGACTTGCCAATCACCAAGAAAGGTGTTCAAACCACTCCTTGCAATGTTAACTTGGGAATCTTGTTTTCCCTTCAAAGCATGTCCCAGGATGAAAGTAGGCACAAGTCATTCACCTGGCCTGGCGTGTGGTCTCACAAGAATCAAGAGAAATCAGGTAAGTGGGACAGCTGAGGTGGGAGGGCCAATGAGTGTGTGTCAATGAAACAATTCGTTTCAATTCATACTGACTCTGTGAGTTCCAGGCCAGCCTGATCCACAGAGCAAGTTCCAGGACAGCTAGAGCTGTTACACAGAGAAACCCTGTTTCAAAAAACAAAGCAACAAAAAAAAATATATTGTCAGGTGAGCAGGCTCCTGGGCTTCTGAAGAGCAGCAGCCATGGAGCGCCTCCACAGGATAATGGCAACTATACTATCTTCTGGGGGACTATGAGAATGACAAAGACCCTCCCCCTGAGCAGGGGGCTGCAGTTGCAGTGGGTTGGCTGAGTCTGTGAGGAAGCTCCAAGCCTAGATGACAGTAGGAACCGATAGGTCAACCTGAACTGGGGATGCCACAGGAGCCCTGACAACGACCTGGGTCTAAAGGTGATATGAGTGACCCCAGGGAGCTGGACCCAGAGGAGCCAGCCCTCCTGCTGGCTGAGGTTCCAAGGCACCAGCGCACGAGACAACAAATCCAGCTCCTCTTCACCAGTGGCAGGTGTAGGAGATGGGGACTGTTTTCCAAGAAATCCGGTGCCTGGATGTGCTCACAAGGGGCTGCTTGCCGAAAGCATAAATGTGCCTGAAGCCAAAGTGCAAGAGACAAGCCAGACAGAGAGAGGGCCAGTGGGAGAAAGCAATGCTCAGCAGTATGCCACCTGGGACCCAGGACCACATCTGGCATGATGGATGTGGAGGAGCCCTAGGGTACCAACTGTCCAGGAGCCACAGGGAGATGGACTGTCTGCTGCCACTATGTTGTCGAACTTCATGATTGAAAACCAAGTTTCTCTATATCCTTGGCATTTGTATTACAGTACAATAAAGACAAAATTTTCACTATAAAAAATACTGCCAGGAGGGTCAGAACCAATACTATCTACAGAATATACCTGTATTAATCTCCGGAGCTAGTCATTCAAGGCGAGATGAAATGAAAAGCAAAGCAAAGCAAAGCAAAACAAAGATCTGAGCACTAAGGAAACGGAAAGGTGTGATGATTGCGAGCTGCCCGGGGATCCTGGTATCTACAGAAATGGGTACAGAACTAGGTTTGATGAAGATGATAAAGGGGAGAAAACATGACTGTGAAGGCAGATTGGAGGATGTGGCTAGGCCAAGAAGTACTAGCAGCCACCCAAGGCTGCCATCAGCCCCGTAGACACTCCTTCTCTACCCAAGAAAACTGCTGGAAGATTCCATGAATGGAGAGGAACACATTTCTTTTATAGTTTTAAGCTTTCAGGTTTGTGGCATCTGGAGCCATGGGATACTGAGTTGAACCCCATGGAAGAGAAATGAGAAGCTGCCCAGGCAGACACACTCTACACTCTTCCCTTGCTCTCAGAAAGTGTTCCTGGATATCCTGGTCTCCTCCATGTGTCCTGACTGCTCACCTCCTGGAAGATGGCAGCAAAGCAGACCAACACTCTGCAGCCACCCAGAAGCGCTGACCCTGTCAAGGCCATTTCTGAGAAAGACAGCTTTTTCTGTGGATAAAACGGTATGAAACTTACCCTATTGGCCAGGTCTAGTGGCATATACCTATAATCCCAGCTACTCAGGAATCTGAGGCAGGGGGATCAAAAATTCAAGGCCAGCCTGGAAAACTTGGTGAGATACTTCCCCAGAAAAATAAAAGGTTTTTAAAATTTATGCAAACTGATTGTGCACCTCAGCAGCAGAGCTTTACCGGGACCGTATGGGGCTCTAAGTTCAATGTCAGGACATCAATAGCAGACTATCTAGTTCTGTATTTATAGATTATGTGACTTACACATGGGTCACAGGTTCCTTCCTGACAGACATTTCCTAGACCTTTAGATAAGGCTACTCTTCATTCCTATAAGCTTTTGGCCTGAAAAGTCTGCTTTACCTCTGCATCTCTTAACACATCAGCTATAATGTATCTGAAAATACCTATTTTTCATTTATTCATGTCAAATTTTCTATATAACTTAAACAATGTGTGTTTTTTTAAAAGCCACATTTTGGGGGTAGTTTGTTTTATTTTGGTTTTTGTTTGTTTGTTGTTTGTTTTGCTTTTTTTTTTGAGACTGGGTTTTTCTGTGTAGCCTTGAGTGTCCTGGACGCACTTTGGAAACCAATGGCCTAGAACTCAGAGATCTGCCTGCCTCTGCCTCTCTGCACCACTGTACCTGGCTTTCCTGAAAATTTTTCAACCCAATCAGAAATGCAAACAACATACATTAATCCACTTTTGCTAGTTATTATGGACATAGTCTGGCAGTCCTCAGCTCTGGATTGCCTGTGGGGTTTGCTGCCACTGTGATTGGCTGAGGCTAAGTTGCTTAGCTACAAAAGGGAATGTGCCTGCCCATGAGACAAGTGTATATGTGACCACATGCAGATGCTCTCTAGCCAGTTGCATCCACTCAATATGGTAGTTGATTTAAGATAGCTTATTTCTGTTCTCAACATTCCCTCTCCCTCTTTTATATGCATATGTATTTGATTGCAATACTGAAATAGAAAACACACACACACACACACACACACACACACACACACACACTTGAAAGTGAAATTTTACTGATATAAGATCCAGACTTTAAAGTGGAAAGAGAAACCATACTAGCGCCATATGCCCTGTTTTTAGGTTCCCATCTAAAAAAAACAAAGCAAGTTAGCCTTGTCTAATTAAATAGTTTATGTGTTCTCTTTTGAAAATGAAATATTTGATAAATGCAATTTCACTGAAATTGCCACTTCAGTGGCCAAGCCCAAGTTCACCAAAATAAACAAACAAGCAGAAAAAATAAAAACAGAGATTGAAAAACAACCGAACGATGACACATTAGTACCAGGAAGAAAGATACAAGGCAGGAGAAGGGAGACAGGTGTTGAGGATAAGCACCCTCACAAAGGAAATGGCTTCAGTACAGGATTTTTACAGTTCTTGGACACATTCAGACAGGCTGGTGTCTGATGCTACCCAGTTGCTACACCAAATATCAGAGAAAATGAAATGAGAAGATAGTCTGCCCTTCATTCTGTCTCCTAAATGCTGGCCCCAGAGGACCCCATCCATTCACCGAAAGTGCATAGTCTGCAGCTAAATAGATGGGAGCTAGTCCTTTTTTTTTCTTAGTCATTGGCACAGGGGCCCTTAAACCTCTGGACTCTCTGAATGTTGAAGGTGGCTGGACTCTGTTCCCATGAGACAATCCTTTGTGGTTCTTCAGCAGCATTAGTATGGGGAGCAGTTGCCAGAGAGGGGAAGCCTTGCCCATAGACCTGCAACCTTCAGCCCTTCCCTTAAACTCTTTATGAGGCTGGAAGGGCTGGGGGTTGAGTCAGTCACATCTACTTAGTGGAACTTCCATAACATCTCTAAACAATTGGGTTTGCAAGAGTCCAACCTGGTAACATCATAGTGCTGGTGGCACCTTTGTAGAGGGAGTGGCAGCTCACTCGTGTAGTTCTTCCTGAGCTGTGCCCTTCACAATAAACTGGTAAGTGTGAGTTCTCCTTAGTACTGGGAGCTATTCAGGCAAATTTTCAAAGATGAAGACCACTGTATATCCTCATGTTTATAGCTAATTGCTCATAGATAAGAACATGAGACTCGAGCTTTGTGTCTGAGAATAGTGGTGACAGGACCTATCACTTATATATGCTGTACTAACCCTAGACAGCTAGTGTCATAATTAAATTGTTAAAACACAAATGAAAATTGTCTGATGTGAAAGAAAACATTTTTTATGTCCCTGACCAGGAAGTCAACAGAAAGTCCTAGTGAGGCTCAAAGTGTGAACAGGAAGCAAGGTGGTGGGTTGGGCTGCAGGTGCTCTGAGGCACCTGAGACACTGTGCTGTCATGACGCAGAGTAATCTGACCTCCTGACAGCAATTATTAACCAGTCACTTGCTTCAGTGTGTGCAAGATGAAGAAGAATATACAGCTTCTGGCATCTGGATAGACAGTGAGTTATGGAAGACTCAAAGAAGGAAGCCAGGCTTCCCTCTGTTAACCATGTCCAACCCTGTGTCCTGTGAAAAACTTCATTTCCTTGTGTGTTTTTATGGGATGACACTTGACAGAATTTCTCTAAAATTTCAGAGTTGTATCTCTTTGCCTGGTGACTAAAGTACTGATAAATATGAAAGGATAATTTACTTTTCAATTAAGCAACTTAAATTGTTCTATTGTAGATTTTTTTAATATAGAAATTATATCTTACTTTTTGTTCTTAAAATGTTCTATACTATATTATTTTAAAAATATGATTTTAATAGATTTGTTCTTAGCTGGGCATGGTGGTGCACATATTTAATCCCACCATGTGGGGAGGCAGAGGTAGGCAGATCTCTGAATTCAAGGCCATCCTGGCTTACAAAGCAAGTTCAAGGCAGTCAAGGCTACACAGAGAAAACCTGTCTCTAAAACAAAACAATAAAAAAACAAAAACAAACAAAAATAGATCTGTTCTTGAGGAGAGAAATGCTGACTTATGCACAGCTAATAAATCTCTAAGTTCACCTACATAAAAGGCAAATCCTTTAGTCAATTTATTAGTTGCATCAGGGAAAATTTAATGATGGCTGTGTTGTTACACTAGATGAAATAACACAATTCAGGAAATTGTTTGTGTAAAATTTATAGGGTATGAAGTTTAGGACCGTGTTGTAAACTGAATTTCTTATTCTCTCTGTTAGAACACAAGCTGTGCCTTTAGGTCTTCCTGCAGCCTGATTCGGGCCTTGCCTCCCTGCAGCTCTCTCTGGGACAGTCAGGAAGCAGCCTGTGGTATGATTGGACCACTCTCAGTTACTTTACAGAACCTGACTCCTCCATGCACCTTGTCAATTATGCTATGCTGAACTAAATCAGGTGATGTGAAACCTCCTGTGATCTAAAAAAGGTTGTAAAAGTTAAATCTTTCCTTTGTTTTGGAGATTGGTCTAAAAGTAGTCAGGGAGATTGTGGAGGGACTGTGCTGAGAGATGAAGGCTGCTCTCTGATGGACTCCTCTGGCCTCACCTCCACATCCTACCATTTTTCTCATGACAGTTACCTCTCCTCTCTCTTTCTTGATTATAGTTAAGCACCTCTCTGGGTATTAAAGAGAAGTCTTCTTTCCTTTAAGTCCTTTCTTGTTTAGATCTCCATGCAACAAATGTTTACAATAAATGTATGAGTGTTTTGCCTGCATGTGTACCTGTGCCTCACATGCATGCCTGGTGCCCACAGAGGCAAGAAGCTGTGGTTAGATTCCCTGGAAATAGGAGTTATAACGGTTGTGAGCCAGCACGTGGGTATTAGGAAATGAACCTGGACCCTGTGCAGGAGGAGCCAATGCTCTTAATCTCTGAGCCATCTCTCCAGACCTCCATACAGTACACTGTTGCTGCATAATGTCTCCTTCCCACCTGAGGGTCCCCAAATGCCCTTGAGTCCCCTCTTATTCTGAGAGGGAATTAATAATAAGCCTCATTGGGATGAAAGTGTCAGCTTCCTTTGCAGACTGGCATCTGGGGCTGTAGCTGTTACCTTACCCTTTTTAAAAATGTATGTTGTCTGGTACATGGGCCTATAATCCCAGGTACTCAGAAGCCTAAAGCAGGAAAATCACAAGTTCAAAACCAACCTGGACAATTTATATGATAGTTTGAATGAGATGACCCCTCTAATCTCAGAGCTCTGAGTTGGATGTGCTGGAGGCTTAGGAGGTGTGTCCTTGCTGGAGAACATGTGTCACTGGGGCCCAGAATATCTTCTCCTAGAGAATTGAGGAGTGAGCTCTCAGCTGCTTTGGTCGCTGTCTCTGTTGCTGCTGCGGCTCCTGGCTGTGATGGTGAGAAATTCTTCGCCCTCTGGAACCATAAGCTAGAATAAACTCTTGGTCATGGCCTCTTATCGTGGCAACAGAAAACTCTGATTCAAAATTTAAAAATGAAAAAGACCAAGTGTTATGCCATATGCTTGTAATCCCAGCACTTGGCAGACTGAGGGACAGCTGAAATGAACTCACGTATAAGATGGGTTGCATAACATTTGTTCCTCGCCAACTGGGGTTACACAGTGAAACCTTGTCACCAGTAAGAAAATAGAAAGATAAAAAAAAGAAAAGAAAGAGATACCAGTGTGAGAGCTTTGCCTAGCAAGCACAGGACCCTAGGTTCAGTCTCTAATACAGTAAGTTATAATAAATAGACACCTTGAAACCAAACTTGTGATATGCTACGATCTAGACAGTGACCACTTTATAAAGATCAAATCCTGTAAATACATCAGTCCCATTTACAAGAGCCCTGGAGAGCTCCCATGTCCATTTCCTAGCAATGGAGCCAGAAAAGAAGGTGTGATGCTCCAAAAGGCCACCTTCTGCAGAGACTAGCATACAATTTTTTCTACGCTGACACAGATGCATAGACAGTTAATGAGAAGTCACCAGTGAACTTTATAAAGTTGTTTTGGGGAGATTTTTTTGTTTGTTTGTTTGAATTGTTGGTCCATTTTTGGTTTTAGTCTGAGTTATAAATTAAGAAAATATGGCTATACCTAAGATCTGTAACCTTCAAAAAGATTGCAAATTGCAGGGAGGTGAGGGGTATTACATTAATCCATCACAAAAGACACAGCACAGCAGACAGGCTTTGTAGTGACACATTTTTTATGAAAATACCCCTTGACCTCAAAGAGATTGAGCTTTCTCCTGGCAAAGTTAGTAACACCCACTGAGATTATTTGAGACCCTGCACTTTAGCGGCTGTCCTACTATGTGCACAGCCTGTCTAAGTTCAATCTGCCTTTACAGGAACAATGTAACCAACCTTACTTGTCTTGGTTTCCCCGTGCAATAAGCTTTTTACAGCGTAAGCTAATGCTAAGCTTTAATCCCCTGACCGAGAGTGATATATACATCTATGCTGTGATATTCACTTGCTGAGAGCAGCCAACAGGTTGGAAGCAATTTTATACAACAAATATCCACCGTCAATGTCAGAATCGGCCTGTGGCTATGGCTTGACAACATATGCTTGCAGTAGTGAGTGCTCCTGGGACAGGTGGAGCAGCTGAAATGGTAGCTCCCCTTGTAAAACTTTGCTAATGGTTCCTCTGTAAAGAATCCCCAACCCTTTCCCATGTGATGCCTTCTGTTCAACAAATACAAAGGAGAGCCCTTGTTAGAGGCAGACTCACGACAGGCCTCAGAGAGACACGCAGACAGACAGACTACAGACGGGGTCAGTACCCACGAACTGTAGACAGATGGAAGGCACAGGGAGAGAGCTGGAGAACTCAAAAGTTGGGCTCACTCTTAGTCAAACTAATACATTTCACTCATTAATGCAACACCAAGACATTTTGGAATGCTCCCCCCCCCCCCCAACAAGGTTATCTTCGGTGTGTTAACTGGCAGATTTTACTGCCGCTAATCTCTCCAAAGAGTCCACACTGCTTGCAAAGCCAAGGTGGGTGGCAGAGCCCGGCCATGCACCCTGGGATGTGCAACCAAGCCCACTTCATGCTGCTGCAGCCCTGTACTTGGGAATAAATGGTCTTGGAGGAGAGCCATGAATCAGTCCTGGGTGCTCCTCTGAGAAGACGCTTCCTCTTGTCCTCATTGGCCAAGGGCCTCTTTTCTTGACCCTAGTCTGCCTGGAGCTGACAGCCAGGCAGCCTCTATCCAACTCCGAACAGCGCTTTCCACCTTCAGGAGTGTCATTTATGGAAGGAAAAGAGCGGTTTTTCCTACTACAAGCTAAATAACTCATCCAGGGCTCTCCGCCTCATTAGCATGGTGATTTAGCCAACTGAACAAATTGCCTCTGGCCATATGTTCACAGACTGTAAACAAAAAGGCAAAGAATTTTCTGGAAGTCCTTAGCCCTCTGAATGGCTTGCAGGCTGGGGTTCCTTAACTCAGTCAGGGATGTGGTTATTGCCAGTAGTAAATTGCTCAGGCGAGCACAAGTTATGAAACTGCTGTCCATCCTGCCCGCATCCCTCAGACTGGAAGAGACATCAAGTGCACTGAAAGACACCAAGCGGAGGACTTGGCAAGAGTCTCCCTTCTCCTCCCTGCTTTTAGCCTGTGGGACTGAGGCCCTGGAATTAGAGACTTTATTGGGTGTCCACTCAGTTCCAGGCACTGTGCTTAATTGTCTTCTCCATCTTCAGCTAATGAGGTGTGCACCTGCTGTTTCTCTCGTCCCAGAGAGAAAGTCTGCTCCCGCTGGGCCCGCTTCAGGGAGTGGATTTTAAAGTAGTCCTGTCTGATACAGGTGATGGAAGCGAAGGAAGGTTAGAAGAGGGCCTTCCAGCGTCTTCCCAGGGGAACATACTGGATCCAGTCCCTGGGGTGGTATATTTCTGAAGACACCTGAGAAGCTTGGAGTCAGAGCAATCACTCCAAAGGGGAAGCTCAGAAGTAGAAGCTGACCTGGTGCTGAACCCTGAACCTTCGAAGTGAGCATTAAATCCCCTTACTGTCGAACTGGATGCTTCTGTTTAACACACTGAAGGTCAGAGGATACATGGAATGTGCTAGAACCAAATGCAAGCACTTGGGAAAGAGGCTGCATCCTCCAGAAGAGGAGAGAAGGACAGGAAGAAGACAGTGATCTATGTTATACTGATGCAACTCTTTACACAAACAGGGAAGAGCTGGTTACATTGCTCACCCATAAACACAGCTGAAATGCTGGCTATCATTTTATAGGGCAGTCATAGCACGGGAAGGCCTGCATTCAGAGAATGTGTAAGGGACTTAAGTGCCCACTAGAGAAGGAAAACAGTGAGTGAACATTCTAGAGCAGTAGGAAGTGGTGCCTAAAGATCTAATTAATGAAAATAAAAAAATAATCAACCTCTATTAAGTACATGGGGATGGAGAAGGGACTTCACAAGTGGTTTCTAATCTCCATTCTAAGATTTTAACAACACTGCCTTTTCAATGAAGTCAATGTGCACAGTGAAGAAAAAAAATAATAATGGCATTCTTTAAAAGCCATGAAATAGTCTTAATAGCAATTCATATTTAAAATTATCAAACTAAATGTTCATTCCCACAGACTTACATTATGTAAATTTTTATTATATTGGAGAGTAAAAAATAATTTTAATATATGCGAAGCACAACATGCATTCATGGGGCATCTAGAATTGAAAGAATTCTGCCTCTTGGATCTCATAAAATGCACCTTGGGATTTCTGGGAAGTAATTGCTTGCAAAAGCAACAAACAACCCAAGACACAAATTATGTCTAACAAATCCCTGCTTTTCAATTGCCCAAAATAACAGCTGTATATTAAATTCTTCAATATAATGATGCAATTATCTTCCATGAACCTTCACATGCTTGCTCAATATGCTTCTATTGAGCACCCACTAATCGCTGTGCACTTGGCAGGTACTTAGAGTATAAAGATAAAGTTCAAAGAAGTATTGACTATGGACCCTCCCATAGCCTCCCACAATCCCCAGTACCTCAAGAAGCAGGAATGCCGTATCTCTCGACACTGGAATTGCCCTCTGCTTTCCTCCTCAGACAACTTAACATAGATGTCTTAATCCTCACAAACCCTCAGCAGAGGCTCCTGAGCCTCCTCCAGCACTACCTATGACAAGAAGTCAGTGGGTAAGACTAACCATGTTTTGTTACATAGGAACCAAGTGGGCCTTGGTATGTGAAAAAGAGAACCTTTCAACAACCATAAACTCATCAGAGTTGCTCTGATCTCTGACATTTGGTCAATGTATTCATCTCTTTTCTGTTGCGGGGACAGAACACAGCCAAAGGTCACTTAAGGAAGAAGGGCTCTATTTAGGTCACTGTTCCAGAGCGAGATCCTGCTGGCAGGAAGGTGTGACATCGTGGCAGGAGCAGAGGGCTGGCTGCTCACAATGCATTCACACACAGGAAGCCAAAGCTCAAACAGGAAGGGGCAAGGCTAGAAACTCTCAGAGCTCACCCCAGTAACATACTTCCTCCAGCATAATTTTACTTCCTGAAGGCTCCACATCCTCCCCAAACGCATGAGCCTGTGAGGAGGGGTGCATTTCTCATCCAAACCCTAACAGTCAATGAGGCTCAAGCCCACTCTGTTATCACCAGAGCCAGTGGTAAACAGCTACTTAAGTAGCCCTAGGTTATTATAGATTCCACTGCATAGACACAGAGCTAAACATATAAGAACACTTTGCACAAATCATATCAAGACTGGCCAAGCATTTTATATTAGACTCAGGCTCGATGTTTTTCCTTGATGTAAAAACTTCAGAGGAGATGGTACCAAGTAACCTTACAAGACACCCCCCAGGAAGTGAAAAGAAAATTAAGTCATACTGTATATGCATACTATTATCTGTGATGCCCTTTACCTAATTTAATATAAGAAGATTGTAGGAGATTAAAAATAACAATAAAGTGATTTTTCCCACTCAGGATAGTTGTGACTCCAACTGCTTTTGCACACAAGAAAGTAGGATGGGAAAGAATCAAGGAGTTCACTGAAGTATTTTATTGAGGAAAAGGAAAGTGTGTCAATAAAACTTCCATTGAGCCTCCTGTCTTTCTCTTTTTCCTTAAGGAAATTAACTTGAATCTTATATTCAATATTAAGTTGACCTTTAAACTTCAAAAAAGCAGCCAATTAAACTCTCTCCTGTGTACCACAGAATGTTCACAGCAAAATATGAAGAATAATGCCTCAAGGGCATCTGCAACACCAGATATCAAATCCATATCAGAGCTGACGGACCCCACACACAAGCTCCCACGACCACAGTGTGGTGAGCCTGCAAGGAAAGGGCGTGGCTGTGTGTTCAGCCAGTCAGTCTTCCATGACTTCCCTTCAGGAAATGAAGTTCTAAAGCGATTAGCATCCTTTGAAATACCCTGAACTTGATGACATCACACGCTGCTTCATCGTTCATCACCAGAGGGCTATCACTCCACCTCCTAAGGTTTGGTTTAAAAACATACAGTAAAAATCTGCAATATGCAGATGGTTGTCTCAGCCTCAATCAGAGAAGCCTATTCCCAGTGAATGGTGGTGAATGCAGAAACTCACGGCTGCACAAGACGCTGAGAGTAAGTGACAGATGAGGGTCAAGCTCTAAACAAGACATGTATACCACCTCTGTATAGCATGAAGAATATTTCAGAAGCTGGGAAGAAAGAACGCAAGAGCCAGACAGCCCTGGTTACATTAAGTAGGTCACAAAACAAAACCGGAAGTCAGGAATCTGGTCAGGCATGGGTGGGATGAGCTGAGGATGGGAAGGAGTTAATAGGCATGGGCAGGAGATGGCAAAGGACAGAAAGAGAGCACTCATTACATGCACATCTAAAACTGTCAAAACAAAATCAACAACAAAAGATCTGTTGTGTGGCTTTGTACTGAAACGCAGTTAGCAACTAACCAATATGTGCTAGATGCTAGCACACATACTATTGACCTGTAAAGAAAAAAGCTGAGATATAACATAAAGAATATGTGCTTTTAAGTCCTCTAAACAACTAATAAAAAATACCCAATGTAAGTTACTTAATTTGCCACATTAATGTAACTGTTTATTGATAGAGAGAAAACTGTCAACACACTTCTGGCTTTAAACTTCAGCGGTTCTCTTTCTGGACAATCCTCCACTGAGCATGCCAGAGACAGTATCTGGGTACCGAGTCCGTGGCTCACTCTTATCACTCATCATCGCCTCTGCAAGTTTTCCATTTATGTTAAAGCAACGTGTATTTCAGAGAATTGTATTTCTTTAGCTTCCATAAGTCATTTGTGAACAGGAAGATCAAGACTAATACTAACGCTGTGTTCTAAAAACCAGGTTAGAGAACAAGATATCAAGAGATTTCTGGTTTTCCCAGACATGAGACACTGTATCGTGGGTTAAAAAAAAAATCCCCTTGGTAGACTTGTAAACATTTCCATGTAAGATGGCACAAAGGTAAAGAAATGTTGAAAACAGTAAAAACAGGCACTATCTTAGGTTCTTAAAATCTTGGATTTGCTAAATCTCACCTGTTGTTTGTATTATGAATAAGCAAATGAAGGCAGAGCCTATCACAGCCTGTTTGCTGGTCTCAACTTGGTATGTATGCACGCTGCTGTGGGTTATTTTCCAAACTCTGTATGCACCTAGATCCTTATATCACTGTTTTATGAATTTTGAATCATGGAAATAAATGTTCTGACTATTTCCCTGTCTTATGAATAGTTAGGATGGAGGTCTTTCAATGGCTTGCTGGAGGTTGGTCTTTCAAAGCTCCTGGGACAAAAGTCTCTTCACTCTTATCCTCTGAGTGCTTTGGGGGAGATCATAATTGTAATGTCCCATTCTGCCTGTCATTTTATTTCTAAAGCAGCCACCATAAGTTCAATCTTGCACCTATGTTTATAATTAATTACATCCCAAAATAGATATGGCAGCAGAGACTAGACTGTCGTTGGAGGCAGCAGGATAGGCTCAGCTTCTTGGTGTCTCTCTGCAAACTGTGCAAACATTTCTTGTTTCACAAACTTGCAGTTAAAAAAAAAAGTTTTCCATTTTCTGACATTAAGAAAAATATCTTTATTCTTTTTTATTTTTCTAAATGTTAATTTGTTTACTTTACATCCTGATTGTAGCCCCCTCCCTCCTCACCTCCTGGTCCCACCCTCCCTCATGCCCCCTCCCTATCTCCCCTAGTCCTCAGAAAGGGTAGCCCTCCTCCCCTAACATCTGACCTCAGCCAATCTAGTCTCATCCAGACTGTGTGCATCTTCTTCCTCTGTGTTCTGGCAAAGCCACCCCACCAGGGGGAAGTGATCAACATGTGCAGGTCAGAGTCTAGGTCAGAAGTAGTCCCTACTCCTATTATGGGAGCCACAGGGAGACTTTGCTGCCTATCTACTACATCTGAGCAGAAGGTCTAGGTCCTCACCATGCGTGGTCCTTGGTTGGTGCATCAGCCTCTGCAGTACCTCCTTCTCTGCCCAGATTTGACTGAGAAAGAAATTAGGGAAGCAACACTCTTCACAATAGCCATAAAAAAACATAAAATATCTCAGTGTAACTCTAACCAAGCAAGTGAAAGACCTATATGAAAAAAACTTCAAGTCTCTGAAGAAAGAAATTGAAGAAGATATCAGAAGATGGAAAGATCTCCCATGCTCATGGATAGGTAGGATTAACATAGTGGAAAGTCACTATTCTTTTATTTGGGAGCTTCTGCGCCATGACAGATTTCATCTTTAAAGCACTAATAGACTCTTATGTTCATACCCATTTCTCCTCCCAGTCATTGGGAAGGATCTACCCCCTTAGCCTGCCATCTCTTACGATCTCATGTAACTCTAACTTGCATATCAGTCCCTCTGATCTTTGTGGCCCCACTTCCTCTAGCCATGACACCTTCACCATATATCAACCTCTCTGTGCCTTCAGTCTGGCCAGCCTCTTTTGGGGTTAGTGACCCAACTCCTCTGTACTTTTTTATTGTATCAAAGTCTTTGCCTTACCCCAGCTCAGTCTTCCCATCCATGTTGAACCTTCCTAAGAGTTTCCCTCTGAGCCTGTGACCTTGTTTGTGGCAATGCAATATTCTGAAAATAGCTCTTACATTCTAAGAGAGTGTACCTTGTGCTGGACCCTACGCCCAAAGTAGATCATACACCTTGAACTCACTTAAGACTTAAGACTGCTATATACTTGAGCTGTTTGTTTAAACTGGTTTAAGAGAGCAATTTAACAACCAACCTTATTTACCTTGGATTTCTCATAATATCAGCTTTTACAACCTAGGCTAATGCATAAAAAACCTTAAATTATGGGCTATCCCATGTCCCTACCATTGTCCCAGGTAATGAATGTTGTATCATTTGCTGAAATCAACAAATATACAGGTTGAAGGCAACTTCCTAACTTACCCAACTTTATCCACCATTAAAGTTGAAAGCGACCACCTGAGGATATTGATTGTTATCAGGGATCCATTGGAATCAGTTGAAGCCAGTGACTTAGTCCGTTGTTGAACTCTGTTAAAGGCTTCTGTAAAGTAACTATTCCTTCCCTGGGCAACAATTTTCATGCTGTTCAATAAATATAGAGCTTTGTTGGGGAGATACACACAGCATGCACAGACAGACAGACAGACAGACACACACACACACACACACACACACACACACAGTCACACACAAACAGAACAGACAGGTATGGCTACAAAAGCAGGCATAGGTTCAGACTCGGGAGACAGACAGGCAGAGGATGAAGTACCTGGGGAGCATGAAATAGAGAGTTCAAATCCGGACTTACTCTTGGTTAAATGACTTGAAGGGTAAGTGATTGGTTTTTTCTTTCCTTAATGAGATGCTGGTGCATTATTGATGACTCACAGCTAATCCCTTAATTATAATGTGCTTAATCCAAGGACTTGTTGATGGCCCCCATGGTCTTTCCTTCCACCGGTCACACAGGGTGTGCACTGGTGGGCCCTGGTGCATGCCTGGGTTAATCTGCTCACTAACTCGTGAGTTCCTTCAGCTCAGAAACCACTTTTGGTTTTATTCAAGCCATCAAGTGTTCCTTGGACCCTGCCAGTGGTAGGTGGCCAAGTCCCTTGTTTAAAATCTCTTTTTTAAAAAAAAAAATTACTAATAGTATTTACATAGATCAGTTTATCTTCTCACAGTCTTTAAATCATCCCTAGATAATTTATACCAAGAATAATGTGAACGCTGTGTCAAAGTTGTTACATTGCATTGTCTTGGGCACCATTCTCAAGGAAAACATCTGTGTGTGCTCTGTAGAGATGTAACTCTCTGAACTATCCTCAGTCCTCCTGTGGCAACAATGGTCCCAAACAGAGAGCAGGCAGTTGCTACCATGCTTCAAAGGTGGCTGCTCTGTGGACTATCTTGGTTTGTCCCATCCTTGGCACCTCTGGGACCCACAATGCAGGGCAGCTGCCTCAAAAGTTAGCTGGTTAGCGTACATATGAGACAGTTTTATCAAGGGATCTAATAATACCCTAAAGGCAGGATGCATAGAGAGGCAGTGGAAGAGTATAGGAGAGCTGCAGTCAGGGCAGGAAGCCGGGTCATCCATAATGTGGTGAGCAAATACACTTGCTGGTCTTCTTTAAGATCTATTGTTGTGCATCCTCCTCCCCGTGTGTCTGTGTGTACCCGTGTGTGTGTATGCCCCTGTGTGTGTGTGTGTGTATGTGTATACATGTGTGTATGAATGCATATACCCACTGAGTTCAGGAGAGGGCATTAGATATGGAGTTTGTCTTACACTTGGCTGTGAGGCACCCAACATGGGTGCTTGGCAACAAATTCAGGTCCTCTGCAGGAGCAGTGCACTCTCCAAACTGCTGAGCCAGCTCTCCAGCACCAACATTTGCTCTGTTTTATCCTTGCCTCAGTCAGTTGTGTTTCTACAGGAGCTGTTGGCACTTCCATGTCCTCCCACCCCTACCTGTAGTCAACCATCCTCACAATGCATGAAATTGCATCCATTCCTAGGCTGCGGACCTCTGCTTCTCCACAGTCACACAGCTTAAACTATCTGTAACCAAGAAATTGTTTAATCTTCTGTTTTAATTTAGAAGAGAAAATTAGGACACACTTTGTATTTCACTGATCTAAGAACAGGGATTCCTACAATTGTGTCTGAGAGTATATCTGAGGACACAGCACAATGGCTCCATTTTCCTTTGCCTCACATTCTGCTCCTTAAGGAATCTGAGAAGCAGGAATCTATAAACTTCTTACAACAGTTTGCTTTCCAAACTGTTTCATCTACAGTGAAAGACAACAACAAAACAGGACCTGAGGCTACATTCACACCTCTTGAAATTGGACAATAAGGACAGTTGTTAGGTATGAGATGAAGTTCATCTTTGCAGTTTAATACCCATTCTTCTGACAGTGCAGTGTGATAGCAGACTAGGTAAAAGTTATGCACAGCTTACACACACATACACACACTCACATACATGCACACATGTACACCACTGTAGCAAGTATATTATCCATGAATTGTAGGCTGAGATTTACCTTCCAAGGCACTATAAACTTATCAGAAAGCTATACTAACCAAAAAGGTAAAGTTTGGGGAAAGAAGACAAATGGAACCAGAATGTCACATCTTTGTGAGTTTGATATATGATAAACAGCCCAGAAAGGTTACTTCCTAAATGGACTTGGGAACATTTGCTACCTGTGATGGTTAGTTTTTGTCAGCTTGACCAAACTAGAGATGTCTGTGAAGAGAGAACCTCAGCTGAAGAGCTGCTTCCATTGGACTAGCCCGTGGGCTTGTCTGTGAGATGTTTTCTTGACTAATTATAGATATGAGAGGTTCCCAGCCAACTGCCAGCTGTGTCATCCCTGAGCAGGTGATCTAGAGTTGTATAAAAAAACAAGCTGAGCAAGCCTTGGAGAGCAAACCAGTGTACAGGATCCCCAGGCTCTCTGCTTCAGCTGTGCCCTTTGGTTCCTGCCTAGAGTTCCACCCACCTAAACGTCCCTCTGAGATGGACTGTAACTTCAATAAACCCTTTCCCCTCAAGTTGCTATCGGTCACTGTTTTATCACAGCATCTGAGAAGCAAACCAGGACACTACCAAAAATAAAATTGATTAAATCTGTGGTAGGTATGAACTAGCTGTTCACCAAATTGTTATGTCTTTGTCATAAGCACATGGTCAAAGTTCCTTCCTCAGCCTCCATGTTTCCTGACACTGCCACATGCCTCAGGCCCAGGAGGTGAGGTGGAGTCAGTGATTACTGTTCCCAGTTCCAGGTCTGAGTAATGACTTGCTGTACAAGCATATACATATTTTGCTGCCACCACCACAACCCACTTCTGGCAATCCTATAGGCATTTGGAAGTAACAGCGCTTCAATGTAGAAGGAGTCTGGGATACTGAACTAAGTTTTAGAGGTCAGGCACATACCAATCGAAAGCATCCATCTGAACTCCTTTGATAGAACCAAATGTCATTGAAAAAGAACTCCAAAATCTGGGAGTTGTTAAAAAATCTAGCATTCAATACAGACCTCTTCTTTTTCTTTAAATAATAATAACTTATTTATTTATTTTTATTTTATGTACATTGGTATTTTGACTGCATGTATGTGTGTGTGAGTGTGTGCCAGATTCCCTGAAGCAAGAATTACAGGCATTGTAAGATGCAATGTGGGTGCTGAGAATTGAACCCAGGTCCTCTAGAAGAACAGCCAGTTAACCACTCTTAACAGCTGAACCATTTCTCCAGGCCCAGATCTCTTCTTTATATCATAATCAAATGACTCAGAGGTCACAGACAGTTGTTGTAAAGGTGTGAATGTCTCATTTTCTCTAGAGTAAGAGAGGAAAATGCAGTGGTGACATCAAGCTAAGAACAGAGTGTCAGAGCAACGTACTAAATAAAATTGTAGTCATAGGGTTGAATGGATGGTTCCATGGTTACAAATGCATATTGATCTTGCAGAAGGCTCCAGATCAGTTTCCAGCACCTACTTCAGGATGTCTAAGGACATCTTCAGCTACATAATGAGTATAAGGTCAGCCAAAGCTGCACAAGCCTGTCTCAAAATGAGATAGTTAGATAGTTGTGTTGCCTTAATGTGATTCTTACGTAGGAAGCTGTCCATGCCACCAGTGGAGAAAAAAACAAAAACAAAAAACAAAACAAAACAAAAACAACGTGCTCTCTTTCTCCCTTTCCTCTGACATAGGAAGTATTCCTGCTCCAGGGGATCCATTACCCTCTTCTGGCCTCTCCCAGTACTGCTCTCACAGGCAGAAACCTATACACCAAAGACAGACAGACAGACACACACACACACACACACACACACACACACACACACACACACACACCCCACATACACTCATAACTAAAACCACTTTTAAATTACCATAATAAAAAACTTTCAAAATCAACCTACGATTATATATTAACATACACACATTTATATACTAAGCCTCATAATCAAATTAAAGATGTCAACCGGTGAGGGGAAATATTTATGCAGCTTTTTTTCCTACACTTTTGTACTTCCAAGTTACTGAAGAAGTTGCTACTTATCCTGTGAGTCCTTCCTGTTCAACATGCCCTGATGAAAAGGGTGAGCTAGGAGGAAAGTGGCTGAACATTGATGGAAACAGATGGAACAAAAGAGACGCACAGGATTCAGGGTGGGACCCAGGGCTCTGCTCTGGACAGGTGCTGCCTTTCAATTACCCTGAGGCTCGTCCCCCGTGGAAACTGAATGCTCGCTATGATTAGAATCATCAGATGGGCGCTTGGTATCGGGCTATAAACAGGATCCAGAGCTAACTGAAGGGCTTACTGGCCTGGAACACAGTGGGCATTTTCACTCAGGGATACAATTAGGAACCAGGGGTGGCCTCTCTGCTTGGCCTCTTGCTAGGAAGCCGTCCAACCCTCTCAGTCAACAGCATGCATTGCAGAGATAGGACAAAAGTTCACCTAGCTTCCTAAAGCTTCCTAACTTGGCTGTACATGTGGAAAACAGATAAATTTTAAAAGGTTCTCAATTTAGAAAATCCCTGTGAGCATGGTAGGGGGCAGTTGCCAGGAAGTAACCATCAGCCACTACAGGGAGAGACTGCAGGCCTGTAGTTCAGCCTGTTCTTAGGAGCTGCCAGAACCATGGCTCCAGCACTACAGCTTACACGCAATGCTGTGCATCTCTGAAGTACATAAAAGGCACAGTGGAGTGACTTGCACTGTTGTATAGGATTTGTTTCTTAAATGATTCTTCCAAACAAAGCGTGTCCCCACTTTGTATTTACAGCGCCTGACATACAAAGTGTTAATATTCTCATCAGCCCTGACCTCAGCTCTGAGAGTTCAGATTTCACAGCAACCTGGGCCCTCACCTTGCTCCAAACCCTCAAAGATGCAAGAGAAATGGCCAGTCTGTGAACTATCACTGACTTCTACCGGCCAGTTCTATTTCTAGCCATTTTTCTTCTGCTTCTGACTGGACAGGATCCAGGCCCATAGAAGTCACCACAAGAAGGACGCTCCAGACTAGGACAGCAGCTACACACACTATATCTGCCACACCAGCTTATGCAAATTGAGTCACTGACAAGGATTATCTTATAAAAGAATAAAAAGTTTCCTTTTAGAGTACAAGAAAGGATATGCAAATGAAGGAAGAATTGCTAGGAGATGCATGTGTGTGGAGTTATGGCTTTCAAAACGTTCAAAAGAGCCTTGGGCTGTCCTCTGAGGGGCTGCTGCCCTCATAGAGAAGACGTGAGTCCTACAGAGGAAGAACAACGTCCCTCAGCCCTCAGCAGCATTCCAGCACTTTCCTGGAAGTGAATCGACAGAACATAGCCTAGCTGCTGGCCTTGATACTGTTTCTGCTTATGGCAAGGAAGGAGCTACAGTTGGAGCAGCTGAGTCAGAGGGTCAGGGGCCCGGCTTAGCTGGTAGAGTGCTTGCCCAGCGCACATCGAACCCTAGGCTCGTTCCCAGCACTGTGTAACAGGGCATAGCCACACACTGCTGTAACTCCAGCTCTTTCCTCAGGAAGGCCAGGAGTTCATAGTCATATACAAGTACATGATAGGTTTAGGGACAGACTGGGCTGCATGAAGCCCTGTCTAAAGAATTGTGTCACCTTAATATGAATTATCACACAGGAAGCTGCCTGTGACCATCAGTGTAGTAATAACAGGGTTCTTTCCTTTTACGTAGAAAATGCTCGCGGAGTCCAGCAGGTGCACCCCACACTCCAGGGCCCTGGGTACAAGGGAACATGACAGAAAGCAGGTGAAGCTTAGGGACATGGAGATAGACACCGGGACAAATGTTCCATCACAAGAAAGGAGCTAATCTGTAAAAAGTGGGGAGCAGAGTGCTGATTGGTGAGCATTCCATTTTGAGATTTTTTTCCTCTGAAGAGTAATACACTTTAGGGAGAAGGAGTCGATCATCCCACTGTTGTGTATTGGTGAGGCCCACGCGTCTCCTCTGTGACATAACTGCCCTGCCCCATCCTCCCCACACAGTTACTGGTGAGGCCCACGCACCACCTCTGTGACATAACTGCCTCCCTCCCCGCCTCCAGTTACTGGTGAAGCCCATGTGCTGCCTCTATGACATAACTACCCCCCCCCCAGTCATTTTCTTTCTGCCTTTATATTCCTGGAGGTATAGCTAATATTCTGGGGAAATATAACGCTTTCTGGGATGGCCATTCCTGGTTGTCAGTGTGAATGTATCTGGAATCAACTAAAAATGCCAGCTGCCGGGAACCCCTGAGAGGAAGTACCTGAAGCATTAGAGACACCCTAACTGTGGACAACACAACCTGGTGGCATCCCAGGGAGCACACAGTCAGACACTTACATTTGGCCACTTGCCCTCACTTTCCTGGCTGAGGTCATCAATCCTGCTGCTGCAAAAGTCCTTTACCACCGTCATCAGCTTCCAATGCAGGCTCAACACCAGCGGCTCTGCAGAAGCCCTCCAGGCCTTCAGCACCAGCTCGGGGCTGTGGGGACATCAGCCTTGTGGACTGGGCAGGAGCAACTGGAGTCCTGACCTCTCCAGTGTGAGAGAGTCATTGATGGACTCAAGACTACATCCAGTGAACACCAAGATGTGTGTGTGTGTGTGCGTGCGCGCGCGCACTTTTGGTGCGTACAGAGATCAGGAGATGGGGTAGGATCCCCAACAACTGGAGTTACAGATAGTTATGAGCTGCCATGTAGATGCTGGGAACCAAACTCAGGTCCTCTATAAGGACACCCGGGATTCTTAACTGCTGACCTGTCTCTCCATGCTCAATATTCCAATTTTTAAAAAAAACGTAAAACTCACTCTGCTTTTTAAAATCTGCACCCTAAGTGAATCTTGTTTGCTCTCTCTCCGCCTTATTTGAGGACATCTTCACATTCTGCACTTAACCAAGGTGCTGTACAATCTACCAGCATTCTGAATTTATAAGGCACTTTACAATTAGTTCTGTACCCAATGACTCCATTATGTTCTGAGTCTCATAAAGGCCCAGAGGAACCTGTGTACAGCAGGCTCTGCTGGTCCTCAATCTACCATGTACTATGTATGGTTAGTGGCTGAAGTGGTGACACACAGCTGGAGGACCCCATAGCCACGTGAAACATGCCTGACCCTAAAGCTAAAGTTGTTTGGTTTTACAGAAACCCTTCAAGAACAGCCTTCCTCACTCATGCTCCTATTTCTCCAGCCACAGTTAGACCTGTCTGGAATCTGCCTGCACAGCTAACTTCTCAAGTATACAGAGCAAAGACAGGAATGTATCATCTTGGATATTAAAAGTGCCCAGAGGCAGCTCCAGACTTCCGTTACTGCAAGACACCAACACACACATTTTATCTGGTTGCCATAGAGCTGAGATGCACTCAGGCTTTGATAAATGCCCACAGGGAAAATCCTCACCCAAGAAGAAAAGCATAATGGCCCAAGAGAGTGCTGAAGCCCATGGAGATGCTCAAGGCCTGGCCAATCGGAGATGTCTTAATGAAAGTGAGATGGAAGATGGACCAGTTGCCTCCGGAGCACAAACTGATTACATAAAGTTGTAGATGAGGCAAGAAGCAATGGAGATTTTCAGTCTGTGTTTTTTCTTTCTGGTGGATAAAGCTGCTGCCTTCATTACTTCAGAGCTGGACCTGATGTCTGAGCCTTTGGGTGCTGGCTCTTCATCCCATCTCCCTCCCTCTGTGCCCCCTCCCTGATCCTCCATACATACATCTTTCTTTTCTTTTTTTTTTTTTTTTTTTTTGGTCTCTTTCCTGTTCAGTGTTACCTGAGGCTTTGTGGCTCCTCGGATGTTACTGTTTCCCTTTGGGTGGCTGTATTTTGAGGCCTCTGTAGGTACATCCCCTGCCAGCGCTCTCGTCAGGCTTTTCTCTTTCATCCTTGTACCTGCTGCCATTTGCTGGTTCCTGCCTTGTGGGGACTATGAGAGGGAGGGGAGTTCTCTCCAGATAGAGATATCCAGAGCTAAGGTTTTCTCGGGGTATATTTTTTTAACCTTAAGGGTCTTTGTGTCTACATTATCGCTTCTTATTTTGTGCTTATAGGACATTTTAGTGTGTATAAGCATGTACATCTCTACATCTATATATATTTCTCATGCTTTTTCTTTGGCACATTTTCTTTGGCTTGTTTTTATTATTATTATTATTATTATTATTATTATTATTATTATTATTATT
>OU015752.1:44429719-44445837 GCA_907169655.1 Acomys percivali | reverse complement strand
TTATTATTATTATTATTATTATTATTATTATTATTATTATTATTATTATTTCCTGTTTGCTTTCAAAGGAGAGACAGAAAGGATGTGGATTCAGATGGGAGGTGGAAGAATATCAGAGATGAGGAAGGAGAAACTGTAGTCAGAACACATTGTATGAAAAAAAATCTATTTTCAATAAAAGAAACAAAACTTTAAAAGACAAAAAGGTTCATGTTCCAGGACCCTCACAAGCCTTCAGGAAGAGTCTGAACAGATGCCTTCTAGACATTTTCCCTGATTGTTTTTATTATCTCTTACAAACAGTTTATAAGGTTGAATACCTATTTTCCCAGTTTACTTTCCTGGTCCTATGATAAGACATCATGGCAAAAGGAACTTAAGAGAGAAAGTGTTAATTGGGCTCACAATTTCAGGCCATAGTTTCCCACTGTGGGGAAATCAGGGTGGCAGGAACTTAAAGTAGTTAGTCACATCCACGGTCAAAATCAGAGAACAATGAATGAATGAATGAATGAATGAATGAATGAGTGTGTGAGTGAGTGCTAATACTTTCTCCACTCTCATACAATCCAGAATCCCCTTTCTATGGAACAGTCCCACTCATAGTTGGCAAGTCAGTCCTACAGTTAAAGTAATACCCCACAGACACGCCCACAGGACACCCTGATCTAAATAATCTCTCATGCATGAGACTCCATTGCAGTCCCAGGTGATTCAAGATTATATCAAGGTGACAAATGAGACTAACCATCACACTGCACCACTTTTCCCTGCCCCCTATTTTTTTTTAACTCTGTAAATTGCAAGGTTCAAGTGTCACTTGCAATAACTGATTACATTAAACCCTAAAACCTTCCTGAAGATGACACCAGGTACCCCATCCTGCTATCCTAAGATCTGACATAAGTGTGAACATTGATTATCAGTGACAAAACTATTTGCTCAACTATGTTCATAGCAGCTTTTTTCATAATAGCCAGAAACTGGAAAAAACGCAGATGTCCCTCCATTTGAGAATGGATAAAGAAACTGGTACATTTACATAATGGAATACTACTCAGCTATTAAAAACAAGGAAATCCTGAAATTTGTAGGCAAAAGGATGGAACTAGAAAACACCATCCTGAGTGATGTTACCCAGACCACAAAGACACGCATGGCATATCCTCACTTATAAGTGGATATCAGTCATATACTACAGGATAACCAAGCAACATCCACAGACCCAAAGAAGCTAAATAACAGAGAGGGGGCTCAAGGGAGGATGCTTAAATCCCACTAAGAGGGGGAAATAAATTAGACATCAGAAGTGGAGGAAAGAGGGAACTAGGTAAAAGAGGGGGTGGAGAAGGGAATGGGTGTTGGGGACTCAGGTGTGGGAAGAGTGGGTTGGGGTTGAGAGGGTTGGGAGAAAGAAGGGGAAATCAGTGTTTGGGCACCTCTGGGACAACTGGAGACCTGGCTTGGGGAGGCTCCTGGGAAGATATGGGGGTGACCCTATCAGCAGGGGACACGGAGTCTGAAGTGGCCACATCTTGCAGCCAGATAGGACTTCTAGTGGAGGGAGGAGCACACCAATCCACCTACAGAACCCTCGACCCAAAATTTGTCCTGCCTACAAGATGTGCAGGAATAAAGACGGAACATAGCTTGAGGGAACGGCCAACAAATGACTGGCCCAACTTGAGACCCACCCCATGGAAGAGACCCAACCCCTGACATGTTAATGATACTCTGCTATCCTTGCAGACAGGAGCCTAGCATAGCTGTCATCTGTGAGGCTTCATCCAGCAGATAATGGAAACAGATGCTGAGACCCACAGCCAAACATTAGGCAGAACTCAGAGAGTCTTGTGAAAGAGTTAGAGGAAGGATCAGGGAGCTGGAGGGGTCAAGGACACCACAAGAAGACCTACATAGCCAACTAACCTTGGCCATGGGGGCTCATAGAGGCTGAACCATCAACCAAAGAATATGCATGGACTGGTCCTAGGCCCCCTACATATATGAAGTTGATGGGATGCTTGGACCTCAAGTGGGTTCTCTAACAATTGGAGCGAGGGCTGTCTCTGAGTTGGACTCTATTGCCTTCCTCTAGTAGGGCTTGGTTGGTATGGGCGGTGGGGGCAGGGGCTATGAGAGAAGTGGATAGGAGGATGGGACTGGGAGGAGAGGGAGTGAGGTTACAGTTGAGATATAAATGAACAAATAAATAAATTTAATGAAAAAAAAAAAAAAAACCTCAGAATCCTAATAAGATTACATGGACTGTGGGTCTCTGTACTTGCAAGTAAGTCAGGGGTTTCAAAGATCTTATAACAAGAGAACTCTTTGAACTGACTTTGGTCTATAAATGACAACTAAGCTAACTTTAAAGATGGATAGTTCATGACAGGTGCAAGGACCATAACACAGAGGTAGATGAAACTGACAGAGCCCTCGGGGCAGGAGAGAAAAGAAGAGCCATAGGAGAAGCTTTTCAAGGAGATGAGGGACAGTACTCCCGATGTGTGGAGAAGATCAAGTTAGACAGGCAGGGGCAAACACTGATTCAGGAGACACTAAGAAATGATTCTAGAGTGAATGACACTAGGAGTTCAAGAGCAGGAATGTAGCATTACTCAAATCAGTGTAGAAGTTTCATCCAGAAGAGTGGAAGTCGGCAGAAAAGCAAATATAAGAAAGAGTAAACCCAAGACACACCTGTAAACAACCTTTATAAAGAACCTCTGGCAAGACAAAAATGAGAGAAGAAATGCTACTGCTACACAGGCTTGGCGAAGAGCCCAAGAGAGAGTTTTGAGTTCATTTTGTCACTATTAAAAGAAAGTGCTATCGTTTTGCTTCTTGGCTGGTGTTCCAGTTTCCTTTCTATTGCTGCGACAAACACAATTACCAAAAGCAACTTCAGGGAAGAAAGATCATTTGGCACATACCTCCAAGTCACAGTGCACCATTGAGGTAAACCAGGACAAGGACTTGAAGAAGAAACCATGGAGGAATGCCGCTTGCTGGCTCTTACTCAGGCTCATGTTTAGCTAATTGTCTTATACAGCTGAGAACTGTCCTCGGGTGACGGTGCTGCCCACGATGCATCGATTAGCAATCAAGACCATCCCTCAAAGACTTGATCTGGGCAGTCCCTGAGTTGAGACTCCACCCCCAGATGACTCTAGTTGTGTCAAGTTGACAGATTAAAGAAAACTAAGACAGGCAGACAAACATGGCTCCTCTAGGGTAGGGAACAAGTGAATCCCAGAGTGAGTGAAGTCCTGTGTATGTGCACTGTTGTCATGGTCGTGGCCATGTTGAGGACCTCAATGCTTTCACCCTATGGGAGTGGCCAAGCCTCCCTGGGATGAGGTTTAGAGGGATTTTGAAAGCTTTCCATTGGGAACAGTGTATGCAAAGCCGAGCAGCTGCTGCTTCTTCCTCCTGTAAGTTTATAGATGGAGTCTGCTCACCCATGGAGACCTCCTACCCAGACTAATTTACCCCTCACCCCTGTGTCATTCATAATAAACTCACTGAAGTCCTGAGTTTTTGCATGGTTCCTACACAGGCTGCCTGACCTTAGCTGTCCTGTGCATGTGTCTGTATGTCACTCCTTTCTTTATCCTGTCACCACCCCTAGTCTGGGTTCTGCCTGAGACAGCACTCTAGCTTCTCATCTTGCCTACTGGGTTCATACTTCTAGAATTTTCAGGATTTCATCAAAATTTCTCTAAGTTAAATGATACCTGAAAAACAAGTTTGTTTTTTCTCCAAGTTACCTACCAACAATGAGCATTGAGTATTTATATCCCCTCTCCTGTTTTACTCTCAAGAGTTTGCAGCTGAACGTTCGTGACTATTCAATCAGTGCAGGCTGGTGGGTGGGAAATTAGATGTCATTTCATGATGCCTTTGAGAATCATATTTTCTCCTTCAAAAATTCAATAAACACCCCACAGCACTAGCCATCTTTGATTTTAAGTTCAAATCAGAGAGCTGCTACAAAGTACATATGAGGAAGGAATGCACAAAATTCCTTGATTATTTATTTTCTTGGTTTTATGCCATTATTTCAATTCTCATAATCCTTCAAATGATGACTTGGTGGAATGTTTCAGTTCCAAAGTCAATGAAAATGATTGTAATATCTGACTATAAATAATATCTGACTATAAAAAATCTACTATAAAAAGGAGATGGCTACACTTGCCCCTGACCAAGTAATTGGTTGAGAACTTGGGCATCAAAATAATTGGTTATAAAAATGTTTTGATGAGGCTGACAAGATCCTTGGAGAGTGCAAGAACCTCAGCTCATTTCCCAATGTCTTCTTTAAATTTCTAAAATGCTGGGCCAGGTGGTGCAGGCTCATAATCCCAGTTATGGAGAAGCATAGGCACCCAGTCAATCAAAGCAGAACTGCCCTGCCTGGGCTTCTCCATCTGCCATGTCCTAGAATGGAGCCTGGGTTTCTCTGCATTCACCCAACCACACATGCATTGAGATCCACCTCCCTCTGTAAAGCCTGCCTTGCAAGTTGGACCCCTTCCTTCTAGATGGACTTTGATTTTTTTTGGGGGGGGAAGGCATTTTTTCTGTATTGCTATAGCCACTCACACATTCACACAGGAGCCTTTAACACATACAGGGCTCATTAATGTGCCACACACAGTGTCAGCCCCTTCACAGGTGTTCAGGAATATTCATTAATAAGTTCTTCCCACTTGCCCTTCAGCCTTCCCTGTTAGAAAATTTCAGGAAAATGTTGCCTGATTGTACTTCTCCAGTCAATGAGAATGGAGTCTTCAAGACAAAAATCCATCTATCGTCTCATTGTCAGGCCACATATCAAGCCCATCTGTGCCTATACCACAGACAGCTTGAGTCACATCTGTTAGCCACGCACATTAATGGGACTCTGTAGCCACATATCCATCAGAATCAGTAAGGCAGTGAAACTAATTTAATACACCACAATCACTATCCAAAGCCCGCTAACAATGAAACCCTGAGATATGTTCTGGCCTCAGTTAATTCCTTTCTGTTAACTTGGAAACCATCCATTGCTATTGTCTCATAAGAACTAAGGCAGCCCAGAATACCCAAGGAGTGGCTGGTTAAATATTTATTTGATGATGGCCCCACACTCTCATTTAATTTTATCTTTAAACAGACTTATAAAATCTATACATTTTGGCCACATCTCCGTTCCTTCCTTTCTAGGAACACATCATTTATCTGCCTCTGAAAAGAGTAATTTATTCTAAAGATATGAGGTGATTTTCCTTGCAATCCCCAGAAGGACAATTTCATCCTGATTATATTTTCAACAAATTTAATTTTTAACTTTCATGTTTAGGTTAAACCACCCCCCTGCCATTTTCATTGAAATGTTTGCTTTAGCAAACATTGCTGATATGAGTATTAAGATGGAAACATTGTTGGAGAAAACTTTATCCAATACTATGGCTTGATTAACTAGCAAATGATTCTCTATCAGCAGCACCATCCTTCTTGATAGATGAGGTAATATCGCTGCAAGAGCATATGGCATCCATCAACATACGAAATGGAAATCTAAACACTGGCCCAACATCTGAGCCTGGAGATCATCTGGCGAGGAGCTCATGAATATATGTATGACTTCACAAGCAAGAACTTTGGAGATGCGCTTTCTGTCAGAAAATCCTCACAAAGTGACTCAAACAGAAACCTGACTGGTGATTTTAAGAGACTTCATTGGTTTTTAGGGCTTTCCATTGTTAGATCAATAACCTGCTCTGTGTTTTGTATATATAAGGAATTTGATGAAGATAATATATAGTGAGGAAAACTTAAGAAGTAGTGGAATATAAAACAATCCAAAATTCAAGATTGGGTGGTCAGAGCTCAATGGGTAGACCATGTGGCAAAGCTAGTCACAGGGAGTGACTAGCTAAGCACTGATTAAATAACTCAAACTCATAAATACTGAGAAAGGTGGAGTGGCCTGTCTATTTTAAAGTATTGAAGAATGAGCGTATTAGCTTTTAAGCCTTAAAAACTTGACTGTTTCCCCAAATTCAAAACAAACTCATAAAGACAAAATGGAAACCAAAACTAACATCATAACACCCCTACCAGAAATGGAACTAAATAAATTTCATTAATGTGTTAGTCTGTCTTATTAATGGAAAGATCTGTTTTGACTCCAGGTTTCAGTTAATTTGCTTCTTGGTCACATGTATTTGGGCAGAGCAGCTGAGCACTGAGAGTGTGACACTTAGGGAAAACTTCATTCAGTTCCAGGCAGACTGGAGGAAGAGAAGGGAGAGGTTGAGCAACTGGCATATGCTCAAAGGTCCCAACCCTGGGGACTCCAACATGACACTGCCTCCTCAAGAGTCTTTCAGTTTTAAACAGCACTACCAGCTAGAGATGTTGACACGGAGCCCATGGGAGAGGCATTTTCATTGCACGACTTGATGTAGTTATATTTAGTTATAGCAGCGGCGTATGATAGGAAAATTATATTTCCCCAGACACTACATAGTAAATCACTTTTAGGCGTAGGATATGAAAAGCAGACCTGCCTACCAATATCCCTTCCACTGTGGTGGCACCTCTTACTTGTTAATAAAAACATGTTATCTGTTTTATGATTCTCTTTCAAATGTTCTCAACAAGAGGTTTAAAATTATACATGAGCTAATGTGAAGTCATTAGAAAGTAAACTTGAGTCAGTGCTTGGGAGGCAGAGATGGGTTGATCTCTGTGAGTTCAAGGCCAGCCTAGTCTACAAAGCAAGTTCCAGGACAGCAGAGGCTACACAGAAAAACCCTGTCTCAAAAAACCAAACCAAGTTTTTTTCCAAGATGGCGGCAAGCAGTGTGGACCGTGTTTGGAAGCTCCAGTGAACAGTTCGGGGAATTGCACAGATTTCTGAGCCAGGAACACCAGGATCCCGACACCACGGCAGCAGGAGTGCTCCACGGTTCGGAAGGACCAGGGTGCGGAGGACCTGCGTGCCCCTACACACGGGAGGAGTGCGGATTTTCTCGGATCAGAGCAGCGGCGGCACAGGCGGCGTCAGCAACACCAGCAGCAGCGACTGAGGTTTGCAGCTCAGAGCCATCCAGTGGAGGCGGTTAGTGTGGTGGCCGGGAGAGGGGACACTGGACAGGATTTGGGTCGCGTGGTGCTTTGTGACCCAAGCTGGACACGGCGGACAGTTCAGCCCCAGAGTCCCGGGTACAGCTCAGGGTGCAGTACTGTGGAGACACTGATTCAGCGCAGCGGGCAATTCTGCCCAAGACAACAGTTTAGCGGAGCCACGGCTCCCCTGCTGTGACACAGGCTAGGCGGAGCACTCAGTTCCGCCCCAGGCCCATCTCTGCACAGCAGCAGTTCACCTGCTGTGACGCAGGCTGGGCGGAGCACTCAGTTTCACCCTAGGCCCATCTCTGCACAGCAGCAGTTCACCGGCTGTGACACAGGCTGGGTGGAGCACTCAGTTCCACCCCAGGCCTGTCTCGGCACAGCCACAGTTCACCTGCTGTGACGCAAGCTGGGCGGTAGCGCTCAGGTCCACCGAAGGACCACCTCAGTGCAGCCAGTTCACCTGCTGTGACACAGGCTGGGCGGTAGCGCTCAGTTCCTCCCAAGGCACCACCTCAGTGCAGCCAGTTCACCGGCTGTGACACAGGCTGGGCGGAGCGCTCAGTCCCACCAGAGGCGCTAGCACACATCAACGAGCAGTTCTGCTCAAGACATTAGCTCTCCTCAGAGGGCAGTTTTAGGGCGCTGACGCAGGCTGAGGTCAGCGCGCAGATTCAGCCCAGAGGCCCTAGCTGGACTTGCCGGGCGGATTAGGCCCAGGGATTCTTCCTGAGCTGTGCACACGGGCTCGGCGGCCCCAAGACTCTGGCTGGACTATGCGCGCAGTGTAGGCCTGGAGGCCCGGGCTGAATTCAGCATGCAGTGTGGGTCCATAGTGTCTGGCTGAGCTCGGAGCACAATTCTGCCCCAGAGACTCGGGTGGAGCTCGGCGTGCAGCTTGGGGCCACAGTCCCTAACCGTGCTTGGCGGACAGATTGGGCCCAGAGTCTCTAGTAGAGCCTTTGGCACAGTCCCGGCTCTAAGACTCTGGTTGGACACAGTGTGCAGTTTGAATCCAGAATTCCTGGCTGAGCTGCGCGGATGTTTCGGGCATGAGTCAATAACTGACCACAGAAAGCAGTTTGGCCAAACACCCCTGGCTGAGCTTGGTGCGCAGTCCTAGCCCGAAAATTCTGGCTGGACCCTGTGTGCATTTTGAGCCCAGAATTCCTAGCTAAGCTCGGCGGACGGTTCAGACCCTGAGATACTAGCTGAGCTCGGACGGCGGTTAGGGACTGGTTTCCCTGGCTGGACCTGGCAGGGAACCCAGAGGGCTGTGGATACCTTGGCCTGACCCAACGCTCATCCAGAGACCCAGAAAGATTGCAGGACCCACAGCACAGGAGAGCTGAGGATCACTGGCTGTGAGAGCCCAGGACGCCAGGGCTAACCTCCTGACAGCCACAGCAGTGAAACGTAAGAGCTTCCAACCTACGGAAACCGTGAGAAAACAAGTGAATCTATCATCAGACTCCCTCCATCCAACTCGGGAATCTACCCAACGAAAACAAAGCCGGCAAGATGTCTAAAGGACAGCGTAAAAGCATACGCAAAAAACCTCAAAACAACATGGCGTCTCCAGTTTCCAGCTATCCAAAAGAAAACAACCCAGAGAGCTCAAATACAACGGAAATACAAGAAAATGACCTCAAATCCTTAATAAGGAGCATATTAATGGAGGAAACAAATAAAATTCGTAATCAAATACAGGAAGATGCAGCAAAACAGGTGAGAGACATAAAAGAAGCACATAGAGTGGAACTGGAAAAATTTAAGGAAAATGCAAATAACCAGATGGAAGAAATAATTAAAACGGTTCAAGCTCTGAAGACCTATAAAGAGGCAATGGAAGAAACTCAGGAATATACAAAAAATGAGGTGAAAGAAATAAAAAAATCAGTTCAAGATATGAAGACAAAAATGGATTCAATGAGAAACACACAGACAGAAGAAAAACAAGAACGTGAAACCTCAGAGAAGAAGGCGAGCAACACAGAGGTGAGCCTTTCTAACAGAATCCAAGAGACGGAAGAACGAATTTCAGGTCTAGAAGATACAATCACAGATCTTGAAGCAACCATTAAAGATAATGCCAAATCTGGAAAACTCCTGACACAAAACATCCAAGAAATTCAGGACACCATGAAAAGAAAAAATCTGAGGATAATAGGCATTGAAGAAAGAGAAGATATCAGACTCCAAGGCCCAGAAATTATTCTCAACAAAATTATAGAAGAAAATTTCCCCAACCTAAAGAAAGAGATACCTATAAACATACAAGAGGCCTACAGAACACCAAATAGAATTGACCAGAAAAGGAAAACTGCCCGTCACATAATAATCAAAACACAAAACATACAGAACAAAGAAAAAATATTAAAAGCTGCAAGGGAAAAGGGCCAAATAACATTCAATGGCAAACCTATCAGAATTACACCAGACTTCTCAGCAGAGACCATAAAAGCCAGAAGAGCCTGGACAGAGATCCTGCAAACCCTGAGAGACCACAGATGCCAGGCCAGACTACTTTACCCAGCAAAACTATCAATAAACATTGATGGAGAAAACAAAATATTCCATGACAAAAACAAATTCAAACAGTACCTATCCACAAATCCAGCTTTACAGAAGGTACTAGAAGGAAAACTCCATCCCAAAGGGTCAAGCTACAACCAAAACTACTCAGGAAATAGGTAATTATACCATAGCAAAAACACAACTACACAAACACTCGATTGGAAACAACATCAAAATTAAGACTCTTAACAGTCACTGGTCGTTAATATCTCTCAACATCAATGGTCTTAATTCTCCAATAAAAAGACATAGACTATCTGAATGGGTGCATAAACAAGATCCAACATTCTTCTGCATTCAAGAAACACATCTCACCTATAATGATAGGCATTACCTCAGGGTAAAAGGTTGGAAAAAAATATTCCAAGCAAATGGTCACAAGAAGCAAGCAGGCGTAGCCATTTTAATATCAAACAAGATAGACTTTCAACCAAAATTAATCAAAAGGGATGCAGAAGGACACTTCATACTCATCAAAGGTAAAGCCAACCAAGATGACATCACAATTCTGAACATCTATGCTCCCAATACAAGGGCACCCACATTTATAAAAGATCTGCTAAAAAAACTTAAACCACACATCGATCACCACACAATAATAGTGGGAGACTTCAACACCCCACTCTCACTGAAGGATAAGTCATTGAAACAGAAACTTAGCCGTGAAATAACATCATTAACCAATGCCATGGGTCAAATGGATCTAACAGATATCCATAGAACCTTTCACCCAAACAAGAAAGAATATACCTTCTTCTCCGCACCCCATGGAACCTTCTCCAAAATTGATCACATCGTAGGTCACAAAGCAGGCCTCAACAGATACAAGAGGATTGAAATAATACCTTGTATCCTATCAGATCACCATGCTCTTAGGCTGCAATTCAACAACAACAGAAACAACAAAAAGCCTACACGTACGTGGAAACTAAACAACTCTCTGCTAAATGACACATGGGTCAGGGAAGAAATAAAGAAAGAAATCAAGGAGTTTCTGAAATTCAATGATAATGAGGGAACAACATACCCAAATTTGTGGGATACATTGAAAGCAGTGTTAAGAGGAAAACTCATAGCACTAAGTGCCTTTAAAAAGAAATTGGAAACATCGCACATAAGCAACTTAACAAAACAGCTGGAAGCCCTAGAAAAAAAGGAAGCAGAAACACCCAAAAGGAGTAGACGTCTGGAAATAATCAAACTCAGGGCTGAAATTAACAAATTAGAAACTAAGAAAACAGTCCAAAGAATCAACAAAACCAAGAGCTGGTTCTTTGAGAAAATCAATAAGATAGACAGACCGTTAGCCAAACTAACTAAAAGGCAGAGAGACAGTATTGAAATCAACAGAATCAGAAATGAAAAGGGAGACATTACAACAGACACTGAAGAAATACAAAGAATCATAAGATCCTACTTTGAAGGCATATATGCCACAAAATTTGAAAACCTAAGGGAAATGGATGACTTTCTTGATCAATTTCACTTGCCTAAATTGAGTGAAGAACAGATAAACAAGCTAAATAGTCCCATTTCCCCTACAGAAATAGAAGCAATCATTGATAGTCTCCCAAGCAAAAAAAGCCCAGGGCCAGAAGGTTTCAGTGCAGAATTCTACCAGACCTTCAAAGGCGAGCTAATACCGATACTCTTCAAGCTACTCTAAAATATAGAATTGGATGGAACATTACCAAATTCATTCTATGAGGCCATAGTCATGTTGATACCTAAGCCTCACAAAGACTCAACAAAGAAAGAGAATTTCAGACCAATTTCTCTTATGAACATCGATGCAAAAATACTGAATAAAATTCTTGCAGAACGAATCCAAGAACACATAAAGGATATCATTCATCATGACCAAGTAGGCTTCATTCCAGGCATGCAGGGATGGTTTAATATACGGAAATCCATCAATGTAATCCACCATATAAACAAACTGAAAATAAAAAACCACATGATCATCTCTTTAGATGCAGAGAAAGCATTTGATAAAATCCAACACCCATTCATGTTTAAAGTTTTAGAGAGATCGGGGATACAAGGCACTTTCCTCAACATAATAAAGGCTATTTACAGCAAGCCAATAGCCAAAATTAAAGTAAATGGGGAGATACTCAAGGAAATTCCTCTAAAATCAGGAACAAGGCAAGGTTGCCCACTCTCTCCATATCTCTTCAATATAGTACTCGAAGTTCTAGCCAGAGCAATAAGACAACAAAAGGAGATCAAGGGTATCCAAATGGGAAAGGAGGAAGTCAAACTATCCCTATTTGCAGATGATATGATTGTGTACATAAGTGACCCTCAAAATTCCACCAGAGAACTCCTACAGCTGATAAATACTTTCAGCAATTTGGCTGGATACAAAATTAACTCCAAAAAGTCTGTAGCCTTCCTATACACAAATGACAAGCTTGCCGAGGAAGAAATTAGGAAAGCCACACCCTTCACATTAGCCACAAGCAATATAAAATATCTAGGAGTTACTTTAACTAAGCAAGTGAAGGACTTGTTTGAAAAAAATTTCAAAACTCTGAAGAAGGAGATTGAAGATGACATGAGAAGATGGAAGGATCTTCCTTGCTCATGGATAGGGAGAATTAACATAGTAAAAATGGCCATCCTACCAAAAGCAATCTACAGAATCAATGCAATCCCTATCAAAATACCTACACAATTTTTCAAAGACATTGATATTTCAATTCTGAACTTCATATGGAAAAACAAAAAACCCAGAATAGCAAAAACGATCTTGTACAATAAAAGGTGCTGTGGAGGAATCTCCATACCTGATTTCAAATTGTACTATAAAGCAATTGTAATTAAAACAGCATGGTACTGGCACAGCAACAGGCTGGTTGATCAGTGGAATCGAATTGAAGACCCAGATATGAATCCACACACATATGGTCACTTGATTTTTGATAAAGAAGCCAAATCCATTCAATGGAAAAAGGATAGCATCTTCAACAAATGGTGCTGGTCTAACTGGATGTCTATGTGTAAAAAAATGCAACTGGACCCATATTTGTCACCTTGCACAAAACTCAAATCCAAGTGGATTAAAGACCTCAACATAAAACCAGAGACACTAAGTCAGTTAGAAGAAAAAGTGGGGAAGAGCCTGGAACATATTGGCACAGGAGACAACTTCCTGAACAGAACACCAACAGCCCAGGCCTTAATGTCAACAATTAATAAATGGGACCTCATGAGGCTGAGAAGCTTCTGTAAGGCTAGAGACACGGTCAAGAGAACAAAGCGACAGCCTACAGACTGGGAAAAGATCTTCACCAACCCTACATCTGACAAAGGTCTAATATCCAAAATATATAAAGAACTCAAGAAATTAAACACCACCAAACCAAATAACCCAATTGAGAAATGGGGCTTGGAACTAAACAGAGAATTCTCAACAGAAGAATATCAAATGGCTGAGAAACACTTAAAGAAATGCTCAACCTCCTTAGTCATCAGGGAAATGCAAATCAAAACGACTCTGAGATTCCATCTTACACCCATCAGAATGGCTAAGATCAAAAACTCAAGCGACACCACATGCTGGAGAGGATGTGGGGAGAGAGGAACACTCCTTCATTGCTGGTGGGAATGCAAACTAGTACAACCACTTTGGAAATCTATCTGGTGCTATCTCAGAAAACTGGGAATAGGGCTTCCTCAAGACCCAGCTATTCCACTCCTTGGAATATACCCAGAAGATGCACCTGCACATTCTCATACAGTACATGAGCCCAGAACAAGCAGTTCCTTGTTGCCAATTGGAATGACACCCTTCCACCTAAAGTTCCCCAAATCTACCTACCATTTCCAAAATTGTTATCATTTCTCTTTTATTGTCAGCAAAAAGACTTAGATGGCTGCCTGTGACATCACCGCCATCCTCTGTTTTAAGTAAAGACATGGGTTTCTTTTTTTTTTAATTTATTCATATTATATCTAAATGGTTATCCCATCCCTTGTATCCTCCCATTCCTCCCTCCCTACCATTTTCCCCCTACTCCCCTCCCCTATGACTGTGACTGAGGGGGACCTCCTCCCCCTATATATGCTCATAGGGTATCAAGTCTCTTCTTGGTAGCCTGCTATCCTTCCTCTGAGTGCCACCAGGTCTCCCCATCCAGGGGGCATGGTCAAATATGCGGCACCAGAGTACATGTGAAAGAGACACAGGTTTCTTAACTGTATGTAACCTCTGCATACTGCACATTTTTATTTTTATTTTTACAGTTCTGGGGGTAGAAGCCAAGGTCTGCTACATGATGAACAAGCTTCGAGCTTCTGAGCTCACCCACCGCCACTTCTTTTTATATGAAAGCAAGATGTGCCCTTTTGAGACAAAGCTGTTTTAAGCTGTGCAACAGGCCAGTGCCTTGCTGCACAAGTGAGAGTGTTTCTCTTGGCAGGACACACCCAGCAACACCAGAGGCACTATTATTTTGGGTTTTGGTAAAGAGCAATCAAGGAGATCCTACATGGTAATTTAATCCCAGTGGTTATTTCCCCATCTCTGTAGACCACGCAGTCCTTACAGATGGACAAAAGTAAAATTGGAGGATGGGACCAGTGCACCACCATGATGTCATTTTTTAAAAGTAAGAATATGATATTTAAAAAATTATTTTATTATGTTTCTTTTTTAACATATACATTTATATTATTACACATAAACAAGATAAACTACATACAGCAGGAAGAACCATGAGACAATCATGAGTTATATGAATGTTACATTCATAGTGATTTGACTGTTTGTATTGTCAAACTTGAAGTAAACATCTTTCCTATCAGAACTGGACAGCTTCCAGGATAGCGTTGTAGAGAGCTTCTGGTCCGAATTGGTCCAGCATTTCAGTCTGTCCCACACAGGACTCCTTTTAAGCCTGGAATCTCTCAACATTTAGAAACTAGCTTGCTTAACCATTTTCCCCATTCTTGGGGGCCTCTTCAAAGGTATTAGACCCAACAAGGTAGAATATGACATTTTAAGCAACAGTGCCCATAAGGCAACATCTAGAGCACAATAAGAACAAATTCTCTCTCTTTTCTAAAAGATGGAGGAAAGGAGTGATGTGGGGAAGAAGGCAGAGGAGGGAGAAAAGAATCTGGCTATAAAAAGAATTACGGCAAGATCTTTAAGTTGTCTGGATCTTGGCTTTCTTATGTGAAATAGATCGCTGGAGGGATATAAAAGATAACCATTAGCAACAAAGTAGAAAGTACAGCCTCAAATCTCCCATATTGGGCATGTTTAAGACTTCAAAGGCAGAAGAAGACAGTATAATGGATGCTTGTATTAACTTCTCTATAGTTGCTGTAACAAATTGCCAGGAATGTAGTGACTCAAAATGGCAGAGGTACGTTTTCTTCTGTGAATATTACCGAGGGAGGAATAGAGATACAAAGTGAGGGTCACGGATAGAAGAACGTCAATATCATAAACTGCTATGCTTGCCCTGGGGGCTCAAGGCCAAGTGCATCTCTCACCACTTCCCAAATATAGTGGGCACTGAGTTCTTTGGCTCGTGGCCTGTCTCTCCATCCTTCTGGGTCATCAGGGCCTTCACCTCTGCACCCCACACCATAGCCCCATGCTCCAGTGTGCCTGGGACTTCTCATGCTGCCTCTGCCTCAAGCCTTTCTGATGCCACCTAGAGCTCACTCAGAAAATCTAAATGATCTGTTCCCCATCTTAAGACCCCTTTCACCATCACATCAACCGAGGTGCTTTTCTAAAGTGGTGCAGTGCTTATAAGTTGAAGGGATACAGCTCTGATGTCTGGGAGAATATGCCTGCACTTCAGTAATTACACAAACTAGGTATTAAAAAGAAAATCTTCTATCTCATGTCTAGTGATAAACCTATAATTACTTCTTCACAGAGACTGAACGACCAACCAAAGGTCATTCATGTGCTAGTCCTAGTCTCCCTGCACAAATGTAGCAGGTGTTCAGCTTGGTCTGCATGTGAGTCCCCAAAAAAACTTGAGTAAGGAACCCTCTCTGACTTTCATGCCTCCCTTTGGATCCCATCCCCATAACAGGGCTGCCTTGTCTGGCCTCAGTGGGAGAGGATGCACCTACCTACATCAAGGGAATATTCCAGGGTGGGTTGGTACCCAGGGGGGACCTCCCATTTCTCTGAGGAGAAGAAGAGGGGAGACCAGGGAAAGAGGCATATGAGAGGGGACTGGTAGGATATGTTACTTTGATCAGGATGCAAAGTGAATAAATACATTAATTAGTGGAAGAGAAAGATCTACAATTAGTGCAAAGAGACAGGTGAAGACACTGTTGTGTTTGTCCAGACTCTATTTACCCTTCATACAGGGCTCAAATGTGGTGTGTGTGTGTGTGTGTGTGTGTGTGTGTGTGTGTGTGTGTGTGTG
>OU015752.1:44411887-44429709 GCA_907169655.1 Acomys percivali | reverse complement strand
GTGTGTGTGTGTGTGTGTGTGTGTGTGTGTGTGTGTGTGTGTGTGCTATCTAAAAAGACATGCTCTGCTTTTTGCTATCATGCATGGCATAAGTTATACTGCAGACAGCACAGAACTTTCATGCCAGACTGTATACAATGGCACCATTGAAGATCTGTGTCAGTGCAAACAAACAGCACACTATGGTCTTTATCCCCTACTCTGGGAGTGTGCTCTTATGTTCAAGTCAGAGTTTAGAAGAGAATAAGGCATCACATCTGTTGGTTTCTCCTGCAATAATTGCCTTTTTTAGGATTCTGCATATGAGAAATACTTCTGCAGTCATCAGCAGGGGAACATGGTAATATTTTCGTTACCTGAATGGGATCTCAGATGGAAAATCAATGGCACTGCTTAAAATGACAGCATTTTATGCTGCTGCCCGAGCTTAAAGACTAATCCTTTCCCAAGTATCTATATGTGAGCTAAAAAGATGAAATCGTAATCTCTGACCAGTGGCTGCATGGCATGCTGAGGTCAGCAGCATATTAATCTCGAGAGGACAAAGCCTTGCTTTGTGATAGTGCCTTGGATTTCTGCCTTTCCCACTGGAATCTGTATTCCTTTTATATCTACTAAAAAAGTTGTCTCAAAGAAGACACACCCAATATGCAGTTTGCAGTTAAAGGATGCTATTGGAGACCTCCACATTAAGTGGATTAAGCCAGTCTCAGACAAACAAACACGTGGTTCCTAGATGTTAATAGATTATATATATATATATATATATCCATATGTGACATGAAAGGAGAGATGATACTTCTCAGGGACAAAGGACTAATTGGAGGGAGAGAAAGGACAGAACAGAGCTGTGAGGAGAAGAAACACCCAAGGTATAATACATACATGTTTGAAACTTTAAATAAATAAGTAAACAGGCTTCTTATAGAGGGCCACATTTCTTTTTTGTAACTTTTTGGATTGTCTGTGGGGAGGGGATATTTTGAAATGGCCCATCTGTCCCTGGAAATATCCCTAGAGAAAGATACTTTAAGCAGAACGATAGAGAAATAGGGGGACAAATGTCAAGAGATCCAGGCATCAAGGCACATGAGAGAAGGACCCACCCACTGAAGGGCCAGACAGCTGTCGTTTAAGATGGTGAGAATGCTGGACATTCCAAAACAAACTAAGTTTTGCATGTAGTTTGCTAAATACTCTAAAAGACACTAATGTAAACATTACCTCTATCTTTCAAGGGAATGACTGTGTTTATTAAGACAACAAAACAAATTTCTGATATCTAAGAGGAAGCCCTAAGAATACAACATATGGGGAGAACAGTGCAAGTAAAACTGACTTCAACTCCACATTTAAGATATGGAGGTAAATAAGTATTGGTACTGTATGCTGTAAAAAGAGGATGAGATGGAGCAAAGGGAGATGAAGATGTGCTGTTTTATGGATAAGTCTCCCTTTGCAGGTGTGATTAGGAAGTAGCATCCTAAGCATGGCCCTTGCCAACATGACCCAGCAGCCAATCCTGTGAAGTTTTCCCTCTCCTGTTGGGAACAAAGCCTGCCTCATGATCACCTGCGGCGGTCACAGATACCATTTGTGACAAGAGCTTGGGGAGTGAAAATGACACAGGCACGCTGCCATCGCTGGAGGTCACAGGCCTACCTAGAGCCACCGACTTACTGATGGAACCAAGTTCCATTTCCCCTCATGGGTCAGGTGGAGGCAGGCAGCCTCCCAGGGCTATAGTCATTCTCCTCACACTGCTCCTTCCTACCTCACAGAACAGGCTGCCAGGCCCCTGTGTGCTGCCCTGGGGCTCTTTCTATGCCAGTGCAGAACTGCACCGGGGTAAATGTTCAGCTGGAGTTGGAAGGAGGTACAAAGCAGCCCTGGTTCGTTTGAAAAACGTGTTTTTACACCACAAAGTCATGAAAGACTAATAAGATAGCATTTTCAAAAGAGATTGCAGCATGGGCAGTTCTGTGTTAAAGGACAGTGGGTGCAGCAAAGGGGCAGGGAAGCATAGTAGAGACTAAGTGGGCCTTGGCTTCCTGTCCTGTCTGCCTCCTCTCAGTGTAATGTAGCATGGTTGACCAGGGGCTGGAGCAATAGATCAGCTGATAAAGTGCTAGTCTTGCAAAGATCCACCCCCTAGATCTTATCCAAAAATGCCAGCAGGCATGGCGTCCCATGCTTATGATTCTTATACTGAGGAGACAGAGACAGCAAGAGCCCTAGGGCTCACTAGCCAGTGGGTCTACCTACTTGGTGAGCTGCAGACCGAAGAGAGACCCTGTCTTAAAGTGCAAGGTGCGTGAGGAACAGTAGCTGGAGTTGTCCTCTCTGGCCTCCACCAGTATTTGCTGCTGCTCTCTGGATGTGTACATAGGTAAGGATTCATAGAGGAATGACAGACACCTAACAGATTTCTTCTCCATGCACAGAGCAGCTGCTTCAGAGCCCCAATCACCTGGCAGCCTGCCCCGAGTCCCCCTGGATGCCCCTCCCTATTCCCCGTATTTAGAAAAATAACAGAGACAGTTTGGTTTCAAATGCAGAGAGGAGAAACTTCTTCCTCAAGGTTAAAAGATAAAAAAGAAAATAAAATGATATGGTTTTCCCACTTAAAATGCTCTAAAGGTCAGTAATATATTTTTTGAACACTGCCAGAAAATTTAGCATGAAACTTTAAATCACCATTAAATCATGGCTGAGAATTCCTTTCCACTCCGCATCGGAGTGATGCATAGCCACAAAACGGGTGAGAAAAAGGCCCTCTCTGCTGTGTTCCAGGTAGTAGCAGGCACGGTGGTTTTCCAGGTCTCCACAGGCTGACAGCACCAGTTTGAAATGTCTAAAAAGAAATTACTTGAGAGTTCTTCACCCCTCTCCAAGAAATGTTTTTTTTTTAAACCACATGAAACTTTTGTTTTTGTAAGCCTTCTAAGCCTCGTTCCCAACAGCAGTATCTGAACTTCAGGCTCAGCGGTCTCCTCTTCCCACATCCTCCCACTGTCTTGGTTTGCTTTGGTGACTGTGATAAAGGTCCTGACCAATGGCAGCTTGAGGGAGAGAGGGGTTTATTTCTCTTACACTGTCTGGTCATGGACCCATATTTGAGAGAATATTTGTGACAGAAACTGAAACTGGGAGGTAGGAACTGAAGCAGATACCATAGAGGAACACTGCTAACCAGGCACTCCTGCCTAGGGGATGGAACCACTGCCAGTGGGCGGGGCCCTCCGATTTCCATTGGCAATGGAAATGTGCCGTAGAGATGGCTACTAGGCAAGGTGGAAGACTCCATTCATCACCTGAGGATCCCTCTCCCCAGTTGTGTCAAGTTGACAACTAAGATTAGCTGTGACACCCATCTAACAATTGAAGCCAAAGAAAAAGCCCCTACCCCACCTGCAAGTGACATTGACACTCTGAAGCAGCCAGTGCAACTCCCATGAGACCTGAAGTCAACATTTGATGAGACATAGTTGGTTTCCTTCAGGATGCAAACAGATTTTTGTAATGCAGGCAGACAGTGGCCAGAGATGGCATCACTATGAGCCACCTTTCTGACAGACACCTACCCCACTTCCAGGGCAGCAGGAAACAAATGACAAATTCTACATCTTTTATTGGAGAGGAGATTTAATTGTCTGTGGGATGGGCAAGCACTGAATGTCTTCCCCTACACTTGATCTCAAAAAGAGGGAAGAAGAAGTCACTAGAACCCCAAAAGACAATATGCGGAAGGTACCAGCTGCAGGAGCCACCCAAGGTGGGAGCCTAGGAGGGGTGGGAGCCTCCTGGTCTCATTTTCCCTGTTTCTCCTGGAATTTATTTCCTATTGCTGCCACAGCAAATCCTGAAACTGAACTAAAAATGATGTGTGGTTTAAAACAAATGTGAACTTCTTTAAATGTCTGAAGCTCAGAAGTCAGAGATGAGCCTCACAAGAGTGATTCCTTATGCAGCACTTGTGGGTGACTAGCCATCTTGCTCTTGTGGTCAGCACTGGCCAACCTGCTCTCACATCCTACTAGCCTTACCATTCCTGAGTCCAGCACAGCTGGGGCCTGAGAAAAGGCTTGCTGCAAAGGGAGATGGCTGCCTCTTGGGCATAAGAAGTTGCTCAGCAAATTGTTTTTACCCTTATGTCTTGTGGTGGTAAAGATGGAGGCTTGTCAGCCCAGTTGTAGATGAAACTTCTCAGGGAACACTCAACTGCAAGAGGCTTTGCCTTCCAAATGTCCTAACGCCAAGGACACTGGCAATGTTGACCCCATCAGATGCTGTCAAGTAAATTGAATTCCATTTCATTGAGGAAAGCAATGAAATAATTTCTTGTACACACGTCAGGAGCTCTGGGTACTCTATTAATTACAGTTCTTACAAAAGTCTCCTGTCAACTTCATAATTGTTACATTCCTGAAGGTTACACATTTGCTATCTGAATCAACTTAATTTTTGCTGACAACGTACAATGCACCTCATCCAATTAGCTGTTATGATTTGCATTCAATGCTTAATCCGTTGATGCATTATCTCTATATTAAGGTAGATGGGGGTTTCAAAGTTCTTTTACTGGAATAAAGCAAACAGAAAGCCCTGAAGTTCAAAACGGCATTTGCATTGCTGTGTTGATCTCATGGGTGACACTAACAAAATACCACAGACTGGGCAGCTCAAATGACTGACACTTATCTTCTCACAGTGGTGGTTACTGATGACAGTCCACATCCTGTTAGGATCCTTTCCTTGGTTCGCATACGGTCGTCACCACTACGGAATCCGTAAGCATGAATAGATTTGTCTGCTGTAGTCTGGAGGTGGGAAAATCCAAGAATAACGGGTTCACATTGGACAAAGGCCTTCTTATATGTAATCCAGGGCAAGAGGAGAAGAGACAGAAAAGAGAGGGGTGGAAAAGAGAGAAGAAGTGAAGAGAGGGAAGAAAAGAGAGATGGAGATACCAACAGACAGACGGACGGACAGATTTCACAACAAACCCACTCTCAAGCATCCCTTCTAGGACAATGGCATAAAAGCCTATGAATATGCTACCCTCCCTTTCAACACTGTCACCGTGGGAATGTGCTTCCAGTCATGCTAGGCACACATTCAGGTCACCAGCAGCTCCTTACAGGTCTGAGTCTACGTCACATCAGGGGCGCAGCTGTCAGTGCATGCACGCCTGAAGAGACAACTGAGCATTTAAGAGTATTTACTGGGCCGGGCGTGGTGGCGCACGCCTTTAATCCCAGCACTCGGGAGGCAGAGGCAGGCGGATCACTGTGAGTTCGAGGCCAGCCTGGTCTACAAAGCGAGTCTAGGACAGCCAAGGCTACATAGAGAGACCCTGTCTCAAAAAAAAAAAAAAAAAGAGTATTTACTGCCCTTCCAGATGGAGAGTTGATTCCTGGCACCCAAATCGTAGATTACAACCTTCTGTGACTCCAGTTGAAGGGGACCTGGCCTCTCCTCTGAACTTGCCAGGCCTCCACACACATATGGTGCACAGACACACTAAGGCATACATACATACACATTAAATTAAACAAATGCTTTTTAAAGGATTTCAACATACAGATTTTGGCGATACTATAAACAGAACTTCCATGGGAACATGGAATCTGAAATAACACACATTGAGATAATTTCATCCAAAGTGAAATTTATTATAAACAGTGGAAAAAAAGAATTTTTAATACCCAATATCAATTATGTGAAAATTGGATTTTTAATAAATGGATTGTCCAATTAATCTCAGATAATAAATGGAAAGGTATGAAAAAAAGAAAGGGGGTACTGGAGAGATAGCCCAAAGGTTAAGGACACTGACTGCTCTTCCAGAGGTCTGGAGTTCAATTCCTAGCAACCACATGGTGGCTCAGAACCATCTATAATGTGATCTGATGCCCTCTTCTGGTCTGTAGGTGTACATGCAGTCAGAGCACTGTATACATAATAAGTAAATAAATCTTTTTTAAAAGGTATGAAAATGTTTTAAAGAATATGACACAACCATCTTACAAGCTCTTCAAAGACAGTATAGTGCACTATCTGAAAAACTGCCTGATATTTGTTTCAAAGAGAATTAAAAAAATTAATATTAGTTTCTCACCTAAAGAATGGTGACAAGAGACCAAAATCTAAATATACTTATAGACTAATATATTGTCTTGGATGGGGGAATAAATCACTTAGGATGACATCGCAGTTTATCCCTAGCCTATGGGTCTCACTTTCTATTGAGGACACAGTGGTCATGCAAACAAGCGTGGCCACTTCCAGCCTGCAGGAGTCTATCGAGGAGGTGAAAGCAAGAGGCCCAGAGAACAGCTGAAGCCCCCGGAAGCCGGTTCAAAATGGCTTCCATGGGAAAGATGGCCCTAGAGTTGAGAGTGAAGGAGGAACAGCAGCATGTCCTGCCATACCGCGAGCAAAGGAGGAGACAGGTTCCAAGGCGAGAATGTAAGAAGTGCCAGAACGCTCTAGAAAGGAAGCTGCCATGGCTGCAGGAGGAGACTTAGCACAGCACAGCTTAGCTGGCACCGGCCATCCTCCTAAACCATATCCCTCTACTACAGCTGAACCCACAAAGAAAGTACGGCCGGCAAGGAGGAGGATCCAGGTTGCAGCTTCCAGAAACGAGGGGTTCGCCAGGCTTCTGAACACAACCTGTTCACATGCATAGCCCTCTATGTCAGGAATTTTGATTAGCTGGGAAAATTCCCTGTGATTCTTAGGTCATGACTAACAAAATCTTCAAGCCTGCTTCACGGGGGTAGCCACCAGCGCGCTGTAATTGTAGCCACAGTGTGCTCAGTCCACATATCGAAAGGAACAAGGACTTTCCACTTGGAATCCCGCCTACAGATCTTTCAAGTAGATGGAGAGACTCATCAAACAGTCAGTAACATATGACAATTACAAAGAGCACTACCGTTCACACCTGTTTTATTTTGACCTCATGTTAGCAATGATACGTTTTTGTTTTTGATTTTTGAGGGTTTTTTTTGTTGTTGTTGTTGTTGTTTTTTTTTTTTTTTAGTTTACAGATTATCAGCCCTGATTAGAGAAACACCATGCAAAAATAAATACGATTTTCTATTAATTAGCAAACATCCTTTAATGTTTTCCTTGTCTTGTGTGTGCTAATTTGATTCTCTTCAAGTGGTGAGAATGGCTGTTCTATGTCTTGGATTTATCACTTGTCAAGGATCAAATGGTCCTGATGAAGGGATCGGTGCCAGATGCCTGTAAGAAAGCTAATGTGTTTGGTGATATCTGGGTTGCATTTTATCCAAAACCCACAGTTCAGAGAGAAGAAGGAAAGCCCTTGTAAGAAGGGACTATGGAGGCAAATAGATGAGACATCTGAAAAGCCTCTTTCCTGCTCTCAACCTTTGAACAGGAAGAGAACAGCTTTTCTTTCTTTCATAGACAGTGAGGAAGTTTGAAGTCCCTGATGTTCCATGTTAGTGCAAGGATAAGATGACAGGCTGCCTGTTTGCTTACAAATAAAAGTACATAAGCCAGAGAAGGCACAAAGGGCATGCCCCTCATGAAGATTTGGAGACAGCTGAGAGAAGCGTTTGAGAGATTCAGCAAAGCACAGGCATATGCGGGATCATGCCTGGTGCTTGTGGACATTGTTAGCTGCACAAATACACAGATTCATTGTCAGGAGAGCAAGGAGAGCTGGGTGGAAAACCCTGCAAACTCACCAGCAGTCCTCCAAGCTGGCAACCTCGCACACAGCTACATCTACTCAGTGCTTCTCACAGATGCACAGCTGCTCCCTGGACGGCATGGGCCAGTATCTCAGCATAGTCTTGACTATCACACAACACAAGGCGAATGTCACTGTGCCTTAGCTAGGGCTACTATTGACAAAAAGAGCAGCTTGGGGAAGAAAGGGTTTATTTAGCTTATACGTCCATATTGCTGTTCGTAATTGAAGGAAATCAGGACAAGAACTCAAGCAGGGCAGAAACCTGGAGACAGGAGGTGATGCAGAGGCCATGGAGGGGTGCTGCTTACTGGATTCCTCCTCATAGCTTGCCCAGGCTGCTTTCATATAGCACCCCAGAACAACAGCCCAGGCAAGACACCACTCACAATGCGCTGGGCACCTCCCCCCACCAATCACTAATTAAGAAAATGGCCTACAGGTTTGCCTACAGCCTGATCTTACAGAGGCATTTTCTGGTACCCAGAAATTAGATGCTAACACTGCTGCAGTGAACCATTCACACAGAACATCCCTCATCACAGACTGATATGAACCAAATAGCCATAGTCCTAAAGCTGAGAATCCCCAAACAAAAGGAAATGACATTTCCTAACTCATGTCATGTTGATAACAATGAGGAGCCATGGCACCCTGGCATGCAGCTCTCTAGGAAGAAGCCATATTCAGAGTCACAAAGAGGCTCATGGAAGCCAGGAATAAAGCAGTCAGGTATGTCAGCATCCAGCTCCGCTTCCCTTCCCCTCGCTGCTCTGCCCTCTGCCTACTCCTTCTATTTTCCAAGCTTTTCCTCTTCTCTCCTCTACACTCTCCATTTTCCTCTTTCCATTCCTTGCCTCCTTCCCATTCCTCTATGTCACTCTTTTCTCCTTTGCCTTATGTCTGCTTCAGACTATAATCTACCTAATTCAAACTGCTGGGGCAGCACATATCCCAGTGGCCTTAGGCATCCCTCTCTCCCTCTTCCCACCACGAAGGATGGGCTTAATGGAGACCTCTGAGTTAAGTAAATGGTTCTGCATGCCTACCACGACAGGCTTGATGTTCTCTAGGGAGACACATCCACTACTTGTCACCTGTCTTCCCAGGGCCTGGAAAGGGGACAGGTTATTTTTGAAGGATACATATCATCTGACCCCTGCGGTCGCTTGGGCCTGAGTAGAAGACCACAAAGCAGGCAAGAGGGCAAGAGGCCATGGCTCTGTATATAAATGAAATAAACTGTGCAAAGAGACACAACCAATCTTATCACTGCCATTGGAAAGACAGATCGGGTTATATTGAATGCCCACACTCTTATTTTTCATTTTGTTCTTCTTGAACATAGAGTGATGCTAAGCTGACAATCCAGGGTCATCAAGCCAAAAGCAATGCAACCCATCAGGTTCTTACGGATACAAAATAGCAGCTTTGCAACCTGGTGGCAGGGGTTGGGGGCAGCGAATTATACCAAGGAAAGTGTTAGGAGATACCATGTCTCAGTAAACAACCACAGGAGGGTGTCTCTCACAGCTATGTGCGATCCCAGCTGGAGCAGTGGAAAACATCCTGTTGTTTGTAGGTATTGGCATTTCTCTATGACCTGCTTCAGCTGGGTTTTCTATATTATAAGTAAAGGCACATTGGCCACGTTTACTACAATATCAAGTATCCTGCCTTGTTCCTTGAGTTCATGCAACTGAGAGCAGTTTGGGGGATGATGTGCCTAATGTGTGAGACAAGGGTAGGGGAAATCAGCTACCTGCCCCCCCAGTTAGCGATGTGGCACTGTGGGGTGGCCTTCTGAGACTATGAGCCCACTAGCATGCCTGCAGATTACTGAGAGAGAAAGAGGGCAGGGAGCAAGGTGACCAGAGTTTACATGGAACTGTGAGATGGACCCTGGGAAGCTGTGTCCATTACTGGGCTATACAGAGCTGTGGACACACCCAGAGTCAACACCTCCCTCTATCAGCCAACGCATGGGAGAGGCAGAGCCAGATCCAGTGGCTCCCTACAGTGTCCTCTGGGCAAGCAGACTCTCTCTGGACTCTGGAAGACTCTGCTAAACCTGAGGTACCCATGCGACAATCTGATACCTTTAAAATGTGGAGAAGCTATGGTCTGAGAAACTTCTTGTCCTCTCACTCCCACTCATGTGTTCACCTGGACAGCATTGCTAAGCTCTTACAGTGTTCTGGGCATTGTGTTGGGGAGACCATTCAGCAGCCACTCTCTCTGAGTCACCATGGGCTTAGTCATCTCAGGCTGCATTCACAGAACCCTGAAGACTGGGTTTATGTCCCAATGTCAGCAGATTACAAAAGTCCTAAACAATCTAGTATCTGGCTTGTAGATGCCCAGCTTAACTAGATAGATGATAGATAGATAGATAGATAGATAGATGCTAGCTGTAATGAGGTAGCATGTGCTCTCTCACTCTCTCCTACATTTACAGACACCCAGTTTCACCTAGTATGCAGCTCCCCTGGTGCAGGATTCAAATCCTGTGTGCACTCTCTCTCTCCCTTGCCCCCACACCCATCTCTCTCCTTCTCCCTCTTCCTTCCTTTCTCAGCTATATCACATCTGAGAATATACCTGAGGCACTCTGAAGCAGCATACCACATACCCAGCATACTCATGAGCAAGCAGCACCCCCTGCATACCCATGCACCTCAGCAGGTGCACACAGTCACCAATTTCTGCAGTCAGCCTCTCGGTCATCAACCTGTGAGCCTCCATATACAGGAAATCTTCAGCCACAAAGAAGAATGGAATTATGCCATTTGCTGGAAAGTGGATGTAACTAGAGATCACTATTCTGAGTGAAATAAGTCAGGTACAAAAAGGCAAATAATGCAGGTTTTCTACCATTTAGGGGGCAATGTGTATATATAAAACACGAAAGCAGAAGGTAGGTGAGGAGAAGGAGGAAGGCTACTAGGAGGAAAAAGGGAAGATGGAGCTAAAGAGAGGCAGGAGGAGAGTGGATACAGTCAAAGTCCACCATATACCCACCATATACTTGAAATTCTCTACACATAACCTAACAATATGTACAATGGACACAGACCAATCACATAAAAGTAAATCTAAAAAGCAAACCCACTGCCTTCAGACTCTCTCTATCTCTTTAGACGTTGGTTCTCGTTGAGATGCCTTGTCCCCCTTGGAAGTTCTGGTTCAACCCTGTGAACTCTGGAGTCTGTGGAGTCCCAAGGAGCCATCACTAATGCCACCTCTGCATGTCAGTGATGCCCACTGTTTACATATTTCTGCTGTTGATGGTGGGCTCTATGAACAAGAGGCCTCTGTCGGGACCTAAAGCCTAAATTCTGACCCCTAGCCAGACACAGGCTCTACAGCTAGATACCATATGGTAAATAACATCCTAGTCTTGAGTGAACAATTTGTTTCCATGTGAAGAAATTGTTTCCAATAAACTACACACCTTGGGCTGTAGTCCAGTCTCTAATCTGAGATAGAAAGCAGCCAATGCTACAAACACTGAAAGATCTGCTAGAAGAATCCAGCCACAGAGAGACCTGGCAGGTCCTCCATAGCTGAAGAGTTTTACATCCAGAATTGACCTAGTATGGTTAACATGGACGTTAATAATGGGAAAAGACTGTGTGTCACTGGGCTCAGTGTGGACCATGCAGCAGAAAAGACACAACTCCTGACCTGGAGTTCCTAGAGTATCACTCTGCAGGGGACTGTAGGATTTTGGAAGAACAGAATTGTTGGTTGACTTTGGTTCGTAACTGTTGGGTACTATGTGGTGTTTCTATTCCTTTATATTGCATATATTGTTTAAATCAAGAATAGACACACCCACCACTGGAATATTTACAATGTCATCATAGGGGAAATAAAGTCCTTTCTTTTAGCCTCTTTAGAGAAGAAGGTATGTTATGGTTATTGCTAATCACCACCATATACATGGCCCACGAGAACTTCTCCTCCAATTAAACATGCATGCATGCACACACACACACACACACACACACACACACACACACAGAACACCACACCACATCATCTCACATCATGTCACAAGCCCACCAGCCTCTGGTAGCTGTCTTACTTTAAAGGGATGAGCTATACAGTAGAGTTTCCCTCACCGAACTCCAGACCTCACTCTGGCTCCACCCACACTAACAACGGACAGCTGGCCCACCTGACAAGGGATGCCTCAGTCACCAACATTTCAGTCATTCCCAAAGTCTTTGCATTGTCTTCTTCTTGGTAGATAAAAAAATCTTTTCTATAATTACATTGATCTTAGCAAAATGCAATGTCCGTCTGAGCTGATTTTCAAATATGAACAGCCAAAGCCTTCAATGGGAGAGGGAGCAAGCAGCAAACAGCATTGTACCCCCGTGAGATGCATTATTCCCTCAGACTCTCTACAGGAGAAAAACAGGCATTAAAAGGAAGTAAAAACTGCCTGATGAAATGATGGGAGTCTAAAAAATAAACAGCCACTTCAATTCCAGGCAATCATAGTTACACCCCTTAAGTGTTCATTATTCTTCTTGCCTGAAAAGCAGGTTAAAAAAAAAAAAATCAAGGGTTGAATCTGTATTTACAATTTCAAGTTTCTGCCTCAGAGGGTGATCAGACAACGAATCAAAAACTAAGTGCCGTTTTAAAATCAAACGATCGAGTACTTCCATCAGCCGTAGCAAAGAGGAGCCAGTGCGCTCAACTGAAAAGGCTGCCTTCCCCTTCTCAGAGCCTGAATGGAGGTCTGTGCACACCCTGCTGCCAGCATCTAAGCTCTCATCAGCTCCTGCCATTTGTCTCCAAGTGAACTCCCCAATGCTCTCTCCAGCCAGGACCTCCATCTAGGGCTAAGATTCCTCTTTCCTGAGTCAGGAGCAAATAGCCACACAACAGCACTTGTTCAAGCACCCACTTGAGTGTTTCCAGTACAAACACTTAACCAACAGCGAGGGCCAAGCTTTCCTGGGTTGTTTAGCAAGAAGCTCTCTGTGAAGGTGAGCACAGTGACAATGGCATCCACATTGGTCTCAGGAGCTGGGCTGCAGTGTCCCTCACCTCTGCATCCATCTGCTTCTGTGACTTGTCCACACTGTTGGTCACACAAATGGGAGCCCTGTCATGGATACCAGCCTCCCTCTTCCCTCCTACATCCATCAACAGGCAAAAAGCCATGTACCCTTCAGGCAAGACGCCTCTACTTTCACCATCTTTACGACATCACTGGCTTCCTGCTTCCTGTCTTTCTCCAATGCCTTCATGTCAGATTAGTGATTGTAAAATAGGAAAAGGGGTGATCATAAAGTATTGAATATAAACTGCCCCAGGTACCCACTGGCTGCCACTCACACATACCTCCAGGAAATGCAAACCTGGTTGAGAAGGTGACACAAGAAATGTTGATGTTCCTCTGGATAAATCTTATGTATCCATCTTGGAAGAGCCTGGGGCAGGCTCTGTGCTGTAGCCAATGGGAGCACTGGAGGCCGAGCAGTCCCCTGACGTGACAGCAGGAACCAGAGCCTGAGCATCAGAGACCCTGACTGCACATCCGCAGTCCAGGCTGTCTGAATACCTGGCCTGCCAGGAGGACTTCCAAGAGGCCCTGCACACTATCCCACAGGAGACTGATGAGGCCCAGTGGCCCTATGAGTGACAGCGGATGCAGCCTGATGAACAGGGTTCAGCTCACTCTTCCCTGCATCATAAGACAACATCTCCCTTCCTTCAGGCATAGGTCAACCCAGCAAATCTCCCAGGCCAAAGCTTGAGACTTTAGCCAAAGCCCTTTTAGGCAAAGAATTCTTGAGTCATCTCACAAGCCAGGTCCCACTATCCTGTCATTCTCCTTCCTAGATACAAGCTGAAAGAGAACACATCCTTTGAAGCTTCATCAGTTTCAAAATTGAAGGAAGGAGAACAGTGGGCATGAGCGGGTATTTACATGTACCCCGTCCTCTACTCATTATCTTCCTCTTAGAACAAATTCAACTTAACTGACCAAGTCTAGCCAATGCCATGTATTCTTTCAGTCACGGATATAGAGGAGGACAGAACACAGTGGCCCCAAGACAGAGGGGAGACTCACAGTTATTGAGCCCAGTACTATAACCACAGATATCCCCAAGTGCTGCTTCTTCAGTGTCCCAATGCCCAAGTGCCCAAATGCCTGGGGACACATGTTTATTGCAGTTTTTTTTGGCATGAGACTTTCCCTAATCTGAATTGTCACTTAATTCCTACAGATTGGCAAGGTCCCCCTGTACACACACACACACACACACACACACACACATCATCATCATCATCATCATCATATCATCATCATCATCACACACACACACATCATCATCATCATCATCATCATCATCATCTCCTGCAACCACCTACCTGTCTGTACACGAAGCTGTCCTATTTCTAGATGATGTCTCAGAGGAGGCAAGTCAAAGTCGCCTGGCCATGACTATACCCTGTAGGCTTGCAGCCCTCATTGTCTTCTATCATCTGCAACAATGCCCCAGTGATTCTGCTTCTGGGTGCTTTTTAAAGGGATAATTTAAAAAAAAAAAAAAACACCATACCTAGGCTAGACCTCCCTCTGCCCCTCACCATCTCCATGGCTTTGCCTTGCAGCCCTCATCAATGTAGGAGCATCTGCAACAATGTCTTAGTAACTGAGGTTCTAGGCGTTTTTTTAAAGGGATAAATTAATAAACATACCTAGGCCAGGCATGGTGGTGCACACTTTTAATCCCAGCACTTAGGAGGCTGATCCAGACAGATCCCTGAATTTGAGTCTAGTCTGGGCTACAACGTGAGTCCAGGGACAGCCAGGGCTTCACGGAGAAACCCTGTCTCAAAAAACCAAGAAATGAATGAGCAGACCTATACCTGTACTGTCTCACACCGAAGAGTAAATGCTTAATTGTAGTTGCTATTGCTGTTGCCGTGTTATCTCAGCTAATGCCATGTATGGATTCCAGTTAATTACACAAGCTGCCTGCTTAGTCTCTTAATCTATAGTAGGAGAGAAATTACCTCTTGTGATAGCCCATACAACCAAAGCACACTCATCAAATCGAGAAGTGTTTTACTTTATAGCATTTTATAAATAAGTCATTGTGCATCATTTGTGCTTTTCGATTCATTTGTGTTTCAGATGTGACTTTATGGTTGACATTTAAGAAGTGGGGATAGAAGAAAGTTTAAGGGAAACCAGCCTTATCTATTAACTCAGATGCATGTGAATTGGAATAAGTTTGGGTTTGGGCTTATTTTTAATGAATTTGTGCTTAGTTGAGTGTGAAAAGTTATATGTAAGGAAGTAACAAATACAGATGAAATTAACATGTATAAAAGCAAAAATAAAGAAGAAAAATAATAGGAAAAAAACAAAACAAAGTGAACCCAAGTGATACATATCTGGTGGCTCACACCTATAATCAGCACTGAAGAGGTTGAGACAGGAGGATGACCTCAAAGGGAGGCCACCTAGGGTTACAGAGAAAATCTAGAGTCTGTCTGAGCACAGAATAGCTTACCTTCAAAGAACAAAATCAAAAGCAAGTATGTGAAAATGGTGGAGACTTTTAACATTGCATTGTGTGAGTTTACAGGCAACCATGATAAGCTATTTGTATTTGCCACTGAAAGCAACAGGAGAATCTACCTTTACTTGTTGGGGTATGTGTATGTGCTAAACTTTTCACTCTCTCTCTCTCACTCTCCTTCAAATTCCAATCAAATGGAAATTTCAAAGTAATTATAGGTATGTGAAGCTGCCACATACTCTCTTTCTGGGTCAAGCTCAGAATAACCATCACATAAAACATTTGAAAGATAATCAAACTCAATTTTATATCCAAGAGCTTATGCGTGAATGAAAATAAGTTGGAGAGAGTTTGGGAATGGAAGGTATGTCAGCGACTTGTTCCACAGATATCACAGAACAACTGAAAAAAGGCAACTTAATGTGGAGAGGATCTATGGATGCTGGTGCTCAAGCTTATTTCTTCATCTCCAGTAGAGGACCACAGTTAGGGAACCACGCTGCCCACATCCAGGGTTGGCCTCCTTATCTTAGTTCACCTAGTCATTAGTATCCCCACAGACTTACCCAAGGATTTGTTTCCATGGTTACTATAATCCTATTGAGGTGTCTCCCTGATCTTCCTGTAGCTACACCCTCATCTATCTCTTATCAGAACGCACCAAGACTGTCTTGGGCATGACTGTGTATGTTTGGCTGTCTTCTGCAAAGAGGCCATTTTATTAATACCAGTGATACATAACAGCCCTTAGCAAAAGCAAGCTCCTAACTACAATAGTGCTCAAGGACTACCGCCACCAGCAAAACTGAGATGATTCCAAAGGGCTGAGAGAAGATGTGATCTCCCTCGCACTGCCTTCAGAGAGCTGTCTTCAGCAGTAAATCAGTTAAATGCATCGTTGTGAGTAAGTTACGAACTTGGAACAAAAGCTGTGGCTCATCTCAACAGTATCCCATGGTGGGGTCCAGAACTATCTCAGCCCTCATGATCGCAGGAAGACAAGCTGCTTCCTCTCATAACTGTGTCAGATTTATAAGCACAGTGTCAGGCCCCAATCTTTAGTAGACCCCTTTTGCCTCAATTTCCCCATGACTGTAGAACCATGCACCTTGAAAAGGTGACTCCTCTGTGCTGAAGGTGAGCTGTACTGAGACATCATCCTGGGCAGAAGCCTCTCATCATGACGAAAGATGGAGGAGACAGTAGCTGTTGAAATTTCTCAGAAAGCACAGGGGACCAGCCAGAAAAATAGTTCTCATATGATTTGAAAATCACAACAGCATTGAGGGAGGGAAGAATGGGAGGATACAAGGGATGGGATAACCATTGAGATGTAACAAGAATAAATTAATAAAAATAAATAAATAAATAAAATTGTTTTAGAGAAAACAAATAAATAAATAAAAATAAAAATTATTGACTACCAAGTATAATTACAAAATAATTAAAATTTGAAATTACATATATGTCTTTATTTATACTTTTTATTTGAAAGTTGGAAAAAACAAAGATGGGTTAAAATGAAAAATTTCAGAAACAAAGTTGTCTTATTGTAAAAAAATAAATACATAACTGGGATGTAATGACAATGCAAAAATAAATCACAACAGCCTTGACAGTACTAAATAATATCAGTTTGATGAGATTTCCATAATTAAAACACTTAGGTAAAACTACTATTCACCTGAGAAAAATGTAATCAAACAAGGAGCAAAGCCAAACAGGCAATGCTGGAAGGAAAGCAGTCTCTGCCCAGTCCTTTATGCTGAGGTGCCCACCAAAGAAACAATTAAGTAAAAGAGAAGCTCTCGAAAAGATCCTCTGAGTAAATGATGTACTGATATATTGACAGTCCTCGCTGTGCCTCGTAACTTGTGGCTTAAAAAAATTACATTTCCAGGAATACAAGATGGCGGCGAGCAGTGTGGACCGTGTATGGAAGCTCTGGTGAACAATTCAGGGAACTGCACAGATTTCTGAGCCAGCAACACAAAGGTCCCGACACCACGGCAGCAGGAATGCTCCATGGCTCAGAGGGACCAGGGTGCGGAAGACCTGCGTGCCCCTGCACATGGAAGGAGTGTGGATTTTCTCAGATCAGAGCAGCAGTGGTGGCACCAGCGGCGGCACTGGCGGCACCAGCAACACCAGTGGCATTAGCAGCAGTGACTGAGGTTTGCAGCTCAGAGCCTTCCGGTGGAGGCGGTTAGTGTGGTGGCTGGTGGGAGTTGCTGCGGGAGAGGGGCCTCTGACCAGGATTTGGGTCGTGTGGTGCCTTGTGACACAAACTGGACTCAGCGGACAGTTCAGCCTCAGAGTCCCGGGCACAGCTCAGTGCGCAGTGCCGTGGAGACGCTGGCTCAGCACAGCAAGCAATTCTGCCCAAGGCAACAGCTTAGTGCAGCGGCAGTTCCTCTGCTATGACGCAGGCTGGCGGAGCCACAGTTCACCTGCTGTGACACAGGCTGGGTGGAGCGCTCAGGTCCACCAAAGGCACCAGTTCAGCGCAGCCGCAGTACACCTGCTGTGAC
>OU015752.1:44381688-44394870 GCA_907169655.1 Acomys percivali | reverse complement strand
TGTGTGTGTGTGTGTGTGTGTGTGTGTGTGTGTGTGTGTGTGTGTGTTTGAGACCACGGAAACTCAGAAGCCTGAAAAGTTCAATGGTAAAGCCACCCAAACAGCCTGAGAAGCTTTACCTGCTTAGACTTCAGTGTCCAGGCCTTTCCTTCCCTGTGTCCCCACTGGGGACCTGATTTGCACAAAGTGAATATGGTTAGTTAAGTGGCTAGTTGACCCTCCACTCCTGAGAGCCCTTAGAATTACCATGCTTACTTAGGATAGAATTCTGCCAGTCCTTTCCATACGATTACAATCAGTCATCCGTGCCTTTCCTAAAATACTTTTCTACTAAAGAGAAAGGACAAAATGACCATCCATATCCTGAGCTGGATATAAAAGAGAGAAAGTAAAACTTTTTCCCTTAAGGTGAATGGTGACACTCACTCTGTCTTTTACTCCACAAACTCCATAAGAGTGTCCCCACTTGAAACCAGATGATCAAATCCCATTTATTCAGCACCATGCTGTGCTCGGCCCCATAGAAGAGAGAGCAAAAGGAGCCAGCCCTGCTGCCATGCTGGTGGTTTGATGCCTCTCACCCTTTCATCTCTGACAGATGCGTTAGCTATGGTTGGCAGACAGGAAAACTAGGACTAATCAGGTGGGGCAGGTGAGCCACTTAGCAGTGTGCCTGAGTGCCTCAGACACACAGAGCATTCCAGGGAGGGAGAGGGGTCACAGAATCCCTGCAGCTGGGGAGGCTGGGAGATTATAGCTGAGCTGAGGACATTAGCAAAAGTCAGTCAAGGCACAGAGCAAGGGAAGTCCCTCATAAAAGAGGGTGGGGTATCTGTGAAGGAGGAACAGGTGTGTAGTTGGCATGTGAGAGCCCAGCAACATCTACACTGCATATCAAAAGTGGAAGAAGTTCACATTAAGGGAGGGCTTAGAGTAGAGTGTGTCTTAAAGAAATTTTCCACCAAGTGGGGTAGAAAGTAACTGTTGAAGGCTTTTTTACGCCTTTGATGTTCACTGTCTCATGCCCAAGGAAGATGCTCACTGTCTCATGCCCCAGGAAGATGCTCACTGCCTCATGCCCCAGAAGGATGCTTGCTGTCTCTTGTCCCAGGAAGATGCTCACTGTCTCATGCCCCAGGAAGATGCTCACTGCCTCATTCCCCTGGAAGATGCTCACTACTTCATGCTCCTGGAAGAAGCGCAATATACCTCATACCAGCCAGTGGTGGTTTAAATGAGAAATGTTCCCACACATTAACAATCTGAACACTCAGTCCCTGTTAGCAGTGCTGTTTCAGGAGGTTATGGAACCTTTGGAGGTGCAGCCTATCTGAAACAAGTACATCCTGAAGATGAACTTTGAGCATTTGCAACCTTGCCTTCCTCTAGATCTCACTCTCTCTGCTTCCTGTGTGCAGTTGAGATGTGATCTCTCAGCTTGCTGCTCTGACCCCCATGCCTTCTTCAACATTACTTGACACCAGAAAATGAGAGAAAATAAAACCTCTTCTTTAATCCAGCTGCTTTTGGACATGGTGCTCATCACAGCTACAAAAATATAACTAATACGCTCTGAAAGATGTTTGTCATGTTTCGTCAGTCTCACACATCAGCACGCCACCATGGTTAACACAAAGATCTCTGAAAATCATTTCAACTCTCCGTGTTTTGCGATCCCATCACATATCTGGTGGAGGATGAGAATAGGCCTAAAGAGGGCATCTTTGGAATATGTCCAGGAGACTAGGGGAGGCAGAGGAACCTCAAGTAAGGTGGGTCACTCAGACTTTCTCAAAACCAAGCACTTATCCACAATCATGCAGCATTTGGGAGTAGAGATATTTGTACTTCTTTCTGTGTCACTGCTGTGTGAATTCCTGTTGCTGTTGTCACACATGATGTGACCCAGTTGGCTTAATGTGACACAAACTTATTCTCTATTCTAGAGCTCAGAAGGCCAAAGCTAAGTCCACTAGGTGCAAATCAAGGGGTCATCAGAACTTTGCTCCCTCAACGGGCTCCAACAAGATGTGTTTTTCACCATCACCAACTTCTAGACCTGTGGGACTGCAGTGTTTGGCATGTGGCCCCTTTACCCCAATCTCTGCATCTATTGTAGTACATCTTCTTCTGTTCTAGAAGCTCCCATCGCACACTTAGAGTGACACATGTGGTCACTTTTAGGGGCTGATCTAGTCATTTCAGAATAGCAGCCCATTACAAAATCTTAAGTATCTGTCTGCAAAAGTCTTTGCCCCATATAACATACAGGCAGCACACAGGTCCTAGGAATGAGCACCTGCATGTCCCTGTGGTCACGTTTCAGACAATCACATCCACTCATCTACAAATGCTTAAATGTTACATGGTTCTTCTTCAAAGTCATCAGGGATTTCTGACACATGGAGACTTGATGAATCTCTATTATCCTTGCAGTAGACACACCAGCCTCCCCCATTAGCTATGCTGAAAAAAAAAATGGTGGCATTTTCAAATGCCTTAAATTTCATAGTCTGGTGAGTGATAGACAAACGTTATCACATATGTCCAACAGGGAAATGCTGTTAAGTTGCAGGCGCCACACCTTTGAGGAGAAGAATCCACACATGGGCTGCTTGTCATTGCCGAATAAACTATGAAAGGAATCAGTTGTCTACCAAGCACTTGCTTGTTATGCACCAAATGTCTGTCTTTGTTGCTGCTGTTCTTCTGAATGCACCACACTTCTATTCAGTGCTATATCAAAGTGTGTGTTTTTAAGTCATTCAAAGCAATAATGTGGATCCCTGAGAAGTTAATATTCAATGCCACTGGGATGTTACCAGCAGAGGTGGTCCCAGGAAGAGGCCCTTTTACACTTGGGTAAATTCCCACAGACAATGACATCAGAATTTACTGTTCTGCCTGGGAGTGCTGCTTTCCTCTTGATCTTGCTTGTAAAGTGCCTTTCAATCAAGGAGACTTCAAAGTGTGTGAAAAAGACTGAAAAGAAAGGAAGAAACAAAAACTAACCCTGGTCTTAAAACGCAAGAACACGGTAATTAGTTCAGGCAAGCTTCCAGTCTGATTTTTACATTCATGTGACCTCCTGAATTCACTGTCTTTACTATTCTATGTCCTAAGATAAATTTGCATAGCCCTTATGCTGCCTCATGTTTTATGGCCCTTAAGGTAAAGGTGACATAATCACATTAGGACATGGTAAGAGTTTTGCTTAAATCACATGGAATGAAACTATTTTAATCATGAATCATGACAATTCTAGCCACAGATTTTGAGTTATGTTTTTATAGCCCAAATAAATATGAATTAAACTGCTACACATACTTTTAAAAAAATCTCATAGTAAATAAAAAGTCACTCTGCCAAAAACTTATTTCCAAATCTCACTCATTCCCAGCTCCTACTCAAACCCATCACTGTTCAGGTAGGGTTACTTCCTAGCATTACATATTACAAAGCCAAAAAGTCTTCAATCTACATAGAACATTACCTCTGAACAATAAAAATGTCACAGTCACCTCAGTACCATAAATATCACAAGGTGTTCAACTATAAAACTCACCTCTGTGATATGGAGCTTGGACTAATATATTTCACCTGCTACATTAAAAAAAAACATTCTGAAGACAATGATAGGATGAACATGTGATTACACACAAAGACTTTCCTGATGACGTGAGTGTCACTCATTCATTTGTTCATTTAATGCATGCATAAATATTTATTTATTGAACATTTGCTTAATAAGCATTTGTTCCAAGCTGGCTAGGAACAAATTAAAACAAGCTAGGGAAAGAACAAATTAGACCAGTTAGGACGAAAATCATACAGAGATCCTTTTATTATCAAGATATATACAAAGTCCTATGAGAACATAGGACCAAGTGAATCCCCCCATATAGAAAAAAAAGAAAAAGAAAATGACCTCAAGTCCTTAGTAAAGAAGATGATAATGGAAGAAACAAATAAAATCTGTAAACAAATGCAGGAGGAGGCAAACAAGAGGGCTGAAGACTTAAAAGAGTCATATAAAGAGGCATTTGAAGAATATCAGAAAAATACAAATATCCAGATGAAGGAAATCATTAAAACAGTTCAAGACCTGAAGATAAAAATGGAAGCTATCATAAAAGAACACACGGAAGAAAAACGTGATCGAGAAGCTTCAGAAAAGAAAGCAAGCATCTCAGAGGTGGCCTTATCTAACAGATTGCAAGAAATGGAAGAACGGATATCGGGACTTGAAGATACAATCGCAGAACTGGAAACATCCGTCCAGGACAATGCTAAATCTGAAAATTTCCTGACACAGAGCATCCGTGAAATAAAAGACTACATGAAAAGACGAAACTTGAGAATAATAGGGATAGAGGAAAGAGAAGGCAACCGATTCCACACCCCAGAGAATATCTTTAATCGAATAATAGAAGAAAATTTCCCCAATTTGAAGAAGGAGATGCATACGAGCATACAAGAGGCCTACAGAACACCAAATAGAATAGACCTGAAAAGAAAATCTTCCCGCCACATAATAATAACAACACAAAATATACAGAATAAAGAAAAAATATTAAAAGCGGCAAGAGAAAAAGGCCGAGTAACATATGAAGGCAAACCTATCAGAATTACTCCTGACTTCTCAGAAGAGACCATGAAAGCCAGAAGGGCCTGGACAGAGGTTCTGCAAACCCTAAGAGAACACAGATACCAGGCAAGAATACTTTACCCAGCGAAGTTATCAATAACCATTGACGGAGAAAACAAGATATTCCATGACAAAAACAAATTCAAACAGTACCTAGCCACAAATCCAGCTTTACAGAAGTTACTACAAGGAAAACTCCACCCCAAAGAATCAAACTACAACCAAAACTACATAGGAAATAGGTAACTATACCATCGCAAAATCACAACCTCACAAAATCTCGACTGTTACAAATACCAAAAATGAAGGGACTTAGCAATCACTGGACATTAATATCTCTCAACGTCAATGGTCTCAATTCTCCAATAAAAAGACACAGACTAACTGACTGGATGCATAAACATGACCCAACATTCTTCTGCATTCAAGAAACACATCTCAACCACAAGGACAGACATTGTCTCAGAGTAAAAGGTTGGGGAAAAATATACCAAGCAAATGGTCATAAGAAACAAGCTGGGGTAGCCATTCTAATATCTAATAAAATAGACTTTCAACCAAAATTGATCAAAAGGGATGAGAACGGACACTTCGTTCTCATCAAAGGTAAAGTCAATCAAGAAAACATCACGATTTTGAACATCTATGCTCCTAATACAAGGGCTCCCACATTTGTAAAAGAGTTATTAACAAAGCTTGAACCACTCATTGATACCCACACATTAATAGTGGGAGACTTCAACACCCCACTTTCACTCAAGGATAGGTCCTTGAATCAAAAACTAAGCCAGGAAATAACTTCATTAACCAATGCCATGAATCATATGGATCTAACAGATATCTACAGAACTTTCCACCCAAATGCAAAGGAGTATACCTTTTTCTCAGCACCCCATGGAACATTCTCCAAAATTGATCATATAGTGGGTCACGAAGCAAACCTCAACAGATACAAGAGGATTGAAATAATACCTTGTATCTTATCAGATCACCATGGTCTAAGGCTGGTCTTCAACAACAACAACAACAGAAATAACAAAAGGCGTACTAACACATGGAAACTAAACAACTTTCTCCTTAATGACACATGGGTCATGGAAGAAATAAGAGGAGAAATAAAAGACTTCCTGAAATTCAATGAAAATGATGGAACAACATATCCAAATTTGTGGGACACATTGAAAGCAGTGCTAAGAGGAAAATTCATAGCACTAAGCGCCTTTAAAAAGAAAATGGAAACATCCCACATAAACAACTTAACAACACAACTGGAAGCTTTAGAAAAAAAAGAAGCAGAAACACCCAAGAGGAGTAGACGCCTAGAAATAATCAAATTCAGGGCTGAAATCAATAAATTAGAAACAAAGAGAACAATCCAAAGAATCAACAAAACCAAGAGATGGTTCTTTGAGAAAATTAACAAGATAGACAAACCGTTAGCCAATCTAACTAAAAGACAGAGAAACACTATCCAAATTAACAAAATCAGAAATGAAAAGGGAGACATAACAACAGACACCGAAGAAATACAAAGAATCATAAGAACCTACTTTAAAGGCATTTATGCCACAAAATTTGAAAATCTAAGGGAAATGGACAATTTTCTCGACCGATTCCATTTGCCAAAATTGAATCAAGACCAGATAAACAAATTAAATAGCCCTATTTCTCCTATAGAAATAGAAGCAATCATTGATAGTCTCCCAACCAAAAAAAGCCCAGGGCCAGATGGTTTCAGCACAGAATTCTACCAGTCCTTCAAAGAGGAGCTAATACCAATACTATTCAAGCTATTCTGAAAGATAGAAATGGATGGAATATTACCAAATTCATTCTATGAGGCCACAGTCACATTGATACCCAAACCCCACAAAGACGCAACAAAAAAAAGAGAATTTCAGACCAATTTCTCTTATGAACATTGATGCAAAAATACTTAACAAAATACTCGCAAAGCGAATACAACAGCTTATCAAAGACATCATTCACCATGACCAGGTAGGATTCATTCCAGGCATGCAGGGATGGTTTAACATACGAAAATCCATCAATATAATCCACCATATAAACAAACTGAAAGAGAAAAACTACATGATCATCTCTTTAGATGCAGAAAAAGCATTTGACAAAATCCAACACCCATTTATGTTTAAAGTTCTGGAAAGATCAGGAATACAAGGCACTTTTCTAAACATCATAAAGGCTATATACAGCAAACCAATAGCCAACATTAAATTAAATGGAGAGATACTCAAGGAAATCCCTCTAAAATCGGGGACCAGACAAGGCTGCCCACTTTCCCCATACCTCTTCAATATAGTTCTTGAAGTTCTAGCCAGAGCAATAAGACATCAAAAGGAGATCAAGGGTATCCAAATGGGAAAGGAAGAAGTCAAATTATCCCTATTTGCAGATGAAATGATAGTGTATATAAGTGACCCCCAAAATTCTACCAGAGAACTCCTACAGCTGATAAACACCTTCAGCAAATTGGCAGGATACAAAATAAACTCAAAAAAGTCAGTAGCTTTCCTATATACAAATGACAAACAGGCAGAGGAAGAAATTAGGAAAACTACTCCCTTCACGATAGCCAAAAGCAATATAAAATACCTAGGAATAACCCTAACCAAGAAAGTGAAGGACTTATTTGAAAAAAACTTTAAATCTCTGAAGAAAGAGATTGAAAATGACATCAGAAGATGGTGGGATCTACCTTGTTCGTGGATAGGGAGAATTAACATAGTAAAAATGGCCATTTTACCAAAAGCAATTTACAGATTCAATGCAATCCCTATCAGAATACCTACAAAATATTTTGAAGATATTGAAAGAACAATTCTCAACTTCATATGGAGAAACAAAAAGCCCAGAATAGCAAAAACAATCCTATACAATAAAAAATCCTCTGGAGGAATCTCCATACCTGATCTCAAGCTGTACTATAGAGCAACAGTAATTAAAACAGCATGGTACTGGCACAGCAATAGGCTAGTGGATCAATGGAATCGAACTGAAGACCCAGAGATGAATCTGCACACATTTGGTCACTTGATTTTTGACAAAGAAGCCAAATCCATTCAATTGAAAAACGACAGCATCTTCAACAAATGGTGCTGGTCTAACTGGATGTCTACATGTAGAAAAATGCAATTAGACCCCTATTTGTCACCATGCACAAAAATCAAGTCCAAGTGGATTAAAGACCTCAACATAAAACCAGAGACATTAACCCAATTAGAGGAAAAAGTGGGGAAGAGTCTGGAACACATAGGTACAGGAGACAACTTCCTGAATAGAACACCAACAGCCCAGGCCTTAGCATCAACAATTAATAAATGGGACCTCATGAGGCTGAGAAGCTTCTGTAAGGCAGGTGACACTGTCAAGAGAACAAAGCGACAGCCTACAGACTGGGAAAAGATCTTCACCAACCCTTCATCTGACAAAGGTCTAATATCCAAAATATATAAAGAACTCAAGAAATTAAACACTACCAAACCAAATAACCCAATAGAGAAATGGGGCTCAGAACTAAACAGAGAATTCTCAATAGAGGAATATCAAATGGTGGAGAAACACTTAAAGAAATGCTCGACTTCCTTAGTCATCAGAGAAATGCAAATCAAAACGACACTGAGATTCCATCTTACACCCATCAGAATGGCTAAGATCAATAATTCAACTGACACCACATGCTGGCGAGGATGTGGAGAGAGAGGAACACTCCTTCATTGCTGGTGGGAATGCAAACTAGTACAACCACTTTGGAAATCTATCTGGCGCTTTCTCAGAAAAATGGGAATAGGGCTTCCTCAAGACCCAGCTATTCCACTCCTTGGAATATACCCAGAGGAAGCACTACCACACAACAGGGACATATGCTCAACCATGTTCATAGCTGCCTTATTCATAATAGCCAGAACATGGAAACAACCTACGTGTCCATCAGTAGAAGAATGGATAAAGAAACTGTGGTATATTTACACTATGGAATACTACTCAGCTATTAAAAACAAGGAATTCCCGAAATTTGTGGACAAATGGATTGAACTAGAAATTATCATAATGAGTGAGTTCACTCAGAAGCAAAAAGAGTCAAATGGTATATACTCACTTATATCAAGACACTAGGCCAAGGGGTACGCCCCCATGATAAACTTTACCTACCAAGAAAGTGGGTCAGAGGGGAGAAAATCCTATTGAGACTTTAGAGGTGAGAAGCCTGGAAGAATGAGGAAATAGAGGGATCCAGTGGGTCCTGGAAAAATACAGGCGGGTCTGGGCCCTGGAGTCCTCCTCAAACTATGGCACCAGCCAAGGAAAATATAGCAGTAAACTTCGAACCCCTAACCAGTCTAGCCGATGGACAGGACATTCTCCACCGTTAAGTGGAGAGGGGATCTGACTTTCACACAAACTCTGGTGCCCCATATCGGACCATGTCCCTTGGATGGGGAGGCCTGGTGGCACTCAGAGGAAAGATAATAAGTCACCAAGAAGAGACTTGATACCCTAGGAGCATATACAGGGGGAGGAGGTCCCCCTCAGTCACAGACATAGGGGAAGGGAGTAGAGGGGGAAAGGGGAGGGAGGAAAGAAAGAGAGGATACAAGGGATGGGCTAACAATTGAGATGTAATATGAATAAATAAATTAATTAATTAAAAAAAGAAAAATAAATAAATAAATAAATAAATAGAAAAAAAATAAAATAAATAAATAAAAATAAAAATAAAAAAAGAAAAGCTTGTGAGGTGTTCCTAGAGGAAGCAGCAATTAACTGTGTCATAAAATGAACACAAGTTACCAAATGCACAGTAATTACTATCAGTGTGTGTATGTTGGGTTTCTAACAGTGAGAGGTTCTACAGTAAAAAGAAATTTGGAAGAGGAGTCAGGAGACCCAAGCTCTGGGCTCCCAGCCTACCAGCCCCATGTGCTCCCAGGTACATGAGGTTTTCTCTGTGGGTCTGTGCAGGAGTAAACAGATGCGCACATTTCCTATCTGAAACGGTATGGTGTGAGCTCCTGTCATACTCCGTTTACTTCCATCAGCAATATGACTTTCCCCTCATACACCACAACACCCTGCTGATTATAGACAGGCAGAGTGACCTGCAACGGCACATGGTTTACTGGGGTGGAAGTCTTATTGTAGCAGCTCCTCTACTAATGGACAGACAGTTGACTGACTGGCTCACTCACCATCTTGAAGACAACCCAATGTGTGACTGTTTCTGACCCCAGCCGGGTGGCACATCCAACAAGAAAATGACGTGACTGATGAGCCAGCGCCTCGTGGTCTTCACCATGACAACGGTCTGAACACAGACTGTTCTATGGGAGCCTTCCCACTGAGTTCTACTGCAGCATAGGGTGGGATCTGTAGCTGTGCCTCCTCATCCCTTTATGCACATGGATTCTTTCCTTCCTTTTTTTTCACCTCTTGTTCATTACCACCACCAATGGGTGTGGTGGTGCACACCTATAATCCCAGCACTCTGGGAGGCACAGGCAGGTGGATCTCTGCATTCTAGGCCCTGTATCTGATGCTGCAAATCTCTGGCTCTTTAGCTTGGAGGGGATTCAAGGTTTTTCAGCGGTATCCTAACCTACCACATCTACTGCCCAGCCACACCACACTTTTGATGGCTTGTGAAGTTCATGTGGTTCCTTTTATGATACAGTTTTGTCATCCTCATTCATCCTTCAAGGAAAAAAGATTCAATTATCTTTGTGACTTGCGCCAATCTCCCCAGGGTTCATGTCTCCGGCATTCTGTGTCTATAAGTTATGTATTATAACAGGGTTTTTACATTCGCATGCTATTTTTCTTGTACAATAGTCTTACGGTAGGTTTTGTTGGTTTCTTGTTTTGTTTTGTGAGGTATGACTTTGCTATTTAGCCCAACTTTTTGAACTTGCAATGATATTGTCCTGGTGTTCTGATTATGTGTGAATTAGCCCATGGTACCATTTTAAAAGCCAGAAGTATATGAAATGTTGAGGGAATTATTCTTCCTATTCTTACTAATAGCAACGGGAAATTCAAAAATTAAATTAATGTCTATGATTCTGAAATTTAAAACACTATAATATTCTGCTGCTTTAAAAATGTTTCTAGGAGATCCAAGATGGCGGCGAGCAGTGTGGACCGTGTTTGGAAGCTCCAGTGAACAATTCGGAGAATTGCACAGATTTCTGAGCCAGGAACACCAAGGTCCCAACACCACGGCAGCAGGAGTGCTCCACGGTTCGGAAGGACCAGGGTGCGGAGGACCTGCGTGCCCCTACACACGGGAGGAGTGCGGATTTTATCGGATCAGAACAGCTACAGCACAAGCGGCTCCAGCGGCACCAGCGGCAGCGACCGAAGTTTGCAGCTCAGAACCTTCCAGTGGAGGTGGTTAGTGTGGTGGCTGGTGGGAGTTGCTGCGGGAGAGGGGACACTGGACAGGATTTGGGTCGCGTGGTGCCTTGTGACCCAAACTGGATTCGGCAAACAGTTCAGCCCCAGAGACCCGGGTACAGCTCAAAGCGCAGTGCTGTGGAGACTCTGACTTAGCACAGCAGGCAATTCTGCCCAAGGCAACAGCTTAGCACAGCCACGGCTCCCCTGCTGTGCCGCAGGCTGGGCGGAGCGCTCAGTGCCACGCTAGGCGCCATCTCAGCACAGCCGCAGTTCACCTGCTGTGATGCAGGCTGGGCAGAGCGCTCAGTCCCGCTGAAGGTGGCATCTCAGAGCAGCCGCAGTTCACCTGCTGTGACACCGGCTGGGCGGAGAGCTCAGTCCCACCGGAGGTGCTAACTCACATCAACGAGCAGTTCTGCTCAAAACACTAGCTCTCCTCAGAGGGCAGTTTTGGGGCGCTGACGCAGGCTGTCAGCACGCAGATTCAGCCTTCAGGCCCTAGCTGGACTTGTCGGGCAGACTAGGCCCAGAGATTCTTCCTGAGCTGTGCACACAGGCTCAGTGGCCCCAAGACTCTGGCTGGACTACGCACGCACTATAGGCCCAGAGGCCCAGACTGAATTCAGCATGAAGTGTGGGTCCATAGACCCTGGCTGAGCTCGGTGCAAACTTCTACCCCACAGACTCGGGTGGAGCTCAGCGTGCAGCTTAGGGCCAGAGTCCCTAACCATGCTGGGTAGACAAATTGGGCCCAGAGTCTCTAGTAGAGCTTTTGGCACAGTCCTGGCTCTAAGACTCTGGTTGGACACAGTGTGCAGTTAGAATCCAGAATTCCTGGCTGAGCTGTACAGATGGCTCGGGCATGAGTCAATAACTGACCACAGCAAGCAGTTTGGCCAAACGCCCCTAGCTGAGCTTGCTGCGCAGTCCTAGCCCGAAAATTCTGGCTGGACCCTGTATGCATTTTGATCCCAGAATTCTTACCTGAGCTCAGCAGACGGTTCAGGCCCTGAGATTCTAGATGAGCTCGGAGGGTGGTTTGGGACCAGCATCCCTGGCCAGACTTGGCAGGGAACCCAGAAGGCTGTGGATACCTTGGCCTGACCCAACGCTCATCCAGAGACCCAGAACGATTGCAGGACCCACAGCACAGGGGAGCTGAGGATCACTGGTTATGAGAACCCAAAATGCCAGGCCTAACCTCCTGCCATCCACAAGAGTGAAACATGAGAGCTTCCAACCTGTAGAAATCGTGAGAAAACAAGTGAATCTATCATCAGACTCCCTCCATCCAACTCGGGAAGCTACCCAACCAAAACAAAGCCGGGAAGATGTCTAAAGGACAGCGTAAAAGCATATGCAAAAAACCCCAAAACAACATGGCATCTCCAGTTTCCAGCTATCACAAAGAAAACAACCCAGAGAGCTAAAATACAACGGAAATACAAGAAAATGACCTCAAATCCTTAATAAGGAGTATATTAATGGAGGAAACAAATAAAATTCGTAATCAAATACAGGAAGACGCAGCAAAACAGATGAGAGACATAAAAGAAGCACATAGAGTGTAACTGGAAAATTTTCAGGAAATGCAAACAACCAGATGAAAGAAATAAATAAAACGGTTCATGCTCTGAAGACCTATAAAGAGGCAATGGAAGAAACTCAGGAATATACAAAAAATGAGATGAAAGAAATAAAAAAATCAGTTCAAGATCTGAAGACAAAAATGGATTCAATGATAAACACACAGACAGAAGAAAAACAACAACGTGAGACCTCAGAGAAGAAGGCGAGCAACACAGAGGTGAGCTTTTCTAACAGAATCCAAGAGACGGAAGAACAAATCTCAGGACTAGAAGATACCATCACAGATCTTGAAGCAACCATTAAAGAAAATGCAAATCTGGAAAACTCCTGACACAAAACATCCAAGAAATTCAGGACACCATGAAAAGAAGAAATCTGAGGATAATAGGCATTGAAGAAAGAGAAGATATCAGACTCAAAGGCCCAGAAACTATTCTCGACAAAATCATACAAGAAAATTTCCCCAACCTAAAGAAAGAGACGCCTATAAACATACAAGAGGCCTACAGAACACCAAATAGAATTGACCA
>OU015752.1:44360430-44376688 GCA_907169655.1 Acomys percivali | reverse complement strand
GCAAACTAGTACAACCACTTTGGAAATCTATCTGGTGCTATCTCAGAAAACTGGGAATAGGGCTTCCTCAAGACCCAGCTATTCCACTCCTTGGAATATACCCAGAAGATGCTCCAGCACACAGCAAGAAAATTTGCTCAACCATGTTCATAGCAGCCTTATTCATAATAGCCAGATCAAGGAAACAGCCTAAATATCCCTCAGTAGAAGAATGGATAAAGAAACTGTGGTACATATACACTATGGAATACTACTCAGCTATTAAAAACAAGGAATTCCCGAAATTTGTGGACAAATGGATTGAGCTAGAGATGATCATAATGAGTGAGTTAACCCAGAAGCAGAAAGACTCAAATGGTATATACTCACTTATATCTGCATACTAGCCCAAGGGGCGTGTCCCACGAAAGCCTTCCCTTACCAGGAAAATGGGACAGAGGGGAGGACATCCTATTGGGACTCTAGATGAGAGATCCATGGGAGAATAGCAATGTAGAAGGATCCAGTGGGTCCTAGAAACCTACAAGTAGAACATTATGATAGGCAGATTTGGGTCAAGAGGATCCGCTCAAACTAAGGCACTAGCCAAGGACAATACAGGCAGTAAAATTTAAACCCCTACCCAGATCTACCCCATGGACAGGACAGTCTCCACATTTGAGTGGAGAGGGGGATATGACTTTCTCATGTACTCTCGTGCCTCATATTTGACCATGTCCCCTGGAGGGGGAGACCTAGTGGCACTCAGAGGAAGGACAGCAGGTCACCGAGAAGAGACTTGATACCCTATGAGCATATACAGAGGGATGTAATCCCTCTGAGGAACAGTCATAGGGGAGGGGAATAAGGGGAAAATGGGAGGGAGGGGAGAATGGGAGGATACAAGGGATGGGATAACCACTGAGATGTAACAAGAATAAATTAATAAATAATAAAAATTAAAAAAAAGAAAAAAAAGGAAAAAATGTTTCTAAATAAAATGAAGCCCCCACCCACTTTGCATTAGCATACATTCCTGTTTAATCCCTTACTGAGATAGCAAGGCAGGACAAGTAGCCATTTTATTTCTCTTCCCCACTGGGCTTTAATCAGCATGAGGCAGGCATACAGTGGATGCTTCACATCTCTTAAGATGAAACTGTCAAAAACGAGTTCCAACCTGTGCTTCCTAAAGAGTCTGAGGTTTTTCCAGGAGGCAGGTTAAGGGCTCTCATTCCTCCCCTCTCTGGACCAGGAAATACCTTCCGCCACCCAGCCACAGGCAACAGCCAAGCTGAGAGCAATTACTGATCATCTTTGCAGTCCTACTTCTTCCCCTGGCAGCTGTTGACATCTTCCTGCACATTTCCACACAGTCACATCTTTTGGCTCAGCATCTAACTCAGACCTCACAAATAGCTACCTGTAGTGGCTGTGTGCAAATCACAAGTAAATCTGCCAGTGGAGTGGGGTATATACAGGTGCTGTTGCTTGTAATCTGAGCAGTGTGGGGTTCAGTGTGCTACAACAATTGAATTGGATCAGTGCAAAACCCAACACAGATACCTGGAGATGTCCCACACTGAAGGAAGCTGGAGCCTGCGGTCTCTAAAGTTAATGTCTGGAGCAAGCAAAAAAAAAAAAAGGTTTTATATAGATAGAGACCCTAAACTGTTGCACTCTAATATGGAATCTGGAATATAGAATTATCAAAAAAGTAGACAATTCCAGTCAAGATTGTGCTCTTATTTCTGTAGATTTCAAAGAAAGGGCATTGAATCAGCTAATTTATTTCTTCAGTTGCTGAGGAAAAAGACAGACTCTCCTGTTTCCAGGGTGTCCGTAGTTTTTATAGCTCATAACTCCCATCTCTGAGAAAGTCATCCTGTAAAGTTTGAACAAGTGGGTCAGGAAAAGATGAGCCAGGAATCACTAATAATTATGAATGAGCGTAACCAAATACAGCAGGGAAGGTGACTTAGAACCTAGGAGACATTTGTTTACACTGAGGTCCACTTAGGCTTTTCAGACCGCAGTTGACTGTGGGTCACTGAGACTGTGGAAAGGCGGCTTGGGCCACCACATGTGACTCCCTCATTGCTCTCCCATGCACGTGCCCATCCCAGAGCTCAACCCCTTCAGTGAGTCTTGATGAACCTTCAACACAGCTGAGGAGAATGTGTGTCCAATGAGTGAATTCCCAGAGTCAGCAAACCTGATGCCAGCTCAGAGACAAGTTATAAGAAATCAGTCCATGCAACTATGGTTTCTGGATTAAGAACAGCACCTTACACATTAAATATTTGTAACCCTAAAACATGAAAATTACAATGCTGGCTTAGGTGATTTTTAGGCTAAGCAGGAAGATTTTAAAGCACCCTAACTATATATTCTATGATTTTATTGGCAGCAGAAATACAATAAGCATGCATAAAAAGTTACACTGTCAAAATTTATTCTCCTCAATATATTTATGGAGACACTTAACAGCTGTGCTCCTGAAATATGGATCATCAATGCATAAGTGGGCACCTGCTAGGGCTTGAGGGAAGTGAGACACCAGGATGCTCTTTTCTACAGAAACCGAGGAATGGCCTTCAGCAGAAGCAAGAATTTGGGGCTGAGCACAGCATTCCAGTCTCACTCAGTGAGAATCATTGCTCACATGTGCTCATACGTGAGCAAGTCACAGGACAGTGGGTATCTGTTCTGAAGGAAGATCTGAGAGGCTATTTAAAGAGACATTGTCATTGTCATTGGAATCACTGGAATTTGTTGTTCAGTTGAAGTTGTTGTCACCCAAGAATGCATCTGTGTCATCTATCATGTGGTAAGGCCTAAAGCCTGGAGAACACAGCATATGACCATCACCAGAAGAGAAGGCAGCAGGATTCAGATCCACAGTGAGCTACAAATCCTGTTTTTGTCAGAACTGTCTGGTTCTGGTTGCAGCAGGCTTGCAGGTTTGGATGCAGAGGAAACTCGGAGGAAGCTGGAGAGCTTAGACTGATGTCCAACTGCCCTACGCCTCATCCAAAGACCTCGCTCGAACCCAAGCGTGACTTAGAACCTGGGAAGCTGAGGGGTAGCCTTGAGCAGTGAGCATGCTCCTCGATTCACGTCGTGTCTCTCAGCTGTCCTGGAGGAGGTGGAGGATTCCGAGCCCTCTGCTGTAAGAGCTCACAGATTCCCCCCCCCCCCCGCCCCACCCCTCGCCTTAGAGTTTAAGTGCCTTTGCTCATATGAGGAAATTTAAAAGACATTTTAGATTTTAAGTCAGAAATACTTGTGAGGAAGTTCAAGTTTCACTTTCTTTACTGTGATAAAATATCCTGACAAAAGCCAACATAGGAGGAGAAGGGTTGACTGACTTACAGTTTCAGGTGCCAGCTTATTGCTGAGGGAAGTTGACTCAAGACCTCAGACACCAGTCCACAATATCCATAGTCAAGAGCAGAGAGAATGAATATATACATCTATGTTGCACACTTGCTCACTCAGATAGCCCAGCCTAGGGAATAGTACTGCCTACAGAGGGGTGGGCCAATTAACAACCAAGACAGTCTCCCACAGGCTTGTCAACGGGCCAACTTGATCCACACAATTCTTCCATTAAGACTCTCTCCCTTGGGTAACCCAAGATTGTGGCAAGTTGACATTCATAATTAGCCCGCACAAACTGGGCAGTGGCTAAGGGGTATATAATTTTAAATAAGGGCTAAGGGGATGTCTCACTCGACAAAGTGCTTCCTACACAACTGTGAGGACATGAGTTCAAATCCCCAGATCCTAAATAAAGCTGGGCACAGTATCCCATGACTATAATCCCAGCATTCCTATAGTGTAACAGGAGACACAAATAGAATTCCTGGGAGCTTATAGGCCACCTAGCCTGACTTACACAGCACCAAAAGCAGAAAAGGGGCATGTCTGAAAAGGTAGAAGCCAAGGACCAATGCTAAGGCTGTCCTCTGGCTTCTACACATGCAACATGGCACATCATGAGTATTGCACACACAAACACACAAACACACACATACAAACACATATACGCAAACACAAAGTTTCAATTTTTCAGTTAAGTGAGAAGAATATATTCAAAAGGTTTGTGGTAACCAACATAACTGCAACTAGCAGTATACTATTCTCCTGAAAACTGCTGAGAAAGCTGAGTTTGTACACCTCACTTCAGAATAACATTGGAGGTACTGTGTATGTTAATTAGCAAGATTTATTCATTCCACGATGTATTTATTATACATTTCAAAATATCAGGAATAGTCATAGGGGAGGGGAATAAGAGGAAACTGGGAGGAAGGGAAGAATGGGAGGATACAAGGGATGGGATAACCATTGAGATATAACAAGAATAAATTAATAAAAACTTTTAAAAAATAAAAAAATAAAATTAAAAAAATATATCCCATCGTTGCACCTGAAAATATACATAGTTTTATTTATTTCAAAAACAAAGGTTTTCAGAAAAAGAGAAATGCTTTTAATTCTTTATTACCTCCCCAACTTCGTAAGCAGCACTTAACATTAAGTGGATTACAAGTAGAGGTTTGATTTAACCCAGCTATTACCTGTGAATATTTTGGAAGTAACCAAACAGTTCCCATAGTGAATCAACAGACTACACTTTGGAGCCAGTCCCCAAATCAAAACATATTTGAGAATCTGAATTCTTTACTGGCAGATATCAGTTTGTGCCTTCTGTATTGATTTTATCTCTACTACTGTTAATTTTAAAAATCAATTAATAAAAAAACAAATGAAGACTAAGGAACCACATCTTTCAGGAGAGCAGGAAGAATGGCTTGAGTCGCTTGGCACTGGAAATCAGACTAACAACATATCTATTCATGTATCGTGGGTTGTAGAATTTGGACTTATTGCTTACACTGTATTTGGTTTGGGGACCACTTTGTCAGAGTTCCCATGAGACAAACTGAATAGCAAACAGAAAGACAGTTCAGCCCAGTGTGAGGCTGGAGAACAAACTGCTGACACAGAACATGTGCCCCTGGAGCTGACTGCAGAAATGAAGGACTCGGGCTAAACCAGTAAGAGAACTGGGAGACCGGAGATGGCTCACTTCAAAAGAGAGCATTCTAAGGCAAAGCTGAATGTGGAAAAGACTGATGGATTCATGTGTCCAGAGACTCGCTGGGTTTTACAGCAGCCAAGAACCTTGGCAGTCATGACTGCCATTTCCCAGCCTTTTTATTGTTTCCTTGCTATATATCTGTCCCTTAAAATACATCTTTCCTGAGTCTCTGTCCTGGGCCCTTGATTCATTGAATACTCTCCAAGACTTTATCACCTTTATATAGATGACTCTCAAAGTTTTATGTCCAGGCCTGACCTTGATCCTGAGCTGCACACGCAGACATTAAGCAGGCTGCAGGAGGTGTCCCTGTGGAGGCTCAGATGCACACAAAATGCACCAGGATGCATAAAAGCTACTCCCTCTTCCCCAGGGATCTGCTCATACACTCAACCTGTCCTCCACATTAATCTGTGCTCACCCTGGCCTGGTACAAACCTCATGGTATTCACTGCAGGCCTGAGGACCCCACATGAAAGCCACTGTGGCCATCATCATTGCTACCTTTTTGATCCCACTACGGCACAGCTCAAACAGTACCATTCTCCCAGCTTCAAGCCTCTATGTTTCCTCTTTGCTTTTTGAAATCCAGATCCCCATAACTGGCAGGCACAGGTCCCCTCTACCCTACCTGTGTACTCTGTGGTCTTACCTTTCCCTCCTTACATGGTACCCTTTCACTCCAAACTCAATGCTGCTTCAACCATCTGAAATAAAAGTGCTCAAACAGATCATCCACAGCAAAGGGAACAACAGCAATGCCACTCAACGTGACAGGGATGAATACCAAAATTAAACCAAGATTATGTCTTCACTTACCAAGTTAGCAAAAATCCAATAGTTTGCTAGCATGCTCTGTTACTGAAAACTGCCAGGAAAGAGGAACCCCAGTAACCACTGACAGCAGAATAAATCAGGAGGTCTCAAATCTGAGTGACTTCGACTTTGAAATCACCTTGAAAAGATGGCCTGGGATGTCCCAGAATTCCCTGGCGCTCTGAGCTGAGGAGGGGCTCACTGCATGTCCACAACACAATGCCTAGATGGGGCTGCAATTGAAAACGGACACTACCTCACTTCCCCTTGAGTCTAGACGGGTCAGGTGACAGTCTATATTCATTACCTGTCTCGTTGCTATCACAGAACTCCTGGCAAAAGCAACCTGAGGAATGAAGGGTTTGTTCTGGCTCACAGTTCATGGCAGTGGTGCCTGCAACAAGAGCTCAAAGGGGTCGGTCACATTGTAACCAGTCAGGTAGCAGAGATGGAAATTTCTGCTGAGCTTGCTTTCTGTTTTATTTAGTCCAAGGCCTGACCCCATGGAATGGTGCCACCTACAATTACTGTGAGTGACCCGACTCAAGCCTACACAGAGACTCCCTCACAAGCAAGCCCACATTTGTCTCCTAAGTGAATCTAGATCCTATCATTTTGATATTAACCCTCATGCTACCTTTACCAGCACAATGCCAAATGACACTACAGGATAAAGTTGTGAGTCCTCTCCATGAGCAAGCCCAGAGTAGTGAGACCATCTTGAGCTATCTAGAACCAGCCAACTGCTGAAGATGAAACAAAAGCCAGCTGAATGCAATGGGCATTCCTCCGAGTCTTCAGAAGTGCTTGGCTGACTGGGAGGTTTCAATGTGGATCGTGAAGGAAAAATGCATTTATTTTAGGCCATCAAGCTTTGTGGGGACTAGTTATACATCCATACTAAATAGATGTACCTACCTTGGTTTCTAAACATTTAACTGAAAAAATAGTTAGCCAAATATGCCTCCTTACATATAGCTCAGAATTTTTTAATATAAACTGTTATCACTCCAATGCTAAGGCTTTTGAAATATCATTACTGGTAGAGAATTACTAGCTGAGTCAGGGTACACGTTTGCACAGACTATAGTGAAACTGGAATCCATTTATACAGGGCAGACTATAGTGACGGTTCTGCTGCCTATGGAAAAGCAAATGCTTATGAACTGTGCCATTTGTATAAAAAAATTACAAAAAGCATATGTGTGACCTAACATATATGTAAAATTTGTTTAAAAAACAATACTGGTTAGAAAGAGAAAAACCCGAAATCATCCACTACCCCAGGAAAAATAACTACATGACTAGAAACAAGAGTTACAAAGAGGTCACATCATACAGATCTTTCTCTCACCACAGGAAGACCCGCACAGGTACACAACTGTTCCAAACAGTTCCTGTGAACTATGCTCCCTCTTCCTCGCCGGTGTCCCTTCCTATGGGTCCCCAGAGTTTCCACCCTCCACTAACCAGGAATGAGTGGGATGGGCACACTGTGATGCTCATAAGACCCAGGTTTAGAGGTGGCAGGTAGAAGCATGCTTGACTATGCTCTGTAAGTGACATCTCAGTAATGAACACAACTTCCGGAATGGGCCCAGGACAAGCAGTGTAGCTCTGTGCATGTCTGGGAGAGAAAACAGCATCCAGGAGGTCTGATCCCGTCTACAGCAGGGCCATCAAGAAGACTCACAATGTTGAGGCTTTTCTTAAAAGTTGGCAACATCTTAAATTAGGGAGAGGTTAATAAGCAGGCTAGTTTAGCTGGAGAGTTACAAGGGTAGAGAAAGATATTAATACAAGAGAAATGACTCTCAAGGGCAGAGAAATGGAGGAAGCTTATGGAAGACTAGCCTCCTCGCTGTGTACTTCCCATCAAAGTTAGGGAAACAGCTTTAGAATCTGTCAGGGCTGTGTCCTCTTCCGTCCCTGTCCCTTTGCCTTGGTGATGTCTTGGGAAAATTTTGGATCTATACTCAGAGTTCTTCACAGCAACTGCGGTTCTGTGCTCCAGGTCTACACAAGATCTAGGCAGCATGGGGTGGGAGTGTGGCTTATGAAGCTCCACTATTAGCTGAAAGCCATGGGTGACTATGTGGGTGAAGAGAGTCAGTTTTCCTCCGTGATGGAGTGCCTGGTAGGTTGTTCATGTTCCAATAGATGATCCTACACCCACCCACATCGCCGCAGCACTAGCCGGACCAGTGGGATAAGGACGTAAGGGAGATGTGGAAAGTCTGAAAGGAGTTAGTGGGAAATGGGGAGCTGGTGTGATCAAAATCCATTCTAGGCATGTGCGAAATTTCCAAAGAGTAAATTTTAAAATAGTTTTAAGGAGCTAGAGAGATGGCTCAGAGGTTAAGAGCACTGGCTGCTCTTCCAAAGATCCTGACTTCAATTCCCAGCAACCTCATGGTGGCTCACAACCATCTATAATGAGATCTGATGCCCTCTTTCTGGCATGTAGGCATACATGCAAGCAGAATATTATATAAGTAATACATAAATAAATCATAAAAATACTTTAAAATGGGGTTTTATGTGGTGATTGAGGTGACATGCCTCCCAAACATTGGGAATGTAGTGTCAGCAAAATGCATAAATGCATTTACCAAATGAGGCTCTGCTATCCAGAGACACTTCTGGATTGCCAGGATACTGATTACATCACACAGGAGATGCAGATACCTGAAGTGAGTCACATTTTTCCCAATTTTAAGCCATTTAAAATATATTTTAAATAAGACATTTTAAATATTTATTCTCATTCATAACTCACCACCTTCATCCTTTAAAAACTAAACAAATCAGGACAGGGAAATAAAATAATTATTTTTCCACTTCAGTAATCAAGAAAAAAAAAGCAAATGACTGAGCCCACAGAATGAATTCACTTGACTTAATAATTAGAGAACATCTCAATCAGACAATAATTATGAAATCATTCATTCTAGTTATGCTGTATGGGCTTATGTGATATAGTTGCCAATTATTTAACTAAAATAATTCAGTACTTTTAAGCTTTGATAATTTACTAGCACAACATAAAACAACATTGTAGATTTTCTAAGTGTTCCTTTGTTCTTCTTAGATCTCACAAACTCAAAAAACATTTTAAAAAATTAAAAAGTAAAAAAACAAATAATAATTTCTGACCACAACACTTGCCATTTAAAGTCACATCATCCATTTTAGTTTATGAGTTGCTGTCATCAAACATTTCCTCTTTTTCTAATACTTCATTTCTACCACTCTCGAGGATTTTGTGAAGCCACATTTTCTGAGCCCCAGCTGGAAGACACGCACATCTACCCTGTTCATCACTGACAGGCACCGTGCCCTTGTCCACTCGTGGCATAATGGTGAACCATGAAGAGCAAAGAGAAAGCTGTGCATCCCTGCCACACAGCCTCACAGAAGTGAGCGGGGCAATGGAAGGCAATGGTAGCACCCGGGTGCAATGCCATGGGAACCCCAAGGTTACGATGAAGCCAACTTCAGAAGCTGTGGGACTTCACTGCCGTTTCCTGAGACTACAGTAGGTCTGACTCAGTCTGTGTGCTGCTGTTTCAAAACTACTAGAAGTGAGGCAAGAACAGAACTGCGTCTTCCACAGATCTGGATGGCCCACCATCAAGGCACCCCAGGGTCTTCCTCACTTCTAAGATGGAGGCTCCTTGCTGCATCTTCTAGAGGGAAAGACTGAAGTGCCACCAAAGTGTAGAAGAAGAGGCAGGAGGAGTAGATAAATTCTGGGCCCTTCTTTATGAAGGCACAGCTCCACACATGAGGAAGAGCCCTGAGGAGCAAGATGCCTCTGAAAGCCAGTGTCATAATCCCTTCACATTGGCCTTTCAGTTTCAAGACATTAGCTTTAAAGGAAACACATTTCCAATTATTGAGTTTGCAGGTGCAATAAATCTCTTATCTATTGTGCATGTAATGCTGATACTTGAAAATAAAGTGAAATCTAATAGATAAATAGATATAGATATGAAATGTGTGATGCACTGCCAGGTGTGGGAAATATTTGCTGGAAAGACTCCTGGAACTACGTGGTATCTGAGATACTTGAAAGACACTTCCCAGCCCACAGAGTGTGAGTTACTCCATTGCCACCTTACTCTGTTTGTCTGTTTGTTTGTTTGTTTGTTTTGTCTGGTATAAGAAAGTAATCGTGCTATCAGACAAAGCTTCACATGAGAACAATCCTTCCTTCCCATGATCCTAAGGACACATGCCTACTCATGTTCAAAGAGCCTCATCACTAAATAAAACAGCAGTGGGGTGTATCTCCAAGGTCATGGGCACATGCACTTCAGGAAAAAACAATGAAATGAAACGGGAATTGTGCCTATGAATGTCTCAGAAACAAAGCTGGGGACAGGGTTTGTGTCTGGGGACAAGCAGCGGGAGAATCACTGTGATCTTTGTTAATGTTTCATGCGGTGCTGTTTGAACTTTCACACCTGCAGCACTGTGAAAACCCATGCCTTCACTACATGTCAAGACTTGTGCATCGATTTTTAAGATTGAACAAGTGGACTGAGGTCCTTAACTGTCTCAAATCTGTCTCTACAGCAAGATATGCCCAGAAAAGAAGAGGCCCTGCTGCAACTGACTCACAAAGATTTAGATGGCAGAGACAGGGAAAAGAAAGAGGATTGTGGAGAATGAGGAAAGCATATGCGGAGGGAAGGACAGAGCTAAGGGGAGCAAAGAGTCATGGGGGAGGGAGATGCTGGACGAGGAAAGGATGTGGTCACTCTCACTGTGCACCAGGCACTGCTGTGGTAGCAGTGCAGTTGATTCTCACCCAGCTGATGAAGCACCAGCCCTCATCGCCCCTGCAGAGACAACAGGAGGGGAAGGAGATAAGAGCTGCGCAGTGATTTACAGCTTATGCCACTAATAGGAGGCAGAACAACTGGAGACAAGCTCACTTGATTCCCGGTAGTGTATGTCTATGTTTATATTGACTATCCTACTGTCCAAAGGTAGAAGAGATTGGCATAACTTGTTAGTTAATATTCACAACTTTCTGTTGCTGTAATTGTTCAGAATTGACTAAAAGAGGCGACAAACCCTGTTGGGAAACTTGAAGTAATATCTATAATACACAAATAGGTCAACAGATGCCATGTTTAATATTTTTTCTAGTCAACATTACCCAAAGCTTCTGTCTAAGGACCCTTACATCTCTCAATAATTATTCCAAACCTTCCCTGGGTGTTTTGTAGGCTGTTCTCTGAACACCACATACACTAACACATCTACTGCTTAACCTAAAGCTGCAACAAGTGAGCCCCCCCAAAATAGGATGGCTCAAACACAGCAGAAGTTGGGTCAAACAAAACCATTGTTGGGTGGTTCTCACACAGGAGACCCAGTGACTCAGGTTCTTTCCATCTTGTGACTTCTGATGTCATCGAAATGTGATTTCCAAGTCACTGGACTTGACTGCATTACAGGAGTAGAAAGCAAATAGTCATGAGACATTGAGAGGAAGTAATAAATCCTTCCTATCCATTAGTGTTAATTCTATATCTATTTTTCTGTTTGTTTATTCATTGGATACTAGTCTTCCCACCCATACCCACTCTCCCTCTTTCACCATGGCAGAAAAGTCTACTAGCATAAAATCCTGAATCAAGAAAAATAACATCCACTGCTCAGAACCATGGGTAGACTGTGTATGTAGGCAACACAAGTGGCAATGATCTCAGGATGAAGGTGTCAAGGTGCCTTGCAGGCCTGGACACACAAAGCAAAGGCCATAGATGTCCTCTGAAAGACTCAACACAGATGGGGGTCAAATCAGAAGGTGGGTCTCACAGCCAAAGTTTGGGCAGTTCACAGGGAGTCTTATGGAAGAGTTGGGAAATAGAAGGACCTGAGGGGACAGGAGCTCCACAAGAAGACCAACATAGCCAACAAATATGGGCCTGGGGTGGGGGGGGGGGGTGCAGCAGAGACTGGATGCTCCTCTAGTAAGGGGAGCAGAGGCTGCCTGTGCCATGGACTCTGTCGCCTGCTCTTTGATCACTTCCCTTTGGCGGGGTGCCTTGCCAGGCCACAGAGGAAGAGGATGCAGACAGTCCTGATGAGACTTGATAGGCTGGGTTCCATTGGTAGGGGAGTAGGGCTACTAAAGAGGTATAGTAGGGAAGAGGAAGGAAGGGCAGGACTGGGAGGAGAGGAGGGAGCAAGCTACAATTGGGATGTAAAGAGAATAAATTTTAAAAACAAATTTAAAAAAAAAGTAAAGTCTCAAAGGCTCAACAGCATGGCCTCAATCAGGAAAATGGAGTGCAGCCACATGTTGCAAGGCAGGCAGTGTGTGCGGGTAGGATGGCAGAACATGGAGGAAGTTGATGTGTAACAAATATGGCATCTCACACAAGCCCAGTGAGTGTGGTTAGGAAGCAAAGTTCCCCAAGGTCAAAAAGGACTATAGTGGCAGGTTTAAGCAGAGAGGTGAGATGGACCACAGAGCTGTGATATGGAAAATATAGCATTATTTCCCACCTCATCCAATTCTGTTGGCACCTCTAGAGCTCCCAAAGGACAAATCTTCCTAAGCTTTGCCATTCTATCCAGCCATAAATATTGCTCTTGTGTGTCCACTACCCACTGAACTGAGACATAGTCTTGACTTGGTCAAACTAAACTATAGAGTTGTCCTCCCATCCTCCTCCGCCTTGTAAGAACAAGCAGCTTGACAGTCGGGTCATTCATCATGTGTCCAGTTGTTTCCCCAAAACAGACCATTGTTATTGAGTTTCCCCTATGCCTCGGAGCACAAAGGCATTATTAATGAGTCCCTGATAGCAACTGGGAAATGAAAAACAAGTTCAGACACATAGGCTAGTCACCCATATATTATATACCTAACAACTCCCTTTTCTGGTCATGTACCTTAGCCACATTTTCTAACTTCCTTGTTGGTTAAGCCTGGCCATGTGCCTGAGTAATAGGCAAAGAAAAAGGAGCAGGAGAAGGAGTGTCACTCGCTTCACTCCCCAGGCTCATTTCCTTCCCACCCACACCACAGAAACGAATGCTGTAGGTGTGAGTCTGTTTGAAGATGGTAGAAGCCCAGGTCCCAGGAGTCACTGCTTTGAAAAGAAATTCATAAATAAAAACTGACGAGGCTCCTGTGCGCAAGAAATGAACGTCCGTGTGTTTAAGTCATACTGTGCTTTGGAGTTTGTTTAAACCTTATTTTGAGTAGTATATTCCCCTTTTCAACTATTCTGTATGTGAAATAACATGTGTGTTGTACTTAAAAGAGAGCTCAGCAAATAGTATGTAGCTACTCTGGGAATGGTTGGTGCTGTTATTGTTGTAAAAGATGAGGAGACAGAGGAGTCAGCCCTGACAGGTAAATATAGAACATGTGTTAAATGTGACCTGTGTATCTCTCCCTCTGTGTGGGCATGAAAGGCTCAGATAAACACCATGTTTCTCACTAATAAGACCACAAATAAAGGTATCCAGTGTCTATGTTCAATAACCAAAAACAAGCCATATGCCAAAGCCTAGAGGTCAACTTAACAAAGCTTTGCTCCTTGCACTCAGACAAGCAGAATCCATGTCACCTGGAAAGTCAGTAAAGCCGACTGCTTGCTTCCCTGGCTCATCAGAAACTCTGACTCAGAATCACTCTGAGCTATGGTTATGGCAAGATCCCATTAACAAATGAATGTGGGGACTAAACTTCTAATACATGAGTATGGGAGACACATTCAAGGTCCCTGAGCTCACTATGTTCTTTCACTTCTAATCTTGCCTCTATCTCTCCCTAGTACTGTAGTCACAGGCATGCACTACTTTGTTTGCTTAATGTGTTGCTGACGTCAAATGTGGGGCTTCATGCAACTTAAGCAAGTAATTTGCCACCTGAACTACATCTGCAGCAAGTTTCCATGTCTTATACATGGAGAGGAGACATCTCACAACCCCTGGATTTGCACACCATCCGTGAATACCATACATGCTTGTCCTCCTGGGCATTCTAACTTTGGTGATGTCTTGCCTGGACAGTTATGCCCTGTGCTTTGCCTTATTGGAAAGCCTATGTCTTGTGCAGATAAATTTAGCTGGTTGAAGGAGCAAGCATATTATTGTGCTGCCAATAAAGGCTATAAGCCTTCCCATCTCTCCTCATGCCTCTGTGTAGACTTATCTCCTAATGAAAGGATTTGTGATTTAAAATTTCATTTTGTCTTTGCTTACAATATACTATTTCCACAAGGGCTCTGGGGACACAAGCAGAAAAGCATGAGCCATCTTGGTAATTCTTTCTCCAGCCAGCACAGCTCTCCCTGGGAAGATGTACCCTCTAGCACTCATCAAAAGTAATTACCCTGGAGAGGGAACATGATTTGGGGAAGTGAGACCATTTCTATTATTACTTTCTTGTATTAAATGATAAATATTTAACATCATAGAGTTAGACAAAAAAAAGGAGGTATAGGTATACAGAAAAATTACCTGCTCCCCATAGACTTGTTCCAACTCAAAATAAACAAAGGAACAATTTCACTGTTCCTTTAGTATCTTTTCAGCCTTATTGGAGAATTAATTCTCCCAATGGGATTAACCTAAGGCCTGATCTAATAGTGAGCCTTAGATGGCCAGCTTCGAGAGGAGTGTAAACTCACATAGGAAAGCCAGGCTTCCCAGAGAATACAGATGACACAAACGTGCTCACAGGCTTTGAGGAGCAAGTACAACTTTAATTCTTCTTGGTACTCTAATTTTCTCTGCCATGCAATGAATTTCTATTGTGAGGAGTGGCTGTTCTACACACAGAGGTTAGAAACCTAACAATGAAACCATTCCTAGATGCAACTGGGGTAGAAGACTGATGCTGATAGGATGAGAAATGCTGACTTGCTGAGAATTTCTAATATTCCACTGTCTGTCACAAGGAAGTTAGTGCCAAGCCTTCTTGTATCCAGAAGACAGGATGAGTTTGAACTTCATATTTGTATGAGCAGTTAGTTTGTGGCTACAAATTAATTACCTTGGTGAATGGACAGCTCTTTTGAAGGGGGAGTTGAATGGCCTACAGCTATTTGTTTTCTTTTTTTAAGATTTATTTATTTATTTATTATGTATACAATGTTCTGCCTGCATGGTTGTGAGCTACCATGTAGTTGCTGGGAATTGAACTCAGGACCTTTAGAGGAACACCCAGTGCTCTTAACCTCTGAGCCATACTCTCCAGCACCCCCAGCTATTTGTTTTCTAAACTGAATCTTACAAGGCTGGGGAGATTCTCAGTGGGTCAATTGCTTGTTGTACAAGTAGAGGACTAGAAGACAGATTCCCCAGGCCCCACCTAAAAGCCAAGAGGGTGTGCCAGCCCTCTGTAGTGCCAGCACCCAAGAGGCAGAGACAGGATAGATGCCACTGGCAAGCTGGCTACCTAGACTACTGAAAGAGTTGGCCTCAATAAGTGAAGTAAAGAGAATTCAGAAAGATTCCAGATATAAAATTTGGGCCTCCATGTGAAGTCTTGCAAGGCCCTGTGATTAGAAAGGGACCGAGTCAATGGTGTTTTCTGTTTAGTCCATGCAAAAGTGGGCTCTACATTTCCAGGCAACCATAGTGTGCAACTTCAAGGTTGATGGGCTGTTCTCAGCAATTTTCGTGACGGCATTTTTTTTCAAGCAATTATGCTGAATAGAGGAACAAGAATTTGCATGGACACCCCTGCCTTACCTTTAAAACAAAACAAAAGAATTAAAAAGAAAGGAGAGCGATGTGGAAAGGGAGAGAAGGGCGGGAGGAAAAGTGAGCGGGGGTGATACCCATCAGGGAAACAGTTCTGGAAAGGGAGAAAGATAGAAGATGAGGAGGGAAAAGGGAGGAGGGAGGACAAGAAAATGTGACTAAATGCAACCAGAGGCAGCTTAGCCAGTCTCTATTTGGCTTTGTAAATGTCATGATCAGGGCTGTGCCATATATGCCTTTATTTCATCAAATTATGTCAACAGAAAAAACCAGAATCAAAGAATGTTGAGTTGTGGGTCCCAGTCCCAAAGGAACAGGGAGTTGGCTGTGATATTGATCTAGGAATGTCAGAAGCTCTACTCTAAGCCTCACTAGTATCACCGCCTACATCTGATCTGAACAAGATAACGCCAACAGACTCGCTAATGTGGAAGGGAAATCTCACAGGGCCTCAGCCCTACACAGAGAACTACAGCTAAGGGATGCTGGGAGTGGGAGAAATAGTCGTTCCAGGGATGATCACACCAATTGGTTATCTAATACCAAATAGTCAGCCCTGAAGACACACACACACACACACACACACACACACACACACACACACACACA
>OU015752.1:44337635-44360420 GCA_907169655.1 Acomys percivali | reverse complement strand
CACACACACACACACACACACACACACACACACACACACACACACACGCATGCATTCCTAACAATTTTCACAAAAAAGAGGAAAATGATATAAATTATATTATAATCTCAAAAGAGAGTTAAAACTTTATGTCGTTTTTAATGCTATGTCATCCTGAGAAGGGTGTATACTCTATTGGAGAAGAAGTAGGAAAACAAAAGGGAAAGTGAGCCCACCTGACACTGCAGACCCACCTAACACTACAGACCCACCTGACACTACAGACCCACCTGACACTACAGACCCACCTGGTCTGGGCCATGGCTTCCTGGATTTTTATGAGGCTCAACAAATGATCTAGGGGTGCTGACAGATTAGATGTGAGTATGACAATAACCTAGGTAGTTACAGATTTACATGGAGTCTTAGGGGTCTCCATAGACCATGTGCAAGACCAGTGAAAGGCACATTGAGGAAAAAAAAAAACAAGACTTCTAGTTGAGTAGAAACCCTTCCTAGTTAGCTTTAACTGTCAACACAGCCTTGAGTCACCTGAGAAGGAAGCCTCAAGTGAGAGATTGCCCAGATACATTTGGTCTATGGCTATGTCCATCATAGACTTGGTAACTGTCCATCTTGACTGGTAACTGGTGCAGGAGGGCCTAGCCCACTGTGAGCAGTACACCCTGGGCAGGTAATCCTGGGATGCATAAGAAAGCTAGCTAAGCATAAGTGAGCCAGCAAACAGTGCTCCTCAACAGTGTGTTCTGCTTCAAGTTCCTGCTTGAATATCCACTTTGACGTCCCTCAGTGAGGGACTGTTACATGGAAGTGTGAGCCACGTAAGCCCTCTTCCTTTAAGATGCTTTGGAAAAGGAACAAACTGCCCCTAAGGCACAGCAATGACCAAATGGCTGTGGTGCTTCTGGAGTGTGAAACAACTGTCCATGGAGTACCTCACTGCTGCTAAGAATACTGATGCAGGCTGGGGATGGCAGGAAGCAGTCATTTCCCATAGTTCCCTGAAGGTTGAAGCCACAGGAATGATGAGTCATCTGTGTACAAATAGCTGATAACCCCTTGCATCCATGCAGCTCTATGCATCTGTAATTAAAAATCTAAAATTTTAAAGCTCTTCTAATTACAAGACTGAATCTATCCAAGCAGTATTTTGAAACGTCAAGGACTGAGATAACAGGTTTGCAAAAGGAAGATGTGTCGCTCATCCCCTTCATGTTCAAGTCCTTGGCTTTCTCACTGAAGACTTGTATTTCTGTAGAAACAGCCCATGGTCCTGATAATAACAAGACTTCCTTTAGCATCGCTACTCCCCTAAACACCCTTAAGACGCACATACAACGTTACAATCTCACTCTTAGCCATTAGATTAATGTTGGTCAGAAGCATCCATCCATCAATGAATGGATGGGGACAATTCATGAAACAATAAGTCATTTGTTTGTCCAGTGGGACCAGAGTGCTCCATGTCCTGGGCCCTGGCTCTGAGGGTGAGAGGAGTGAAGGGAGTTTACCAGGCATATATACTCTGCGACAATGTAAGTCCTAAACAATCACCAAGCAGGATCGAGTTTTTCAGAGATAAAGGGGCAATGAAAGCACACATAGATCACTATTCTACTTGCAACCAATGTGGGGTCTGTATAAGTGTAAGTGAGGTCTACACTGCTGGTAGCCTTTTGGAAGTGATGTAGATAATCTTTAAGCAACATAATATCCTTGGGCATGACTCTTCTTCTAAAACTGTAAATACTGAAAATATCCTAACACCAACATATTTATAGTCACATGATTTTTATAACCATGCAGTTCTGGGAAAGGTAAATGTTCACAATAATGGGCTGATTGTAATCCACTTTAGGATTGTATTTGGGCATCATGATGCTTGTGAAAATTAAGAATACAATGGACCACTCCCCTTTGGTGGGGAGACCTGGTAACACCCAGAGGAAGGGTAATCAGACTACCAGGATGAGACCTGACAGGCTGTGACCATATGGTGGGGGAAGAGGTCGCCTTTTGTCACAGACCTAGGGGAGGGGAATAGGGTGAAGGAGGGAGGGAGGGAGGAATGGGAAGATACAAGTGAGATGATAACAACTGAGATGCAATCTGAATAAACTCTTTAAATAATTTTTTTAAAAAGAGAATACAATGGAAAATCCTGCTTATGTCAAATCCAAGAAGTTGCATGCACTTGATGATTACTATCAAAAGGTCACTGGAAAGGCTGAACATTAATAACCCAGGATATTAGTGCTCCTTGGGTATGTTTGTTTGATTCGCAATTCCTTCAGAGTACAAGAAACTAGAAAAGGGTCCTTGGTGTAGAGGGAGAAGAAAGAGCTTAAGTAAGGAGGATATTAGAACACATACAGCATAAAGGGGAAATGAAATGATGGGCAGAGAGTTTACGGAGAGAGATGGGAGAGTTGGGATGAAGAGGAGGTGAGAAGGATGTTTGAAACAGCCATAAGGAAACCTACCATTTTATAAACAATGTGGGGTGTGTGTGTGTGTGTGTGTGTGTGTGTGTGTGTGTGTGTGTGTGTTACCCTATACAGGAGATTGTGCTCATCCTGGAATCCATACATAAGTTTCCAAATAATAAGCCAACATCAGGTGTGGAATACATCTCCTCACATTGTTGGCTAGAGATGTCCTATGGACCAACAACCCAGACTATGGCATGGCTCTGGGTGGCACTCTAGAGCTTTATGGAAGGACCGTATTGTAAAGACACCACATATATTTGTCATAGGACATGGAGAAACCAAGTTGATGCTAACCAAAAAGCCTCCTCCCTGCTGATTGGATTTCACAGTACTAACGGTGATACACCAGCTTCTGGGAAAGAAAAGTTATCAGCAGTCTTACCCAGATGCGAACCCTGTGAATTACAATGACTACAGCAAGATATGCCCATGAGTGCAATAATGTTGTGAATGTTGTAGGGGTAGCCAATCACTTTCTGCATGCCAGTCTGGATCCACAAAAGGAAATCCATGCACAGTAAGGGAAATCTAGGCAAGGACTTGTGGTTGAATAGCCTATAGGACCCAGAGGAGAACATTCTATTATTCTGATGAACGGACATGGTATAAAACTTCCTTAAAAATCCATAATTCTCTACCTACAAATTACTGGACCATATGAACATCAACAGAGAGGTTTCTTTGTTCAGTGCACGGTAATTACTGTAGAAACTCACAACTGGTCAAAGTGTCCAGAGTGGCCATCAGCAGAGTACTCAGTCACCACAAAGAGGGGGCAGAAGTCCTCCTTCCCATACAAGCTCAAGGGACCATGATGAAAGAGGGAGTAGAAAGAGTTTAAGAGCAAAACATCAAGAGGATCAAAGTAAGACAGTATCTTCCTGACGTCACAGGACCACTGCACTCATGAACTCACATCATACTTGCAGAAGACCAAGGCAGTCAACATTGTAGCATGGATAGGGGAAGGAGCTCACAAGACCCACCCCTAACGAAGAGCTAAGGGATTGTTCATAGCTAATAGTTTGGGGGGGAGGAGGGAGTCAGTTTTTAAGGGGATGATCTCTGGGACGTTGACCACAGTCCCAGTGGGTAGCCCAACAGCCAAACGTATACGAACACCACAAACCGGACTGGATGGGTTGTTTAATGAATAAACAAAGAGGATTCTAAGTTGGGGCATAGGAAAGTGGGGTGTACATGGGAGAAGTTAGGGGGAGGAATTGAGGGTATATATGATCAAAATACATGGTATAAAATTATCAGAGAATTAATAAAAATTAATTAGTAATATATAATAAATTCTACTAGGATTAGTAATGTGAGTTTAATTTTCATTTCAATTGAGGAAATGTTGATACTGTTAACTATCTAAACTATGAAAGACTACTTTATGGGCTAGTTACTAAAAATGAATATGAATACACATAGTTTAAAAAATATCATGAAATAAAGTCCAAATTATCATTGATATTCAAAAATCCTGAAAAAATATGTTTTGACAGGAACAGAAAAAGGCTCAGACTCTGAAGAGGCCAAACCTGCTTCTGTGAATTATCTCATTGCCAAACTGAACAAAATACCTAAATCATGTAAATTAAATAATGTTATATTTTCTACTCCAACATGTCTTCAGACTCATGCTTAGGTTTTTTTTTTCAATAGTGAATCAGAGATGTCACTCAATAAATAACTCTGATATAGTTTTGAAAACCAAATGATGATGTTTGATACCTTTCCTGCAACATAATTCACTGCCCAGGAAGCTTGAAAAGATTTGAAATACTAAAGGATGTGGCAGAACAGATAGGATTTAGCTCCGGGGCAGTTTTGGAGTCCAGAGAGAGTTTTCCCTGCTGATGTTAACTGCATCATGGTGCAACCATCATGACATAAAAGTAGACATGTGAATATGTGTATGTCACACCCCATATACTCATGGCCAGATGATTGCCTTCAAAACTCACACATACAAATTAATGAAGAAAAATTGAACCCCACTGTTGTTTCCATCATCTGCCCAACAAATGTGTGTGTTGCTGAACTAACAGTGGATCTTTGGAAGGTGGTTAATCTTGGCATGACAAAAATTCCAGGTGGACCATATGACTGCTTAGACCCAGAAAATGTAGACACAGAGACAGCTCTCTATACCGACATGTTCCACAGTCAAAGATTAAGCCATCCTAGAATTAAAATTTTTTTCTAGAAAGATGAGGTAGGATTGTAGCTCGATTGAAAGAGTGCTTACTCAGCAAACACAAAACCCAGCAGAGTATGACCTAGGCATGGTGGCACACAGGTAGGGTTGTAGCACTCAAAGGGGGGGGGGGGAATAGGAAGATCAGAGCTCAGGGTCATCTGTGGTTACACAGTGAGCTTGAGACTAGCTTGAAGGAGAAAAAAAAGTAGGATTGAGACAATCATGGGCACTATTTTCCTTTGTCAGTATTTCCTAAACAACACAGTGTAATAGTTATTTACAACTTATTAGATATAGTATCCAGAAAGATACATAGAGGTAGTTTCTACTGAGTATGACAGCATCTTAAGTAAGGGAGCGGAACTCCTGTGGGTCAGGGAGCTCACAGGAGTCCTGAAAGCAATTGCCAGCCTATACCAGGGCACGGCTGTATATTCTTCTTCATTGCAAGCTTCTATCTCTTTATTATTCTCTAGGAAACAAAAAGCTAGAAATCACAGGAGCATTTGATGTATGACAAAGTGAAAACAATTTCAAGTCTCCTGTTAGACTATGGATGTGATAGAGTGAAAGCGAGTGGCACTCTAGAAATGACACCTGGACAGTGACTCAGCTCGCTTTCAGACTTCTGCTTTTTGGTCGCTGCCAAAGCTCGGATTTGAGCTTTCTTTCAGGGAAGCGAACAGACCCACTGATGATCTGATCTAAAAGGACCACTTGATGGGAGTGGCTGCCTCCTGCTTTCTGGCAGAAAAAGGAAACAGCCTGAAGGAATCCAGCTCTTGGGCCATCAGAAGGAAGACAACACATTGTGCTTTGCAGTAGGAAAGCCGCCCACCTTGTGCCCACCTCCTGTCCGGAGCCCACCACCTGCCCGGAGGACAAGGGGTGGGCTCCAAGAAATTAGGGAGGGTTTTCAGAGCAGGAAAATAGCCTGGCTGTGCCACACCTGGGCTGTGCCTTACAGACAGACATTTAGATTTTGACCAGCAGGAAGGGACCAGAATCATCTAGCCAGATAATCTTCTAACTTTGCTCTGCAATTTTGTGGGAGGGGTGGGGGCAAGCAGTGCGTGAGTGCGGAGAAGGAAAGGCAAAGCCTCCACCGCATATCAACGTGTTGTGACCCACAGAGGAGGAAGTTCTATGTGGCTAACAAATCCTCAGGGCAGTGAGCACTGACTCTAACTGGGATAATCCCATTTGATCCATCATCGTGCTTACCTGGATCCCCTATTTTCCTAGAGGACCTTATAGCCAATGATTCTTCTAAATCGCCTGCTCTTTGTTCCACTTTTGTCCCTAAAAGGAGACATAATCTACTCCACAGACACCCGCCAACACAAATAAAATCCAGTCAGCTCCAGAATGAGGCAGCTACAACGCCAAACCCTGCTTCCTGTTCTCAACTCCCCTCTTCTTGATCCTGATGCAATGGGGTGGCCAGGAAGCTCCGCAACGGGAACCGCTACAGATGTAACCAACTTCTCTCTGAGACTCCGACAAAACCCACAACTCACCACACCAGCCCCAAGCCCACACTCAGTGGCCTCATTTTTTTCTTTGCTTGCTTGTTTGTTGTTTTTGTTTTTTGAGACAGAGTCTCTGTACAGGCCTTGGCTGTCCTAGACTCGCTTTGTAGACCAGGCTGGCCTCGAACTCACAAGGATAGGCCTGCCTCTGCCTCCCAAGTGCTGGGATTAAAGGTGTGAGCCACCATGCCCAGCAGCCTCAGTATTTTGTAAAAGGAAAGCCCCTGGGTTCCTAGCACCCAGGTAAGCAGTGGAGAATTTGATGCAGGGGGGCGCTTTCCTAGGTGACATAGATGAAGAGCAAAAAGAAGAATGAAGAACCAGATACAAAATCCAGTTGGTTTCAGTTGAGAGATATTAAAAGAAACTTACAAAAAGAGAAGGAAACAGTATAGAGGGCTCATAAAACAAGCCTTCTTCGTATTGTTATTTTCTTTTTTATATTTTTATAAAATTTATTTTCATGTTATTGGATAATGGGCTCATTATTAAGTGAATAAGTACATATTTTAATGTATCAGTCTTAATTTTAATATGATAAATATATGTATGTATAATATATTGCTATTTATCATATTAAATATATGCATTTAACATATAGCATATAATAAATATATTTACCTATAAATATCTAAAACACCATTTAAAAAAATCTCACTAGAGTGCTCACTAATTTTTAATTGTATAAAGGCATCTTGAGCTATGATGACTAAGAGGTACTAGGCTAGAACACTCCACTGCTTCCTGCCACTTTGCAGTCAATATTGCATCTGTTTCCTGCCCATACAGCTGCCTTCCTTTCACCAGTGAGTCAGGCCCATGATCATCAAGTAGTCATGAAAAAAATCTAAGCCTAAGCCACAAGTGGCTGAAGCAGGGGCAAATGTTTTCCTGACCCATGTTCATAACATGTAGTGTGTGAAGAAATAAACAGAGCCACAGGAGTAATGTGCAAGGGTGAATTGGTTATAGAGAGGGCATTTCACAGAACTGTGGGTTTTAGTCATAAAAAAAAAAAAATACATGTGAGGATACTGCATTTTCTTCTGGATCTGGAGCTTGAAGTCATCAGGGAGGGCTAAAGGCAAGGAGAGAGACCTATGGAGTTGAGCCAGAAGGTACTGAGATCTTACAGAGAAGCAAAAGAGCGCCCAATGACCGCGAGGTAACTTGTGGTTCCCAGCAATTCCCATGCCTCCAGCTCAGTCATGTCTCCTGGTGGCAGCAGGGCTGGGTTCCTCCTCACAGAGTGCACCTGCATCTGAGTACAAGAAGCTGAGTGAGGAGACATTGAGGGCCGGAGCATCTCTGAGTTCAACAGAGATGCTGTTGCCATGGGCCAAGCCAAGAGGTAAGACAAAGCAGATGGGAGCCGTATGGCTTCATGCTGTGCCCTAGCTACAGAGGCCTGTACCCACCAAATCATCCCTGAGTAGTTCTGACTGTCGAGGCTCCAGGAACTAACACCCTGCTCGTGTTCGTGCAAGCAACCATAGTTTCGTGCAAGCAACCATAGTTAAAGTCGAAGGGTCAAAGCAAAATAAAATAAATATTAAGTAGGAAGAGTTTTGTTGGGAAGAGGGTTCAGGTTGGAAAAAGGAGAGGAGGAGATGTGGGCATGAAAAGAATTCAGTACACACATTAGGAAGCTGTCAAGTAATGTTTTTAAGCATCACAAAAAAGTAAAAAGCCTGGCTCTGTGCAAATTACGACGGTTTCCAAAGAAAGCTGGCCTCCCTTGATGTGACGACACACATGGGCTCTAATCTTGACTTTATTTCTAGCTCCTGGGGTTTGTACCTCCCTGCTAGAATGTTCCCCTGTTTTGAATCTGGACATTTTAGTGATTTTTTTTTTTAGTAGGAAGGTCACTGAAGTTATCTAATTTTCAGCACTGCTAGAAATGGAAGTTGTCCATTTTTTCTTTTGATACACATTTTAAACACCTATTACAGGCCATGCAATTATAAGCCCTGACATAGAAACATAAGCGCCATATATTACCTACCCCCAAGGAATTTAGAGGAAAAGCGATCAATAATACAATAATGAAAATACAATACCATATAATTGGTGTTATATAGATATGAGCACAGTAGAGTTAGGGGGTGGACAAGGGCAAGACAAAGGCAGATCATTAGGCATCAAATATCACAGTGACACAAAAGTCACCCAGTGGAGGTAGGTGGCTTCACTCAGCTCGTCTGCGTCTGGTTCAGCCTGCTCTATGCTAAGGCCACAGGAGAGCCACATGCTAGATGGCTGCTCCTCCTGCAGAGAAGTGATGAGTGGAAGCATACAGGCCTCTGCAGCCCTGGCTGCAAACTCATGAAGAGACATTACCAACCTCATTCTATCATTCTATGGGCAGGGAAAAGTCATATGACCATGTAAAACACTCCAGGGTGGAGAGCATGCCCTACGCATGGAATCAGTGGAGGACCGTGGAGGGGCAAGATGGATACTTTCTGATTCATGGTGTAATCTAACACTAGAGGGATTAAGATTTGAAGCTAAATTTAGTTTCATACGGAAGTAGAAACTCAGAAGTCAGGTCATCCCAGAAAAAAGAAAGGACACTATTTGGGAAGTAGGCTATAGCATAGTCAATATGGCCACCTGACCATGCCAACAGCATTCACATGGGTAGCAACAGGAGACAGAGGGGCCAGGTAGGGCAGCATGTCTGGATAAGCTTTGCACTCTGGTAGCAAAAGAGATGCAGAGAAGTAAGTGGTAACAGACTGGAAGAGGTCTTGGGCAGCAGGTTAGCAAAGTTTTATTCGGAAGTTACTTAGTATACAGATCAAGAACCTAACAAAGTCAAGTTCTCAGCACTTCGTGAGATAAAATAGGTTCCCGGCATAGTAGAAATTACTATTAATGGAGACAGTGGGATGTGCTTATCAGCTGTGGGAGGGACAAGAACAGAGGAAGGGAGGAAGGTACTTTAGAGGGCAGACTTTGAACAAACACCATGTTGCTTACTGTAAAATAGACTGGAAGAAAAAGAAAAATAATTTTAAGGGATATATGAAAAATATATAGGTAATGAATATGCTGTTACTGAAAGTGAGGAGATAAATATTAAAGGAAACTAGATCAGCAAGGGGAATTAAAAAAAAATGTTCTGGAATGACACTGCCAGGATATTCAGGCACACCAACACCTGTCACTCTAGATTTCTTACCCAGCAAAATCCTCCTGCAAGATTACTGGTAAAATATGAAACAGGAAGCAGACACAACAACATTAATGTATTCATTCTGCATGCCAGTCAAAATGAAGAGGCCAAAATATTTTTATAGACTGAGGTGTTAAATTACACAAGTACACTTAATAAAATACCATACCTCGCAGCTGTACTGCTCAACCTGTGGTACCCTTAATAGCACCAAGATGGCCTCAGAACTTTCTGGAACTGCAAAATCTCGTGTTTCACCCACCCCCCAGCCTACACACCCAGCTGGGTGTGGAACCAGCAATTTATGATCTAAAAAGTCCTACATGGCCAAGAACAACACTCCCTGACGTGTGAGGTCCACAGGCCAACTCCAAGTTCATAGAGCCAGAAGACTAGGTACTCAGCAGTACACTAGAGGAAGGAGCTACAATCACACAAATCCAAACTCTATGTCTGCCCCACACACTTAAAAGGAACCCATATAAACTATTTAAGGATATAAACAGAGTAAAGCTGTAAATGAAAGAAGTGGAGCATTCACTATTATCTCTGGTAACAGTGTAGTGGTGAACACAGATTCTATCTGGGCGAAGAAAGTAGGTGTTACAATCAATTGGGACAAAACTTTTTTTGTACTTATGCACATGTGTGCATGTGTGCATGTGTGCATGTGTGTGCTCATGTGCAGATGTGTAAGCTTGTGTTGTGTGTGTGCATATGAGTTTTATGCACATATATGCATGAGTGGTGGACAGAGTGGTATCTTCTATCACTCTCCACCTTATTCCTTTGAGGCAAGATCTCTTCCAGGCCTCAAGCTCACATTTTGTTTGTTGGTTCTTTTCTGGCTAATATACTCTTTTCATAATGATCCTCTGCCCACCTCAGCTCAGGGATAGACATGCCCAGGACCACAGTCATTGTCATATGAGTGCTAGGATCCAAACTATAATCCTCTTTATTTCATAGCAAGAGTTTGTTGTTGTTGTTTCTGTTGATGGTGGTGGTTGTTGTTGGTTTTTTGTTTTGTTTTGTTTTTTTAGTTTTTCGAGACAGAGTTTCTCTGTGCAGCCTTGGCTGTCCTGGACTTGCTTTGTAGACCAGGCTGGCCTCAAACTCACAGCAATCCACCTGCCTCTGCCTCCCAAGTGCTGGGATTGAAGGCATGCGCCAGCAAGAGATTTTTAATATCTAAGCCTTTTCCTGAGCCACAGGAAGCAACACTTGGGAAGTCTATGAGTGTGGACAATATCGTATGCCTTGACTTGGGCATAAGTACAAGCTTCTAATTTTATGATAATTTATAATACATCCACACACAGACACGTATGTTTGCATTCCTGGGAACTCCAATGTATGTTTTATATTGCATAACAAAAAATATTTTACAGGAATTGTGATACACGTCTTTAATTCCAGTATTGGGAGGCAGAGGCAGACGGATCTCTACAAGTTCGAGTCCGACCTGTTCTACATAGTGAGTTCCAGTACAGTCAGGGTTATATAGTGAAACCTTGTCTTTAAAAAAAAAAAAAAAGCAAAAACATAAAAATAAATGCGCTAATAGAAATTTGGTGTGGGGACGGGATAAATCCAGGGAAGTTTTGTAGAAAGAGGCAGGTAGTAGCCCATAGCCTGGGAAATGGATAGAAGGACTAAAGCACTAAAGGAAAGATTTCAGAGACCTGTGTTCCTTCTTGTCCTTCTCCTGGTTCCCAGGACACTGCTGAGGAGAGCAGGTACATGAAGATGCTACTTGAATGCATAATAGAAAGTAGGGAAGCAGATGTGGCACCACTAACAGGAAACGAGGCAAAACATCTCTCTACAAAGTAGAAAATAGACAGAAGTGGTGTTTGTAGGGAAGGGAAAAACCCTAGAAGCAAACGCACTTTAGAGAGAAAGAGTGAAGGCAGCAAATCCATTATCCCTTTGGTAGAAGTGAAGACAGTGCCTTCAGTGATGGAATAGATATGTCAGTAAGTCCGTTGGTCCTCCAGCTCATAGGCTGGGAGCCAGAATAACATTGCATACCCCACTACCAATGCACTGAGGGCACAGAGACTTCTGAGGCTGCAGCAAGGGGCAGGCGTTTTGTACTCAGTGGGTGGCTAAATAGAAAAAGTACCAGGATGGGCAGGTGAATGTTCACTCTGCACTCCCCAAAACTTCAGATGGGATCAGAGAAACTCGGTATTTGAAGCATGAACGGAGAAAGCAGAGTGTGAGCAGCCACTGTGTCATGCTTTCTAAATTTCTTCGCCCTCTGTGAGCTCTGTATGTCTGGCAGCCTTCATGTCATCATGGATCCACTTCTGACTGTAGTCCTCCCTCCTTCCTTCCTTCCATGGAGCCAAGCTGAGAGGACTCCCTTGGAGCCTGGCAGTTCCCTTCAGCTCCTTTGCCTTTCTTATCAAATCCCAAGATGAGTTCCCCATGGCCCAGTGGCTCTAACGTGCAAAACCACTTTTATCTCCTTGGACGTGATGGCACACTAGGAACAATGACAATGGCTCGTGATGTTCTGATTGTCTTCTCACAGGCAAACCATTTTTACTGTGCCAGCATGGCCCCTGGGAGTGTGCCCTTTGCCAACTGTTCTTGCTTGGGAGCCATGCCGACCTCCAAGGAGAACAAGACAAGCAAAGATGTGTGGGACAGGAGAGGCTCTATCTTGGGGCTTCTATCCAAAGGAAATTTGAACACCATTCTACTTAAAATGCACACGGCAAGTAAGGAGTAAATCTATTTCTTTCGTAATCCTTTCTACATTTTTCCCCAGACATTTGAGCAAATCTCATGTATCTGTCACCTACATATCCTGTGATCCAACAGAATTAGCCAGTAATTTCAGGAGACACGGAGTTTTGTTTCAGAAGGCTCTGGGACCTCAGTGCAAAAGAAGATTTCATTATGAGAAAATAAGGCTGAGGCCTCCAGAATTATCCACAGTAGAAGCGATACAACTGCAGTCTAGAATTATAGGCCCTTCTTTGGTTATACTGCTAATTGAATGTATTTACTTTCCAAGCAGGCAGAAATATCAGTACAACCTGATGGGGTAACATTAGGCTTCATTTGGAGTGGTTTAAAATAAAAGAGAGAGAGAATAAATATCTACCCCAAATATTCCCACTCAGTATCCACTGTAGGTGGGGACCACAGAGCTCGCAGCCCAGTGGAGAGTGGGTTCAGGTCATGGAGAGCAAACTGTCAGATTCCAAGCATTGGCTATTCGTGCTTCTCCACTGTCCAGAGCCAAGCCTTAAGGCACACAAAAGTAGATGCTCCCAAGGAGGGAAAGGTAAGAAAGAGAGCTGGGTGTCAGAGGGCACTGTGACCCCACATCCAAAGATGGGTACATCGCACCAATGCTCGGCCCTTAACTCCCTATTTCTCCCTCTCCCACAGCACCTTCCTTCCGGTCTAGCCCTTCACAGCTCTGTGATCTCTCTTCAGGTTTCCCCAAGCTCTGGAGATGCTTCTCTTTTCAAGCTCTTTCACATGACGCAGGAGTCTGGAACTCTAATGGCCAGGAGAGCCTGAGCCGTGGGAAAAGAGAAAGAAAAGGACACCAGACATTAGGGCACTTTGGAGGAGACCCTAACCAGGCCCAAATCTTAACCTACAAGAGCTGTACCTCTCACTGACTGTCATACCCTGGGGCACTGTTCCAGAAGTAACAAAAGGGCTCTGACCTTCTAAAAAAAATACACCAATAATGGCTGACAGGTCTCAATCTTGAGTTACCCCAACAAGCCACAGCTTTGTGTCTCCTGTGAGAATACACCATCAAGTAGCATCAGGTCCCTAAGCATGGTGCTGAAATTACTCAAGGGTGTGGGACTCCTACTGGGCCGCATAAACAATAGCTTGGGAGAGCAACCCTTGCAAACTAAGAAGAGCCTCAGGGAAGCCCACACCAAGTATGCCCTGCCAATTAGAATAGGCTGGCGAAGCCACCAAATTACAAGGTATTAGTGTCTTCTATTCCTGCAGGTAGTATCTCATGCTCCACAAACAGCCTTCCCGAAATAACAGCGATGTTTTTGTGTATTTCATTGAGTTTCAGGGTTCCCCTGAGGGTCGGTTACTGGTGTGCATTGTTTTACACTTCAGCAGTCTTTCTACAAATTGGAATCGGGAACCAATCGTGCTCGCCCTGTGGTGTTTGTTTCCTGCCTGTGGATGCCACCAAAGCAAGAGCAGCAACAGGCTTTTCAGTGAAAAGAGTTTTGTTTCAGCATTTTGCCCAATGCTTAGGAAAAGCCTTGTACTTCATTCCTGAACCATATATCTCAATCCTGCGACTATGGGTTCAATCAGAGGGGCAGGAGGGGGGAGGCACCCAGTTTCATTAACACATCACACTGGGAAGGGTGACTCACAAATTCTTTAGACCTCTCCACTGAGCTAGCAATCAAGGGGAAGATTGCTCTAAAATGCAAATCAAGCTTCTAACAGAAGGGACTGCTGGGGGAAATCGCTATTAGAAGTGCTAGGTTTGCTAAAACAGCAGAGCCCGAGTGTGATGTCATTGTTTCTTTGAAAGACTCAGACACCCAGAACCAGTATATATCTTTGTTAGGATAAAAGCTTGTTCATGAAACCCTTTGGCCTCGCATCAAGAGTAGCTTTAAAACAAGACTGTCTGGTCCCAAATGGACTTCCTTAACACAATAAGGTGTAATGAATGAGTGCCCGGCCTGGCTGAGTAGCCAGGCAGTACTCCTATCAAGCAGAGTCCAGTCTTTACAGGGAGAGCACTCCTTTGCCATTAAGAGTCCCATAAAGCACAAAAGAGGCCTAGCAGTTACTCCACACTCCTGAAATCCCACAGACACTGGCGGCTGGAGGTAGCTGGGGTTCAGGGGGTCTCTTTCACACACGATGGGAAGGACTTTGAAGGAATGCTTTCCTTCATCTTTTCTCCGCTCTCTCAACACCGTCAGCAACTCCCTCGTGCACAGGCTCTGAGACAGCAGCCATAACTGGAGTTAGATGGTGGGTCAGTTTTTACTGGTGGGTAGTGAGGAGTATCTGCTGCCTAGACCTCAAGTCCACACTCCAGTCATTCACCAGCCGCAGGGCCTGGATAAAGGAGGTGACTTATGTACATGGTTTGGTGGGAAAGGCAAGGATAAGGAACCAGAGGGCAGAAGGTGGGCCAGAAGATGAGGCAGAGCTACATACAGGCTCTTAACAGAAGGAGGGGCTGCAGAGGCAGCTCATCTGCAAGGTTCCCACTTGACAAGCATGAGGAATGGAGTGCAGACCCCAGCACCCGTGAGATAGCCAAGCATGCCGGGACATGTCTAAAACTCCAGCACTGGGAAAATGGGGGTGGGGAAACAGAGAGAGGTGGATGCTTGCAGCTTATTGGCCAGACTGTCTAGCCTACTGATGAGTTACAGGTTCAGTACAAGACTGAAAAAAAAAATAAGGTGGAGAGCCATCAGGGAAGACAACTGACATGAATATTTGGCTTTCACATGTATAGGCACATGTGCATACTTCACAGTAAAACACACACACACACACAAACACACACACACACACACTAAAACAATGCATAGGATGCAGAAAGCAGTAAAGCTTGGGACATTGATGTGTGAGAGGGAGAAGACTCAGGTTTCTGATATGGCCATGTGGCCACACAGCACAATGAATTCTCTGAGAATGCAGTTCAGTAGCTTTGTAGGGAAAGCAATGAGCTTTATTAGATTCAAATGTCTTTGATTTAATTGAATTCCACTTTTGATTCTCAGATGAATGAAGCTATAAATCACTTCTGAAATTATAAACAGCAAGAGAGAGACAGTGCCATTGTGTTGGAAAAGAACTTTCCTCTCTGCTAGGCTGGAGGCACCCTGTGACAGGAGGCTCCTCCACTGGCTTCCAGTGAAGGCAGGACTCCCTGAGGCAAACCAGAATTCCGGGAGGAGGGGTGGTAGCAAGGAGGCACTTTGCAGTGCAGCAAGCGCTTGCCAGGAGGATGCTCTCTAGAGTCAGCACCTTCCTCTGTCAGCTTCCTTTGTGCATGCTGGTAGAGGGTCTGATGCTGGTGAGACCTCCTTTCTGCATGTGAACAGATTTGAAGGAAGGCCCCCCTGGTATGTTATTAGACAGCTCAGAATGGACCTCTGGACCACTCTATTCTGCTCTCCAAGTGTTTCAGAAGATCCCTTCTGAAGACATTTTACCCCTCACTTTCTCCAGGGTGCTAATTTTCTGAAGTTTTTTTGTTGCTGTTCTTGTTGTTCTTGTTTTTTAACTTATTTGTGTGTGAGCTATTTTCTTTAAACATCTTGATCTTAACTTGGATGAAAACAGATTGCATTGCACACAGTGTCCCCTATGGTGACAGGATCACAGCTAGTATGTATCCATCAGTGTACATAAAAGGCCCATCTCAATGCCCACCACAACTGCAAGTGTTTCCTGTGAAGCTACTATATCAGGATGACCTATGGAATACCTGCTTTAAGAGAATAAGACTTGAGTTCAGCTTGACCATTCTGCTTGTCAACTGTGTCCACTTACCATCTGTTCATTGATTCCCTCGCCCAGGGCAAGGTGATTACTAGTAGTTCCAATGCCACCTTTGTCATGAGCCTAATGGCATGGCAGTGTAAGCTCGCACAGAGCAGTGGCTGTGTGGTGCATGCTCCTTTGACAATTGTCACTGTTTCCTAAACTCATGCATCATGAGCAGCATCAAAATGAGCTCCCACAATGAAAGCCAGTGACTCAAACAAAGTCAAGTCTGCTGGTCACCAAAACATCCAGTGGATCTCACCTCAAGGATGTCAACACATGCTGCTGAGAAACTCAAACCTGAGTCACTTAGAATGAAGTTGAGTACATAGAGCTGGCAAAACTACCTTAAGCTATAAGTGTGTGATAAAAAGATGATGATGATTGATTCATTTATATATAAATATGTGACAAATGAGTACATAGGCAGATGATAGATGATGGCTAGATAGATATATGATATATATAGATAAAGAATAAATGATAGATGATAGATAATATAAAACAAATAGGTGATAGGTATACATGTGGTAGACAGATAAGTGATAGAGGGATGATAGATGTAGATAATAAATATAGATATACATGATATAGGATTGAAAGATTATGCCAATATAATATAGTCATATTTATGTGCATATACAATACATATGTATACATTATTTGTGCTTTTATGTATTGTATATATGAATATGTATCATATATGTGTGGGTATAGATAATATATCATGCATATTTGTGCACATCCTATATATGTATAAATCACATATATGTGGAGTTTGTATATATATCATATCTATGTGGGAGAGTGGATGACAGATAGATACATAGATAGAGGATAGATACATACATACATACATACATATAAAAGTATATGTGGGAATATATATATATGAGATGTGTAAATATATATCAAACTGCAGTGTAGCTCTGCTGCTCTTCTGCCTCTCTGAATTCTGCAATCCTGAAACCACGGTGATGTAAGCCATGGAGGACAATATAAATCAGAGCCAAGAGCAATCAGCCTAACTAAGAACAGAAACTGTCCTGGAAACTTGGCCACCCAACCTCCCTGTGCCTTGGGCTCCTGGGCTGTAAATCTCCCTTTAAGGACCCTTGCTTTTGTACCATTTCCAGAAGACAGGCTTAAATTGCAGGGAGTGGACAGAGGGCTCCAGCTCTCACTAGCAAGTACATCTGAGCTGTCAGTTTAAATGCAGAGACGTGGGCATTTGGGGGGCAGCCAGGGAGGGAGTGAATAGCTCCCTCCCAGGGGGCCCTGTCCACTATGGCCCCCTAGCCTGGAATGGTGTTTCTCTTCCCTCTTGTGAATCTGTCTTGCCCTAGGTGTGATTTTTTTCCACAGTAAGCTAAAATAATGAGGTGCAGATTTAGAAATATGTGCGTTACCCCAACAAGTAATTATCATCCTGAAAATGAAAGCTGGTGGGTCTATTTTAAGAGTTAATTAGCTGACAAAGGAACTGAATTCACCCTACAGTGTATTCCAACCTGTGCTTCAGAAGAGGAGGATTTAACAGTGTCCAGGCAATGGAGAAGTGGGGTCCAATAGGCCAGGCGGGCAGCCATCTCAAATGGGCCAACATGAGTCAGTGAAGGTGGAAGCCAGATTTTCATAGAGTGATAACAACAATAAAGGTTCACTTCTCTTTTGTGGCTGTTAAATTATTTAACTCTCATTGTCTTAATGCAAGTGGAAGTTCAGCTGTAATGAATGATGGGCCAGTCCCCCAGGAGATACAGAGGTCACATTAGGTGAAGAGGGAGATGGAAGCCAGTAACAGTGCCACCTGTATACTCCTGCACTGTCATCTCCCTGGGTGCTCTCTAGGCCTCCTGGGAGTCTGTACTGCTCCTTTTCTTTGTGGGACACATGGTATAGAAATGCCCAGGCTATCCCTTACCCTGTGGACTTGACAGAATTCCTTCCACTCGTAAAGGATGGTTCTGTTGATAACTAAGCATAAGGCCTCCTGAGCCCCTCCTTCATTTCATTTGTGAAGACATCTTTGTACACACTATGTCAATGGACCCCATTTAAATAACCTAACGGAAAGCACTGATGGCCAGATGCCGCATCCAGACCCCAGGATTGATATCCAAAGAAGGCAAAGGACAGTATAGTGTGGGCAGCGGCCTAAAGCCAGCACCCCAGCCTGTATTGGCTCAGTAGTGACACGTGAAAGATATTGGAGCACCGAAGCTCTCTTGTCAGGCCTCAGTTTCTCCTCTGTATCATCAGAGGATGGCTCCTGACTGTGAGTCCCCACAAGAGTGACTCTGCATTTACAGGTCATTGCAAACCGTTGCTCCATCCCTCATATAGGACCAGTGCTCTAAGCTTCAGTTTCCTTGCCTGGATCCATTTCTCAGATGAAAATTAAACTGTCCGAAGCACCTAGGTGTGTATGTTCCACTAACGAGAGCCAATGTGAACATCCTTGAGAGCCCACACTTCTGGTCCAGGCTTTGTCACGTGACCTTCGAGCCTTCAGTGGTCATGGGTTTGCAGATGAGGGAAAGGTCTCTGCTTTGTCCTTTATGCCTCTCCTTTCTAGTCTAGGGTCACTGCGTGGATACTTTGGGAAGCTCAAACAATGAAAACTTCCCCACTTCCCACAGACAGGCCTGGAAAAGGCATCTAGCCCCTCCCATCACTGAGGTACCTCTGCAGAGCAGAGCAGAAGGGCCTGGTGTGCTATTGCCTTGGCAGCGCTCCACCTAGTGTGTCCCTCTGCAAGGCTGTTGGGCTGCAGTCAGGTAGAAAGGCAGTTCCCGGGCATCCCGGTGGCCTCCAGACTCTCAGCGGCAGCCTACCTGCGCCCCCTGGCGACAGCTACAGGAGACAGCCAGTCCCTTGCCAGATGGCTCTGCCTTCTGCTGCCCTCAGTGACCCTCCTTGGTCCCTTCTGCCCTATCTGGCCTTGGGACCTGAAGCATGAGCACATGGCTACAGCCCCAAAATCTGTTGAATTTACACGTTGGTGAGGTAGAAGCATGGAAAGGCACTAGCTCTGCAGCTGGGAATCCTGAGATTTGGTCCTAGCTGGCCCACTCTCCAGGGCCTCTGCAGTCTAGGCTGAGAAACTGAGGTGACCGTGCTTTACTCACATGACAGCTATTATTAAATAAGGATGTGTAAAGTCTGCACGGCATGTGCATGCAATTCCACCTCCTGAAACGGTGAGACAGGGAGATTACTTGAGCTCCAGGACATATTGAACTATAATGAGACGTGTCGCAAATGAGTGAAGAAGTCAATAAACACAAAAGAAAATGCGTAGCTGTATATATACATATAAGTTAAAAACCACTGACGTGTGTGTGTGTGTGTGTGTGTGTGTGTGTGTGTGTGTGTGTCCAGCACTAACGGTTTAACCATACTGGGGTTTTTTATTAAGTTTCTCTGACAGTCAGCTATGGTTTTCTATCCCCTGTTGGTAATAATTTCAGAATACGAAGAGCAGAGATCCCTTCTTGTCCCAGACACTGAGGAGATGCTCAAAATAATGGTGAGGCCACAGCACAATAAAACAGAAACTAAAATGAGGGCCCCACCAGCCAAGCCTGACAGTGTGGGAAGGAAAATGATAATAATTGTATAATATATTTATCCACGAGTGTCTGCTGATATGAGGAAATGGAGCAAGGACAGTGTTTCTTCCTCCATCTGGGGAAAGCAATCCATAAATCATTGTAACAATCCATCCAGGAGACAGCAAGTGGTGATAAAAACTTATGGGTAAAAGTTGAACAGAAATGCAGTTTGGGAGTCTGAAAAACCCCGCCCCCTTCCCATCAGTAGGCGCTCTACAGTGCAGATGCAGGTAGCATCTATTCAGTCAACCGCTCAAGAGTAACCTTAGAAATAGAACAAACTGCAACCTGCTATCGAGGGACTGCACATAAAAAGGACACACTGTTACCTTGGTGACATTCTTGCACAAATTGCATAACTGGAATCTATTAGACAAATGCAAACTGAGAAGTGTTCTAGAAGATAATCAACTATAATCTACAGGAGCCAGGGGCATGGCAGTCAAGAAAAGATACCTGAAGATTTCCATCCAAAAGGCAAGTATAGACACAGAGCAACCAAGTTCAACATGTAGGACAGAAATAGATCTTGGCTATAGAGCATAACTGACTATATTGTAGTCATTTGTGAAATCTGAATGTTTGGTGCCTGAAGGTCAGAGTCTAGAATTACACTCTTAGCTTGTTAATATTGCTGGAACATTGTTGTTATGCAGGAAAATACCCGTGCTTAGAAGGAAGACACACCCCGCGGTACTAAAGCTTACTGCCAGGAGCCTCAGAAGTAACACTTTGCATGAGCCTGTGGCATTTCTGTAAATAAGAGATTATTCCAAACTATAAACTGAAGAAGATGATACTCTTAAATGGTATTTAACAAGCCGTCAGAGATGACAAAGGAAATTAAAGAGATAAATAAAACGTATTACAATATCTGAAAACCATATTTGGAAAAGTGTATAACTGATACTCTTGAAATTTACATAAATGATATTACCACCCACAAATAGCCTTAGGCACAAAACAAGGAGAAAAGAAACTGGATAAAATGAGTGTGGAAATGAATTATGTGAAGGACAAGTCAAAGATGCCCTGTATATCCAAAATTGTTTCTAATTAGGAAAACAAGACAAAAGTAATAAAAAAATATCTAATTACAATAGAATCAAAGTTTGCAGAAATCAATATGCATATAAAAAGTTACCTATGACTCACAGTAGGATAATTAAGGGATTTAGTGGTTAATTCAATGAGAGAGAAACAGGTCTGTACATCTTGACATAATAACAAATTTCCAGCTACTTGAAAGAAATCTCAGCTTCACTATCTCCACAGAGCCCATGGGAGAATGAAGAAGTGTTTATCCTGTAGCAATAACAAAGCTGGCTTTCCAGGAGTCCCATCTATTTGTGTCATTGTTCGCTGGGAAAGGAAAGGAAGGGACGGAGGGAGGGAGGGAGGGAGGGAGGGAGGGAGGGGAGGAAGAGGAGGGAGGAACGGAGGGAGGGAGGGAAGGAGGGAGGAACGGAGGCAGGGAGGGAGGGAGGGAGGGAGGGAGGGAGGGAAGGCACATTTCCAAAGTGGAGAGACATTCAGCTTTCCTATAATTTAATTTGAAGATGGTGCAAAGCCTGCCCCAATAAAATTCCCCCTTCCTCCCTTAGAGGTAGAGCCCCAAGTTTCTCCCATTGGACACTAGCCCAAAAGGCATGCCCTTCATCAAGACACTTTTTAAAGCTCGACTTTCATGGAGCTGGAGAGATGGTTCCGTTAGTAAAGTGTAGCTTGCACAAGCATTAGAACCTGAGTTTGGATCCCCAACACGCACATAAAAAGCCAAGAGCTGTGGCACACACTTGTAAATCCCAACCTGGGAGTGGGAAAAAGAGAAAACAACAGAGCTCATTGGTCAGGCAGTCTGAGTGAGCCTAGGGCAACTACTTCCCTATACACACACACACACATACACACACACACACACACACACACAGTGAGAGAGAGAGAGAGAGTCTCAGAAAATCATAAATGATTCTCTTGGGTGGAGCTCTGTTTGCAGCCCCTCTTAGAGCTCCAAGACCCTGAAAGTAAAGTCATAAACATCAGATACTGCAACTATTTCTTTCTTCTGAAACAAACCATATACAACATGATCACTATCCTCAAAATTCTCTGAAGAGACTCCCATACAGGAAGTATGAAGCCCTGGTGTCCCATGTTACAAACGTGACACTGTGGGTCAAAACTGGAGTGATTCCTGAAAGTCTTTGTGGAGAAAATGAAACTAGATAGTAGATAGGAAAAGAACAGAGCCTGGAAGTAGACCTGCTAGACCTGGCAGAGGATGTGAGGCGAGTGAGGAGAGAGATGGCGATGCTCTAGTGGGAAGGGAAAGGCTTGAGGCACAGCCCAGCCTCATTACCTGGAGGAGAACTCAAGTGAGAAAACTCCCACCTGCAGGGAAAGATAAAGATAGCCCTAAAATAGCAAGCTGGAGCTGAACTGCCCCATGCCACCCATCTTGCAGCATCAGTTATTAAATTAATAGCAGTGGAACAAATGGATATGGCTGCCTGTACTGTGCTCACCTGAAAGTCCGGCAATGGTGGTGTTTTGTTCTCTTTATGAGGAGGTGAAGATCTGTTTAGTGCTGTTCTTGGAAGCATTCAAGTGTAGTAATGTTGGAACAACAAAAAATACCTTTCTACCATTGCCATCTGCTTTTCTTCTCCCCCAAAGAGCTGAGAGGATTGGTTATTACATCAGGAAAAAAAAATGATGAATTTAATATTAAATTCCATGAAAGAATGACGCTGAGTTTTTTTTAATTAATGCTTTTATTTATTACCTGTTTTATGACTGTTTCTTTCTGTGGCCATATTAAATACAAGATGGTTTCATCATTCAGCTGTATATATTCTTAAATCACTTTTCTAGGGGAAAAAACTAAGATATTAATCGTACATATGATGAGGGTCCGTTGTGCTATTTCTGTATTTGCATATGGTCTCTATGAAAGGTCCTAACTGCAAACACAAGAATGGAAAGAGCAGTGGGTATGTGCAGAGATGCCCATGTGGGTAGGGCTGCCAAGCACGCTGGAGGCTGGGGATCTCAAGGCTCCAGACAGTTAGGGACAATTTTCTCTTTTGGATTTTGCTGTATTTATTCTGTTAGTCACAATCCCTGGATAATCATGCCCTTATCATTGCTCTGTACTTGGCCCATGTGTGTGTAATATATATATATATATATATATATATATATATATATATATATATAT
>OU015752.1:44323375-44334567 GCA_907169655.1 Acomys percivali | reverse complement strand
TCTCTCTCTCTCTCTCTCTCTCTCTCTCTCTCTCTCTCTCTCTCTCTTTTCTCTCCATGAACTGTTAGCTCACCTTGTAAAACTTCAATGCCTTCACCCACTAGCAGAAATAAATGGTCAATGAAGAAGTGGTAAATTGGGCATCAGAGAGAAGAAGTTTCAAATCCCTCACAGAGGCTGGCATGTGATGCTTTCTCTATTTGTGAACTGAACCATAGCCCCTCACCTAGTCGTGTTTCTGTGAAAGACAGTACATCATGTAAAATTCCTGTCTCTTCCTTAGTGGTTAAATCACTTGGTTGTCTTCTTCTGGCCTCAGAAACGGCTATGATCCATGAATCTGCTAATCATCTATGACTCACATTTGCTAAATTTTTTATTAATATCTAAAACTTGTCTGTATTCATGAGATGCATCATGATATTTCAGTACAAGGATTTACTTCCACTGAATATAGTTAGATCTCTAGGATGTACTTGTTCTGTCTTTTCCACAAATATTGACTGAATTCCTACTATGCCATGCGCACTGCCTTGGCCTACAAAGGCATTAGATTTTCCCTGGCATTTGGGTTTCCATAATGCCAAAGGGGACATAGACATAGAAACCAATGACATAGCTGATGTGTAAACCAGCTTTTTTTGCTCAAGTAGCACAGTGATTTTAGATTCTACTACATTGTAGCATGTATTAATATTTATTTCCTTTTTATGACCGAATCATGGTCAGCTGTGTGGATATATTACCTTTTATTTACCCATTCTTTAGCTAATGGACATTTGGTTGGTTTCCAGCTTGGGGCTGTGGGTGATGAAATTGTTCTAGAATGGCCATTCTGATGGTTGTATAACTCTGTGTGAATATGCTAAAAGCTATTGAACTCTATTCTTTAAGTAAGAAACTGTTGGTATGTGAATTATATCTCAATAAGGCTATTATCAAAATGGAAAAAAAAAAAACAAAACAAAACAGCAGTCCAATTGCAGATGGCACATCAAGAGAACACACATGATGTGGTTCTAATGGGGTAGGTGGTCTGAGAAGCTGTGAAGACGTCTGAGAGGAGGGGAATCTATAATCCATCTCTTCAGAATTATTCTACATGGCAGGAGCCCTGGGTAGGAGTAGTTCAACACTGATGCTCAAAGACATAAAGCATTGTGCTGAACATAGGCCCACTCAGCTGCCTGCCCAGGGCGAAATGCATCACTGTGATCGAAGCCAATCTGCTAATGGCCACCCATAGGACCCAGGACTGTGCAGGCAGTAAACTGAAAGAGAAGCCAATTAGAGGTAGTGAGTCCCATTAAGAGAGCCTCAAATAACAGAAAACCCAAGAAACGAAGACAAGAAAAACAGCGAAAGGTGGTCATGGTCGGGGCAGGGATGAAATCACTCCACAGCAAAGCAGGGTCCAAGAACAGAACATAAATCAGGACAATTAGAAAACATGGCTTCGGTGAAAAGGGCAGAGAGGATTTCTGTCCCAAACTGCCTGGGTCATCAAACCTGTGGCCATATTACTTGCTACCAGGTAGGCTACCAGGGACTAGCAGGAGGGAAGAGCCACCTTCCTTCAAGGTACAAGCGCACTAACTATGCTGCACTTTGTAGAGTGCCAAGCGCACCACGTGACACATTATAGGGAACGTGACTTTTTTCTGTGTCATGAGGACAAGGGAAATGGCTACCACATCTGATCCTGCTCTGTCTTCAGGAAAAGATTTGGCTCCACCCACAGGCTTGGTGATATAAATACCAAGAAAGAAGCCCCTCTCTGTTCTACTGACTCTGACAAAGAGTTACAATGTGGCTTTTGTGTGTGTTGTTACTGTTGCTAGAAGGAAGAAAGGAAATTAATAAAAATAATGTAATCTGTACATCAATATGAAAAGATGGGGGTTGAGGGAACAAGCCTATTCCAGTACCAGGCTCAATTTTGATTTGAACAAAATCTAAAACAAAAACACGTTTTTAAGGTTACAAAATCCTTAAGAAACAGGGAACCAGAGATAACCATCGTCCATAAATCTTTTCCATTTCATGACACACAATTTAAAAACATATCAGGTTTCTGCCCTGGGCCACATCCTTCAAATGGAAACAGACAAGCTATGACCAAAAGATGTGTTTACAAACACTGTTTCTGCTTCCCCGTGCCTCTGCAAAATCCATGAACACTAAGTGAGGTTGCCAGACTGTTGGGCACAAATTACTTTGGTTATGTCTTTACAGACATAGGCCATGGAGAGTCATCAGATGTTAAAACTTAAAAGGACGCTAGAATGTCATAGCATTAAATACTCAGTTAATCTCAAATTCAACTAATTCTCTCAAACAGTGACTCTAAAAGTCTGTGTATATGTACGCACATTTGGGGGATAAGCAAGATGATCAGGTACCAAATACTCAGTGCCTGTCTGAGTATTCTCCCTGTCACATGATAGTGTGACGCTACATATTCACTGGATCACTGTCTGACCCCCAACATCTGGAGACTCAGCTGACTATGAAGCTGGAAAGCCAAGCAAGCCTCACTATCAGTCTAAGAAAGACAGAACTGCCTGGCCAGGCATCAATCATCGCTCACCCGTGCCTACACATTCCATGATTGCTGACATTATTGAAAGTCTCCCTGACTCTAGACTAAGGTCAGATGCTGACTTGGGGGAATCCAGGGGCTTAAGCAATTTGGAAAACAGGTCACTTTAAAGAAAAAAGAATATATGCCAATAACCTTACAAAGTTAGGTACAGGGCTGGGGAGTCAGTAAAGCTATGCACACAAGCAAGAGAATCTAAGTAGCACCCCAACACCCATTTCTGGAGACAGGAAGAACATCACCTATGAATGCTGTAACAGTGAACTCAAGCAGAGAATCATGGGAGATTAATAAATAAGTTCAGTGCCTGTGAGATGGGTCTGTGGTGAAAGAGCCACGTTCTCACAAGGACACTCAGAGGAGGGACATCTCCAGCAAGACCAGGGCTGGACTGGCGGGGAGGCACACAGCTGGACTTGATACTACTCATAAAGTGCATGCACAGTGCTGACACCTCTGCAAAGGTGACCCACCATACACAGAACTCTGTGTAAAGCTGTGGGTGATACTAAGGTGAGAGCACCTTCCTTCTTCATCTCCTAGGCAAAAAAAAAAAAAAAAAAAGTTGTCCTACCCCCAAAATGGAAGATATGTATGCTATCTTTGGGATTGTTTTAGTAAGTTAGTTAGTTAGTTAATTAGTTAGTTAGTTAGTCAGTCAGTCTATGAAAATTGGTTGTTCTCAGCAACTTCTCAAGCTTTGAGTGATGAGAACACATACTAAATCTAGGTGCACAATTATGATAATCCTGATGTGGGTCATCTTCTAGAAGGACCCATAGCTACCCACCTAACCTCAAAGGCTCTTTATAAATGTCTCCTCCAGCAATCTGTCATGTCTGTACCACAGAGAAGCGACATTCAAAATCAAGCATCCTTGTAAGCAACTTCACACTCAACAGAAGAGAAAAGTTTAGAAAGAAGAAATCCATTGTGGGAAGAAAGGACTACAGCATGGAAAATAAATCATTAAATACTGAAGGAATTGCAGTCAATTCTTAATTAACCAGGGTAATTCATATGTGTAGTATGGAAACGGGGAGATGCTTGCATTACAATTAAAATGAAAGAAACTACGATCAATTATTGAGTATTAAGAGTGGCTTAACTCTAGTTACAGCACAAAGAGCCTAAGGTAAAGTCGATCTCTGAGTGCCTCGGAAAAGCCAAGACCTGATGGGCAGTTACTATGCTCTCCTAGATAGGAATGATGGGACACAGTCAGGAGTGGACAGAATAACTCATTCACCCAGCCCAGAGAAGAGGAGAGAAGCCAGCATTTAGCGCTGAGCACTTTGTCTGTCCCAGGAACTAGAAAGCAGAGCCAATTCAGCCACTTCTGGGGCAACGCATGCATAGCCTTTGATGGGCCATGAACGTCAACCAGATAGTCATCCCAAGTACCAAAAATTTAGCACACTGGGTGCTGTGCAGCTGGCTCTCGGTTCAGCTGCTCATTACCTGACCAGGGACTGGGAGAAGTCACTAAGCCTGGGAGAGCTTCGCCAGCCCTACTGTGGGAATCACATCTGCTCAAGGCTTTGTTTTGAAGATAGACTGAGATGATGTATGATTCCCTCCTAAGGAAATACATGAATTAGCTGCACAGGAGCTGCGTCCTCCCCTCTGAAATATGTTGAGGAGGATGGAGATGAGGGTGTGACAAGGGATTCTCCTATGTTCTTTCAAGATAAGGTCAGGGGGTACCTAGATATAGAAGTGTGGGGAAGAAAGGGAGGAGAACAGAAAGGAGAGATGGTGCGCGTGGAGTTGGGGGCCAGGCGGGAGAGCTCTGTCAGTTGAGAACACTGGTGTGACTGAGAACTGCTGAGAATCTCCAGGGCACTTCAGGACCCTTCGTTCCCAGGGAACCTCCTGCTTGAGCAAACTCTAAGTCCTCTTGGATTGGAAATATTTACTGGTGGACTCTGTGGCTGATACAACCCTGCCTTCTCCTGTCTTTTCAAGGTCCTCTGTCATAAGCGCAGATCTAACAACTCCTGCTTTCTGCATCCCACACGGCATCTTGGTTCTGCTTTTAGCTGTTGCAAGTCTAGATCAACCTGAAATTTTCTCAGAGATTCTGATGCAAACACAAAGATAAGAGTAGTTTTGTGCCGAGGGAGAGGACTTGGCAAGGCCAGCCTGGGAGTGGGGACCAGGGTCTAGTTCCCAAGAGCTTGGCTTTCACTCCTGAAGAGCCCAGAGTTATCAGTTCCAAAGCCATGTCTGCTCAGTCCAGATGCTCTTGAGACATTCTGGGTTTCTTTGTGCAACATTCTTGATTACCCTCTTGCTGACTCATCAGAAAAAAATAGCATATAAGATGCTTCACTTCTTAATAAACTTGCTTTGCATAAGATACAGTGTAAACAAGACCTCGTGACCCCAAACTTTCTTGTCTTCTCTGTCTCTTCCTCTTTATCTTCTGACCTCCTGGTCCCCTTTCTCTCTCTCTCTCTCTCTCTCTCTCTCTCTCTCTCTCTCTCTCTCTCTCTCTCTTCTCTGTCTCACAAGGAGCCTGGCACTGAAGAACAGCTTACTGCTAGAGTTCTGCTCCTGGTCTGTGTTGTCCATGGGTTTCCCAGGTTCTAAGGTAGGAGTTCCCAACCTTCATAATGCTGCGACCCTTTAATGGACTTCCTCATGTTTTGGTGACCCCCAAACCATAGAAATTATTTTCATTTCTACTTCATAACTCTAGTTTTGCTACTGTTATCAATCAAAGTGTAAATATCTGATATGCAGGATATGTGATATGTAATCCCTGGGAAAGGATCTGTTGACCCCAAAAACGTCACAACTCACAGGTGAAGAACCAATGTTCTAATAAGTCTTATGCCCAGGAGGAAGCCTGGAATATAAGACACTAACTGCAATCTAAATGAATATGTTTGTTTGTTCTTATGTTGTATTCTACTCAAGGACCATACTGACATTTTAAAACTCAGAAAAGATAGAAAAATGACAGTGGTTATAATGAAGATGGATGATAGATAACTTGTAGATTAATAGATATATGCTTATATAGATGATAGATAAATTGATAGATTAATAGATGTTAGATAGATGATAAATAATTGATAGAATAGATGTTAAATATATAGATGATAGATACATAATTGATGGATTAATAAGTAGATGTTAGATAAGTGATAGATAGATAGATAGATAGATAGATAGATAGATAGATAGATAGACAGACAGGTGATAGGCAGGTCATCTGAGATATGTCTGGCACAATCCATGGTGCTAGAAATAGGAAGTGAATGAGACATAAAATAAGATAATACACTCTAGCCAGACCTGGCCTATGTGTGATACTTATGTGTTATAGCTGTCAGGATGGCTGCTACCATGAATATCAGGGCTAGAAAGTAGATGCCCTTAACTTCTGCATAGAGTAATGCAATTAAGGGCAAAACAATGAAAGGAAGAAAGGGAAACATTAAAGAGAAGTACAGACTTTCTTGGAAGAGGCAGAAGAGGCAGAAGAGCTGCAGGCCCTCAATGGAGAAAAACAAAATGGGTTCCAGGAATTAACCATGAATTGCATTCACAGCATATACCTTGTACAGTCAGCCCTCACTCGCACTTGGCTTTTGTCATTCACAAGCCACCTCTCTGCATCAAAACACACCGTGAATACACAGCAGTCATGTTTCTGAGCCTCTCCCACCACCTGCACCCCACTCCACCCACCCCCACTCCTACCTACTCTTTTCAGCACTGGACCCCGAGGCTCTGCTTTTTCACCCTGGCTGCCTGGCTCCTCTGCAGACTGCTAAAGTTCATTCAGTAGAATCACAGTCTCACACAGGCAGACCCAGCCACAGGGTCAGGGGTTACCAGAACCCTGCACTGGGCTGGCGTGGCAGGTCAGCAGAACACAACCCATGTACACAGAGGACAGTGGATTGCCAGGAGCACAGGAAGAAAATGAGAAGTTGCTGTCTAATGAGCACAGGGCTCGTCCGCAGAGATGGGCAAGACTTGATTCTGCTGGTTGTGATGACTGCAGAACAACTCGCTACTATCGACCCAGACATTGAAAAATGGTCAAAATGGCTAAGTTTGTTATCTGCATTTTTACTGCAACAATATTTGGTTTTGTTACTGGCTGCCTCCAGGATATGTTGATACATTCTTGTGATTTCCAGGCCTCAGGTGGCAGAGGCAGAAGGATCAAAAGTATGGTGCAACTTGGGCTACATAGTATGACATTATCAGAAAAAAAAATATTTTAAAAAATTACTGCCTATCACAAATTCAGAACTGTGCTGGGATCTGAGGAACCAGGGATCAGACTGACTCTAACGTAGGGAGGTTTACACCTGATTTGTAATTCACACCACAAATCTTGACCAACAGCACATGATTTTCAAGTCCTTGATGCAAGCATGAACACACACTACTAGAAGTCCCCACCCTATACGATATTCTCATTTATCTAGAAGTGCCAACCCTGGCTTATTTACACCGACCCTCTTTTCTCAAATGCCCAATGTTAGCCTCCATCTCTCATTCCCTTGGCCAGCACACTACAAATCATAGCACCAGAGCACAGAAAAAGGCTTCTCATGAAATCACCAAGATGAATCTGAATTCACCATAGGACATGTGCTTGTTTCTTCTGGTTAGAGCCTTTCTGCCTACTTGCTTGGTAACAACAGCAAACCTGCCTTTGACTGCTTGCTCTTAGCATCAGGACCCTGGAGAGCTCAAAAAAACCCTGGTTCTTAAGATAGCGCTGCCACCTTCTGCCTGTCAGGCTCCCTCTTCCTACACCAAACCATCACAAGGGAGGCTGAAGGCAAGGGAGGAGTCAGCAGAGAGAGGGGCCGCTTGCAAACGCTAAATGGTGAAGCTATGAAGCATGCCCAGGAGGAACTACAAATTCTCAAATGAGCAATTAAATTGCTCTTGGTAAGTAAAACTAAAGGCAGAGAGTGGCTATTTATACCCTGGACTCTGATTAAAAAATAAATAAAAGGTGACCTCATAGCATTTTGGGATTCAGAAATGACCTCATTTATAAAGGTTACTGCCAATTCTCCACCCTCTCCTACTTACTGAAGTGATCACAGTGTGTTCAGACACGCATCTATGCACCTTCTGCCAAGATCCTGCCAGGTTACTACCAAAGCATCCCACAGCAGTACAGACAGGGGTCTGGCTTTCCTTGGAATATCACCAATGCACAGGTACATTTGGTGGCTGGTTCTCTCGAATGTGTGAGGGGTTACAGGTACCAGTGTCTACAGAGACACAGGAAAAAGTCACTCAATTGCCACCAGTTTCTCCAGCCCTCGGCATTTCTGAATGCTAGGAACACTGTGAATTGAGAGTGCAGGAGGAATAGTGAAGAATTTCCTCTCCCTGCAGTGTAGTGAGAGGCAGCACTCTGGGTTTCAGCAGGATGCCGAGTCCTCTCATAGCTACTTCCAGACATGCCCACCTCAGGCCTTCACATCCTCCCCTGAAGTTTGATCTACATTACTGATGCAGGAGAAAGCAGGTGACACCAAAAAGCCCAAGTAAAAGAAAACCATTTCATCCATAGTAAACTTCAAAGGGAGTTATACTCAGCAAATATTTTATTTCAGAGTCCTTAGCAGTCCAGTAAAGTCTCCTTTCAGGTGGTCTTAAGGATGAGGAGATCAGTCTGTGTGTGGCAGTTGGAGGGCTTTGATGCTAAGGATAGATCCTGGAGGAAAGAAACCAAAAGCAAAAAACAGCCAACTGTAGAGCTAAGCCCTGGAAACACTATTATTCAGATGAAGCATGGTAGAGAAAGAGACTGTGTCATTGGAGGGGGCACTATTGACTACAGTTATTTGGGGATGGGTCTCTTTATATAATTAAGGCTGGCTGTCCCAACATTTACTTTAATGTTCCTATGTTTATTTATTCCTGGGGGAGTGGGGCGTTGCAAACACACATGTTCCACACCACATGTGTGGAGGTCAGAGGACAGGTACAGGTGGAGCCAGGTCTTTCCTTCCATTGCCCAAGATCCAAGGATCAAACTTGGTGTCTTTGCCTGTCAATCCACCTCACCATCCCAGGCCTAAACTTCCAAACAATTAACTACACTACAAAACATACGACTTGCAGCTAAAGATGTCAGTTCCCGTCTTTGGTCAGTTATCATGTGAATCACCCCACCTGAGGCCTTGTTATGTTAGACGCTTAGACAGGGCCCAGGCGCCTTGCTGCATTTGCAACAGTCCCCTGAAGAAAAAAAAAAAACTCGATTATATTTTTCTATAAACAAGTTTAAGAGGCTGGGAGAGGTAGCATGTCCTCCCACTTCTGGCATTTGAGTCAGCCGACTAGCCTGGACACTTCCCACTTGCCAGCAACTCACTCCTGACCACAGAGAGGACAATTCTATCTTGGCTACTGTCAGACCCTCCACTACACTAGGTCTACCGCATCACTATGTCCATTTACATGTAGCAAAGGGGAGAGAAGATCTCAGTTGAGAGGTAGAGAAGGCAGTGAGGAGAGCTTACAGAGGGGGAGTGAGATGGTTCTGAATCTGTAGGCAAGATGAATCTGGTTCTGGCCGTACATTGGAAGACCTAAGTTAGGCTTAAACATCCGATGAACAGTGATAAAGATTTCTAGCTGAGAGACATAACACTTGCTCAGAGTGATTAAAAATTCATGTCCAACTTGCCAAAATGTCTGATAGTGAGAATGCTCTTGCTAGCTGATGCAACTCTAGCCAGGTCTTTGGGGACACCTTTGATATCATCATGTATGACATGCAGGAGGGAGCTAATCTGCCTGAAGAAGATGAAAGTGTGGTTTAGGCTTGCCTGACTATCATGACTTGATGACATGTTAAGTAATACTGGGGAGATAAGAAAAGCAATATGTGTCGGGGGGGGGGGGGATGTCTAACACTTTCAACCCCCTGAGTCTGTTTGTCCAAATAAAATATTTGTTTCAGAATGTGCTAGCATCCCTGGTCAGGAGACACAAAATCCTAAGACACGGTGTGACTTCTGCACAGAAAAGTCTCGTGGAAATGGAGCACCTGGAAGATTTAGGCGACTAGGAGGGGCCTGACGATACAGTATCACAGGGTGAGTCATGAGTCCCCAAAAGACCTATACCTGAAAACAGCAGCTCAGAGAGAAATTGTCCACTGTGAATAATGGGGAACACTTCTCACATTGACTGAACAATAATGAAATTTTGTTGACCCAAATGAGAGGGTCCAAAGGAAGCCAGTAAGCCTCAGAGCTGGTCTGACTCTCAGCACTGGCAGCAAGGTCAACAGAGCCTCTTGCCTGCTTGCCTGCCTGCTCCTCATACAGTGACCTCTGGGTCTCTGATGGCCTCAAACTACCTCCAACAGTCCGCCCGGGTGACATGGCTCTTCATTTGTTCTCACCCATCCAGGAAGCATCCTCTGTTGACGTTCCTAGGGATCACTCTGAGATTTGCTGGATTGTCGTCATGCACGGCTAGGGGTTAGGCATCTACCAGTCAGCTTAGCTGTTAGTTGTATATTCTAACCATTAAACTGAAAGTAGAATACACTTCTCTGCTATATTGTTCTCCAGTCACAAATTACCAGTATTAACAAAGCGGTAGAAAAAGGGACAGCGAAGAGCTCCTCAGCAAAAGCACTGCAATTACCAATGGTATCTGACATGTCGGAAACAGCCAAGAACATTTAGTTCATAAGAACATTTAGGGATAAGTTATCTTAAATTCAATATTTCTTAACCGAAAGCCTGGAAAATTAATGTTTGATTAAAAAACACATTAATAAGGGTTCTGAGCACTCAGCTCAGGAGGACTGCTCATGCGTTCATTATTCCCCCTTGCCTATGATCAAATCGTGGTATTGGCCTCCCACACCTGAGCAACAACTATAATAAATGCTTCAGGGAAATCAAAGACATTACAGAGGTCGTGAGGAGCCAACAGCCGTAACTCAGTCTTTGTCTTCCTAAAGGTCTCGTGTGGGTAACATTCAAATGAATATAAGTTTCTCCTCTCTAGAGAAATCATGGTTGTTTTATTTGCATTTGGTTAATGAAGAAGTCCCCTCTGGACTGGGTGACTAAGACAGGCCCCATTTCTGATGAGTCACTGGGCCTCAGTCATCAGCCAAACCTTCCTGGGCCATCTCTACATGCTACTCATTTTGTTGGTATTTTCAGATAATCCTTGCAGCTCAGAATCTTTAACCCCAGATAAATCCAAAGAAAAATTGCCATGATCAGACTTTGCCTTTTTCACCTTTTGGGGTTGCACATTTGAACAGCAAACTATGAGCTTTGGTGCAGACCAGAGCAAGGGTCAGAATGGAGAAGGAAAAAAAACGTTACAGGACAGTTGGGTGTGTATTCTGTGATGTAGGGACCCACGTCCTGCGTTCTCTACCTGGAGTCTCCTCACCTACCTGCCCTCTGCTCCTGCCTTCATTACATCACAAGGTCAATGTCTGTCACCACTTGTAAGAGTATGAGAGGGTTTATAAACACAAATAACAAAAATGGACTAAACAAGTCTGTGTGTGTGTGTGTGTGTGTGTGTGTGTGTGTGTGTGTGTGTGTGTGTGTGT
>OU015752.1:44293416-44309482 GCA_907169655.1 Acomys percivali | reverse complement strand
GGAGAGGATGGCCATAGTGAGAGGTTTTGACTGGCAGGGTAGAAGGAGAATTGGCACCGTTGCCACCCCTAGGAACTAGATTCTCTAACCCGGCAACCATAGCTTACATCGTGGAGCCTGCGGACCCCGTAGTCGATGCCCTCCATGACTCAACAGTTTCTGCAGTTAGGGTGCCTATCTCAAGTGCCCACTAGAGATACATTACTTTGTAAAGAATGCGTGGAAGGAGCCTTCCTGCGAATGCCTTCCACCTTTACTCTGCCCCTAGGGTCTTGGGGCATATAGCGTGCTTACCAAAAATAGTAATTACCAAGGGTCAGTGAGGTGCTCAGCTGCAAATAGAACATCAATACCATACACACACCCTCCCCAAGGCTCAGGAACCATCACAGAAGAGTGGGTGAGAAGATTTTAAGATCCAAGTGTGTAGGGGGACTAGAATGCAACAATGTCCTCTGGACATCACAGGGCCACTACATTCGCAGCTCTTACTGCCTTCACCAGACCTGCATGAGACCAAGCAAATCAACGTTCTAGCATGGAGTAGGAAGGGGTTCATGAGTTCCCAAACTAACTGAAGAGCTACCGGCAGTTGATAGTTTCTGTGGGAATGTGAGTCAGTTTTAAGGGTACAGCTCCTGGTAGACTGACCATGCTTTAGAGGGCAGCGTCACAGCCAGGAGTATATGGACAATACAAAGAGGAGTCTATGGGTTATTTTTTTAAAGGACACTAAGTTGGGGGTTAGGGCTTGGGGTAGGGATGGGAGTATCTTAGGAGTGGGAACTAGGGTGACTGTGATCAAACTACATTATATGAAATCCCAAAAATATCAAATGGCAATAGTCCAAGATTTGGAACCAGAGAGCAGGAAGCAGGAAGTGCTGTATCCTGCATGTGCTACTTGGAGGAAAGGCACAGCACCAATGGCAGGCAGGAGCTCTCTGTTCACTTCCTGTCACAGGCATATGAACCCAACCTATTATTTACAGCATCACATAGGATGGCTGATTCCTGGAGTCCTAAGAAACACTGTCCCCTAAAGCTGATGTACAGCGGGCCTTTCAACAGGTAGTACTCATTCTGAGCAGCAAAGAACCTCACCGCTCCATAAGCAGAGAACGGCTGTCAGTGATGCTCACTTCACATCAGCCTATCCTGTTCCCTCCAAACAATGAGTCAGACAGCATAGAGAGTTCATATTCTGCCCTCTGGTGTCTGGTCTTGAAACCCATATCAGGACTAAAGTTTCAGTCTATTAAAGTCTGAGAACCCAGTAACTTCCGGGAGCTCAAAGGAAAGTCTCGGCCCTACCCTTATGGTCACAGAAAGCCCAAGCTAATTACACTCTCAAGATGACAGCCTGTAAGGTGGCTAATTCTGAGGTCACCCTGACCTGGAAGGGAAGACTCATTTGTTCTTATTCACGTGAAATGTATCCTGTTGTGTAGCTGGAAGCCCCAGCTCAAATCACTCTTCAGTTGAGCAAACGCATGTCCTGCGCCCTCCTCCACGCTGGTATGCTCAAGGACTGGTCTTTCTGGTCTCCACGTGCCTTGGCATCAAGGCTGGAGACGGAGGGCAGGCAGCAGCAGCAGAAGGAAAAAAAACCTCAGCTTTATAGATTCCATTGCCTTCCTTTGTGAATGAGTTGAGAAAGGCTTTCTGATAAGTCTCTCCTTGTTCATGTGCAATTATGACGCATCCTATTTAGAAACAGCTATGGCTAAGCCACCATCGATCCCACAGATAAACAACCCCCTTTTATAGCGAACAATGGCACATATAAGAGGGTATGCTATAAATAATCTAATAACTGAGTTTTTAAAAAGTCTTTTTTTTTTTTTTAACAAGGAGCATGTATGCTGAGCCAAAAGACATTTTGTGAGCACCAGAATTTGCTCTGGTCCTGTGCTGGAGCTGCAGATCTAAAACATCCTGCTATAGGATTTGTACCTTCCGCTGGAAAGAGGTCACTAAGAGTGACCTTAGTCTGTCTGTGTCAGTGTGTTGAAGACAACTGTGCTGGTCCTCTGGGAGGATAAATACCCATCAGAGGGTCTTATATCCAGCTGCCATGCCAAGTAGCTTCACCGGAAAGTCTGCAGGACCAAGCAACAGGACAATCCTGAGGCTGACCCCCAATATGATGGTCTTTCCTGGGAACTCCATGATGGAGACACTTTAATACAGATGCACAGCCTGGCCTCCGAGCACAGAGATGTAACAGTGAAACCATGGGCTTCACATGTATTGAATTCATGGAGGAAGAAGCCATGTGATCCACTTTGACCAATCAGTTTTCTGTCAATTTTTCTATTTTAACTAAACAGTTGGTGAGGTCATTTAAAGCACTGTCTACCAAGTCTCTGCTTATCTCCAACTTTCACATGATACTGAGTGTTTCTTAGGTGCAGGAGTATCTATCACGCATTTGAGCAGCTCAAGTAGGCGAACATTCACACACTGATCAACTTAAATGCTGAAGATAATACAGATTAGAATCATCTAATAGACACAATACTACCATGTGCAGTACCACTGTACATGAATTGTGTAATGCTATACAAACTAGCACATAGTACTCTATAACGATAAAACATTCTATAAACTAGCCACAGGGACCCCCTTGCCGACAGAGGATGTCACATCAGACAAGACACCTCCTGAGAGAAAGCAAATTCTTTTCTCTGGGATTGTTGCACCTGGCACACTGAGAATAAAGTGGATTGAGGCATTTAGAGCAAGAATCTATGTAACTAACAGGACGGTCATGCGCCTGCCTTGACACAAAGCTTATTCCCATCATGGGACAGAACAATCATCTTGACTTTTCATCATCTGTATCTTCAATTCCGTTCCGAGGGGAACATGAAGTCAGTTGGACAGCTGGGTGTATGGTGATCCTACTAACCCAATTCTCTTTAAATGCCTTATGTCATAAGATAACCGCTCTTGTGTGGTTTAATATTCCGCTGAACTTGGGAGGGAGAAAAGAGAGTTCTTCTATGCATGTTCCTACTGTGTGTGCTTAGGTGTGCACACAAACACCTGGTGTTCTCGTTACAAATCAATGAAACCTGGATTACTTGCTCACTCGATATAACTCGGCTTATGTGTATGAGTGAAGTGACTCATTATTACTAGGGGCTCAGAAGCATCCAGAAGCCCTCAGGTGACATGGCTATTAGCTACCAAAGTCAGGTTTACTTCAGTTACCTAAAACTTTCTTTTTCACTCATTCAATTTTTACGCTAAAACAAGCATTTTCCTTTGACTGCAAGATTTTAATTGTGACCACTACAAAATTTATTTCCCTCATCTTCTATATATGTTCCTTAATTTGTGGTCAAATGTTCTCAACAGCAAGTGCGTAAAATGAGGGCTCTGCCAGGCTGGGTAGCAATAGGAGGATGTTTCCCATGGTGGAACTTAAAAGTGAGGTTTCCATGGCTGTGGAGACTGTCAGGCAGAGAGTTTAGGGTACCTTATGGCAATCCTGAATTGTGGACTTAAAAGTGTACTTGGGGGGCCCAAAAATGAAATAAATCTTCGGAATTGAAGGTAGAGAGGCCAATAAAACAGCTAGGCATCGGGGAAGAACATATGAGGTGACACTGTCCAAGGCAGCACAGTGATGAACAGGACGCTGCAACAGTGTTCTCCTTTGCTGGTTCGTAAGATGCAGAATGATTTAAGACTACAGGGAATTAGTTTTAGTTTTTTTTAATTTCATCACCAAATCATTTAAATTCTGTTTTCTTAATTAAATAAAACAGAAAGATGCGATGAGATTGGACAGTAATAAAATCTGAATTGTCTAAAGTGGGAGATGATTCCAGCAGCTGTATCAATGGGATAAAATCAATCCTGACAAAATCATATTAAGTGAACAATTATCAAATGGATGATTGATTACCCACTGAATGCATGTTATACCTCAATACACTCAAGATGTGAGCACTAGAAACCAACAGTTTCCAGACAAAGCCTGGCAGACAAAATAGTAGAATCCTGGGAGTTTCAGTAGAGTGTGTGGACACGTTTCACAGGGCATAGCTTTGTATAAGTAGATAGGAGTGAGCCAGGCAGAGCATCGAAAACTAAGTACATGATCACGAATCCCAAGAAAATGTTCCCAGAATCGAGTGGCACTGTGAGGTACGGTCACCTGTGTGTATTAGGTCACCTGGCCAAACTTCCCTCCTCAATCCTACTCACACGCTTAATCACTGACATCTCTAAAAAAAATAACAAACGTGTATCCCATGAAGGAAGGGCCATGCCAGGTGAACAGCTCTAACTATGGCTGACTTAATCAGCCCCACGAAACCCCTGACAACTGGGAAAGATGAGGCAAAAAAACAAAAAGTCAGTAGAGGTGAATGAAAATCTAACAACCACAAAATTGCCATGTCTCATTCAATTTAGTAATCTGGGGTCCTGGAAGAGACAGTTTTCAGGATATTCTATTATAATAGCAAGAGCTTGCACCATAGCAGGAAGCTCCTTTGGCTGCAGACTCAGTGAACTGAGAGCCATGAGCAAGAACGAGAATTGATTGTGGCCTTGGGAGTTCTGGGTGGACCAAGCTTCTCCTGCACCATTTCAAGGTGGGAGTTGCCATCCACACGAGAACTAGATATGTGGAGCTAACAAGTGAAGAGCAATTACAGCCAGCTCCCTGCAGGGCCACTTCAGTGAAGAATGCTGGACACACCCAGCGATACACTACACAGTGGACTGTTGAGGACTCATAGGAAGAAACGTTGATAGAAGAGAACACTTCAAAAGTGCAATAATACCCATGCACAGATCCACACCTACACATGCACCTACATACATGGATGGGCACACATACTACAAATATTTTAATTCAAAATAACACACAGGAGGACAGGTCTTGAAGAATAACAACCGACATCAGTCTCTGCTCTTCCGCTATGTTCATACCCATAAGAATATATCCATGCAAACCTGCACACAAAAATTAAAAGCGTTGGGAACTGAGTTAATAAAAACATACAGAAAACCAATGAAATAAACAATATAAAATTATAACTAGCCCTAGAAAAATCAAAAGTAAAAGTAACCAAAATAAAATGTGTGGGTCAGTGACCTAGACGCTATGTAATGATCTAACTGAAAGTACAATGCACTCCTGGGAAGACTGGATGACAGGAAAAATAATGCGCTTGAGTGAGTAGAGTGTGACATTTGTGAGACACAGTAGATAGTACAAAATTAAATCATCACCTTCTGTAGTGGTGAAAATTCAGCTGGGCAAAAAAAAAAAAAAAAAGAAAAGAAAAGAAAATTCAGCTGGGCATGGTGGCACATGCCTTGAATCCCAGCACTCAGGCAGACAGAGGCAGGCAGATCTCTGTGAGTTCGAGGACAGCCTCATCTACAAAGTCAGTCCAGGACAGCCAAGGCTACACAGAGAACCCCTGTCTCTAACTACCCACCTTCCCCCTCAAAAAAGAAAAAGAATGTCGGGGTCCTACCCTCAGCATCCACACGGCAGCTTGCAACTATAACTGGATTGTAACTCTAGTCCCAGGGGATATGACGCTAGCTTTGGCCTCTGGGAAACAAGCACAGACATACATGCAGACCAAACACCCAGAGACATAAGATAATTTTTAATTTTATATAAAATATTAACTATAATGGAATAAACATAACAATTAGGTAAAAGAGCAAGCATTGCAACTACTAAATAGAAATGGTCGGAAGAGGAGTTTATCTAAAGTCACATGAGTGGTGTCAGTGTGGGCTCAGAGCACAGGTGCTGAGCTGAGGCCCCTTAGTCTTGGTGTGGAAGTCTGTGACTGCGAGTTCCTACAAACTGTGGTTTGTTGCTGCTGCAGTTGGCAGGCACACAGGACTTCCCACCACCCATAAGCCTACCTGAAATTCACACTGAATTTTCTACTGGACCAATTGTTTTAGGTTTCACTGTCGTTTTTAAAATAAGGGCTTATAACAAAATTAGCCATGTTCTAGCTTCATTTCCCTTGCTGTGATAAAAAAAAATACCCTGACCAAAAATAGCTTTGTGGTAGAAGGGATGGTTTGGCTTAAAATTCCAGGTCTCAGTGCATCTCTAGGGACATCAAATCAAGAGCTCAAAGAAGGAGCCTGGAGGCAGGACCACATCCTGTCCCACCCAGCATCTGCTCTGACCAAGGAACTCACTGCACAGCAAGAAGTCTGGCAAGAAGCTTGGCAGATGCTGCTTCCTGGCTGGTTTGGGGGCTTATGCTCAGGTAGTTTTCTTATGCAATTCAGAATGACCTGCCTAAGGAACTGCACCGCCCACAGTGGACTGTGCCCTTCTACCAGAATCACCAATGAAGACAATGCCTTAGAGAGATGCCCACAGGACAAACCAGTCTGGGCAATCCATCGACTGAGATTCTCTTCCCGGATAAGTCTAGGTTGTGTGAGAGTCAAAAGCAAATCAGGACAGGCTGTATTCATAAAATTATGATTTATAAAGTTTCATGCCACGGGCATTTAATTTTATTCAAACAAGGAACCTATAAAACTGGAGCCGTGCTAGCTCACAGAGGAAGAGGTTGCAGACAATGCTGATGAGACTTGATAGGCTGGGGTCAGATGGTAGGGGACGGGGGCTCACCCTTTCTGAGAACTAGAGATAGGAGGGAAAGGGGAAGAGGAAGGGAGGATGGGACCAGGAGGAGACAAGAGGGAGGGAGGGGGGGCTAAAATTGGGATGTAAAGTGAATAAATCAAAGATAAACAAACTTAATACAAATATTTTATACAAAACCCAAATAAATTTGATCCCTTTCATCATAATTCTACATATTATTGATAATTTTTAAGTTAACAACAGAGGAGATAAATGAGTGTGGGTGGGTGTGCATGGCATAACATTACTTATGGAGGTCATGAATTTGAGAGAGGGCACAGGAGGATACACGAGGAGGAGCAAAGTGAGGAAGGGATGGAAATGGCCCAAATACATTGTTCTTATATATAAAGTTCTCAGACTTTCAAAAGGGATGAAAGAGGTTTAGACAGAAGAAATGTAAGCAAGAAAAGTCACTGCTGGCATACTACTAACATCTACGTAACCTATCATCTTTAAAATGGGCATGAGCAACCATGCTTCTGATAATCAGATGACAGAAGAACTGCAGAAGGAAACGAGGAATGGTGAGATGCCGAGAATGTGTACAGCAGAACAGAAAGCTGCCATGTACAGGACAAACACACTAGGCTTCTTTTCCTGCCACATACCACATGTAACCACAGACAACAGCCTGCAGTGACATCACTCACCAAAGACGCCTGACCCTCCAGAAGCTCAGCATTAGCACACTGGGCTGTTCCAGGAGCTGAGGGAAAGAACAGAGAAGACTGGTCAGTGGAGACTTTGGTGTGTCACAGAGTGAGATAGTGGGCAGGACAGAGGAGCTCAGCTCCGCCCTCCTCTGAGTTAGAGAAGTCAAGGCAAGTCTGAGTTTCTCGGTCTTCCTTGGGAGAAGTGGTGAGTTGTGAGGAACTGCTATAAGGAAGAGCACATTCTGGGAGGATGAGCCAAGCACTCCCACCTCAGGCCAGAAACCAAACAACGTGAAGTAGGCATTGTTCTTCATAAAGGCACAGAGGCCTAGGTACCAGTCAAAATTCATGGCATGATGCATGAGTGGCTTCACTCATTGGCCCTTTATTCACCCAGAGATGTCCATGTTATGCCAAAAGTGGAGGCCCACTCACAGGGTTTCTCTCTGTTGTACCTGGTCCTAAGAGGAGAGCCAAAGACAGGGAGACTACTGTCCATGGACTTACCCATGCAACTGATCCAAAACCCAGAAACAAACTTGTTTCCTGAACTATTTGTGATTAATTTTCATCAAAATACTTTTATATCAAGTGAAAGTCCTCTGCTACTCATTTTTTGTTTTGTTTTTTGCTTTTGTTTTGGTTTTTGTTTTTTTATTAATTTATTCATATTACATCTCGATTGTTAGCCCTTCCCCTGTTTCCTCCCATTCCTCCCTCCCTCCCACTTCCCCCCTTCTCCCCTCCCCTATGTCTGTGATTGAGGAAGATCTCCTCCCCCTATATATGCTCTTAGAATATCGAGTCTCTTCTTGGTAACTTGCTATGCTTCCTCTGAGTGCTGCCAGGCCTCCCCATCCAGGGGACATAGTCAGAAAAGGGGCACCAGAGTTCGTGTGAGAGTCAGATCTCACTCTCCACTCAACGGTGGAGAATATCCTGTTTGCCGGCTAGGTCTTGGTAGGGGTTCGAAGTTTACTGCCTACATTCTCCTTGGCTGGTGCCTTAGTTTGAGGAGGACCCCAGGACCCAGATCTGCCTGTCATAAAGTTCTTCTTGTAGGTTTCCAGGACCCTGTGGATCTTACTATTTCCCCATTCTTCCTTGCTACTCTCGCCTAAAGTCTCAATAGGATGTCCTCTCCTCTGACCCACTTTCTTGCTAAGTAAAGTTTTTCATGGTACGTATCCCTTGGACTAGTGTTTTGATATAAGTGAGTATATACCATTTGTCTCTTTTTGCTTCTGGGTGAACTCATTATGATAATTTCTAAATCAATCCATTTGTCCACAAATTTCAGGAATTCCTTGTTTTTAATAGCTGAGTAGTATTCCATAGTGTAAATATACCACAGTTTCTTAGTCCATTCTTCTACTGAGGGACACTTAGGCTGTTTCCATGTTCTGGCTATTATGTATAAAGCAGCTATGAACATGGTTGAGCATATGTCCCTGCTGTGTGGTAGGGCATTTTCTGGGTATATTCCAAGGCGTGGAATAGCTGGGTCTTGAGGAAGCCCTATTCCCATTTTTCTGAGAAAGCGCCAGATAGCTTTCCAAAGTGGTTGTACTAGTTTGCATTCCCACCAGCAATGAAGGAGTGTTCCTCTCTCTCCACACCATTGCCAACATGTGGTGTCATTTGAGTTTTTGATCTTAGCCATTCTGATGGGTGTAAGATGGAATCTCAGTGTCGTTTTGATTTGCATTTCTCTGATAACTAACGAGGACGAGCATTTAAGTGTTTCTCGGCCATTTGATATTCTTCTGTTGAGAATTCTCTGTTAAGTTCCAAGCCCCATTTCGCAATTGGGTTGTTTGGTTTTGTGGTGTTTAATTTCTTGAGTTCTTTATATATTTTGAATATTAAACCTTTGTCAGATGAAAGGTTGGTGAAGATCTTTTCCCAGTCTGTAGGCTGTCGCTTTGTTCTACTGACAGTGTCTCCTGCCTTACAGAAGCTTCTCAGCCTCATGAGGTCCCATTTATTAATTGTTGACATTAAGGCCTGGGCTGTGTGGGCTGTTGATGTACTGTTCAGGAAGTTGTTTCCTGTGCCTATGTGTCCCAGGCTCTTCCCCACTTTTTCCTCTAACTGAATTAATGTCTCTGGTTTTAAGTTGAGGTCTTTAATCCACTTGGACTTGAGTTTTGTGCATGGTGACAAATAGGGGTCTAATTGCATTTTTCTACATGTAGACATCCAGTTAGACCAGCACCATTTGTTGAAGATGCTATCATTTTTCCATTGAATAGATTTGGCTTCTTTGTCAAAAATCAAGTGAGCAAATGTGTGTGGATTCATCTCTGGGTCTTCAATTCGATTCCATTGATCCACCAGCCTATTGTTTTGCCAGTACCATGCTGTTTTAATTATTGTTGCTCTGTAATACAGCTTGAGATCAGGTATGGAGACTCCTCCAGAGGATCTTTTATTGTATAGGATTGTTTTTGCTATTCTGGGTTTTTTATTTCTCCATATGAATTTGAGAATTGATCTTTCAATATCTTCAAAATATTTTGTAGGTATTTTGATAGGGATTGCTTTGAATCTGTAAATTGCTTTTGGTAAGATGGCCATTTTTACTATGTTGATTCTCCCGATCCACAAACAAGGTAAATCCTTCCATCTTCTGATGTCATCTTCAATCTCTTTCTTCAGAGGTTTAAAGTTTTTTTCGAATAAGTCTTCACTTGCTTGGTTAGAGTTACTCCTAGATATTTTATATTGTTTGTGGCTATTGTGAAGGGAGTAGGAAACTACTCCTCTGCTACTCATAATACCCTTTCTGATTTTTTCTTTTATTTTATGTGTATAGGTGTTTTGCTGAGCATATATGTATTTGTAAGACATGTGCAGTGCCTACAGAGATGAGCAGAGGGCATCAGATTTCCAGGGACTGAAGTTATAGATGATTGTGAGCTACCATATGGGTTCTAGGGACTGAACCCCGGTCCTCTGGAAAAGTAGTAAGTGTTCTTAAGCACTGATCCATCTCTCCAGCCACACCCTTCCTGTTTACATGGGGATGGATACTCAACATTCCACTTTTATTCCACTCTTTCCCCATATCCCACCCCACATTTAGTGACTTCACCTGACTCAGTCACTCTGGGTTTTAATCCCCCTGTACAAGCTGTAGAGTTCACTAAGATAGTTCTAGCCTTGAGATTTTTCTTATTTGGTCCTATGGGCAAGCTGAGGCAATGACAGGGTGAGCATCCAGAACTGCCCATCACTGGTGCAGCTAAGTGGATGGCTTTCTGCTACTATAAACGATGCTGTGGCATTGGCCCAGGATTTCTACACCATAGCAAACCCACTAGATAAGCCTCACTTATGCCTTGCAGATGGCAGGAATATTGGCCAATGTTCTCAGGACAATGGCTGTGTGCAGCAAGTTGAGGGCTGACAAGGGCTGGAGGATTACAGAGGGTTATTACCAGGTGAATTCAGCTGTCAGTCCTACAGCCTTCCCCATACCTGGTGTTGCAGAGGTCTTGAATACCCCTAAGATTTTGGTCTTGATAATGGGTGTGTGTGTGTGAGAGAGAGACAGACAGACAGACAGACAGACAGACAGACAGACAGACAGACAGATAGAGACAGAGACAGAGAGACAGAGAGAGAGACAGAGAGAGGCTGAGGAGGGCACTGCTTGGTGCATATTTAACAAATGGTACTTAGTCCTAAGTATTTCAACTGTGGCACACCTACTACATGAACAGTACCTTCTGGCCCATCACAGTATTCCTGGAGCTTCAGAGATGGGGGTATTCCAATGCTGTTGGTCCTGGTCTTACAACGCTATGTGCATCTAATCCTGTCACTGTGGTTAATGGGGTCTTGCTCCCTGACTTCCCAGTGGAGCTGCCTTTAGCTGATTTGCTAGATTTTCTTAGTCATCTTGTTTGGAACCTCTTCAGACCTGGGAGCATTGGGCTGCTTCCCCAACTTTTGGCAAACTAAAGGAGCAAGGATCCCCCCAAGCCGTAAGACCTGGCTTTAAATCCATTGTGCCTTACATGAGCTCACAATGAGATCTCAAGATAGAGATGATGATGGAAGTGTCTGAGTGATCTTCATCTCTGTAGCACTGAGATCTTCAAGGAGCATGAAGAAAGCGACATAAAGAGAGAGAGTGAGCTAGACAGATAGAAAAATGGAGGCAGGCCTAGAGAAGTGGTCCTGCAAGTCCCTGATCTTTGTCTATTTTTATTTTGTTAATGGTACTTTTGTGTGTATATGTGTATGTATATTTTATGTACGGCATGTGACAGAGAAGGGGAAAATATGAGCATTTGGGGATGTGCATTGCCCATGTGGACAATTTCAAGTGTCAGTCTATGCCTCTCATCTTGTTTGAGACAGAATCCCGTGTCTACTGCTGGACGCACACGCTACATTAACTGGCCCACCCGCTCTTGAAGCACCTTTCTCTCTGCCTTCTATCTCACTGGGCTGCAGCACATGCTCTGCCACATCCAGCTTTACAGAGCTCTAGGGGTTCAGCCTCAGGTTGTGCACAGTGAACCCATGACCCACTGAGGCACTGTCTCCCTGGCCCATCCTCATTTGTTCTGCAGTCTACCTCTGGGACAAAAAGCAGGAGGAACTGAGGTATCTGCTGCAGGATGCTATGTCACAAAGAAGCACTCATCTAATTTGTGATGTGAACATACTTTTGTGGGGATAGGAGTGAGCAGGTTTCTCTATACCAACAGCTAAAACAGATGGCTGTGGAGCCAATTTATTTAGAATAAATTACTGATCCAATAAGTAGAATAATTTACACATGATTTTTTTAGTGAATCTCCCAGCTAAGTCAGCTAGTATTCAATGATGTAACTTGGGTAATGACTCTCATTAGGGAATATAACTTGTTTGGTACCACCAGGTAAACAAATTTGTGAACGCAAGTGAGCAGTGATTTCGGTGTGCAGGTGACAACGATGTGGAGACTCCTTGTGCTATAAAATTGCCATGCTTTACAAATGAAAACCATAGTCTGTTATCTTCATTCATCACACACATTCCAGGGAATGGTCTAAATATATTTACACTAAAAAGGAAAAGATCAGTCCAATTAAACTTGTCTGATTATAATGTAGAGCTCACCCACACAACACATACACGGTCCCATCAAATATTCTGTCTGTGGGAGACTCTTAATCCTCACACCTTAGTCAACTTTCCTCCAAGCTTCATTCTTCATATTTTATGCATCTTTTACTTCCATTGGATATTTTTCTGTCTGTACATCAGTGCAGTCATCCCTTCTCATGCCTTTAAGAGTTATCCACTCATGTACTATATCCAAATCTGCATCTTGGTCCAGACACTTCACTCTGGTTCCAGATTCCTGTATCCAGCTGCTTCCTGGAGATTTCTGATTGTCTACTAGAGACCTCATCTCAAAAACTCTTCCAATGGTGCTCAAGTCATCCTCTACATGAAAGCTGAAGACATTTGCAGTTTCTGTTCTTGGAGTAACTCCTCCGAAGCGTCTATATCCCCCCCCAACCTCTTCCACCCACACTAGCAGCATGGCTTACTGGGTCTTCATCAAACATTCAGACTATCTCTTCTCCTGCACCTCTCAGTCCTGTTCTCCCCCTTAGAAGAGATCCTCACTAGAATCTCTTGCCTAGATTACTGGCCTTCCTCCTCACTTTATAGCAGGACTCTCTGATCCTTCCTTTGCACACAGAGTTCCCAGCACTGCTAACACGTAAACTCCTAGCTCATCATGGTTCTCCTGCCAATAGTAGCCATCACTAACATCTGGAGTGATATTCTAGATAACCCCAAAATGACTCTTTACCCAGAGTACCCCCTAGTACCATCGCTGTCCTTATACACTGTACTATAAGTTTTACATACTCCCTTCTCCCCTTACCCACTGTTCCCCAAGCTCATCCCAGACCCCTGCTTGAATCTTCCCCGGGCCATTCTACACAATTCACTTTGGATTATGACCATTGCTTGTTATCTGTCTTCCCTGAAGAAGGCTGCTTCGAGAATCTGAGACTGTTTTATTCGTTGGTGTGGAATGGAAGTTCTGACAGATAGCGGGGACCAGGACCTTGTTTACTGAACTTGGGGAAGTATATACACATGACAGGAGCCTCAGCAATGTGGACACTAAACACTATAAAATGTAGCTGGAAGTTGCAGAGGCAGGGCACTTAAAGTGACAAAAACTACAGCTAGAAGTAAGAAAACTGAGAAAGAGGAGATGTGGAACAGGCTGAGGTAAAGAGCATGGCGCCAAGGTTGGGCATTTCTAGAAAGCCTTCAGCTTAGCAGATGCCTCCTCTTTTGTATGTGGCTTCATCAAGTTCAGTAAGCCTTTGAATCCTTTCCACAGACCCGTCTGGTTTGCCGTTTTCTACCAGAACATCCTCCTCCTCACAGTTTAATAACTGAAAACTTTACCTGGACTGGAGTCAAAGCTTAAGAACATCCAGTGACCTCCAGTTTTGTTTCATGCCAAGTGTGGGGGGGGTGCTGCTTATGGCTGTATAAAGCCATGGTGGCCATGATATTTTTCCAAAAGATTTACCCAGAATCGGAGAATATGCAACAATGGCACACTCTTTACTTGGGAAATTAGCATTCAATGCCTGTGTTCACTCCAGTGGTTTTCTAAGGGAGAGACCAGAACTGCATTCTCTTTTGTGGTGGATGAGTCATCTTGGAAGAATAAAATCTCATCATGAGCATATTAGGGGAAATAATCGGAGGCAAGATTCTGAATTTCAGTTGCTATCACTATGTATGACTCAGGGCCCAGCAAAGAAAATTGTCTGTGCAAAAATGTGTCCATCAATAAGAGATGAGCACATCCAACTCCAGAAAAGAATAATCCAGAATATCTAGATCACAGTTTCATTGCAAACATTCAAAATAACATATCTTGGTATGTGTTATATGCAAATAACATGTCTGGGTATGTGTTGTATGCAAATAACATGTCTGGGTCTGTATTCTTGCTGCTGCTGCTGCTGCTGCTGCTGCTGCTGCTGCTGCTGCTGCTGCTGCTGCTTTGCAAAGAAAAATAACCCCAAAGTGGAGCTGAGGGAATGGCTATTGAAGTAATGTCTTTGGTTCACAAGCATGAGCACTTGGCCTGGATCCACAGCACCCACATAAAAGTGGTCACTGGTTATCACAGAATGTGCATGTAACTGCACTGCCAAAGGCAGAAACACAGACATGCCACTTCAAGGTATACTACCACCTGGGGCTCCCTGGTTGGCCAATCCAGCCAGAGCAGGTGGCTCCAAGTTCAATGGCAGGTCCTGTCTCAAAAAAAAAAATGAAGAGAGCTTGATATAGAGAGACACTCAAAGTGAAGCCTCTACACGTGCACACACAGGCAAGTGCACGCACATCATGAGAATGGCACCAAACAGCTCTTTGATTATCGATCAAAGACGTCACACTGAACAGTTAATAGAACCGTTGAGCAGTCTCATAGCTCTGAGGTAGCAGGCATAGGATCATACACTGTCTGGCTCTCCTACTCTTCCTCTGTTATAGACTTGGCCAATTTTTTTTAAAAAGAGGACTCGAATTCATATCCATCATTATATTATATGTGTATTGAGGTGTGTGATATGATTTAAGAGATTTTTGAGGGGTGACATAAAATGCTATCTGCATTGATCAAAAACCATTATATTCTGCTAAAATTTATCTTGGGTAAAATGGAAGAGGAGCACAATAGTCCTTTGGTGAATGTCTTTATTTCAGTTTTATCGGCTTTGTTGAATGGATTCTGCATTTGATCATTCCATAATGGCCTCTCCTGAGAACCAAGCATCTTGAACGTGAAATTTAAAGGACCTTTTCAAACATAACTCATTCTTGTCCTGTACTCCAGGCTAGTGTTTTTGAAAATATATTCTAAGAACCAAGGCTCTTCCTTCTAGACTAAGATTTTGAATTAAACTAAGCTTGGGGGAAAGCTACATATGCAATATCCTTCCTGTTGAAAGTGGATAATCGGCCGCAGTACATGACAGTTCTAGTTAGTGCACTAATGTGTTTTGAAGATCAGGAACAGCATCTAATAGGTTTTGAAATGTTTCCAAATTTATTAGATCAGTTAATAATCCTATCGAGCACACTGGGGAAAATTGCTCTCCAGACAGTGTTTATGATCTTTCTTTCTAGAAATGCAAATGTGCTAAGTGAGAGAAGGAGAAGTGCTGTATTTATAGCACAGTGGGGAAATGACGGCAAGGTTGGAAGGATTTCAGCAAAGGGAAAAAGCAAAGGTGGGAGTGAAGCATACGTGTGAGTGGCCTCATCCAGTGGCCCCGCGTCTAGACAGAGCTTGGCCATGCTGACCAAGATGCTGTGAAACAGATCTTTGACCCGCTCTGGTCTAGTAGAGCTGGGCAGAATCGGAAAGTTCACATTCCTTTACTTTCTTAATTGTTTGTAGTTATATATGTCTTCCTCTTAGTGCATGCACATGAGTGCAGGTGCTCCCAGAGCTCAGAAGGATCAGATTCCTCTGAAGCTGGAGGTACAGGAAGTTCTCAGTCATGTGACATGGGTGCTAGAAATTGAACTTGCATCCTCTGCAAGAACAACATATATTCTTAACCGCCAAACCATCTCTCAGTCTCTGAAAATCTACATTCCTAACAAGCTCTCAGATGATGAGGATGGTGACAGTGATGGTGATAACGGTGGTGGTGATGACGGTGGTGGTGATGACGGTGGTGGTGATGAC
>OU015752.1:44278496-44293406 GCA_907169655.1 Acomys percivali | reverse complement strand
TGACGGTGGTGGTGATGACGGTGGTGGTGATGACGGTGGTGGTGATGGTGATGGTGGTGGTGGTGATGGTGGTGGTGGTGGGTAGTAACAATGATGACCTGCAGCTCACACCTGGAGTATCAGAGCCCTTCACTACAATCCTTCCGCACACAGTTGAGCCCTTACACGCTCACAAAAGACACTGTTATTTTGCTTTATTTGGATAAAAATCCCAAGAAATGATCCCACCTCTCATCATATAGTAAAAGCCAACATTTTGACAAGTGAAACAGGCCCATATAGTACTTTACAAAAACTGTTAACATTTGAATAGCATGTGTGTCATGTGTGACGTGCTAACACTTCAACAGTGCTCTCTGGAGTACTTTCCCTCATGAAGGTCCCATGAGGGAAGCACTACTGTTCCCTCTCTTCTTCACAAGAGAAAACAAACTCAGAAATGATCACACATATAAATATAACCCCCCCCCACACACACACACACACAAGACTCAAAGACTATCACAAAGATTGGGGAAGACCAGGACAAAACAGTGTCTTCTGGACCTCATGAGTCACAGCACAGGACCACTCAGCATCCTAGCGTGAACATGGAACGGTTCACCAGCCCCCACCCCTAGCTGAGGAACTGCTAGCAGATAATAGCTTCTGGGAGAAAGAAGTCAGTGTTCTTAGGGGTGTCATACTCCAGTGGATGGCCACACCTATGTATATGTAAGCAGCACGGGGAGAGAAGAAAAAAAAACCATGAAGCTGGGAGAGTGTGTGGGAGGTAGATCCAGGAAGAGTTATAAAAAGAAGTGGGTGTGGGATAAAAATGCATCAAGGGCTTTCTGAGATGCAGGATAGTTCTATATTCTCAAATACATTTTATTAACTTGTTCATTAATATGTAAATATATTAATTAATTAATTATAGTGAAAAATATGAGGCAACACCTTAGCCATAAAGATAGTGGTTATCCCCAAACAAGACCAACTGAGACAGCAAACCCTCTGATGTAGTTCTCTGAGAAAAACTGCCTTCAGGGTATCCTTGCCCAGTAAATAACCTGAATCCAATATGAGGAAACATCACACAAGCCCAAACTGAGGAACATTCCACAAGAAGCCAACTGTAATCATCAAATTTGTCGAGGCTAGAGGCCTTGGGAGACAGCTGTCAGTAAAGTGTTTGCTGTGCAGGCATTAGCCCGAGCTTGAGTGTCCGGAATGCTCATTAAAAAGTACACTATACAAAGTCCCAGCATGGAGGAGGAGGGGGTGGGCACAAAGTCCCAAAAAGCTACCCATAGTTGATGCCTGTTGGGAATGGGAAAGTCAACTTTCTTCAGTGAAGTGACCACAGCGTATATCAACCACACTCCAGTGCAAGCCCTACTCAGGGAGTAGTTGGCCAACACAAATCAGATTCCATGTTTGTTTTGGGGGTAAGTGCTGTTTGTTTGCTTGCTTGTTTGTTTTTAAGAAAGAAAGAACATTAAATTGGATGGGTAGGGAGGTGTGTGTATGAGGAGTTGAGGGAGAGAAAAAAAACCAACATATATTGTATAAATTCCCAGACAGACAGACATAGTCTGATACAGTTGCACACATTAGTAATCCTGGTTGTGGGAAAGCAGAAGCAGGAAGATCCCTGGGACTCATTGCTCAGCCTAACTATAGAGTCCTAGGTGCAAGTAAGAGATGCTATCTTAAAACAAGGTGAATGGCTTCTGGGGAAGAAAAGTTAAGGCTGACCTGAGCCCTCCACACACACAGGAACCTGGGAACCTGCACAAATACACACACACATACACACAAACACACACACACACAAACACACACACACTCATGTAGGGGTCTAGTCTGGATCACAGAATGAATTTTGGGAGCGGACACAGGGAGGAAATTTGAAGCCTATTGGTGAAATTTACATTGGGATTTTGGATTAGATGACAGTGTCCCATCTGTACCAATTTCCTGGTTTTGGTGGATTTTCTTAGGCTTTGTAGAATGAGTCTCTTATCATTAGGAATGGTCTAGAACTTCTCAGGGCAGAAGGCACCACACAGCCACTCTCCTAGTAGTCATGGGGAGGGAGTTTTCACACTGTTCTTGCAACTGATATGTACGTATGAAAGAAACTATTTCAAAATTTTAAAGCTAACCAATTTTTTTTAGGTTCATAAAAAAGTGTTTGTTCAGAGCACGAGGCTAAGGAAGTAAGAACTGGAGTTCGGGTTGTGATTTACTAAATTAAATGAATGTAAAACTTGAAAGTGTATGTTTCTCCTAAGGCAAATGTGTCCTGTTATGTGGCTGACCTCCACAGGAGCTGCTCCTGTCAGACTTGAGCAACTCAGAGTTGTGAAGGAACTCATGGAAGACCCCCTTCGCACAATCATTTTGCTCCTCGGATCATGGTAGTCAGTAACAGGAGCTTAGCCCTCTGTTCTGACCCTCTCAGAAAGACACAGACAGAAAATACTGCACCAAATACACAAAGAATCTGACAGCTGTGACTGCAGGTGGACCACCCCACGGGAGGTGACACCTCGGTGCTCCAGGCTCCCTCTTTTCCTCTTTTCTCTCCAGTGCTGCCACATCTGACTTGACAGGTGCCTTTTTTTTTTTTTTTTTTTTTTTTTTTTTTTTTTTTAGATTTAAGGTCCTTAACAAGGAGCTTGAATTCTGCATGAGAGGCAAGTAGAAATGAGTGTCTCCGTTCTGGCTTGTTACTGTACCAGGAAAGCTACAGTTAGTTCATTTTCTTTTCTGAAACATCTAAATGTTTTAGAAAACTTTACCACTGGTATCAATTCATCTCCCCACACTGGAAAAACTGTTAACAGTCTCACTGGAGGCATATATATTTGCTCTAATGACATAGAACTGGCACTATTCCCATTGAGGTATTAAATGTAATATGCTAAAAAGCCATACCTCCTTCCTGACACTGTTACAGCTTAGCTAGGGATGCCATGAGTGGTGACCTTCTCAGAGTCCCCTCTGTGATACTGGATGTTATCCAGAGGTCCAAAGAAACAGAACCAAAGTGATGTTCAAGAAGATTCAGACTTCTTATTGGCCTTGATTCAGAGTTCTGCAGGGCTCTGGTATCAGCTGTCTCTGCACAGGCTCAAGGGTGGAAAGGAACCTTCCTGAACATGATGGAGTGGGACTAAGACCTACCAGTACCATATCATCATACATGTCACTGTCTACTAATGAAGTTTCTTCTGCACAGTGATCTGTGTGTGGGCCCAGCCACTTCATTAATCTCAGCCAGGTTCCTCCCGACTGGTCCTGAGGCTTCACCTCCAGATGGGCTCTGTAGTCCCTCTCTCCATCTTTGGTTCAGAGACCACATGTTCCTGTCTCAATCATAGCCCACACTCTGTCACACTGCCCCTAAATCCACAGTCTGGGTTCAGAAAGCATCAGTGCCCCTGCATCTTCACCTCACTACTGTGTTCAAATCTTGACAACAACTGGGTATTCCACACAAAATAAAACCCGGTGATTCTGTCCTGTCTCAGACTCTTATCAGCCAACCTCCCTTCTCCGGTCATACCATCCTCCTTGACACTGTTCCAATACACAGGCAGGCTTCTCCCACTGGACATGGAGTGATTGTACTCAATGCTCAGACTACATCAGCACTTACATGGTCATCCACATGGCTTGCCTATCTCCTTTCATGTCTCTAATTCTCTTCCCACCCCACCCCTGCACACACACACACACACACACACGCACACACACACACATGCACACACACACACACACACACCTGGCATGATATATTTTATGAGCATTTCTGTCTCTCTGCCTACATAAGTAGCCTGCTACATTATATGGTATCCAGTACCAGGCCTGAGTCCATGTTACAACAGTGTCAGGCCCCTAGTAGGCACTAAATAAATATCTGCCACTATGTAGTGTGACTGTTACCTATACTGGGTAACTTGCCATGTTTTGGCATGGTTTGCAACTTCATGCAATTCCAATCCTTATGTCTAACTTATTAATTAATTACAGACTCCCTTTATGGCTATGTAGCAATGATGGTGGCTTTTCTAAATAAATGTTGGCTGTGTTGCTTGTGGTTGAATTGTAGCTTTCCATTAGTAATTTATCCCATGGGGATGAATCGGTAGTTGTAAACCAGAGTGACTAAGAATAAAGGTTTAATAGGCATTTTCATCTTTAGAATCTAATTTCTCAGATTAACCTGTCAAATCTCTGAGCAACACAAACAATGTACGGGTGGCTCTGAACAGTAACCCTGGCTACTCATGAAACTGAGAAGTATCCGGATCCTTTCACTACCCATTTGCCTATGATAGACTTGTGTGCACAGTGGTTTTATAAAATGTTGCTGCATTTTTTCTAGGTACCTTTGCAAAGTTTTAACAATTATTTTGTGAAGTCTCTATTCAAACAATTTATTTTGCAAAAATCAGTATACCCTATAGAAATGTAGGATTGGGAAGAAAAGAAAATTTTCAGGTCACCCCTTTATTCTGACCCAGTTTGAACGGGAACATAGATGCAATCCTTCCTGCCTCCTTACAGATTTCCTCTGGGGGGGGGGGGTCTACAGGGGATTCATCAAAGAGCCTGAATAGGTTAGCTCGCATGGATTTCCAATGATATGTGTGAAAATGGATACCTATCCGATGAGCTGTGCTAGGCAGAGAGGGAAGAGAATACATAAAAATTCAGCCACAAGTATTCACTGACTTATTAATATTAACCAGTCAGGAGTTAGATATTTCGAAACAAGGAATACTTAGACTCTACTTGTCCTCATTGGTGATAATGCAGGCTGGCTTAGTGTTCTACTGCTGTGAAGAGACACCATGACCACAGCAACTCTTATTTAAAAAATATTTATTTGGGGCTTGCCTAGAACTTCGTCATCATGGTGGGGAGCATGGCAGCATGCAGGTAGATATGGTGCTAGGGAGGTAGCTGAGAGTTCTACATCAGGATCCACAGGCAGCATGAAGAGAGAAAGCCACTGGGCCTGGCTCAAACTTTTAAAACCTCAAAGCTTACCCACAGTGACACATTTCTTCCAAAGAGGCCACACCCACTCCAACAAGGCCACATCTCCTATTCCTTCTCAAGTAGTGCCACCCACTTATGAATAAACATTCAAATATATGAGCCAATTCTTATTTAAACCACCACAAAGATCTCACCTGGGTCAGAGCCCTAGTTTGCAAAGCCTTTCTACACTGGGCTTAGGCACCTGCTCCTTACCATGGATGGCTCCAGTAAACCAATGGTAAAATGTCCATTACCTATTAAAATATATTCGAATAAGATCTAGAAAACCACAAGGATATTCTGTAAAAACCTATATTCCGCTAAGTTGGAAAATCCCAGAAAAATACATGTATTTGTAAATGCATGACATACTAATGGTTAAATAAGTCATTAGATCCATATCCAGAAATGAGACTGAAGCAACTATCAGCAATAAAATGTCTCTTAGCTAAGGCCTAGCAAGATGGCACAGCAAGTAAAAGCATTTGCCATTGAACCTAACAATCTGAGCTCAATCCCTGAACCACTCGGTGGAAGAAGAGAACAGCCTCCTACAAACTGTCCTCTCACCTTCATATGCTTGTCACACATGCATGCACACGGAGACAGAGGAAGACGGGGGTGGGAAGAGAGAAATATAATTTCTTAAGTCTCTCAACTAAAAGAAAAAAGCCAAGATCGAGGTGGATTTGACCCAAAATTCCTCTTGACCTTCAAGGAACAACTAACACCAAACACTATTTACACTATTTCATAAAATGGCGCGGGGGGGGGGGGGGGGGGGGATGCTTCCAATTTTTTCTTAAGAAGTCATTGTACTGATACTAAAGCCAGATAAAGATATACACACATAAAAAAAAAGTGTATACCAATGCCTCTGAATAACATAGACACAAACTTTCTCACTAAAAATCTTGTAAACTGAATTCAAGATCATATCAAAAAGTTTGTGATCAGGTTAGCGTCATTACAGAAATGCAGCATGGCTTGGTATAAATCAATACATGCAATTCACCATATATGAACTCAAAGACAAAAATCACATGATAATTTCAATAATCACAGTAAAAGCTCTAGACAAAAAAAAAAAATAACTAATATCCCTTCATGAGGTAAAAATAAAGAAGCTAGAGGTGGAGGGAGGATATTTCAGTACAATAAAGGCCCCCTTTTGGCTCAACATCCTTGAAGCTTCTGTTAGTCCTCTTATCATATCAGAAATTAAGGCTCCATTGCACTTTCCCAATGATAATATTTGTCCATCAATGAACATAGTGATAATCAAGAATGGGGACAAAAGAGTGCAGCGACATCTTGTTCCTTCAGCATTGTTGATAGAGTGAGACAAAAATAAAGGTGGTACCCAAATAGAATAACTTCACAGTGACATCATGAAAAAAACAGGGCCATAAGAAACATCTTAAAATTTGTAACATGAAACCCATTGAGCTGCTATACCTCTTCCAGATCAGCCCGTTCTAATCGTTGTGCTCCCTTCACTTCACTTAGTTTTGCTTTGTTAAATAAACTTCCACTTAAGTTGCCTGGGTCTCTTGGCTGAATTCTTTCCTTTGAGAAGAACCAAGAAGAAACCTTCTCAAGCCAGGTATGGTAGCGCATGCCTGTAATCCCAGCACTCAGGAGGCAGAGGCAGGTGGATCTCTGTGAGTTTGAGGCCAGCCTGATCTATATAGTGAGTCTAGGACACCCACGGCTACACTGAGAAACCCTGTTTCAAAAAACCTATATATATATATATATATATATATATATATATATATATATATATATATATATATATATATACAAACAAACAAACCTTCTCTTAGAATATTCCCAGCAGGGCTGTCCCATCAAGAGTGTAAAGAGAGATGAAGAGGTGGAAAAGAGAGGGGAGAGTCCTCCCTAGGAATTAGCTGCCACAAAAGGTTCCAAAAAAGAGAAGCAACCAACAGCCCTAACCAGCTATAACACCATGACCAGCATGGATGGCACAACGAACCTAAGGGTACAGTAGTGGCACACATAGCTTGGAAGCAACCAATAGCTCTCTAATTGGACTTTAGACCTACTCTGCAAGAGAGAGATCATGACTGGAACTGGAAATCTAGCCAACTATTCAGTGCTACTGAAGTTATGGATCTTGGAGAAGAACCTACAACCACCCACTTTAATAAACCAGCATAGTGCCTAACTACATTCTAAATATTTGTACCCACCAATAAGTGTAGTCCTCACTCCTAAGCAAAAACAACAACAACAACAACAAACCAACAAACAAAAAAAAAACCCTTCTCTTTGCAACAGAGAAAAATCTTTGCAGAAAATTACAACCTATCAAAATGCGGAGCTTGAGAGCCCAGTCCCGATGGATACATCTACAAAACACAACTCACCAAAGGCTCAGGGGACATTGCAAAAGAGGAGTCAAAAGATTGTAAGAACTAGAGATGATCAGGGAGTTTTCTTTGAGACTGTGCCTCCTAGGAATGTCAGAAACTACATCCATAAAGTCATATAAAAATGATTGCCTAAACATGAGCTGAATAAAGACAGCAACAGACATCTCAAATAGAAAGCCCATGAGGTCTCCATTCTTATACAAAGAGCTACAGGAACTGAGGAAAGCAGGGAACGGGAGAAGTGGTCCTCTTCAAGTAGAATCACATCAATCGGTTTGTCCAATACTAAGTGGTCAGTACTGGAAACATCCACGCAGTAGCATTATACAGACCGAACAGGAATATCTATGTGTGTGTATACATACAAGCATGTTACAACAATGAATAAAAATAGAGGCCATGAAAGCAAGTAGGGGTGTGTGTGAGGGTTTGGAAGGGGAAAGTGGAGGTATGATGTAGTCATATCATAACCTCAAAAATAAGAATGGAATTCTAATAAACTACTAATTAATATCTTTAAGGGCAAGGGCCAAGTTAGGCATCTCCCCTTTCCCAGTTCTTACTATAATATCTGACATTTGGAAGGCACTCGACATATACTTTATATATGTAGTGGAGTGTTATGCATCTAAAGGCCACAACAACACATGCCAGAGCTGCCGACCATTACCAGCTATGGCAGAATGGAGCAGTGAGACAGCACTCAAATGCAGCCTAGCTTCGGTCTTTATGCTGTCTGAAGAAAATTAATTAAATTATTGCATCAAATTTCTCAAGTAGATAGACTCCAGCTGACCTGGGAGCTTTTGGTAGCAGAGCTCTCCTGTGGCATGGACAGCCACGCCTAAGCTCCTCGTCCAGTCTCTTGTCACAGTCTTTGCAATGTTTGAGAAACATTGCAACGCTTCTCTCATTGCCCTGTCTCCTGACACACTCTGCTTGGTTCCTGAGAGCTGGTTTCTCTACAGGCATTGTTGGCATCCAGCAACCAGGAGGCTGAGTCGGGCAGATATTTACTTTGGCATTAGTAGAATATACCTAGGTGTCCAACTGTTATTTAAAGCAATCTTCAAACAATCATGTTGTTACAGTCTGTCCTTGAATAAACCTGTCACCCGTGTGTCGATTGTTCTGACTGTGAGATCACTGGGTCAGAGCCATGGTTGACAAGGCATTATATGGCTGTACGAGATGGACTCCCAAAGTACCAATTCTGGGGTACATGAACGATGAAAACAAATGAGGTCTGAAATATGGTCAGCTGAGGAGAATGTTCTGAGTCATCAGACTTACAAAATTAAAAATAGAAAACTCAGCGCTGGAGAGATAGCTTGGAGGTTAAGAGCACTAATTGCTCCTGCAAAGGAGCCAAGTTCAGGTCCTGGCACTCACATCAGGCTGCTCATGACCTCCTGGAACTTCAGCTCCAGGGGAGGTGACACTCACTTCTGGCCTCGGTAGGCACCTGCACACATGTGGTATAATCACACACACATATGTAAACATGAATCTTTAAAAATCAATATAAAGAAAACTTTTTGTTACATGGCTCCAAATCATAAAACTGGAAAAAACATAAACTAACAATTTATAATACAGATTTGATCAGCTGTGGTAGGAAAATAGACCTGTCTCTTATGGTTTGAACGATGCTGTCCTCCACACTCACTTTGCCTGGCGATAGAGGAGGGCGTGAGGGGTACAGCCCAGCCCTGCTTCTAACCTGGCCTCCCCTTCCTGTCTGCCGGCTGTGGTGTAGAGATCTTAGCTCCAACTGCCACTGAGCCCTCAACCACGCCTTCCCTGGCAGGAAGGACACGGGCCACCTGAACCATGAGCAGAAATAAAGCTTGCCTCCCTTAAGTTCCCTCTGTGAAGCACTTGGTCACCATAGTGAGAAAAGATATGGCTCATCTATCAGTGTGTGCTACAAACCATTACCAGAATATGAGCCATAAATTATACAAAAGCACTGGAAGGTGATAGTGGGCTTCGATGATGGGTGGCAGTTATGCGCTGTGTGGTGTCAGCATTTCTCAGCTTCTTAAAGTTTGAAGCTGGTGTTTTATTCCACTTTTTGTCTAGAGAGAAACTGTGAGAACTGAGACCTGAAGTGGAGGGGGCTGCGCACGGCTTCAGGATAGAGAACAGAATGGCTGGATTGAGACACCACAGGCCAGGCAAAACCAAAACAATCCCCGGGCTGAGGTTGGAGTTGGGGTACTCAACTGCATACAGCATGTTTTATTTCCCTAGAGAGCTATAGGAAGTATGACACAGTGTTACCATACATAAGTTTGAACATACGCGTAGCTTTTGTTATTTCCTGTACTGTCTGTGTTCAATATATTTCTTAAGTAAACACTATTTGGAGTCTGGAGGGAGCAGGGAGACCTCTAAATATATCCCTTAGAAAACAAGAAAGAACCCAGGCATGGTGGTGCTTGCCTTCAATCCCAGCGCTCAGGAGGCAGAGGCAGTGGATCTCTGAGCTTCCGTTGACAGAGTGAGTCCAGGAGAGCCAGAGATACACAGAGAAATCCTGTTCTGAAAAATCAAAATAAAGAAGAAACAAAAAGAGGAAAGTGTGGAAATAACACCTAGAAGACAGAAGGGCCCTCAGAGAAGGAGCTCCATATCACAGGTAGGGAAACTAAGTCCAGGAGAAATCAAACTACTTGCTCAGGATTAGAGCGAGACCTGGCAAAGCTGGGCCTGAAAGTGGTCACTTAGTTAGACTTGAGCCTGTTTTGTGTTTTGTTTTGTTTTTTTTATTCCATCTTTGTTTTTCTCACATAGACATTCTGAAAATTATCTATTTGCCTATTTTAATGTGGACACAGTGTCACCTGCAACACATAGGCTCCTACTCTTGGGTTATGCATGCATTATTTTTAAATATAAATGTGATGACCAATATTTATAGTTTATAAGCTATTTATTACTGTAGGATAAATTACATGGTATGGTTCTAAGATAACAGCAGTGAGTTTTCTTGGCATTACTTACACTGAAGAAAGTTGGAAATGGGTTTTCTGTATGTTCTTAATGTGTTGCCCAATGTCTTTTTTAAGTATTAAATGAACTCTCATGCATTCATGGCATATAACTAAATACATTTAAAGCTATAACTAAATACATTTAAAATTAAATACAAACATGCTCACCCTGAGAGAGGGAAAAAGTTCTAATAAAATAACACAAATGTACTTAAATTTCTGCGTTAACTCAAAAGTTATTTTTAAAACATAAAATAGTTCATTGTTGTTTAACAACAGATTTCTTTCTCTAGATTATATAATCAAAGTTACTTTTTCATAAGTTCACACTACATAAAAATTGATGGGAGTTAATTTTGAGTGAGATACTATTTCATCAAAATTATTTCAATCATGAAATACTCTTGTTAACATGAGATCATAAACCTCTGTAATGAATAGTACTTTGACAGTAGCTAATTTCTAATATTGTTTTGTATGTGTGTGTGCCATTTGTGGTGACCACAGAGGCCAGAGAAGAGAGTGACAGACCCCCTGGATGTGGAATTACAAATGGCAATGAGTCCGTGGGAGAGGAACCCAGAGGCAAACTCAGGTCCTCTGGAAAAACAGTAAGCTCTCTTCAGCCCTGAGCCATCTCTCCATCTGGCCTCATATTAACTAATGTGTAAAGACTTTAAAGCACATGACAGAAGAATCTCCAGAAAATGAAATTCAGGTATACCGTGGTGTTCACTCAGAAAAAGCTTCATGACCAGGGCAAAATCAGCAAGCTTAGAAGCTCCTAACCAGGACTCCTGAGAAAACTGACTCACTCCACACACTAAAACTGACTCACTCCACACACTCCCTACAGGCTTGGGCAGCCCAGTGAACAACTGAGCGAAAAACCCACACAATTCAGGGAGAGACATTTATGTGAAAATCTTTATACCCGGCGAGTTTAAGGCCCTACCTCTCCATAGCAAAATATTTAGGCGTTACTACAGTGGCAGTTCAATGCCTACATTTCACGCCTGTATTTCTAGAGGTCACATAAGACCTGTTCCATTTTTCGAGGCACTGTTAGGTGCTATTTAAGACTTTATACAGTCAAGTGTGTGTCCAAGGTGCTGTCACATAAGTAAACTAAAAGATGCAGCTGATCTGTTCCAAAGGAAGAAATGCTGAAGTGAAAGGTCCCCAGACCCCACTGAGGGGATGGTGTACAGTGTTAGCCGAGCATATTGTGCTTGAGATATTACACTTACCCCGGCTCCTATTCGTCATTTTAAGTCCAAGAAGCTGAAAAAAAATACCATAAAAAGAAGCAAAAATGCCATCAAGGCACATTTATGATGATTCAAAAAGAAAATATAAGGGTTCTTGTCCAAATTTTTGTAATTGCCTGTTTTTCCCACTCTCAGCATAGCTATGCTGAGCCAATTCTAACATGTAGCCTAGCTTAAGGGTTTGTAATTTGCAATCAATTATGAGTCTTAATTTAATGCTATTTGTTTCATTTATTGTGATAAGAATCCTAGCTGAACAGCTACAAGGTGAACACATTTTTTAAAGATATACACAATGTCTACTGAAGACACATGCTGTACAACACACCCTAGAGGTTTTAAGAGTTTAGCCATCATGCACAAATGAAACCATTTCCCCTCCTTCACCTTTCTCTTTAAGACTGACATCAAATGCCGATTTTAGAAGTAGGAAATGTGGAATAGCTGGGTCTTGAGGAAGCCCTATTCCCATTTTTCTGAGAAAGCGCCAGATAGCTTTCCAAAGTGGTTGTACTAGTTTGCATTCCCACCAGCAATGAAGGAGTGTTCCTCTCTCTCCACATCCTCGCCAGCATGTGGTGTCAGTTGAGTTATTGATCTTAGCCATTCTGATAGGTGTAAGATGGAATCTCAGTGTCGTTTTGATTTGCATTTCTCTGATGACTAAGGAGGTCGAGCATTTCTTTAAGTGTTTCTCCACCATTTGATATTCCTCTGTTGAGAATTCTCTGTTTAGTTCCAAGCCCCATTTCTCTATTGGGTTATTTGGTTTGGTAGTGTTTAATTTCTTGGGTTCTTTATATATTTTGGATATTAGACCTTTGTCAGATGAAGGGTTGGTGAAGATCTTTTCCCAGTCTGTAGGCTGTTGCTTTGCTCTCTTGACAGTGTCACCTGCCTTACAGAAGCTTCTCAGCCTCATGAGGTCCCATTTATTAATTGTTGACGTTAAGGCCCAGAAGATGCACTACCACACAACAGGGACATATGCTCAACCATGTTCATAGCTGCCTTATTCATAATAGCCAGAACATGGAAACAACCTACGTGTCTCTCAGTAGAAGAATGGATAAAGAAACTGTGGTATATTTACACTATGGAATACTACTCAGCTATTAAAAACAAGAAATTTCCGAAATTTGTGGACAAATGGATTGAACTAGAAATTATCATAATAAGTGAGTTCACCCAGAAGCAAAAAGAGTCAAATGGTATATACTCACTTATATCGAGACACTAGTCCAAGGGGTACGCCCCCATGAAAAACTTTACCTACCAGGAAAGTGGGTCAGAGGGGAGAAAATCCTATTGAGACTTTAGGGGTGAGAAGCCTGGGAGAATGAGGAAATGGAAGGATCCAGAGAGTCCTGGAAAACGACAGGCAGGTCTGGGCCCTGGGGTCCTCCTCAAACTATGGCACCAGCCAAGGAAAGTATAGGCAGTAAACTTCGAACCCCTACCCAGTCTAGCCGATGGACAGGACATTCTCCACCGTTGGATGGAGAAGATCTGACTTTCACACAAATTCTGGTGCCCCTTATCGGACCATGTCCCTTGGATGGGGAGGCCTGGTGGCACTCAGAGGAAAGATAATAAGTCACCAAGAAGAGACTCGATACCCTAGGAGCATATACAGGGGGAGGAGGTCCCCCTCAGTCACAGACATAGGGGAAGGGAGTAGAGGGGGAAGCGGGAGGGAGGAAAGAAAGGGAGGATACAAAGGATGGGCTAACAATTGAGATGTAATATGAATAAATTAATAAAAAATATTTTTTAAAAAGAAGTAGGAAATGTGGTCACATGGTTATGTGATTTTTATTTTATTTTATTTTAGGTGTCTGGGTGTTTTGCTGGCGTGTAAGTCTATGTACCATGTGTGTGTGTGCTGTGAGTGCTAGCAAGTGTCAGTGAGTACCAGTGAGTGATGTGAGTGCCAGTGGCTCACTGGGATTGAAATTACAAATGGCGGTGAGCAGCCCTGTGGGTGCTGATAATGGAATCCAAGTCGTCTGGAACAGCAGCCAGTGCTCTTAACTCTTGAGCTTCCTCTCTGACTCCTCTCATGTGATTTTTTTTTTAAAAGAGTCTCATAAAAGACAAAAACTAGCACAGACCACACTCTCAAGTCTTCTACTCAGAATTTTTCCACTCTGACATTCTGTGCAGGTGAATAGCACATGATACTGCTTGCAATTGTTGACTGTCTGATATGAACCAAATACTACACTTGAAAAATGGGAGAAAAATTACATCTTTCATTTTTATAATGGTTTAATCACCTAAATAAATTAAACTTCTTATATTAATGGGATGTATTAATTACCCAAACTAAGAAGCAGAGCCACGAATCAGCACTGTGTGAGGATTAATTGATGTGAATATACTTACCCCATGCCAGCTTAGTGTAAGATAAAAGATGAATTTATTCCCCTCTGCTTCTAAAGAAAACATCTCTACTGATTTGTATTTATGCAGAAAAAATATCTTTTAAACCAAAAGGTCTAATTGTGTAGTCATCCACTTACTATGACCCCACTGATCAGAAGGGACTGAGAGAAGTTACATCTGTGGGGTCCGCACCCTATCACAGAAATGAAAGGCTTTGCTGTTACCGAAGTGAACCCTAAGGGCAGAAAGGCCTGTGAGAAGGCAGTGCACTTATCCCGTGAAGGGCTGTTAGAAAGGAGCCTTGCACGCGTAATGTTCAAGAGCTTCATAAACTCATGGGTTGGGTGAACCCCGAGCATTCTTTTAACTCTCACCCATTATACTTGGCAGGAGCATTAATGACAAGAGAATATGGGGGAAAGGTAGTGTCTGTGGAGGGGAGAAGGGATTGTGGAGTGTGTAAGGAGAAAAGAGCTCTCCTGGGACCTCTTAGGATACTTTCAACAGCTTTGTTAGGTAGCAGGATGTGAAATTATAGCGTTTTCAGAAAACAAAGTTCACCTTTTTCTATGAAATTTCAGTAATGGACAGTTTGTGGCGTTTAAGAAAAAGGATTGAGCCCTGTTTAGTTGACTCAGAGGACCTGCTTCTCCTGGTACCCTCCACCCCCTCTGGCTCTCACAATCTTCCCACTACCTCTTCTCAGGATCCCCTGAGTTCTGAGAGGGGTTTGATGGAGACCTCCAAATCACACCCCTAAATATCTCTCTCTCTCTCTCTCTCTCTCTCTCTCTCTCTCTCTCTCTCTCT
>OU015752.1:44264027-44278486 GCA_907169655.1 Acomys percivali | reverse complement strand
CTCTCTCTCTCTCTCTCTCTCTCTCTCTCTCTCTCTCTCTCTCTCTCCTCCCAAATGTCTGCCTGTGGGTCTCTGCTTCTGTTCCCATCTGCTGCTGGAGGAAGTCTATGTGATGATGGCTAAGCACTGATTTATGACTATAGCAGCATATCATCATTTTATTCATTTTTCAGACCAGTAGTACTTAGCTTTGCCCTAAGACTTTGGGCTATCTAGACTCCGGCTCTTGGTTACCCAGGCAGTGTTGTGTATGGGTTCCTTCTTGTGAAGTTAGCCATAAGTCAAATTAGGTATTGGTTGGTTACTCCTACAAGCTCTGTGCCACTACTGCCATAACATACTATGCAGGCAGGACAGATTGTAGGTCAAAGACTTTGTGGCCGGGTTTGTGTCCATGTTTCTCTTTCAGTTGACTGCAGAGTACCCTCCTGCACCAAAAAGACTAGAACATAGGGGTAAGAGCTCCCTGTAGGCACCAGCTTCACTTCACCACGTTTAATGAGTCTTGTGGGTATTGTCCTCAGCAATGGGGTCCCCACTGTGTGGGGATTGCCATAGGACCCCCTTGGCCAACAAATCAGTTGATTGTAACCCAGTCCTGCCACTGGAAGCCTTGCCTGGCTACAAGAGACCACCACTTAGAGCTCTGTGTGCCCCATTACTAGGAGTCCTCAACAGGATCACCCTTATTGATTCCAGGAAGTTTCCACTTAAGTTTTCACATCACCTTCCCAAAACCTCCCAAGTCCAGTCATCTCTCCCCACACTCTCTCCCTCCACATGTTCCCCCAACTATTCCCCCCTCCCACCCCCATCTGTCCCCAGTCTACCCATAAAATATATTCTGTTTATTCCTGCCAAGGAGATCTCTGCATCCTCCCCTAGAGCCCTTCTTTTTACCTAACCTGAGTTTACTAATTATAGCTTGGTTATCATTTACTTAATGGTGAATATCCATGTATGCCTATGCACCATATGTGTCTTTCTGAGTCTGGGTTACCTAACCCAGGATAACCTATTCTAGTCCCACCCATTTGTCTGCAAATTTCATGATGTTGTTTTTTAACATCTCAGTAACACTTCTTTATGTAAATGTACCACATACTTAAATCTATTCTTCTGTTGAGGGGTATCTGGATTGTTTCTGGTTTCTGCCTATTATGAATAAAGCTGAATTAAAGTGACCTTGCAGTAGGATGGAGCATTCTTTGGGTATTTGCTCAAGGGTGGGATAGTTGGATATTGAAGTAGATCAATTTCCAACTTTCAAAAAAAAATTCCAACTTTCTGAATAACTGCCACATTGATTTCCACAGTGGCTGTACAAGTTTATACTCTCACCACAGTGGAGGACTATTCCACTTTTCCACATCCTCCCCAGTATGAATTGTCCCTAACAAGATGCATATGAACTCACAGAGACTCTGAAATCACAGACTATACGGTTGGCAGCAGGTCCTCTGTGTATAATACCATAGCTATTAGGTTAGTATTTTTATGGGACTCCAGAGAGAACAAGTAGGTCTCTGGCTGTCATGCCTGCCCTTGGGACTCTTTTCCTCCTGTTGGGTTGCTGTGACAAACTTTGATATGGTAGATTTTACTTCGTCTTATATTTTCTTTTGTCGTGTTTGGTTGTCATCTCTTAAAGCTTGTTCTTGTTAATGAGAGACAGAATTGGGTGACTCTGGGGAGAAGGAAGGTGGGGAGGAACTTGGAGGAGTGAGAAAGGAGGGGAACTTATAATCAAGATACAGTGTGTGAGAAAATAATTTATTTTCAATAAGAAAAAAAAAACAAGGATTGAGGATGTGCTAGTATTAATCAAGAACAGTACAGAGGACCTGTTGCTCAAATTACACTCTCTCATTTAGCCCTTGCATCCCTGTCTGTGTGAAGATGTGTTTTTCACATAGAAGCCAAGGATCCAAAGGACTTCAGAGTAAAGTTCCACTATGCCCACAGCCACCACCCTCCCCAAGAAGCAGACTCTGACAGAAACACTTACAAATCCCTATAGGAAACACAACTGAACTTTAAACTGTTTTCTGCTATCTACTTTGAGAATGGGGCTTCTGATATTTTAAAGTTTTCCAGGCTTCTCATTCAGAGAAGGTACATGCCCTTATTTCCCTCAACGTCACTTGGTGTCGGTGCTAGTTTTGTATGTGCTTATATGTATGTATGCACGTTTGCATGAGTGCAGGCACACATGTATGCGTGCAGGTGGAAGCCAGAAGCTGCTGCCAGGTGTCTTCCATGATCACTCTCTACCTTGTCTATTAGCCACTTGAACCCAAAGAGTATGACTATATGACAGTCTTATCTATCCAACTTACTCCAAGCATCCTCTCCATCCTAAGTGGGATGCCATCAAACTCCTCTCCTCAGGGTTCAGGGAACTATGTGGAAGAGGAAGTGGAACAATTGTAAGAGCCAGAGAGGATGACACCATGGAACCAGTGTCTTCCAGACACAGCAGACTGATGCACACATGAACTTCCAGAGCCTATGGCAGCATGCACAGGGCCCACATAGATTCAAGGCAGATGGCATCCCAGTGTTGAGAAAGGAAAGTGCACATGAGCTCCCATGCCTAACCAAGAAGCTATCTCCAGTTGACAACTGTTGGCAAAGGAAAAAAAACAGTTTTCTCCAATCAAGTCTCACCATGTATATAAATGACATTCGAGGGCAGGCTCCATGTCCAGCAGTGGATGGCCAAAACACAATGAACTCAGTGGTATTTTGGGAACTTTGTTTTGTCAGTTCAATGGCTTTGAAGAGGGGTACCTACTGCACATGCTTTTCAGTTGCCACACTGGAGCAGGTGTGACCAGCACACGTGAGCTAGGAGGAGCCACACTCCCTGAAGCCAGTCTTCCCCACACTGCCTCCTTCTGTACTTTTATGTGAAAGACAAATGACTTTCTCTTCTTTTGAGGTTCTGAGGTTTTCCACTTGAAACCTGTCCCAGCTAATACTTGCAGCCAGGACGCCGGTCTGGAGTATAGATCTGTACTTCCGCATCACACCCTGAGTTAGCAAAACAATTCAGGAAATTTCATGTCCCGAAAAAAAAAAAAAAAACTAAAGAAAAAGAGAATGAACAAATCTATATATGTGTAAGTGGATACTGGGGCACTGCCAAAAACACTTAGTTGGAAACTCCACTCTGTGACACCTTCAGAATCCAGCCGTGTTTTACAGTATTGATTTTTCTCTTTTGCAGCCATGGCAGCTGCTGGTTCATAAAATTGGGATGTAACCTTTTCTTCTCTCTGCGTGATTTACTCACTGGTGTGTGTTATTACTTGGCAAACAATTTTAGAATATGCAGATATGTCTAAAGCTTTGCTCGGTTTTCGCCCTCATGCTGATTTCAGGGGACACTTAATGTCATCTGGAATATTTTACATGAGAATGAAGAGAGGGAACAGAAAAGTGTCATGTAGAGATGTGGCTCACTAGCTTAAAAAGCCATTTCCTTGGCAATGGGTCACTGGGAATGCTTCACCAAAAATATTTATGGCTGCATAGTCAAAACAGGAAAGAGCAGACACTCAGCGTGCACAGTTCTCTCCACGGTGTGAACAGGGGAAAGTCCGTCAGTGGTGACATCAGAGCCCTTGCTTCTCCCAAACAATTCACAGGCCACTTTCTAGGTCTCAGTTGCCTTTAGATGTCTTTATTATGGACTCTAACCCAAATATTTGAGTTTATCCTCATCCCTCCCACTTCCACTCAGCTCTTTTATGGACTTGGGCCCTGCCTGTCTTCATTCACAGTCTGTTAAGATGACAGTGTGTTACAGATGTGCAAAAAGAGAGTGTAATAAATTGAAATTTGAGTACCCAATCCAAGCCTAGTGCTATGCCCAAGATGGTGACATTTGAAGATGGATTTTTAGAAAGGTGATCAGGGTGATTGAGGTCTAGGGGTTGAGTGTCTATGCTGGGATCAGCCTGCTTGAAGAAGGCCTGGACATCACTGCTATGTGAAAACAAAGAAAGAAGGCTTCCATGCGCCAGGAAGCAGGCTCTCAGAAGCAACCAAACAGGGTTCTGGACCATCTGGCTTCATCCAGGTTCCTCTATGAAAGCTAAAGTGCTCAAAATGATAGGACACGATCATGCTCTTCCTCCTACTGATGGGTCTGCAAGGATGGGCTGGCCTGGAATCAGGTAAGGCCCCAGGCACTGGCCAAGATGGAGAAATCTCTGTGCTGAGCCCTGCTTTGACAGAAGGTAAATCCTAACATATCACTGGAGAGTGAGAGCAGAGCGGAGACAGGAGAGAAAGGAACCTTCAGTGTTCCCCCAACATCCCACTGCCACCCGCCCCACTGCAACTGCTGGTACATGACCACTCCCAAGGGTCTTCCACTTCACCCTGCCTTGCCTCTCCTGCCGTGGCTGAACCAGCAGAACACCTCAGCAGCTATTTTATGTTGGCCCAATTACTCACTTGTCTTAGCCCCCGTTGCTCCATCTCTGAAACAGGTAGATTAACATGATCTTCAAGATGGTTGTAAAAATAAAAAGAGAAGCTATTGAAGGTTGCTGGTGTGCTTCATGTACAGCCAGTTCCCAACAGATGCTTACTCCCCCTTATGCATTACTCAAGGTGATGTGGAATATGGTGAAAACCCTGCTGGGTGCCTGTTGAAACCCCTTTGGTTTCTCCTGTGCAGAGCATAGGTAAGCCAAGCAGGCTCTTGTGGGCAGAACCCACCAGTAGAAGACAGGGACAGCCACCTCCAGGAAGCATCTTTTCCGACAGAATTAGTCCCACTGATCACCGAAACCTGGAGACTTGGTCTCTTCTCAGTAAGCCTCATCAGTACCACCGGTGTGCGGAATGACTGTGGGAAACTTGCAAAGATAAAAGATGGGCTGGTGCTTCTTAACTACGAATTTAAAATCTGAAGCAAGGAACATCCAGGAACCCTCAGTAGTCACCTTCACAGTGCAGGCATTATAGCTTTGGCTACCTGAGGTTTGATTCAAATTCTGGAGGGCTTGCATCTGCTGATGTGTCCAGCAGGTTTTTATTTATATGTACTTAAGAATTATAAATAGTTCATTTTTCTATCACAAAAAATCAACAATTTTAGGGAAAAATGAATAACAGCAATCTGTTCAATTTCACATAGTAGCCCAATAAGTCACATTTGAAGAGGGTGTTTGCCCAGTCAGGCAAGCTGCTCTGGAAACACACTCTGACACACATCAAGGTATGTGATTCCATGTGATTGGGATTCCAGTCAGGATGTCACTGAAGACTAGCCCCCACACAGGGATAAACTACCCCGATGCATACCCTGGGATATTGCTACATGCTGCTTCTGGGACCTAGGTTGTTGACCCAAGGCTCATACTAAATGAGGACACATACTCAGTCTTCAGCCTTATTCAGAGCATCTGTTCTTGACTAACAGACACACAAAGAAGATCTTGGATGCAGAACCAAGCAAAGCTGGTGCCTGCTCCAGCTTTATCACTTTCTAAGTAACTTTGAGCAAAATCCTTAACCCTCACCTTGGTATTCTCAGCCACTCATTTGGAAGTAGACTTAGAAACTCCAGCGGACTCATTTCCAATTGGCACTAATCTGGCTTGCTTACTGAGTATCTTAGCTCTACCTGCTTGTCCTAACTTGCCACTAGATGAGGGCATTGCAGTATCTGCAGTATGTTATTACATCATTCTGACATCTCAAACAACAGATTTACACCCTTCAGATGAGTACCTTCCCGATTCCACCTTACTCAGTGTAATGTATACCTAAGACACCTTCTCAATCCCTTTCAAATCCCTGAATGTAACATTTGGGGGTTCTAATCCACTACATTCTTTTTCACCAGAAAGTCTACATAACATCTGGCCTTTTCCCTAAAGGAGACTTCAGATGCCCAGCACAGAAACCTGCCTTATCATGTATCTCCTGTAAATGTAAATGTGTGACTCTCCTCCCTCCTTCCAGTGACACATGGCGAGCAGGGCACAGGGTTGGCTAGCACTAGAGATGGTGGAATTCAAAGGCTGGAGAGAAGACAGCAGAATAATAAAGTCCTAGCTCAACTGAGGCATGCTTTCTTTCTTTCTCCACTGCACTATCTGTTGACAGGGTAGGCGTTCATGAGGTTCTACAAAGGAGAACAAAACCCGATGTCTAAGAGTCGCTGGTCCAAACCTAACCTTACATAGATTAAAAACCACATGGAGGACTCAGAAAAATGTGCAAGTCCAGGAGCACCATGTACCTGCTAGATACACAAGAGGGTAGAGGCCAAGAGCAATGGAAACAGAGCTTGTTGCTGTTGGACAAAGTGGCAAACACACATACATACGCACACACATGCACACACACATGCACACGTGCACACGCACATACACATGGACTCTCTTTAAAGATGAAGCCTCAGCAGCCTCACCCCTTGATACAGACATCGGAGTAGCGTACAGACTTGAACTGCACTCTGGCCAAAAATGCTATATAAAGATTAAGTGTGTGACAAAAATTTGTAGCAACATCAGCTAATTGCAAAGTTGAGGAAGAGAAAGTAATTAAAGTTAGAGATGAGCCAGCAAGTAATTCACTTAATTGTAAGCACAGAACATTCCCCAATCTGTAATCTTCCCTTAGGAAAAAAAATGTGGGGATGTTGGAATATATAGATTTGAACCTGAGATCTCTTGGGTGGATACAGGCTGCCCACATCACCTGCCACCATAACGGGGATTCAAAATAGCATTAATGTAGTTTACACTTGGTTTTTAGATTGTTTTTTCCTCCAAAGGTAGTATAGTTCCTCTATAAAGTTTGGTTCAAAAGGAAAATACATAACCCATACTTCATGTAACAGGTAATCAATAGACATGGCGTATGAACCAAGGTGGCAAATACATTACAGAAACATAACAGCAGACCCCAAAGTACTTGCACAGAGGTAGCAGTTCAGAAGTGGATTTGAAAGAGAGAGAGGACAGAGGCTCCAACAGCTCGCACTGATGAGCAAAGGAAGAAAACACGCTCTGGACGCCTCTGCATGGCTGTAGGTCTAATTGGTGTTGTGCTGTTTTGCTTTTGACCTTGTATGTTTCTATGGCATCGATGGAAAAGAATCAATGTCCTCAGCCACTCAGTGTTTAGCTGGGCACCTCCAGCCTCTCCGCCCTGCTGGGCTGGAGCTTCCAATGGCTACCCTGCAAGACTCCACTTTCACATTCTGAAAATCCAGGGACGTTCATGGGAAGGAGCGGTGGACAGGCCTGGCTCGCACAGGGAGATGTGTTGTAATGTGTCCCCTACCCGCTGATGATCCAGAAACCTCATCAAAATCCAAAACCGTGCGATGGGCAGCACCATTAATCATTCAAAAAGCCCTACCAGCCCTCAGAATGTGTGACCTTATTAGGAAATGGCTCCAATGAGATCATGCTGAAGCAGAATGGGCTCCTCATCCTGTGGGTTTAATTGTGCATCCAGCAGCAACAGGAGAAGAGGGGTGCAGAGTGCTAATCATTGAACAATAATATCTTTATTAGAAACTGACCATGTAAAGAGAGATACACAAAAGGATAGTTGAGGGAGATGGCTCAGTCAATAATACCCTTGCAGCACAAACATGAAGGTTGAGTTTGAGTCCCTAGGACTCACATTAATCAACACATGGACTCTCTAACATGCAACTGTCATCCTAAAACTGGGGAGGTGGAAACAGGGGGATGGCAGGGACTTGCTGGCCAGCCAGTCCAGTCAAACTGTAAAGCTCCCAGTTCAGTCATAAACTGAAATATACATATATATATTATAGGTAATATATATATAATAGGTAATATATGATATATATATATATATATTACAAAAGCTTATTGGGGAAGATACCTGATACCTACTGTTGTCCCTCTGACCTGAGTTCACATGCACACGGGGGGGGGGGGGGGGGGAAAATGCATATAACAACAATTGCAAATACAGAATGATGTTCACACAAAGCAAAGAATGCTAAAAGTGGACAACACACCACCAAAGGTCAGGGGAAGTCTTAAGGAAGATTCTCCCTCAGGGTTCTAAGAAGGAGCCAGACCTTAGGACACTCTAACCTTAGGCGTTCAGCCTTCAGAGCTGTTAGAGAAATTAGGTCTGTTTATGGTTGTCTTGCAAGTTGCCCTTTGTTACAGTAGCATTAAAAGCAGACATTGATGATGGACAGATGGATGGATGGATGGATGGATGGATGGATGGATGGATGATGGACCCATGCATGGATGGATGAATGGATGGATGATGGGTGGATAGATGGATGGTGGATGGATGGATAGATGGGTGGATGGATGGACAGGTAGGTAGGTAGATGGATGGATGGATAGATTGTGGATAAATCATGAATGGGTGGGTGAATTATCAACCATCTACCCTGGAGAAATCCTTCTCTCCAAATGGGAGTAGACAAAAACTTCAGTTTTATCTGTAAAGAAGTCTGTGTCCCAATAAGTCAACATAATGCAGGGTGCTGGGCCCATTTCAAAGCACAAAGTTAGAGAGCTGGTTGGACTGAGGGAAGGAGCTCCTGTGTGTGGCTGACATCCCTCATGGCTGAGAGCAAAGGATACAAGGAATAAGATCTTTATCAGCATGAGGTCTGGGTTTACCCTTTCCTCAGGGCTGTACTCACAGAAATCTGAATTTTTGCTTTATGGTCTCATAAACTACACTTGGGTCTGACTGATGAGCCTCACAAAACTATCAACTTGACACATACATGTAGAGTCAAAAGGATGCATACATGTGATCAAATATTCAACCCTTTCTGAAGGCATATCACATCAAAACCAGAAATCGACCTCAAATAGAAGTGTACAACTATAAATGTCCAAGAAAACAAATATTTTCCAAACTACACTCAGATATTATTTTCAATTATTCAATACTTTAAAAAATATATATATATATACACTCTTTCCCCCATCACCCTGTGTGTGTGTGTTGTGTATGTGTGTGTGTATGCATACTTATCACATCTAAAGACAACCAACATCTCATTATGAGTCTTAGCATTATACCACACCCACCTCCATTTCAGGTCTTATGAAATATATTTGGGTCCTAAGAGCAAAACTCCACCAGATCAGCCCAAGAAGAGTAGCTCTATCTCCTGACCTCTGAACACAGTAACACAAAGAGGACAATGGGGACACTGGATCCCTCTGGAGAAGAGAGAAGGTTAAGAATGTGCAAGGTAGAGAAGACAAATTCTCAGCAAGTGCATCCATCAATTTCCACTTCCAAATAATTCCTGACACAGACCCATGGCCCGTCTCCAGGATCCTCTGTCCTAGACCTTCAGGAAGTGATCATCTGTTTCCACCATGATTCTTTGACTAGTCTGTAGAATTCGGTAATGAGATTTGCTATTCTGTGCATATGCAGAATGTTCCAGCTTGCTTGGCACATCTGTGTTTCAATAATGAAAGGACCATAATTACTTGAAAATAGCAGGCTCTATGCCCTCCTGACCAGAAGACCACAGGCTCACTGAGAGAAGCGAGAACTCTGTGTGCCTTCCTCTCTGCACATTACCTCTAGCACAGAAGCTTCTGCTTTGAAATTTTAGGTGCTGCTTTTTTTTTTCTTTTTCTAGCTGCTCAAACTAAAATTAAGCTTCTGCTACATAAAGTGATGATGACCTTAATCAGATCATTCAACACAACAATTGGGGTTTATGAATTCAGACTGGATACACAGAAGATCTACATTTCAACCCACATGTAAATTAACACAAGCTCATTTAATTGTAGACGCAGAAGGCATTAGGAGCTGTTAAAGAATATTGACTTCCAAAGATAATAGCCACATGGAAACTAGAAACAGACCTTGAGGGGATCCCTGCAATACTGGAGGTGTGGGATTAGAGAGTGGGGGGGAGGAAAAGGAGGAGAGGGGAAGAGGAGGTTTGACCATGTGTGTGTGTGTGTGTGTGTGTGTGTGTGTGTGTGTGTGTGTACACATCTTGTGTGACTTTTGGGAGTCAATTTTTGCCTTCCACCTTGTTTGGAAGTACTGACCATCTTGTTTCTGATCTTTCACAGCATGCTCAGATTAGCCAGCCTGTGAGCTTCCAGATGATTCTGCAATCTCTTGCTCCCATCAGACTTTAGGAACATTGGAGTATTGCCACCACATCCTGCTTTGTACATGTGTCCCATAGATTGAACTTCTGTCCGGAGACTTGTGAGGTAAGTGCTTTTACCAGCTAAGCCATCTCCTGGGCCCCTCATTTAATGTGTTTGTCAGTTAAAAATGATAGCATTCTGTATTTTTGGATGTGGCTGGTCTCTTAAATAATGATAAATAGAACACAACCAGGAACCCACTCCACATGGTCCATCCTATTACATTCCACATATTTATGCATGAAGACAAAGATTGATGACTACCTCTGATTAAAAATACAAAAATGGCCTTAGAAAATTGTAAAGTTTGCATAAACCGCTAAGCCCGCCTACCTCACCTCTGAGTGTCCAAGAGAGTGTACTGCAACCATAAGGGTGGAAGGAAATTGCTTCCTCCCAAGTGTGAGTGGGGAATGCAAACTCACGTCAGCTGACTTTCCAGCTCACCTGGCTGAAGCTCAAGTTCTCTATTTCTGGAGCAGATAGAGACAAGGAAAAAGAGAAACCCACGATATAATCAAGGGCCGGAGTCACTGGTTTTTCTGTGCTTACTCCTGCACCCGTGATCCGCACAGACAGGCAAGGGCACATCTGTTCACATATGGGGGCCTGTCGGCGCTTCCTGCCATTCTCAGCCAGCCCCACTCCACAGACTCCAGTGGATCCCAGTTTGGGGCAGCATCCATGAACCTAGATACGGAGACACTAGCCTCCATCAGATCTCTGTGCCTCTGTTTGAAACATAGCAACCCTTTCAAGGTAAACGAACGCAGAGAGGACATCCCTGGAGCTGCACCCACCACTCCACTCACACACCGAGAAAATCTAGGTATCTAGAGCTCTCATAGGGGTGCTGCCTTTCCCGTGCCTTCATCTCTACCTTAAAATCAGCTTCAAGCCTGACTTCTGCATCTCAGTATTTACCGTGCCAATGCAGAAGCACATGTAAATCCATTTCTAAATTTGTACAACCACTTTCATTAAACGGCATTTCGTGAACTGTAATTATGGTTGGAAATTATTCTTTTATATTTTATTATATGTTATACTTATATAATATCTTTTGATTTTATTCATAAATACAATTCACAAATATGACCAAGTATTATTTTTAGTAAGGTATTTCATTGTAGTCAGTGTCTGTAGAAACCCTACATCTTTTATTTTATGAATGCAAGAATGTTCTGGAAAGAAATCCAAGAGCCTGCCAAGTGGGTCCCAGCATAGCATCTTTTAGAACTTGTTCCAATTCCTTAACCCTAACACCACATCCTCTGAGCACTCTTGACCCCACTCCAAAAACATAACTGTTCAAAATGCATAGAACAACTGTCCACGTGTGTCCAGCCATAACTGATGCATTTACAGGCAACCCCCACAATTAAGCCTCAAGGCACATTGAGGGAAATGGAACAGAAAGATTATAAAAGCCAGAGGGGCAGGATATCTGCTGTGAGATGACGTTTAGTGTATATGACAAAGAAACCACAGCAATATGGTTACCTGAGCAGGGCCTGAGAGAAATGACACTACCAAATGATTTGTCCACATAATTGAGGGAAATCTCCCAAGACCTCCTCTGTAGAGGAGTTGTTAATGGCTGCTGGAAAGTTACTCAATCTGAACCAGCTAGTCCTGGACACACACACACACACACACACAGCATGAAAGGGGCTCAGTATGTGTCTGTGACCTGTCCCTCCATGTCAACCACAATCTTTGATTCAAAGAAAAGGTTTGTTTTTGTGCCAGGTGTAGGATACATATTTGCGAGGCTCGGGCTCAGGCAGTCGCTAAGGAGTATCGTGTAGTATTTTCAAACTCTATGACAATGTTTTCATTTGCTGGTTTCCCCTGAAAGCATAATCCAGAATTTTGATTGACTACTTAAAGATAATTACCTATATGGTTTAACACATCAAAAAATTAAAGAGATAAAATATGACTAAATTGCAAGTTTAATTACAAGGTTTTATGACAAGGAAAAAAAATTCCCATTGAGCATCTGGCAAATTGTTTTTTCTTTCCTGTGAAACCTCTTTCAGATCCTCCCAAATCTTTTCTTAATCACATGAGCATCTTCAGAGACGACAGGCATGGGCTCTGAGGGATGAACACTTCCACGAGGCTTCCCTTTTAGCCTGTCCCTCCGTCATCTTCATACTCCTCTTCCCTGTAGATATGCTCGCTCTTTTGTCATTTTGTTTTGTTTTAATTTGTCCTTGTCTGAGGTTGAAAATACTACAGAATTTTTGTATAAATTTTAAATTATAAAAGATTTTTCAAAAAAGAGACTGTAGATGACAAGCCAGCAATGTGTTTTAAACCTCTGATATCAGCCCTGAGTTCAACAGTCACTTGCTGGGTCAGGACAATTCAAAAATGGACAGTATGATGAAGAGATCATTAGCAAACATCTCCCCTGCTTCAAAAATAAAAGAGGCAAGTCATCCAGACATCACAAAGCAGCCTGATGTGGTATATGAAAACTAGGTTGTCATCAACGTGTTGATGGAGGTTAAAGAGCTATCCCTTCAGATTTGAGATGGGGTGAAATTAAATGTGGTCAGCAGTCAGATGCGCACCATCGTGGAGAGGTTTTGAAGTATTAACTAGGGCTCTGCCTCTTCTACCATCTGAAGACCTGAAGTTGGCAAGAAGCTGATGCTTAGTGTTGAGAAAACTGAAACCAAGGAAGCAGGGAGCTGTGGCCAACAAGAGCAGGCTTGGGTGGGTGCTCCACACCCTCTCCTCCACCACTGCTCAAGCTTATCTCTGTGACCTGAAAATGTCTGGTTCCTGTACAGCTTGCCTTAGGGCTCTCCTAAATTCTAGGGACTTTGTTAGGTGTTTATTTAACAGCTCTGAGGAGTGCCTACTTACTTCAGGCCCTGAACTATAGGAATGGACAAACAGATAAATTTGCAGCCCGGGTGGGGGTCACAATTTAGAGTAAAAAGACAAACAAGAGATCATGTCCTATGACAGATTGTGTGGAAAAGGATGGAGAAATGGTCATGGAATAGCTCCGCAGTGGGTAGCCTTTGAGCAACCAGCTGAAGAGAATGCGAGTGTGTGGATAGCAAAGAAGTGCCAGGCAACAGTGCATCCTTGGCAAAGCTCCTGGGATAGAAAACCCTTCTTCTTGCTTCTTTACAGAACAACAGAGACACTGTGATAAAGGACGTGAACCAAGGAGAGAAAAGGAGGAAGCAAAGTCAGAGACGTCAAAGAAGACTGGGTTTCCAAAGCACCTGCCTTTTCTTGCACAATAGGAACTCTGGCTTTCACTGAGTCACTGGAAGGTATTACAACACTTGAGCAGAGCCTGGAACAGCCTTCAAGTTGAGCAGACAAGGCAGAGGGAGCTCAGCAGGATGCCATGGCCCCCATGTGGGAACAAGAGCATGGGGCCCCTGGTTGTTTGGATACATGGTAGCTAAGAGAGGTAGGGGGTGAGAGGCTAGGGGCAGGTGTGGAGGAAAGTGGCGGGAGCTGCTGCAGTGATCTGCCCACGCACAGAGAGATGTGCTTCCACCTCAAACGGAAGAAGACTGCCAAAGAGAAGAAAATCCAGGGAAAGCTCAGGGATTCAGAAAATCAAATCTTGGGAAATGCAGCTGAATGTCCCCTGGGCATTTTGCTAAGAAAAAAGAGTCAAGTGCGCCCCCCACCCATGTTGCTGAAACAAACTATACAAAGAAGCAGAAAGAGTAACCATTAAAGCTGACTATTAAGAGTAAATTGACTTTTTGTTTGTTTGCTTGCTTGCTTTGCTGTTGCAGGCTTGCTGCTTGCAGTCTTGCTGCTTGTCTGCTACTTGCTTGCTTGCTTGCTTGCTTGCTAGCTTGTTAGAGGCTAGATAGAGCATTCAAACAGGATCTCAATCTGCACAGCCCAGACTGGCACTGAACTCACACGATTCCTCCTGCTTCAGATTTGTAAGTGCTGAGACTATAGTGGTGAGCTCCCACGGCAAGTTTAAAATTAAATTTTTAAAAGAAAAAAAACTGTCTTCAATTTAGAACATTTGCACAGTTTTACATCTTCTAGAAATTTTATCCCAAGAAATCACTTTTTTAGGTACAATCGTGATTTTCCCAGGTTAGTGATATTTCAGTTCTCTTTTCATGAGGTATGTGTGACTGCAAAGGTCCAGTGATGTATATTTGTGTGAGGCCATAAGTGTACAGCCATTATTTTGAAATGTATACATATATATACATACATACATACACACACACACACACACACACACACACACACACACACACACACACA
>OU015752.1:44233349-44264017 GCA_907169655.1 Acomys percivali | reverse complement strand
ACACACACACACACACACACACACACACACACACACACACACACACATATATACACAGTGGCTGAGAATGAACCAGCCGTAATATATCTTTCTCACCAATCACAGCAGAGCAGGTCAGGAATGCCTCAATTTGGGCACATGTTGTTTTCCTTATGAAATAGCAGGTTAATTACATTCCCTTTTGCCACCTAGTAAAGCTGACCTTTGACTTAGAAGACGACTGCATGTTTCCTCCCATCAGTCACCCAAAGCTTACTCAGTTAATGGCCTGTGAAACACTCTCTGAGAGTATGGGAATGTTATAGGCATAATCAATATTGCTTCCCTATTTTCCCCCTGTCCCCTTAAAGATAACTTATACATTTCTTTCACTATACCAAATATTCTTCTTCCTGCAGGGGCTCAAATGACAGAAAGAGAGAATGCTTACCACAGTCAGGTTTTATGTGACCATAACTAACCGTTCAATCAATAAGCGGCTTTCCGGGTGACCTTCTTATAGAAATGGCTCCCTGCACTGAGTTCTTACCAGTGCCATTAGGCAGAACTCCGGCCTCAGCCTGGGTTTCTATGAATTGGATATAAACCCACAGGCAGCTTAATTTCCAAATGGAGAGCATGCAGGAGCTGGTGTCACCACAGGCAATCTATAAAGCTTTGGTCCTATCACAGAGAACTTGCTGAATGACCTAGTCATAAAGCTAATGTTCCCTGTAGTACAGAGAACGGAGAAAATAATGAGCCAAGGCACCCATAAAACATTTTGATAAATACTGGTTTCACCAGGGTTAAGCTCACCTGGGCCAGGTTAACTGCACTGTCTGTGGACAGTAACCAAGTAGTAAGAAGGTCCTTCATCCCCTGGGCCTGAGTAACTGCCTACCAGGTTGCAGTAGCATGCTAGCTGGACCAGGTGTTGCCCTCTGCTCCTCTCAAAGACTTCTAAATATAAGCTTCTACAACACCCTTGCCACAGACCACTCCTGGCCAAAGCCACCATGTATGACTTAGCTGAAATCATTTCTGAGCAGACTGTGACCACACCAAGAACCAAAAGAGGAAGAATTGTTTGTATGTGATGTGCACGTTGATAACTTGACTGGGAATATTGATTGTGCCCATTCCTTTCCAGGCACTGTAATATAAGCAACTTAAGGAAAGGTCTATTCTGGCCCATGGTTCCAAGGAACTGTCCATTGTGGAGGGGAAGGCCTTGAGGTAAAGCAAAGCATACCATTGATGCTTAGCCGGCTTTCTCCCCTTACATTAAGTCCAGGTCCCCAGTTCATGGCATGATGCCATTCACACTCAGAGTGAGTCTTCCTACTTCAATTAACCTAATCCAGAAACTACCTCACAGATAAGCCCAGAAACTTGTCTTTCCGTGATTCTGGATCCTGTCCCATGGTCACTAATATCAACCATCACATCTTCTGAAAGCTGTAAGCAAGTGATATCATTGAAAATACTAAATGAGTAGCCCAGCCTGGCCTCGAACTTGTGATCCTCCTGCCTCCGCCTCCTTCAGGAAATCCTACCGGTGTGTGCCACCACTACCTCAGCTATTAAAAACAAGGGAATTTCCAAAAGTTGTGGACAAATGGATTAAACTACAAATGATCATAATGAGTGAGTTAACCCAGAAGCAGAAAGACTCACATGATATATATTCACTTATATCTGGACACTAGCCCAAGGGGCATGTCCCATGAAAGTCTTCACTTACCAGGAAAGTAGGACAGAGGGGAGGACATCCTATTGGGTCTTTAGGTGAGAGAAGCAAGGGAGAATGGGGAAATAGAAGGATCCAGAGGGTCCTAGAAACCTACAAGAAGAACATTATGATGGGCAGATCTGGGCCCAGGGGTCCTGTTCAAACTAAGGCACCAGCCAAGGACAATACGTGTAGTAAACATTGAACCCCTACCCAGATCTAGCCAAAGGACAGGACATTCTCCACAGTTGAGTGGAGAGCAGGGACTGACTTTCACATGAACTCTGGTGCCCCATATTTGACCATGTCCCCTAGAAGGGGAGGCCTGGTGGCACTCAGAGGAAGGATAGCAGGCTACCAAGAAGAGACTTGATACCCTATGAGCATATAAGCGGGAGGAGGTCCCCCTCAGTCACAGTCATAGGGAAGGGGAGTAGGGGAGAAGCAGGAGGGAGCGAGGAATGGGAGGATACAAGGGATGGGATAACTATTGAGATGTAATATGAATGAATTAATTTTTAAAAAAAAAGAAAATACTAAAGGAAGTAGCTCCCTGCTATCTATACCCCATCTATATCCAGCAGCCCTCTCTTTCTTCATGCTTAGGATTTCAGTAGTTATTGGATTACATATCAATGAGATGAACTGTACTCTACATCACCAGGGTACCAGCCCTTGTAGGCTCAGTTCTTTTAACCAATATATTTTATTACAACTTATTAGCCAAGCATACGTCACTTATAACCCGACTAACCAAAACAACAGGAAAAGAGGATTAAACAACACAAAACCTTAAGGATATCAGTTCCGAGGAACGATTCTCTTGGCATAATCAGCAGAATTTTTTCTGCTGGAACGTGGAGTAACAAGAATCCGGTACCTCAGCAAGAGCCCCGAAGCCTTCCCTCAAGAGGTTCTCTCTAGGTGCATCTCGGAGTGGAGTGATGAACGGCCAAAACTATCCAAAGTCTCCAACAGAGCTCCACTTTTCGGCTCACTTATATATTTCCTCCCAGAGTCTGTTCACGGGATCTTTTCAGCTGGCAACAATCAAGCTCCCACACGAGGTGCTTGGTCTTCTAGTGGATTAACATCACCTGTTCTCTCACAAGACCGTTCTGATCCCACATTTGGGATCCTAAAAAACAGGTTTATCTCTCCTTCAAGCCCTCAGTGTTTACCATGGACACATAAGCCTCTAGATATTTTTAGTCATTCTTTAAAATTCAATCTTGGGCAGGGAAGATGGCTCAGAGTGTGTGACTGGCACACAACTATGAGGACCTAAGTTCAAAATCTCAGGACTCACATAAAAACCAAGTATTGTCATGTGTGCTTACAACCCTGGGATGAGGATAGATATGATCTCTGGAGCTTAGTAGTCATCAGAATAGCCAAGAGATGGCAAGATCCAATTTCACTGGGAGATCCAGTCTCTTCTATGACCTCTACATGCATATATATACATACATACATACATACATACATACATACATACATACATACATCATTTATTCATACAATGCATAATCACACAAAAGATTAGTCTTTACTCAAAATGCTATGGGCCCACAGCCTCCTACTCTGAGAGTAGTCTCTCAGCAGTTTCCAAGTATCTTGGCAAGAACTGAGTTTATAATTTTATCCACATCAAAGCTGGACCTAAGGTTCTGTATTCTCTACATTGCCAAAGGAACTCAAACTTCTTTACCAGGTACATGGGTAATATTAAACAGTATGCATGCAAATAAATAGAACATCTGACCAGCAAGCACCCCAAATCAAGGGTTCTTCCAAAGTTCCTCCAAGTGGCTATTTGAGCAGACTTATGCAACAGTGACATGATTGCTATGGGGGTAACCAATTATTTTCTGATTGTAGTTGAGGTCCATTCTACAGATAGAAATCCATGACTGGTGCTGTGAACCATGACAAAAACTCATGGCTAGGAAAGTCATGGGTCCTAGAAGGAACCAACAACTGTTTAGCTAACATGATGTAGTGCCAAATGCCTTCTGACTATGTTTAGGTCCACAGACAGTGTTACTCTTACAGAAATCTCTCTTTGGTGTGAATGACAGTGAATACAGAGAGTCATGACTGTTCAAGATACCTAGGATAAATGGTGATTGAATGTTCATCCATAAATAAGATCTGTGCATCCCCCTCTAGGGCTCAGGGAACATCACAAAGAAGGTAAGAGTTAAAGACATGGAGGAAGACAGTGAAATACCCTCTTTTGGTCAAGGTACAGCCCTTTTAATTATAAACTCACAGCACCTGCAGGTACCCGCAAGGCCTGCACAAGACTGACCATGTCAATAGTCAATTGTGGGTCATGGAGAGGCTCATGGGGCCTCTTCCCTGGTGAACTATAGGCTACTGCCTGGTACCATATGAGGGGAATCCCTGTTTTCAGCTGTACATCGACCACTGAGCTCATCAGGCACCACAGAAACGTCCAAACTCCCATACACAGACAGCTCTGGTTTTAGGCCATAAAACAAAACAAATATACATAAATATAGGTAAGAGAATTATAGGGTGGTGACAAGAAGGAGAAGGAGTTGCGTGAAGGCAGCTGTGAGAGCTATCAGAATACATTATACACCTGTGTGAAATTGTCAAGAAACAAATTTAATTAATAAAAATTAAAGATTAAAAACGTATGAAATGGTAATGGTGATGTTCCCTAGTAAAGAAATCTGCATGGAATACCTCAAAAGCACCTAAACAGAGAGAGGGGGAGGGGAGGGCGAGAGAGAGGAAAAGAGGGAGGGAGAATACAACATAATTCCTTCCTACATAAGCCCTAATCTTTTTTGGTACATGCTGTGACTTCAATTGCCAGGACGAGAAGTAGGTCTCATAGCAAGGTAATACCCAGGAGGGACATTTTTCTCTTCAGAAACTAATAAAGGCACTTGCCCATTGAAGAACGGTGAGGTGAACAGAAGCATCATTGCAGGGAATTTTTAAAAAGCATTTATGTTCTATTCTGAGCACCGATGGTTTCCAAATATGTTGATGTTACTAGGTGCCCCATGAAGGCATCTTTTACTGTTCCTTTGCATCTTCTCAAGCCTCCCTAATGATGCTCTCTGTTGTCAGTCAGCTCAAAGGTCACTGGCTCTCCAGAGTAACTCATACTCTTCAGGGCACAGGTTAAGTTTCTGTGATTTGGCTCTAGAATACCATTGGTTTGTTCTCTCTTCTGATTGTCTTAACAAGACAAGCAAATGCCATGGGCCATGTGCTCCCATGCTATTGCTCATCCACCGTGGGGCACAGGCAAAGCCATGTGTAAGACTGCTTACCAAGTACCCCAAGTCCAGTCCTCAGCCAAGCTGCTCCCCAAAGCAGGCAAGGCTGTCAAGAACAAGCCATATATGTGTTTAAAAATCTGTGGTGTGGCAGGCAGGATTGCTGTGAAAGAAACCTCCTTTCTGCTTTCTTCCACAACAAGAGCTGAAGCAAACCAAGAATTATTCTCTCATGTGAGAAGAGAGTGGCAGGTGGTGGAGTGTTCAGCTGGGCCCGCCAGGTTTCGTGAATGTGCCAGCAGGTGGCCTGCAAGGTGAGCTCACTGTCCCTCCTCTCTTCCAGGATTTCTGGCTAGTTAACTCACTCTTGTCTCACCACAGACCTTTGCTTGGGTGTGTCTCATGCCTGGTGTTTCTCCTATCTATGGAGAAGGCCAAGCCCCATGGATGCTCAGCACAGCATCAGTACAGCAGAAGGGTTCTTCTGCCTTTCAACAAAAGGGGGGATGTCCCCTTTAAACACCGGATGATTACCAGTCCCCACCCCACTTCCTCTAAGTTTAGGTGCTTCATCTGTTCCCCTCCTCCAGGCTCTTCCTTTTTCAAGTAACCATATTTTAGGGAAGGAAACAGCTTTCATATTTAGCCATTTGATGTCATGCTTAGGAGAAATGAGAATTCATGAAGAATGGGACACCCAGGGCTTTATCCCTTCCCATCTAGAGATATAGTAGAGGTGAACAGAGAAATGCACACGTGTCTGAATGCATGAAACACATCAGATTATTGAAAAGAAATGCATGAAACACATCAGATTACTGAAAAGCCAGGTTTGACATTAACATATGTGTTTTGAAAAAAACATATGTGTTTAGGCCTTTGAATATGCTTTTCTGTGCTCCCCAACTTTTCCAGCACAGTTGTCCAGTTCCTTCGTAGTTAGGCAGAGCTGTCACTTAAGAAAATATTTATCAATTCAGTAGTAGTGTGACACAGGTAAGTTTTCTGTTCTCTATTACCGAGTCCATACAGAAATATTTATCACACTGTTGCATAAATTTGTATGGCACAACACATAATTCACTCCAGCTAGAACATCCAATGTCAGTGACAGACAGAAGACTGCACAGGTCACAGAGGAGCCCTGCCTCACTGGCCTGTGGATGACATCATCAGGACAGCACATGATGGAACTTACAGAGACTGCTTGGTAAGCACCGTGCTTCTCGGGGTTCTAGAACTCCCCTTCAGTTATACACCTTCTAAAGTTTACTTTCTAAAGGCTCCAAGCATTGTGCACTCTGCTACTGTCTAAATGTGAAGGAGAGAAACCTGTTCTTTAGGATCCCAAGTGTGGGATCGGGACGGTCTCATGAGAGAACAGGTGATGTTAATTCACTAGAAGAGCAACCACCTCATGCAGGAGCTTAATTGCTACCAGATGAAAAAGATCCCGTGAACAGACTCTGGGAGGAAATATATAAATGAGCCCAGAACTGGCAGGGAGGAGGCAAATTGGAGACTTAGGATAGATTTGGCTGTTCATCACTGCCCTTGAAGATGCTCCCAGAGAAAACAGCTCGAGGGAAGGCTTCAGAGTTCCGGCTCCTGCTGAGGCTCTGGGGTCTGGTTACCCCAGGTTCCAGTGGAAGAAATCCTGCAGCTCCCGACTGGAGAATCATTCCTCAGAACTAATATCCTTAAGATTTTGTTATTGTGTCCATTAATCCTCATTTCCTACTGTTTTGGTTAATCGGGTTATAATTGACGTAGGCTCGGTCACTAAGTTGTTAATAAAATATTTTGGTTAATACAATTGAGTCTACATAAATGCATGAAAAAAGTCATACAGTTGGAGCCTAATAGATGAGATGTCTCAGGGGAAACCTATGGCTTTCTGAGCCTGGCTTAGTAACTTTTGCTTTAGGATGTGGTCTTGCAATGTAGCCCAGGCTGCCCAGAAACCCAGAACAATCATCTTGACTGAGCCTCCCAAGGCTGGGATTGTAGGCATGGGCTTCATGGCCTTCTGACAGGTATTTAATTCAGAGTTCTCATCTCCCTTTGCAACCTGTAAGAAATCACATGACCTGTGGATGATGGAATCCAATAGTCCGGTCCTTTCCTGGGTAAAATGGTTCTGATAGGTGAACTGAGCTCTAGAACTACCCTGCTATGTACGTGTTTCTATAGCAACAACTAATGTGTTCCAAATTATCTCTGACCAGCTGTATGGCATGCAGAGAATTCATGTTTTACATGGTTGGTTTTCCTTGAGTTCATGGTCCCCATAAATGTACTGAGTGCCAAGTGCTGTTGTTTGCATAGGTGGGTGGCCTGCCTTCTGGTCCTTGGGTGGAAGGATGTCCACAATTGTGAGGTCTGGGAAGGTATCCCAGCCCTGAGGTAGGGCAGTGTCCTGAGGGTTTCCTGAGGCACGAGAGCCCAGGAACCTAACAACTCTGATGGGAGGCCTCCTCAACAGAGATGTTGCAGCTCCCAGGGAAAGGGTCACCCCAAACCCTGCGGGATCTAAAGAGCCTTGGAGCCTGAGTTCCGCTACTTCTCCAGTCATTGCAGCTCTAGGGGAGGGTGTCCCCTAAACCCTGAGGAGCTGAGGAGCTTTGGAGCCTGAGCTCCACTCCTTCGTTGCTTCTCCTCTTCATTTCTTCTTCCAATGAGTGAGTCAAAGCATGCAGTAAATCTCTTAAAAGAGATTTATTGGAGGGACAAATCCAGCAGTGGCTGCCTCTGCTCCCTGGAGAAGACAACAGAGAACTAGGCAGATGGCCTATTTATATAGGGTTTCTTACGGGGCAGAGCTTTCTGGGGTAGGGATTTCAAGAGTGCAAATGGGTGGGATTTCAAGTCCTGAACTGGGAGAAGCTCAGGGATTGGTGGGGTTTTGTCCAGACTTTTCATCCCAAATTAGCATAATCTGGGATGAGTCCTACTTAGGGGCTAGAGATGGCAGTTACAGAGATCTGGGGGGGTCTGGGCTGCTGGAGCTTTCTCAGGCAGTGGTTGGGCCAATTTTCTGCCTTGAGGGGTAATAAAGTTTACAATATGTCCAAAATTTACAAAGACTGTGAAGGCAGTAGGCTGAAGTAGAAGAGGTTGTCATCATGGGCAGCTCCCATGGCAGCAGCAGCAGCAGGCATTCTGAGGCAGGGAAGGTGTTGTGTAGGGGTTTTCATAGCATCATCTGAGGCAGGAATAGTCACCAAGGACAGCTCCTGCTCAGGCTCTGACAGGAGCCACTATTATGTCTTATCTATATAGCCCCAGGGTGGAAAGGAGAGACTGAGCACCCTGCCCTGAGGTTGGAAGGAGGACTCCCAGTAAGCCACTTTAAATTTTAGTGGCCTGCTGCTCAAGAGCTAGACATAGCTCTTGAATGTGGTGATACAGGGGCCTCCCCGCAGCTTGAGGAAGGTCTCCTGTCACAGGGCTGGGAGGGGACAGAGGCACTGAATAGCAGCAGTTTGGGGGAGCAGCAGGCCACCACAGCTTGGAGGTGGGCTGCTGGGGCCTGGGGATAGACTGTCATGGCTTGTGTCAGGATCAGCCCCTCCCCCACAGCCCTCTCCAGGGCTGAGGCAATGGGATGCTGGACTCTGGGTTCCCTCCCTCAGCTGGGGTGGTGGTGGTTTTGATCTTTGCCACTCAGCCAAAGCAGCAGAGTTAAGACATCTCTTCACCAAGCAGATGCCAGGGACTGAGCCAGCAACTGAGACACAGGGACTGGGAAGATGGCTCAGTATGTTTAAGAGCACTGGCTACTCTTGCAGGGGGCCTAGGATCAGCTCCCAGCACCTACTTGGTGGCTCACAGTCATCTCTAACTCTATTTACAAAGGATCTGACATCCCGTCCAGGTCACCTCAGGCTGCAGGTGAACACACATGCAAACATTGCGTACATTCAGGCAAACCTTCATACTCATAACAATAAATACTCTTTTAAAAGTCAGTGTGAAGAGCTCACAGTTGTGAGGGAGATAAACAAGTCCTTCAGGAGCACAAACTGAGACAAATAGACACTGATGAGGTACTGTAAGGCTTTAACAGAATGAAGAGTCCCCAATCCAACTAGGGCCAGTTACAGACACAACTGTAGGCTGGAGGAACGGTACCAGAAAAGCTCTGAGGCATACACAGCAGAACCGCCGTGGGACACAGAAGATAACCTTGTGTCCACAGCAAAAGGGGAACTAGGGAAAGTGGAGCCAAGAAAAGAAAGCTGCTACCTCCTCCCACTTAGGATTCCAGACTCCACCTGAGTCTCTTGGAAACTAGGAGCCATCGGGTGGTCTTAAGCAGGGAAAACGTGATTGGGTTGATGTTGGAGAGAGACCACGCTCTCAGCAGTGTGGAAAATGAAAGAGAGGGAAGGAGCTGGTGTGGAAGCTGAAGGAAAATCAGGCCATCTGCAGCCTTAGCCCCCTTCCTTCAGAGAGCTGAAAATGTGTCTTGAATGGATTCTTCCAATCTCCATGCAAAGATAACAACCTCCAGAAAATTATAGCATCTGTAGCCACCAATTTAAACTCCATTATTAGGAACATCCAGGGCAAAGTGTATTACCATTCCAAACAAAGAGGTTGCCAATGATACAGGGGGCAGGGCAGGGAGCTCACTGATGGCAGACATTCAAGGTGGCAGTAATAACATTCAAACAGCAGTGTTTGTCATTTAATCAGAACGAATACTCTTCGTTTTGCGTTAGGATTTCATTCTCCTCCCCTGAAAGTACCCCCACAATGCTGATTCTGCTGGCTCACGGGAAGTGGATTTCACCCTGGCTGCCCTATTTGTCTTCTCCTTTTGTGTTTAGGCGATTAAACTTAACCAGTGATTATTTAGGCATAGCATGTCTCCTCTCCACATCGCGCCATACATATTCGTAATCGTTCCTGCGGCTACTTTTCCACATCCATGCCTATAGTTTTCAGGTAATGGTGACACTCTTGTCACTTCCTTCTGGGACACCCCTTATATTGGTCAGCGCTCCCCAGAGAAACACAATCCTTCATGTACATGCAAACACGTAAGACAAGGTATATTATGAGACTCCACTCATATGATGGTGTAGGATAGAAGGTCCCACCGCATGCCAGCACTTAGCTTGACCTAGAAGTGTAACACAGTTCAAGCCCAAAGTTTTAAGACCTATAGGAGTCAACAGTTTACATGCCAAGGCTAGAGATCCCAAGGTGAACGTCTCCTGTCTGAGAGAAGGGAAGATGGTTCTGATTTTGCCATTTGAGTCAGAGCACAGCCAACCACACTCCACATTGCAACAGAAGATGATTGCCCCAGCACAAGCTATTCAGATGCTTCTTTCCCAGGCAGGGGACAGGACACTTGTTAGTGAGTCTCCTGAATCAAGAAGCACCCTCACAAGCACCCTAGCGACAGTATCTGGACATCCCTCGGACAAGACAAATGACATACGTTAACTATCCTGCTCCCCCACATTCCTCTTCATCACTATGGATTGATCTGTTTGACTGCAATGCCCCCTGCAAGCTTGAAGAGGTGAGGTCGATGAGAGCTTGTGTAAAGTGAGGCTCCTGAGAGTCAACCTGGAATCCCCAGAGACCCTGGGACAGAGATAGGCTCTCCTCTGTGAAAACAGCATCAGCATAGGCCTTTGGATGCTGTGTGGTGCCTGAGAATAAAGATCACTTGTGAGAGAATGAAACTGGGGGATGGAGTAAAGTAAGCTCTGCAGCGTCTCTTGAGCACATGGACTTGACCATCCACAGTGACCTCTGACCTCATGGGTCAGAGCTCTGTCCTTTTTAGCAAGGGCTGGGTTGGGTTTCCATCCTAGATATTGGCATTTCTGAGTCTCAGAATCTGGATCCAATGATAAGGGAAAGAAGAGAATTTGCACAATTATTCTTGGACATAAGAACCATTAGCCTGACCACACACCTCCAAGAACCATCATCATCATCTTGTCCACTATTCATCCCATTCACACTTGCAAGCACTCCCTGTGTCTCAAAGGAATGAAAAGTCTGTTAAATACTAATACTAATAATACTAATAATAATCATAATAATAATGAATTATCATATAATAAGTAGTCTGTCTATATGTGCATCTCTGTGTGTGCATGTACAAAAGTGTGTGTGCATGTAGACAAAGTGTGTGTGTGTGTGTGTTTAGACTTCCTGGCCAGTCAGTCTGCTTATCTGACTAAAGCCAGGCAAGTAAAAGACTCTCTCTGACCTCTTTTTTCTTTTTCCTCTGACCTCTTAAGATGGATCCCCAAAGTAATTGATTCCCAAAAAAATGACACCTAAGGCCTCCTTCCGGACTATACAACACACATTTACATACATGCATGCACTCACATTAACATATGCACACACACATGCTCACGGGTACTTGCACACACACATACACACACACACACATGACACACATAAATACACTCATGCACACACATGTACACACATATGCTCTCACACAGTATTAAGTGGTGGAAAGCCTGGGAAATCACTACAAGGATGGAAGCCCACTTAGTAAAGTGGGAAGCGATAAGGAAGACATCAGGAGCGCGGTGTTCTCCAACCAGCTCCCATGTGATGGCGAAGTCCTGCAAGATGAAGCATTGTAAGCACATTTTCAGAGACCTGGAAACAGAGGAAAAAGTGAGCAACTTGAAGTACCATATGAGTACCCACACCTGAACCCTCAGGCAAACAGAGGATTTGTGTGCTCGTGCCCTCAGCCTATCACACGGGCTGGTAGGTTGGAATATACATCTGTGAACATTGCAAGGGAAAGGGTTGCATAATTCCAGCCTGATAAAGCAACTGATGCGAGTACAAAGTGGCAGCCAGTTCACACCTTTCATTTAGATGACTGTTTGAGTAAGTGAGAGTTAGACCATGACCAACAAGGAACGGTCTATCTGGGTAGTAGAAGGGGAAAGGGCGTGTGGTTGGAATATAAAATGTACCCACTGGCTTGTGTGTTTAAGCACATGATCCCCAGCTGGCGGTACTGTGCGAGAAGGTTGTGCAATATTTAGGAGGTGGAGCCTTGCTGAGGCAAGTGGGAGTTATGGTTTTATAACCTGGCTCCACTTCTGGTTCATTCTCTGCTTCCTAGGATTGCAATAGGACCAGCTGGCCTCTCGTTCCTGGCACCATGCCTTTCCCGCCATGAGAGACTGTATTCCTTCAACTATCAGCCAGAATGAACCCTCCTTCCCTTAATTAACTTCTGCTATTTGGGTCACAGCTGTGAGGAGCATGGCTAATACAGGGAGCAAGACCCTGCCTCAGTCAAGAGGCCTAGCAATGAAGAGGACTACACGCCCTCCCACTGCCCACTACTCAGACGGACTCCAGGCCGGTGCTGCCACCTTGCCTGAGACCCCATACCTCCAGAGTCTAGGAGCTTGGGCCATGATCTGGCTGGGTGGCTTTTTCTCACTCCTGGACCTCTTTGGGAGATTTCACATGGGAAGTTCCATCTCTAACGGGAAGAACTAAGAGGCCCTCATCCTCGGAAGACAGACACTGCCCTTCTGGACTGCATTAGGATTCTTTTTGTCTAATGGCTTGAAGAGAGCTTGCACCCCTCAGAAGCAAACTCAGGAGCACGTTTACACTGTTTCTTAATTCCTATTTTCTAATCAGTCAACTTTGAAAATTCCTGACAGGGGGACATAAATGCGTATGTGCCAAGGCTCCGGTGTTTCCAGACATTCTCTTGCGGGGAGGCGGGGGGGCGGGGGGGGCGGGGGGGGCGGGGAGAACTTCAAAAGATATATGGCAACCGCCACTTCGACATAAAGCCTTAATTTAATATTACTAATTATGGGATCGCATCTCAAATCCAATGAATACATTTAGCTCTCTGTATTGGAGATAAAATCATTTAACATGATTTGACAAGCCTATGCCTCAGCAACTAATTAATTTTGTTACAACCCACCAATCAATATGCACGGACTAATGCTAACTGGTGATGACATCCTGCCTCCACTGCTATCGATGTGCTATGCACAGAAATTTCTAGAAGGCTTTTGTGCTGATGTTGTTCTCTGAGAAAAGACCAAATGCCACAAGATGATAGCAAGCTTGAGGCTCGACCTCTGTCCACATACATTTGCTTTAATAATTATATTCTTCCCAGCTTATTTCCCATAGCCTCTGCCCTGTGTGCTTCAGTTGATTAAACATTTGCTTCCAGCATCAGCTTTGTGCCTTTCTCTGTAGCGTAACTCAGAGGAAATAGAGGCAAAGGGGCTCCTGGTACTCAGTCCTGGGGCCTGGCTCACCTATGACCCTTACTACTGCAATTAGTTCAAATGGAGGATTTTCGGAGCAAAGAGGTAACACAAGGATGTGCAACAGGAAGGAAAAGGAGCCCACCACTGCAGATGATGGAGCTTGGGAGCCAGCGACCACTCAGAGCAGGCAGCTGAGAAGAATAAAGCAGCTTTGGAAAATTCAACGCCTGCTTGCAAAGAGGCAGGGTGACTTTTTGTGTTACCCCCCGCAGTCAGACGCACAAGATGGCTACAAAGATGGCATTCTGGGGCAAATAGGAAGAAGGTCAGGAGTCACAGCTTCTGTAGACTCCAGGAAATACAAATACAAGAGGCCCTTCCAAACTATCACAACCTTTGAGTGCAGATGTTGGGTTTAGTGACACTTCTGTCGTTAACATGATCACAAGGACACAAGCCTGAGATACAGATTTATCCCAGTGCCAGAGCCTGCTCTAACTGTCGGTCTCATATTTCTCCAAAAACAGGTACTTTCCTGCTGGGGAGTGACAATATTCTATTCCTTTACAACCTGACCCTCTCTCCCTGCCTACTCCCCATCTTCTGCCCAAGGACCACCAGCCCAGCACACAGCAGAGGACTTAAAATGTCTGAGTAGTACACATGTTGTCAATCTTTTCTAAAGATGAAAAGCACTTTCAATCTCACAGATGTGGCAGACTTAGCAGGACAGGAACTACACCATTGAATAGTTGCATACTGTTAGTTCACTAATTCAGTCTGTTAAACCATCTAGCCTGGAAAACAGCTGCAACCTTTGCACACCTGATATGCTCAGAATTTAAAAAAAAAAAAACTAACAGAAAATGTACCGTGACAGTTTATCTTAAATGCCTATCATGGAATATATTTACTATAGGCGTGTTCATCTTAAAGACCTATCATCAAGCAAAGCCTATTGAATCAAACACCATCTTTGAAGAACGGCTTCTGTGAAGATTGAGATGGCAGGCCTACAAACTGTAAATGAAGACTCCAGTTATACAGTGATTACTTTCAAATCTACTTCCCCCTTTCTCTCTTTGCACAGCTTTCAAGGCCCAGGAAGCAAACCTTTTTGAAACTCCACAGCAACCCAAACTTGGCCATTAAGAACACACCTCGTCCTCAAAAGGCATAGCCCCATGGTGAGGGGACACCTCTGGGATCTTTGGGGCATGATCTAGAAAAGGCACATTTTCTTCCTGCAGCAGTTAATATTGGTCTGGTTTAAATTCACAATGATGTGGCCTCCTCAGAAACCACGTGGAGAAGACACGCCTGAAAATCTAGGCAACATAAGGAAAAGGGCTTTCCTTTGACATGCTTGCTCCTTTACATCCAAGGGCTCAAGGATCCAGCTGTGCCCTTTATTTTTAACCATGCATGGCAATGAATCCCCTCCCATCCCATCATATGAGCTTGGATTCTCCTATTTACACTACAGTTGTCCCACATTCTGGGCTTGTACTCCTATAGACAAAACAGTACCTATAAAACATAGCCACAAGCAGAAGAGAGAAATCTAGAGGGAGGCCACCTCATATACTCTGCAAGAAAAAAAAATCTCAATACACACTTAGAAAAGACAATCAACACTGAGAGAGGGGATGTAAACCCATGTGATTTAAATACAAAGAGAAGAAGAGATGAATGATGTAAAAATTAATCTACATTCAAAGTACCTATTTGGTGGTAGGATCTTTCATACTCCATAGTAACAGAGCTAGGAAGAATATCAAAATGCCAATCCCAAGAGCATGCCTGAGCGTTGACAGATTCCATGGGAAAGCCATCTAGTATTTAACACATGACTACTAAGAGGTTGGTCCTTTGCTTTAGGAAGTAAGTAAATTCAACAAGGTTGCAAGCTCCTGTGTGTCCTTTTTGAGGACTCATATCTGAAGCTCCGACAAGGCCAGACATTCACCAGTGACACCAGCTCTTCCTAGTTAGAATGTCATAAGAAATGAATAACAAAGCAGATAATTCTCTCTAGTATTCACTTTCCCCAACACAGCACAGTCCCCAAAGAAAGTAGTAGTTTAAATGCAAATACCAACAGACATAAACAATGAAGGAGAGACGCAGAAATGTTCACTGTGTAGAAATTAGCCACATCAGAGGGTGGTCTTCATGCCATAGACTCCTCCATGCTCAGGCAGTCCATCCATGTAGCATCTCACTCTGATATAACCCAGGACAAGGACTCTCCTTAATCCATCTTGAGCCAGGCTCCTCTGAGCTCTTTCTGCCTCAACCTGACCTTTTAGTTCTCTGTCCTTAAGACTCCAGATTAATCAAAAATCCAGCTGAAGTTACCTTAGTGACATTCCTCAGCTTCAGCGGGCAGAGTACCTTTCACACCCCAGCCCCTGTTCCTGGGGCCACGCCCTTCAGACAGCAGAGCTCTAACAGAGATCAGCTACAAGCAGAAAAGGCTCTAAGTAGTCATTGGTCTTCCACACACCACTCATCCAGGAACATCCTTGGGACTTTTAAAACACCTGCTTCAGCTAAAAACATAAGAAGCACGTTGTCTCTGAGTTTGGTTAGGTGATGTCAGCTGACATCCTTGAGGCACAGTAATCTACACACACACACACACACACACCTTATAAAATAGGCACAATTGGTGTGCTTTTTCAGCTCCTGCTTAGACATGGAAGGGGATCTTATGGGGCCTCAATAGAAATAAAGCTATAGCCAACTAAGAAATGCTAAGTGGGAGAAATATTCCTCTCTGGAATGAGTCCACTACTTGGCTATCCAATAACAAGAGGTCAGTCCTAAAATCATACACATACAAATAACACTAAATAGACTAAACAGGTTATATTTATATATATATATATATATATATATATATATATATATATATATATATAGAGAGAGAGAGAGAGAGAGAGAGAGAGAGAGAGAGAGAGGGGGAGGGAGAGGGAGGGAGGGCCATGATTTCCAAAAGGCAGAATACATGGGAAAAAATTAGAAGAAAAGAAAAGGGTGAAAATAATATTTGGGAATTTTACATTATAACCCTGATCACACTCACTTTCCATAACTACTATCCCACTCTAGAAGGAGGAGGAGGAAAAGAAAAGAAAAAGAAGAGGAGAGAGAGAAAGGAAAGGAAGAAAGAGAGAGAGAACCAATCCATATTGTCCATATACTCAATGAAGCATGGTCAAACTCCCAGTGGCCAACCCCTTAAAGAAAACTGAGCCCTTCTCCCCAACAAGAAGCCATCGATTATGAAGAGCTACACTTAAACATCCTTATCGCAATTTTTAAGAGATATCTTTGATGGGTTTCTTTTTAGGCTGTAGCTTTGTGGGGGTTGGGGTGGGAGTAGGGGTCGTCACAGAAGCCTTCTGCGTCCCCCCTTTCTCAGTTGTGACTGCAGTCATTGATACCACTGCAAAAGTAGCTCCCTTGCCCCTTACAGTCAGTGGAGCATGGATCATGAATTTCCACATGGTTTCTGATCACAGCATGGATCAAGAACATCCACATGATCTCCAGCATCAGCATGTACCGAGGACCTCTGTCTGGTCTCAAGTAGCAGTACAGACCATGAACCTCAACATGGCCCTCTGCCGAAGCATGGGCCATGGACACCATCATTGCCTTGGGCAACAGCATAGGCCATGGACATCAACATGGCCTCAGGCAGCAGTACAGACTACCAATAAACCACAGACATCAATGTGTGCTGGCAGCACAGTCCAAGGACATCAACATGACTTCAGGTAGCAGTACAGATTGCTGACATCCCCACAGCCATAGGTAGTGAACACAGGCCACAAACATCAACATATCCCCCAGCCACATCAAGACCATGGGCCTTCAGTGGCAGCATGGACCATACACATCAACATGGCCTTTCAGTGGTAACATGGGCCATGAGCATCAATATGGCTTCCAGTGGCAGCACAGACCATGGATACTCAAATGGCATTCAGTGCTCACATGGGCCACAGACACCAACATGGCCCCCAGCTGCAGTAGGACCACAGTGGCAGCATGGACTGTGGACATCAACATGGCCTCAGGTGGGTGCACAGATCACAGACATCAACATGCCTTCAGTTGGCAACATATACAATGGGCAACTTTACATGCAAATACTCATTGCAGTGGGTCATTGCTCTGGTTCAAGGTTTCTGGTTGCTGACACACCATAAATTCTGGGCCATCACTGAGACTCATCTTGAATATCCTGTTGTTGGCCAGAGTCATGGTGATCATACGTGCAAAGCAACCAGGGGGGAAGTTTCCATGTGAGCTCCAGGCTGACACATACCTCCCTGCCCTGATGTCACCTGCCCCAAGGCTCACCAGGCTCCACCTTTGTGCTTATAGCCTGCAGGCAGCACCACAACCACACATTAATCATTTCCCAAAAGGACAAGAAGTGTGGGCAGCAGCCCAGTGCTCTATGCTGAGAGTTGGCCAGCAGGCCTAGGACCACTCATTCAGTAATGATCTCTGATTCTTCAGGATCATCCCCATCACATGGTCCAACAGCACATAGATGGAGTAGATGTTGGAGTGGACACAGCACCCACAGTGAGGAAGTAGAGAAAGGACAGACAGGAGGACCAAACTATAGCACCTCAAGGCCCTCCTCCAGTGACCAAATTCTTCCAGCAAGGCTCCACCTCTTAAAAATTTCACAACCTTGTAAAACACCATAACCACTTAGGGACTGAGAATTCACACACGAACCTATGTGGGACATTTCACACTCAATTCACATCCACTGTGTTTTCAAGAAGATAAGTGAACCCCAGTGCAGCCTTAACTATCAAATGCCTACTTAAATGCACTACACTTAAGCTGCCTCCCCATGAGAGACAGATGTATTGCAACCTACAAAATAACCCTCCATGGTGGGCATGGTGGCGATCTGTCCATCAGTGATCCCCTCGATAAAAATTATCCCTCTAAAATCCAAGCCTGTCCTGATGCTTGTGTTCAAAGCAGCTCCTACCATGATGGGCTCAGGATATAAACAAGTCCCATGGTGCTTTATTGTTCCCTTCGTGTGGATGGACACATGACTTCAGCAGAGGGAGCAAGAATATTTTGTGATTTTTTTCTATGTGTGCTCTGGGAGAGGGACCAGTTTTCTCTGTCTCTTAGGACAAGCATGTGACTCTCAGTAATCAGAGCCATCTTTCCTGTCATGGTGGAGGGCGAGGGATGAGACCATGTGAAAGGGAATAGCCCAGACAAGGACAGGGAGAGACCTGGGGCCAAGGATGTGCTTGAGCTTCTGGGTCAAGTTGCACCTGAGACTCATCACCAGTACCACATGTCCCAGTCCTAATTTCGTAAGTAGAGATCTGCCTTTTCTACTTAAGCCATGTGTTATCTGTCACCTTTGACCATGTGCTCATTGAATAAAATATCTTCCAGGATCGTCACCACCTTCCAATGACTGATAATCTTCTTGTATACATAACTGGCCCCCAAAAAACATTTTAATATTTCCCAAAGTGTTTGGGAAATTTGCATAGATATCATTCTAGAATCACTGGAGAGTGATTCTGTGTTAGTTTGTTTTATTTTTCCTTTAAGTAAGAGTCAGCCCGGCAGTGGAATAATCCTGTGACTCTTTAAATATATTTTCTTTAACATATTAGATGGCATAAAATAATAAACAGCATCAGAAAATTTAAAAATTCCAAGTGGGTTATTTCATAGTTATCCAACCATGAGCAAAGTATATTTCATTGTCCATGTTTTCAAGGCCAGCTCTGAAAATTTGTGAGTGTTGCAATGGTGGGATAGCCTGCTTCCGCCTCCTGATTCATGGGACTCAGGGAAGTAATGACCAGACCGTTCCATGGCAGAGAAGTATGGGCTACCAGAAAGCAAGGAAGAACAGCCAGCCAGATTGTGATTCCCCACCTTAGATGTGAAAGGATAGGCCACAGGAGAACCCTGGACTCATCCACTCACCATCATCCCTGTGAAAACACTTCCTTTATACACCATTAGAATGGGGGCCGCTACTGGTGTCTTAAAAAAGTGAACAGGACCAGGGAAGTGGCTCAGTGGGCGATGATGCTTTCCAGCATGCCTGAAGACTTGAGCTTAATTCTTGGGACCCATGTGGGAGAAGGAAAGGACTGATTCTCAGAGCTTGTGTTGTCCTCAAATTTCCACATGAATGGCATGGCCTACACACACACACACACACACACACACACACACACACACAAAGATGTAGTATGTTTAAAATAAGCAACAAATGAACTCATAAAAAAAAACCACTTAATTCTGTATCAATCTGATTTCCACTCCCTAGCTTTGACCAGGGATTCCATATCAACTTCCCTAAGCATTCTTATTTGAGTGTGGGCCTAAAAAGCAGGAAGTGTAAAACAACCCAAAATTCCATTTGGAAGGCACCTCTAGCTGAAAGCTTGAAGATGGTCTGTTATACCCCACCCCCAATGGTTCAGGGATAACCCCTGGAGAGCAAGGTGAAGACTGAAAGAGTCAGAGCTTTCAAAGGACTGTGAAGAGCCAAGGAAGCCTTCAGTAAATATGTAAAGAGTGAAAAAGTCATGAGTGAATGTGTTTTGCTGACACAGCCACAGCCATGTAAAGGAGCAATGTTTTCAGCCCCAGGCAAGGCTCAGAAGGATGGCTGACTTCTGGTGCATGTGTGCATGTTGCCCGTGTCTACAGACAATACCCTCTGTAGCATTCTTCCCTGGCTATTTACAGCCTGAGGACTGTTTCCCTGCAGACTGATCCTATCAAGATTAGCCAACCCTACCTCCTTGTTTATCTACATGCAATAACCCTGAGCTTCTGAATGCTGAGGCTTCTCCTTCAGAGAGCTCAATCTACCCCATCCCAGCTCTTCTGTCTCTGTCTGTGTGTGTTTGTCATTTCTTCATTCCCTTGACACACAGTTAGGTGAATCCCTGGAGCCAGACAAGGACTGAGCTGAAGACTGGTGCCACACAGTGTTGTCTGGACGTGACAGGCCCATTGCACACATGAAATCACAGCAGCTGTGGCTCCATGCTCAAAACACGCACAAAGTCAAGCCAGCCAAAATCCCAATATGGATGAGGAAGGAGCTCATAAAACCTACCCCTAGCTGAAGATGTTTCCTGGGGTCAAGGGCATCAGCTTTGTTCAGGGACGTGGCCCTGAGAGGTTGAGCATGTTCCAGTGGGTATCCCTACAGTTGTGCATATAATAGCAGCATTGGGCAGACTCTAATTAAAGTGTTGTTGAAGTGGGACATCTGATGACACATATCTAGGAGGAGATGGAGGGGAGAGACCGGGAGTGGGTTTGATCAAAACTATATAAATGTATGAAGTTCTCAAAATTTTATATATACATATATATGTGAATGAACACACACATACACACACACACACACACACACACACACACACACATATATATATATATATATATATATATGTTTTAGAACTTTACACACACACAGTCATAGGTTAAAAATAATGAATAATTACAGGGTAATTTTTCTAGGTAAGCAGCTTTGCAGTGTCACTTTAGTTCCTCGTGGCAACACAAGTATTCTTCTTAGGAACAGTGGCTTCTAATCTGTCTACTCCTTAAGGAGAAACCTGCACTATCTGGCCTGAGTCAGCTGCAGCAGAAGGTGAACTCCCTAGGAAGCAGACAGGTGTTGGAAGCATAGCTTTTTAGGGGCTTATGCATACCCAATACGGTGGCCCAAACCAGGCTTAAATCAAAACAGGATACAAAAATAACAGGGCAGACATGAGTCCTGCAGTTTACTGAGTTAGACAATCCATATGACAGTGGCAGCCAGGAACAATTTGCTTAGACATCTGCTGAAGGAAGATGTTCCAGCTCACTGGAACTTCACTTCCTGGATGCTTGAATGAGCCCCAGAGAAACAGACATCAGTGCCCTGTTACGCATACAAGGATGAGTCATGCACACAAGCCACTGCCCTGACAGCCACTCAATGCCCACCATCAGCCAATTTGCTTATCTTTCCTCACATGTCACCAGTACGCTGTCCCCTACCAGTTTGACATGCCTATGTGCCTTACATGTTTTTGCAAGACTTCCTGCTCTGGCCTTGCTGAAAACCCCTACTTAGCAACCACATGCGCAATTGTGTGATATTGTGTTTGCATAACACAATGTCAGCTAATCAAAGCAAAGCAGCAGGCCTGCTGTCCTGTTTTGGTTCCTATTGCTGTTACGGAAAACAACTTAGAGGAGGAAAGGGTTTATTTATCCTTACGATTTCAGGTCACAGCCCATCATTCTGGGAAAGTCAAGGAAGGAGCTTCAAACAGCTAGTCACATGACATCCGTAATCAAGAGTAGAGAGAAATGAATGCATGTATCGTCACTTGTTTGTTGACTTTACTAGTCAGCTCAGATTTTCCACTCATCTCGTTCAGGAAACTGTTGCCTAAGGAATGGTACCACCCACAGTTGGCTGGGTCATCCCATGCTGCTCCCCAAGGCTAGCTCTAAGAATGGCAAAGAGGAGAGAAGAGAAGAGAACCTGCGGTAGGGAGAACTGAGCAGGCGGTGGACAGCTGGTTAAGGGAAACCAACCGTTGGTTGAACGACTAGCTAGAGGATCTAGTTGTTGAGTAGAGGTTGAGGAACAGAGAAAAAAGAGATACTTGGAGACTCAGGCATATGCGGTACAAAAAGGAATGAAGGTGTCTGTCCTATTTCTGGGAAGGGATGTGTTTTGACTAACTGCGTCACTGAAACTAGTCAGGACACCTTTATGTTGTTACGCTGCCTGTCAACAACACTCGGTCTTGGTTCAGTAATCTGACAATTGCGGTACTGCATAGAGCTACTTTATCCTTAAAGCGAGAAAGAAGATTCGTGGCCTCTCTTATTTGAGGAATTTCAGCGCTGATAGCTACTATCTCTAGCTTTGCTGTTACGACCATGTCACTTATTAAGGAAGCCCGTACAGCTCACTATGTAGATCAGCTATCTAGGAATGTCTCTCTGGCATTACTTTATCAGAAAAGCATTGATAAGGGACGTCAGGATAGCGTCAGTGGTCGTGAGGAAGCAGTTTTATATATGGAAAACCAGATTCAGAGCATTAAGGTTGGATTAGCAGTACCATCCTAGTCAATGTTTAGATGGATTTACACGACTCCATTACAGTATGATGCCCACCGTCTTCACTGAGCCTTCCCACGCAATTCTAGGTTGTCAAGTTGACAGTGAAAGCTAAGCATAGCACGGGCATTATTGTCCTCTACAGAACACCCATGTCATAGATTCTCCGTATGTCATAGTGTCAGAAACATCCAAGTCGGCTGCTCCCTTCATCTACATGTACACCTATATTATGCAACAGAAACAACTCCAAGTTAATCATATTCTCTTCCTGTCAATGTGATTAACCTAATTACTTGCAGCAGGTAATTGAGACAGACCTGACCGCCTCGCAACAGGTACATTGTTTTTGTGTCATTTAGTGCTGAAAGAAGTTAATTTTCTTCCTTTCACACATCAAACACACAAATCTGGTGATTTACTTCAAAAAATAAAGTGAAAGCAAAGGAAATTAAGATAAGCCTGCATCCTACTTATCAGTGTGTCTTGATGCATACCAAAGCATCCAACGCTGCTGTGACTGCTTTGGGAAGGAAACAGGGCCGCACTTACGTTCTAGCCCAGCTAACTCTAGAAAACATTTTTTTCACCTGATTTAGAACCTCAGATAACAGCTGGACTTGCCTGACTGCTTTTCCTCCCCAATTGGTATCTGTTTTTTATCTAGTAGGTCAGATGACAGAAATTGCCTTACACCTTTTCTAGAATGTTTCTGGCCTTTTATTTTTGTCTTTTTCAACATTTGCACAGATAAATAATATCAGTGTGTGACACGTGGCCTGAGTGAAGAACGCTGGCTGAGTCGGGAGAGAGGCACTGGATTTTGGCAGGTTTTTCCAATGGCCTGGCGATCACTGTTCTTACAATGAGGACACATTTTTTGTGGAAATCACACCCAGACCCATCCCCCACCCAAGCCATCCCTCTCTCACAGAGCAGAGCACAAGATGAATGGCAGAGCTGTTAACAGTCAGCATCAGAAGAGCCACAGTAGGAGTCAGGCTGATGGCGCACAATCAGGCTCTTAAATTTCCTTTTTGAGAGTATTAAGTTTACCCAACTGTATTGCCTTTGCAAGCTCATACAACATCTTTACTACTGTGTATATCGTAAAGATGGATTTGTTTCCATGTTGGACGCTGTTTATTATTTTAAGAGCCACCTGTCACTTCTAGGATCCATGTCAGGGGCTGAGCTACTGAAAACAAAAGAGGTGGCATCTGTTTGATGTGACTGTTAAGTTCCAGGAGGCCCGTGCAGCTCCAAATGCTGCCCAGCCTGGCTCAGCGCTCCAACTCCAGCCGCAACAATACCAATTTACATTCAGAATCCCAAAGGTGAAAAGCTACTTACTTTGTATTAATTTTTGGACCTCTGCTAAGCCATGTGACATTTCTGAGCTGACATTTTTCCTTCCGCTAAACTGAAAACATCAATATTCAACAAGGTACCAAAATTAATAAAGGAATATGAGTGGAGATTGACAGCTGAGTACATTTTTCCAGGAACTCAGGAGCCTGAGAGGACATACACACAAACCTATGTTCTGGCTAAACCTGGATTTGTTTACAAAGTGAGAAAGGGAAAGAGAGGGACGACAAGACTGGTCACTTCACCAAGCACCCAAATCCAAGGAGAGTCATTGGTCCCATGTGGCCACTCTCAGCCGGAGTCAACCTGATGTGAAACAATGCTGAGCTCTTACAAGGATAGGACCTTCTCCAAAACCTATGCAAAATGAACAAAGCTTCCAACATGTAAAAGTTGGAAGACGTCCCTAAGGGCAACAAAAGCTGAGCCTCCCTGTTTGCATCTAAGACACCCCTGAGGACTCTGGCCATTATTATCCTAGGCAGGCAAACGAGACTAAGTCTAGGGTACTTATGCATTAAAAGTAATATAATTTGGAGTCTGGGGAGATAGCTCAATATAAGAGCGCATGATGCACAAGTATGAGAGCCCACATGAAAACTGGGCAAGGCCACACACATACCGAAGCCCAGGGCTATTAGGGTAGAGACAGGAAGATCACTCGGGCTTTCTTGCCACCAGCCAATCTCCAGGCTCAGTGGGAGACCTTGTCTTGATGAAATAAGGTGGAACACTGTTATGTCAGGACACCCAACATGCATGTGTGTCTGCATGTGTGCAGAGGTGCGCTTACCCACCCACACCCACACGCTCATACATTACAAACACAACAAGGTGTCAGGGGCACAGAAATAATGCAATTTCGCTTATCCTGGGAAGCTGGTAAGAAATAAAAAGTTATAGTGATGTGTAAAATATCGACCGTTGCACAACTCACTTGTACTTTCTTGGGAGTCCATTTGTCCCTGGGGTAAGCAGTTTTCTTGCACGGGAGTCAGTTCTTTCTACTGCATATAGGATGTGTACAGCTTAAGGCAGCGTTGTCAAGCATGAGCTGGAACATTCCCTACGTTTCTGCTCTCTGGTTCTGCCCTGACATGAGGCCCTGAGCTATGCTAGTCCACAGTAACTTCGATAATGACGGTAACACACTAGTTCTCTGCCGCCCTCCATGGGCGGCATGGACAAGAGGGGGTGTGTGAGAGTCAGGGAGGTAGCAGAGTCATTTCCCAGATCTCGTGACCACATGGCCGGTTATCAGATAAAACTCGTGCAGTCTAATATTGGGGTTCAGAAGAATATGGTTGTGATGTTCAAGTGTGCAGTCAGACTTTTCCATCGCTGAGACAAACACCAGAGGTCAATGACGTAGAGGGAGAAGTTGTTTGTTTTGGTCTGCGGCTTCAGAGGCCTCGGCCCATATTTCCCAGTTCATTCTGGGCCCCTGGCAAGGCAAAACACCACAGAAGCAGAACATGTGGTAAAGGCTACTCTGCTCATGGTGGACACAACGCAGAAACAAGAAATGCTTCCAAGGACTCATCCGCCGCAACCCATGGCCTTCAGCCAGGCCCCACTGCCCAAACAGAGGGTTACCTGAGTGTGCAGAACCTTCTTGGATCTTGGTGGGAGTCACTGGGAAATTAGGGTCCTAGAAATGCAGTGGACACCAAAAACACCCTGAGCTGAGTTTTGAGTTTGTTGTTTCATAACCAAAACAGCAAGGAGATATGGACAAGGAGCATGCACAGCAAATGAGGTTATTAATGAAAAGTAAAAATGAACTCCTGAAAGTAAAAAAAAAAGGTTCTAAAGGATGACCCTCCCCATGCTGTCCCTTCCAGTGGGCTTTTGGGGGAATCTTAAGACAAGAATTGGACAGAACCTGGGAGGATCTTTATAGAGACTGATTGTCTAGCATATCACAGGCTGGGGCAATAGAGTCCACATGCCCAATGCATGTTCTCCTACCCAATAGAAGAATTATTTGTCCACCCAGAGATGGTCATGTGTTCTATATGAGTAGCTCACAATACACCATGGACCCTGCCCTCACTGCCTAAGGGAAACTGGATCCTGTCTCATTAAGGTTCCCAGGGCCTCCAAAAACAGCATCAACAGCTTCAGATCAAGCCTTCAATATATGAGCCTTTGGGGAGAATACGTCATATCAAACCATAATGCCTCAAGTAATGATAATACACCAGTGTGAACACAAATTATGCTCATGATAATATATACACATACATATACATTAAAAAGCATATACATACAGACACACAAACTCACATACCCATATGCACAAAGCTCATAAACACCATACACAAACACATGCACATAGCACATACAAATATACATAGTATACACACATACACACAATATACATAGACATAGCACATGGCACATGAGTACATAACACACATGCATCACACAAATACATCACACACATATACATACACAATATGCATATACCTATATGGACATATTGCACACAGCACACATATACATAACATACACACAACACACAAGGACATAACACAAATCACACACATATATATAGAAACATACAGCATACACTTATACACAACACACACATACACCCATACAGACTTAGTACACACACACACACACACACACACACACACACACACACACACACGCCACTGTCCAATCCCTGACATGGACATGCCCTCTCTTCCAACAGCTATCTGTAGTAGTTTGTGATGATTCTCATCATGGTCTTCTGAAAGTGTGTTCACAGGGCTTTGGTTGCCAGATTGGCATGATCTGGGTATGATCCAAGCCCTGCACAACCCTGATGAAAAGGATCCCTGGAAAAGATCATTGGCAAACTGTGTACATGCAAAGACAATGCAAGCAGCTGGGCCCGCTGAGCCCTTGCCACTGCTAGGTTGTTATTGCTCATTGTTCTGGCTTCCTATGCTAACACCGTAATTTAACACAAGTTCCGAGGAGGCTTTCACATTGAGGGACTTGAGAAAACACCAGAAGCATGAGACTAATGGGAAACTAGATTACACATTTACTATAAGGAAAAATCTGCTCTGGCGCCTCCAGGTATCACATTTGTCAGCAGCAGCATTTCCCTGAGATACACACTGAGGAACCCTTCACCTCATTTGTCAGTGTGCCATGCGGTCAACCATCACCAGACCCACTAGTGTGAGCCAAAACCATCTGGCCAACAGAAATGGGCTAATAAAATTAAGACTGTGATTCATTTTTTTATAAAAAAAAATTACCATCAGCCAAATCCATAAAGCAACATACATATATAGATAATATCAAATCAGTAATGAGCACGTGGCCAGGCTGTGGTCCCCACAAACTGCTTGTTTTAAAATCACTCCTTTCACGTTCAGTTTTTACTGTCACAGTCATCATCTCACCTTTATGCAAAATAATTGATCCTCAGAACATGACCGACGGTCCCCAGGCAGGATGTCACAATGGCCCGGACTGGGCTGCTTGGCTCAATTTGAAAACTGCCGCTGGGTCAGCACTTCCCATCCCGACAAGCTGCAGATATGCTCACACTCCCGAGGGAGGCCGTGTGGAGAACCAAGTCAGGCAATGGGCAAAAGGGGCACAGAAAATGGCAGGTCTGCTTCAGTGGAGGTCATGGGAGGGGGGAGTGCCAATCCCTGCTTCAGTGGAAGTCATGGGGGCGGAGGGTGCCAAGCCCCGCTTCAGTAAAAGTCATGGTGGGGGTGGAGGGTTGGGGGGGGATGCCCAGCCCCCCTCCGGGGGGGGTCAGGGGGGGGGATGTGTCACGCGCCACTTCAGTGAAGGTCATGGGGGCGGGGAGGTACCAAGCCCCGCTTCTATGGAGGTCATGGGGAGGGGGTGTGTCAAGCCCCACTTCAGTGGAGGTCATGGGAGGGGGTGTGTCAAGCTCTCTTCCTGTGGAAACTGAAGGATCGCAAAGATTCATGAGCTAGAGAACTACAAATGGCCATTAGGAACATAGGTCCCATCAGATCACTGCTCGAGTCTATGAAAAATAGCAGGGTGGGCCTGATATTGTAGGAATTTCAATTGGCATTAATTTTTCTTGCCGCTATCAGATTTTTTTTCAGTAATTTTTTATTTCGATTGTAGAAAATAAAATTGGATCCTTCCAGGGGTTGGATGAAGGGAAACAAAGCATTACCTATTGGGCCATTTGTGACCTGGCACAGAGATTATACCAGAGCACATAGGCAGGCATCCAGGACCTCCTTGATGGAAGACGAGTGAGTGCCTGTTAGAGGGTAGATGTGGGTAATGACCGGCACATTTCCCTCTAAGCTTGGAGGAGGCTAATACAATATAACAAAGAGGCAGCCTCAAGAAGCCACAAAAGTGCAGCTCTCTCGCCTCTCCCCCTGCACACCTGCACCCTGCTGCCTCAGTAGTATGGTTTATAGGTTCAGAGATAATCGGAAAGGGAGAGAGTGTGGAAGCCTATTGTCATCAGCAACTACTCCAGCTGTTCACTGCAAAACGTATTCCTCTAAGTAGTATTTACCTTCAGAGACAGAGCTTGCTTCCTCCCTCTCTCCCCCCTTCCCTCTCCCTCCATGTGAGCACACTATGGGAAGGTAGCCATCTGCCAACCAGGAAGATCCCTCACCACATTTAACCATGGGCCATCCTTTTTTTCTGATCCTTACTTCCAGCATCCAGAACTGTCAAGGAAGCAGTCCCTTGTTTGAGCCATGCTGTCTCTACGGTGCTCTGCTACATAGCCTGGGCTCAACGGGATAATCAGGACCTCTAGCAAACCACAGATAGACTGTGGTGCAGTAACAACGGTAAAACACTTAGAAAGAGCTGAAGCACTGAGCCGTGAGCTCTGTGCACTGTGGGACCTTGAGTGTGGGTTTGGGAACCATTCAGCTGCAGCCATTTGGTCCTGAGGGACCTTGAGTGATGGTTCCAATTCCTTCTGCCTGGTTGTCTTATCTTTAAAATGGACATAGGTGGTGGTGATGAGGCAATGGTGGTGGTAGTGCTGATGAGGGTGGTGATGACCATGAGGATGATGAGAAACATTTTGAGGGTGCTGATGATGGTATCTTCCTTTCTAGGATGCTGGAAAGCGCTCAAGGAGTTTATCTACAGACACCATCTGGAATAATGGCTGGACACAGTGAATACAGAAACGAGAGTCTTGTCAGTAAGAGCCCAGAACTGGTCAGTAAGGGCCTGGGTTGGGATCCAACCAGCCCTATAAAACTAAAAACATGTCATCACTTTTTGAGCTCCAGTGTTTCTTCAGTAAAAGGTGGTGGTAGACACGAAGAGCTTTTATTTAATCTATAGAGCTCTTGTCATTTCTCATTTTAAACTTTCCTATTAATAACTGTTATGAACTGAGGCGAATGCCCAGTTTAGCATATGCCATGTTTGTTTTAGAGGAGAGGTCAGAGCTATAGGACTTGGAGAGACCAGGGAAAGCAAAGTCAGTAAGCCCTCACCCGTGGATAAGGAGATTTCCAGTCTTCAGGGGTTTTTATCAGGAGTTTAGTCATACATGTTCGCCTAATTGTCAACACAAATCTAATCTACACTGTGAGTGTTACTTTACAAATGCTGTGGGGGACACTGAGGCTCAAAGAAGCAAAGGAACATTTTCAGTTCCGTAGAACTGATAGGATCCTAACCGGGTCCTTAATACTCAGCTCTAGGCTTTAAAAACAATGATCCCTTTGGTGTACTAGCTGATGTCCAGTCGTTGGTCCATATTCCAGATGGTGCCTATAGATCAACTCCTTGAGATTTTTTTCCCCAAAAAGGGCGGATAGCATTGTCCTCATCACCGCCATCACTGTCATCATTGTCTTCAGCCTCATCATCACCACCTCTCCTCTTTCACGCACGGGAAAGACAGAATGTGACTCTCTACCAAAGGTCCCTCGGGATGAAGTAGTGGCCTCTGTCTCTCGCTAGCCACTGTCCTGGCCGCGGAGGCCATCCCAGAAGCTAGAAGGCCTTGTGCTGCTCGGGCTGCACAGTGGCTGCAGACACAGCTCTGACTGTTACCAGAAGTGCTGGCCTGTCATCTGTCACCCAGTGTACTCTAGTCACCAGCCTGACTGGTGTCCTGAGGTTGGCAACAGGTTAAGAGGACAATGTTTTACAGTTACTTTCCATATGTAGAGAGTCCATGTGAAATCATTTTAGGTAAATTTGCTCTATACTTGACCAAAGGAGAAAAACAAACACATTCTTAATTGTAATATATTTCCCAAGGTTAAAGAAATTACAAAGAGCTGAACACTAACCTCTAGTGATCTAATGTCATCCATAAGCAGTAGCAAAGTCGAGTGTTTCTGGAGGCGCTCAGCATGTCAGTGGTGGTTCTTGTATTTCTCTTCTCTCTATCCCTTTCTTGTTCTGCTCTTGGTAGTCTACCCCAGATGGTAAATAGAAGAAGTGCATTGTCCTGAGAGTTCTTTGAGAGGACACTGAGCTACAATGCTGGTAGGGCTCACAGGGCAACATGTAGAGACACGGTTGCTCCATCCCTCCCTCTGTTGCTTAGATGTAAAGTTTCCAGTTATATCTACAAGGTTAATGAGCGGTCTCTTTCTGTGTTGCTGAACTTTCCCAGATTAATTTCTATAATGTTTCTTGTAACATCCAAGAGGGAAATATCTATTGACATTGCTGTTCTCATGATAGAAATATCTATTATTAGTAAAAGGAATGAGAGACTGCACTGAACAAGAACAAACTGTATAATCTCGTTTGATACTTCACTTTGAAAACATGTAAATTGCACACACCTAAATGAAAGCGGCAATATAGACACCTGGGTCTGAGATGCCCATCTACACACACACACACACACACACACACACACACACACACACACACACA
>OU015752.1:44220954-44233339 GCA_907169655.1 Acomys percivali | reverse complement strand
ACACACACACACACACACACACACACACACACACACACACACACACATGCACACACAATGAGACTCCACAAAATAAGGACCACATGAGAAAAGGCTGTCACAGTGACACTGACTAGTGCATGTGTCCTGGGCGCCTGTGGTTGTCATAGCAGAAGAATGCAGATCAAAGGGTTCAACCATTAAATGTTTGCCTCTCATGGCTCGAGGCTGGGGCTCACAAGAGCAAGCTGCTGGCTGGCTCCACATTTGCTGAGGGTGCACATACCCTCATATTGTCACATTGTCGAAGAGGGCGAGATGAGCCCTCCGTCTCCTTTTTAAAAACAGATTTTATTTATTTATGTATGTGAGCACTCTATCTGCATGTACACCTGTCCACCAAAAGAAGGCGTTAGAGGGTATAGACGATGGTAAGCCACCATGTGGTTGCTGGGAATTGAACTCAGGACCTCTGGAAGAGCAGACAGTGCTCTTAACTGCTGAGCCATCTCTCCAGCCCCCTCTGTATCTCTTCTTAAGAGTACTAATGTCAGCCCCAAGGTCCTGTCTTCATGACCTGATCCTCCCACCAAGGCTCCCTCTTCTAATTTTACTGCTTTGGGATAAGATCTCAATTTGTGAACTGGAATCAGGGGACACAGATTCCAACTTATGAGTTTTCAAAACAGTATTACTTAAACATACTTTTTATGTAGGTAATCACTTTTTGGCTTTACAAATAACATACTTTCTGTGCCTTGGCAAAAAAAAAAAATGCCACAGGGAATAAAAGTATACGATAGGAATATTATAATACTAAGCAAAAAAGTGAAGAACTTTATGTGTATGAAACATTTTTAGTATTTTGAAACAAGCTAGACTAACAGACTTTTTTATTGGCAACAAAACAAACTATTGCAATCATAAATCTGCACCATTGTCCATGTCGCTTGCTGTTGTTCCACGTCTGTGCTAAGATCATCATGATTTAGTTCTCAGGCCACTATTCTGTTCTTTCCTATTATTCCATGTTGTGACAATAGAACTGTGAAAAAGAGGGTAAACATAGGAAAGACGTGTGGTGGTCTGGAAAGTGTGCCGTGGGCGGTCTAATTGTAGGAACCATCATTAGGTATGACGAATCCGCGGACACAGTCTGCAATTGCTACAGCTCTGGCTCTCCCCAGGCCTCGCTGGGAAGGCTTCAAACACGTTTGGACTAAGGACAGTGCCATTTCCTTTGTCAACTCATTAGTGTCTGGTATGTACCCATATAAAACATTCATCATGGCCATTTCCCTATTGTACTTGTTTTCTGTTTAGGAAAAAAAAAAAGGTATGAAATGCCAGTGGGGTACATGCCTCTGTGCTTGGTAATGCAAAGGAGACGAAGATGGGCAAGTCCTAAACCTCAGCTGTAAAAAAACAAAACAAAACAAAACAAACAAACAAACAAACAAAAAAAACTCCATATTTCATCAGAGAGGAGGGCTGGCACAGAAACAGCCACAGTCCTGGTAAACATAGGTAACTGCCAACTGAGAGGTGAGACTCTGGGTTTAAAGTATTCAAGAGAAGCATTAGTGCTGGTTAGAATGTCCACACCCAGGAAATGCATGAGCTTGTCTCCTACTTGAGCTGTCAGTGACAACTGAAAGCAGGAAGTGGAATTTGAGTGAGCTGAGAATTAAAAGAATGGGCGTGGTACAGAGAAAACATGTGGCATTTGTCTTTCTGCATCTGAATTACCTAATACAATATGATCTTTACTTGAAAGTGTATGATTTCCTTTTTCTTTACAGGTGTGTAGTATTCCATACCATATATGTAGTACACCACTCATGAGAGTCTCTCAAGTCCATGAACTGAAGATGGTATGCTGAAGTGCCAACATTTGAATAACTTCTCCAAGTCCTAGCAGATACCAAGTATAGCACTCTGATTCCAGAGCCTTTTGCCAGAACCTGGGAAGCACTGGATGTCTCTGAGTGTCTGCCTACCATGTTCCCCAACCCTTTGTTTGTTCTGTATGTAATTTTGTTTTGTTTTGTTTTTTTCAAGACAGGGTTACTCCGTGCATTCCTGGCTGTCCTGGAATTGGCTCTGTAGACCAGGATGGACCAGGCTGGTCTTGAACTCAGAGATCCTCCTGTCTCTGATTCCCAAGTGCTGGGATTAAAGGCATGTATCACCACAGTCTTCTCTATAGATAATGTTTTTTTTTAAAACACCCAATACTGATAAAGGAGCTAAGAATGCCCCAATCTCATGAATACTTCTGCAAAAGCAATGGGGTAATCAGGTACAAACTGTGACAATGTCCACGGTTTGTGCTCTAGTCTATCAAAGTCCGAAGACTTTTCCCTATAACAAGCACAGTGCATATGCCAAAATGGCCCTAGCAGAATAACAATCAACCTGAATATGTAACAATAAGATTTAAATGAGTGGTAAGACTGTACCCTAGCTGGGGAGCTATTGGCAATCGATGGGGGCTGTGGGGCACGGCCACCGATAGGCTGCCCAAGCTTGTTCAGATAGCACTAATTGGACTCAGTGGGCTTTAAAAAGAAAATGAAAAGAGATGTTGGGGGGACCCAGGGGAAGTAGGAAAGAAGAACTGGGGTAGATATCATCAAAATGAGTGTGTATGTGTGTTCTTATATGAGTGTATAGTCAAAAATAAATAAAAAATTAAATTTGATTTTAATGTAAATGCTATGAGTAATTTTTAAAAAGAATTAAATGAGCGGTGTGGCTCCCTTGAATGATATGGGGAAATGTTCTCAAATAATTTTAAACAGAAAATCAATGTCTAGAGCTTTGAAAAAATATTCTCCAGTTTTGAATATAAATCACGAGTGCACACAAACACACAGTTAACAGAATTTATGTATATGAAATATATATGAGGAAGAGAATCAGAAAGAATATTGACATCTGCATGTATAGATCCCTGTGAGATGTGGGAATGCATTTATCCTAGCAGTCACTTCACCTGTGATACCTGGTCCTGACAGACACTCTGAATTGATTGAATACTAGATTGTTTTCTGTTATCTTCTTTCTTCTATAGTTTCTCATAATGATTCTGGTATAGTCAGAAAATTGAATGGTCATAAATATGCATCTGGGTCTGTGTCAGATCTGTGATGTTCATTTCCTTTCGCTTCTGTCCTGGGCAAATGTGAGTGCTTTCTGAGAAACCAGCCTCTGAGGATGCTGAGATGAGCCCATCTCCAGGGGGGCTGTGACACGGGTAATCACGCTAAAATAAAAGGAAGATGTAAGTGCCAGCTTTGGACCCTCCATAGCTCCCCCGTAGCAGGGTCACTTTGATGTCGGCAGCAGCTGTGAGTCGGATCAATCTGAAAAGCCCCTGACAAAGTAAAGGGAGCTCTTTATTGTGGCTCCTGCAGTACAGGAGAGATGGTCCCTTCACAGCAGCAGGAGGGGGAGGAGGAGGGGGTTGTAATCCAGGATGCAGATGCTGGAGATGGGCAAACAAGGTCAAGGTCATGATCAAATTAAGCCTCCGGAGGAATAGATTTTTCCATTCTCCACAGTGATAATAGCTTTTCTACTTTTCTCAGTGTTTCTTGTTTCCTAATGTTTTCTGCTGTAGAAACACCACAAAGAATCGAAGAATCTTCCTCCAGATTCTCCACTTCAATAAAGAGGGTGAATTGGTTATTTTACATGGCTGTGACCAAAATACCTGACAGAACAATCACCGAGAGAGAACATTTATTTTGTCTCACAATCCACACTGGGTCACTTGGCCCCATGGGTGTGAAAAGAATATCATGGTGAAAGGAATATGTGTTGGAGGAGAGCTGTTCACTCTGTGATGAACACGAAGCAGAGGAACAAGAAGTTTGCAGTAACAAGATGCACCATAGATCCCACCACACACACTCACAAACTCTGTAGCTGGGCACCACCTCTTAAATTTTCCAGAACCTTCTAAAACATGGCCACCAGCTGGGTGTGGAGAGTTCCTGGGGAAACATTTCCTGTTTAAACCACAAAGGGCCACTAGAGAACCAGTGAGCATGCCCTCACATCCTGAGTTTAATGTGATCAACATGGAAGAGGTCACCACATCTCCCCAGGGGCATGGAGGGCAGTACGCTCCATCCAGCTTCTCCCTCTTTGTGTATCCCTAAGACACGTGGGGTTTCTGCTCAGAATGAAGCCTCTCTTTGCTCTACTGCCCAAAAGAAGGAAGGACAGCTATGGAATGAATGATCCATCTTCTACAAGTATCCAACCTGCCTGGTCCTGTCTGGTGGTTCATTTTATGTGAGTCAAGTTGGCTTGACCACAGCACCCAAATAATCAGACAAAGATTATCCTGGGTGATTCTGTAAGAGTGTTTTCTGAACAGTTAAACTGATGGGCTTTAAATAAAGCAGAGTGCCTTCAATACTGCAGGTTGTCTACATCCAGTCAGAAAGCTGACTATAGAAAACAGCCAGACCTTCTCAGGCAAGAAGGAATGTGCCCCCAGACAACCTTAAACTTGAAAGGAAAGTGTCAGGTCTCAGCCCCTAGCTCAGACTCCAGGTGCAAACTTGTCGGCTTCTATAATCATGAGTCTGAACCACAGTATCCATACACTCATCATCTATCTATCTATCTATCTATCTATCTATCTATCTATCTATCATCTATCTGTCTCATCTACCTATCATCTATCATTTATCTATTTATTTATCATCTATCCATCTTCTCCCTTCTGTCTGTCTCTCTCTGTCTCTGTCTCTCTCTTTCTCTCTCTGTCTCTCTCCAACCTCTATTTCTGTCTCTCTCTGTCTCTGTCTCTCTCTGTCTCTCTCCAACCTCTATCTCTGTCTCTCTGTCTCTGTCTCTCTCTGTCTCTCTCCAACCTCTATCTATGTCTCTCTCTGTCTCTCTGTCTCTCTCTCTGTCTCTCTCTCTCTCTCTCTACACACACACACACACACACACACACACACACACACACACACACAGTGTAGAATACTCTGATACTACCTATCACATATGCTTTCAGGATTTCCTTGCCTGGCTGTGTAGCTACCTCCACAAACCCTAAGCTGAGACTGTCGCTCCATTGACTCCTTTGTGCAATCTCTTGTGGCTTCTGAGTATCTCGCCCCTGGTCAGTTCCCCACACACTGTGGCTTCAGCAGCTGCCTCTGGGTCCCACATCTAACTTCAGCAATGCCACGCTTTGCTCCAGCACATTGTCATGCACAAATAAGAGGAACTGCTAACAGACAACAGAAAGAAGACTATTCTTGGGAGCCGACTTGCCTGCTGTTGTACTCAATTCCCCTGCTGTGCTCATGGCCTGTCTCCCATCCAATACCCTTCTCTTTCTATTTCTCATTGGACCCAAGGAGACTGCAGATGCTTCTGTAAGTGGATGGCTTACTCTGCAGATCTGGCTGCCCTTTGGTACCCTTCTTAATCAAGCAATGCAGAAAAGCAGTACATACTATGAAGGGCACACCTTCTATAGATGTGCAGTCAGAGGAAAAGGACACCCACTGCAACGAGGATGGATGCCTTTATGTGTGATTTCATGTAGAACTGATGTTTTGTTATGTTCATAACAGAGGAAAGTTTGCTGGCTGGTGGCTGGCTGGCTGGCTGGCGGGCTGAGTGGATGGTTGGTTGGTTGGTTGGTTGCATGTTGTCTTTTCACTTTAACAAATATAATAATAACTGAATAACTTTCTGTAGGGTGATCAAAGTGTCAATACCATGCAGTGCGATAGAACTGAAAATCACAAATGGACGAGCATAGCAGTAGGATGCAGACAGGAGGGACTAGACACCCAGAAGGCAGGCATGGTGGTCTGAATGGGAAAAGTTGCCAGTTGGCTCAAGTATTTGAACACTTGATCCCTCATTGGTGTGCTGTTAGGGAGGTTTTGGAGGTTATGACTCTGCTGCAGGAAGTACATCACTGTGGGCAGATTTTGAGATTAGGAAACCTCACCCTACCTCCCCTTCACTCTCTGTGACCTCCTAGCTTCCTGCTCTGACAATCTTGTCTATCCGTTGCCATACCTCCCCCATCCCAAATGGACTCTTACCCCTCTGGAACTACTTGTCCCAAATTAGCTTGTCTTTCTTGGTCATGGTATTCTATCACAGAAACATAGAAGTAACTAATACAGAGCTTAAAGCACACAGGCAGAAATACAGAGTTTAAATAATGGTCTTGATTTTTTTTTTTTTTGCTCATTCAGCTAAAGATATATATTGAGTATCACCTGTCATATAACCAAAAATAAATGTACCTTTCCTATGTCGTAAAGCACATCATACATAAAATTCAGTCTTAAATAATATAATTAGACAGTTCTCACCATCATCTTAATCAAACACTGAATTACTTAGGCAAGAAAGGGGAGGGGAAGAATTTGTTCAAAGAATACCTGACTAACATTCTCCCCTGACACGGACCTTACCTTTCAGGGAATGGGATGCATACAGTACAGAAAATTTCACCAGAGTCCTGCATAGCCAAATCTATATTCCATGGCCGAATTAAACCCTCCAAAATCCCAGTGTCCGTTACAGATCTGCGAAAGTGTGTACCATGTGAGTGTGCTTCCCCCAGCCCTGAGGTCAATAGATTGGGAAAAAGGCCATATGAAACTGGTACAAACTACAGACTCAATGTGATGCCCAAGTGCAAGGTAACAGGGTAATAAAAATCCATTACTTGACATAACATTTCCCCCGAGGCTCCTATGGACTCTAAAGGGCAGGCTTGCACATAATTAAATATCCAGGAGAAGCACAGGGACTCTGAAGGTCTCCACCTCAGCCTCTCCCTCCTGCTTATGACTGTTTGGATAAGATTATGTCTCAGAAACAACCATCTCTTCTACCTGTATTCTTTTCATTACAATGAGTAAAGACTATCAAACAAAAACAGGCATAGAGGGGTGAGGGGCCTCATCAAGATTCAGAACGCAAAAAAAAAAAAAAAAAAAAAAAAAAAAAGATTCAGAACGCAGTGTGCTGGAGGGTCGCATGAGAGCTTCTTGTGACTCTCGGCATACTGACTGAGCATCCAGCATATGTCCTGGCTTCTCCTCTGTCTTACCCAGAGCTCACTTTCTTCCTGTGGTCTTGTTCACTGCTTCCTTCCTTCTGTGTCCCTCACTGTGGTTCCAGGTTCTCCCTCCCGACTCAGCCCCCAGCTGGTTGTGTCTGTGACAAGCCAGCCCCGCCTTCCAGAAACTCCTTTCTAAGCTCCACTGAGTCTCAGTTGCCGGGAAAGACTAATAAGATGACTAGTTCAGGCAGTAAGCATTGTATCTACAAAACAGAGAGCAACAGCTTAAAACTCAGTTCTCAAGGAGCCCCCTGGGCCTCAACCATGAACGCTGTACCCTAACTCCAGTTCACGACAGTACATAAATGACAGTACTCCAGAGTGAGGGGCTACATGGTCCATGGAGTTGGAAAAGGACATGCCACTGGAGGTTGTGCCCACTTCATTGAAGCATGCAAGTGCCCACGGCCATGTGTACTTCCAGGCAGGAAACCTCTCCCAGTGGTGCAGGGCCCAAAGGCTGGCCACTGAGGTGCATCCTCCTGTTCGGAGACACGTTTAGTTCTGTTTGAGCCTTTGACTTATATGATTCACACCCACATATTCAGTGGAAACCCCACTTTATTCAGAGTCTCCTTTTGATTTAAAGGCTAATATCACCCAAATCCCCTTGAAGTTGGAACCTAAATTAAACACAAACCATAATGCCATGGGTCTGTAATTAATTGATAATAAAGGTTTAAAAAATAGGAAGCTCTTTGCTCTTAAGGTAAGTCTTAATGGCTTAGTGCACATAATACATAAAAGCCAGTCTTAAATAATGTAATTAGACACCTATCATCTTTTTGTTGATTTTTAATTAATTTTTAATTTTTTACATATACATTTATATTATTATACATATATACAGCTACAGCAAGAAAAACTGTGAAACAATCAGGAATTATATAAATGTTACATTCATAATGTTTTGGCTATTTGTATTTGGCAGGCTTAAAGAAAACATCTTTCCTATTTTGGTTGTTCTTAAATTCTGAATGCAAACCAATTTTTTAGCAATTTTTTATTATTTTTCACATGTACATTTATATTATTACACATAAATAAAATGAACTAAATATGGCAATAAGTACCACAAAATAATCAGGAATTATATAAATGTTACATTCATAGTATTTTGGCTATTTGTATTTTACAACCTTGAAAAAAACATTTTTCCTATCTTGGTGAGTCTAAAATTCTGAATGAAAATCAATATCTATAATATCTCATCTCTATCAACTTAAGACATTTATCTAGACCTAAAAACACCTTAACCCCTAAACAACTAAGCTTAATTGTAAAACTAAACTATCTCATCAGAGACCTGAGAAGGAACAAAGCTTAATTACCTGAGTAAACTGGAAGTGCACATTAGCAGCTTTCCAAATGAAAAAATGACAGAGACAGTTTGCTGCCTGAACAGTCACCCAAAACTCTCTATAACATTGGAGCATCATCTTCAGCCTTCTGTCCCAGTATATCTGACAGATATATTTGTGAGGCAGGAACTACTGAAGCCTTATTTAGCTTCTCATCATTATCTTAATCAAATGCACATACACATGATTAAAAATAATACAAATAAATCTTTTTAAAAGAATAAAGTGTCATGGTTCTTCCTGATGTGTGTAGTTTGTCTTATTCATGTGTAGTAATATAAACATATATGTTAAAAAAGAAACAAACTTTTTTAAATAAATAACATATGAAATTTTAAAAAAAATATTAAAGTTTAATGGCCACATATTTGCAGGTCAATGAAGTGTTTCCATTTAGAAAGTTCATGTTTAAAATAACCTAAGAAACACCAAGAGAAAGGCAGGCAGTTTTATCTTTTAAAGTGGACATTGTAGTTGAACAGGCATGTCACAAAACAGTTCTATAAATAGCAAAGGAATAGCATGACATCACCGTCCATCCACTCGCCAAGGTGTATGGTGAGAACACATTGCCAATTCTGAGTGCAAGGATGGGTTACAGTGTGAATACATACAGCTGCCTTGGGGATGTTTGCTGTCTACGTGAAGCTCAGCATCATCATGTATCTGCCTATAGCAGGAAGTCACCTCCTGTGGGTGAGTCAGCAGGTGGGCAAGTGTGTCAGTGTCAGACATTTCTATAAGCAGCACTGTCGATTTTCATCAAACATCAGAAATAAGCCAGTGCACAACAGCAGAATAAGAAAGTGAGCTGCAGTGTATTTCCATGAGAATAAAGTGATCTACAAGTACACGTAGCACAGGTGAATCAACCAAGCACATTTGAGTAAAAGAAGCCAACAGTGAAAAGGCTCAAAAGCAGGGTGTTACAAGCCTAGAGAGAGCGCTCTCCAAGGGGTGAGAGGGCTGGAAGAAACTGCAATCTCCCAAAATATTTTTTTTTTTACTGATTTAATCCAGGGTTTTACAAAGTATGGTAAACTCTACATTTAATGTGTTCATATTTGTTAGTATATATTCTATTTCTTTTAGTAAAATTATCAATGCACATATTATTGAAGAATGTGGGGTGAGGTGGACCTTATATGGATGATGACAACAAAAAGGAACCCTCCTCAATTCAAGACAGTATCACACTGCTCTCCTGAGCCCACACAATCCATTGCAAAGCAGGAACAAAGTAAAGCCAAATTTAAAAGCTTCGCATGTGAACTAGGAGGCTAGCTTAGAGAGATAAACTTGCTGATGCTGACAGGTGAGTTGAAGCACCTCAATTTCACTCTGTTATCTTTATTTTAATAAGGAAGGAAAACAGAATTAATAATTCAGGAACAAATTTTCCTGAGAACAAGAAAGTCTGCAATGGCTTTAATTTTTAAATGCAAATCTCCCAACCATTTCACCTGCCTGACGCTGAAATTTCCTACATACTCCAGTGACATGGCTGGGTACCAAACCCTGATGGAAGGAAAAGGAGGTGGAGTCTTTAAAAACTCCAGAAAAACTCTTGTAAATCCAAATGACTGTTGGAATTCAGAACGCCATTGTATTTTATCCTAATACAATGTCATTTCTTCTATTCTGTTCTATAAGACATGAAATGTACCATCTTAGCCACATTTGCGAATATAGCACAAAGGCAATTAGAACATTCTGGTTGCTGAATTCACCATCTACCCCAGATCTTTTTTCATTTAACAAAAATCAAACTTTTGTACCCATTAAACACTGACGCCCCTTGCCCCATCCCATAGACCCTGGCAAATACCATCCTATGAGTTAGAACGCACCAGGTGCCCGTGTAATCAGAATCCTACATGTTTGCCTTTTTGAGATTAGCTTGTTTCAGATTGCGTAGAGCCCTCAAAGTTCACCCAAATTCTAGCATTTTTCTGTAGTCACCTCCTTTTTAAGGCTGAAAAATATTCCTTTTTATGGACAGACCCTGTTTTGTTTATCCACTACCTTTGTGTGGATACTTAAGATTGATTTCACCTTTTAACTATTGTGACATACTTTAAATTTGATGCTCTTTGTGACAAAATAAAAACAGAGATCTAGAAGTATAGGTCAATATTATGATGCCTAAGGCTCTAATTTCTGTTCCCAGCACCACAACAAAAAGAAAGAGGAAAAATAGAGGAGGAGGAGGAAGTGGTGGTGGTGGAAGAGGAGACTAGGAAAGGAAGAGAAGAGAGAAAAGAAAGAAAAGAAGAAAAAAGAAAAGAAAAGATGGCCTCAATCTGTTTGACTCTCCTTCTATGCGATGGCAAGTCTGATGCTGTCTGCTCTGAGACATAGCTGAGCTCCCCCTGGCCATGTGACTAGTACAACAAAGCAAAACTATTATCTGTTCAAACTTTTAAAACAGACTGTTTTGTCTTCCTCCTCACAGGAGAACAAGCTGTTTGAGAGACCATGGTAGACTCTGTGCCTCTCTGTCCTAGCTAACTCCTGCCTTCCCTCCATCCCAGCCAAGACAGCAGGAGGGGAAAGAAAGCCACATGGACCCTACAGACCTGTTCTTCCACCAGGTATAGAAGGAAACACGGACAGTCTGTGTGGAGAACAAGAGTTACCATGACAACCTTGCTCATGATACAGTCATTAAGCCTGTAGGTTTTGAGGTGCAGTGTGACAGGAAAACTAGATATTCAGGATGGCCATGGCCGCAAACCTTCAGAAACTTCCCTGGATTGTTCCACCAAGGAGAAAGGCAGCAGTTTTGATCATCCTGAAGACGGGATGGCAGGAGGTCCCTTCCCGAGACCAGACTGTGCAATGTCTGGTCAAGCCCAGAGAGGCAGAGGAGAAAGGAGCCCATGGGAAACATGCTGATATTTTGATGCAACGAGCCTGCGCTTGTTAGCACATTTAACAGCGCTATGTCAAATGTGTGTGGATAATCAGTTCTGTGCTAGGACTTGGTGACAGGTGTGTGTGTCACACGCCTGTGTTCTCATCAGTGCTTCCCACTCAGTCGTTCTCTGACACTTCTCACCTCTGACATCAGAGGTCAGGCCCACAGATGGGATACTGTTCTGAAACCCAGCGCACTCAGAGAGCAGTCCTCCTGATTAAAAGAAAAGAAATCTAAATGGAGAAAAGGATATAGCTGAGGAGCTCTCGACACTAGCATTTGGTGGTACCTTCTAATGAACTGTGTTTCTTCCCTTTGATTCAAATCTACTAGATGTTTCCCAGATTCATGAGACAGAAACAGAAGCTCACCATTAACATCTTAGTCTAAGACAGCAGAGTGAATTAAAGGACAAAAGCAAGCAGAGTACAGATATCTCATAAGGACAACATTCTTAACTTTGTACAGGACACACACACACACACACACACACACACGCGCACGCACACACACACACACACACACACACACACACACACACACAAAATCAATTGCTCTAACAGCGTTGTGTCTGTCTGCTGAGTTCAGTATGATCACTTTCCTCTGCTCAAACTTGTTTTGTTTTCTTTGGAAGGAAAACAAGTGAGGTGTTGCCCCAGGGAGCAAGGAGCCTTGTAATGCAGGTAGCTTGGCCTCTGCATTCACAGGATGCTCTCTACCCATCCTGGCTTTCCCTCAGTCGATCACTGTGCTGAGTGCCATGACCACCTGGAGATGTGGGCTCAGCCTCTCCTGTCCCTGCACCATGAGTATCACAGCTACATGCTGTGAAAACCAATTTCAATCAAAGAATGGATGCCCAGCATCATCCTCAGGTACATGAAGAGTCAGTGGGACACCAGGGTGGGACCCCTGTTCTCCTCCAGGGCTACAGACTGCAGCATTCCCCTCTTTCTGTGTGTGTGTGTGTGTGTGTGTGTGTGTGTGTGTGTGTGTGTGTGT
>OU015752.1:44191765-44220944 GCA_907169655.1 Acomys percivali | reverse complement strand
AGAGAGAGAGAGAGAGAGAGAGAGAGAGAGAGAGAGAGAGAGAGACCCTGAAACAGATGGCTCTCTCACATCTAATGGGCTGAGGCGGGAACCTCATCATTTACTAGGTTCATTTTAATCCAGTTCAACACAGCTAGTGTTAGATAAACTGAGGAAAGTTCTGGAGCTGAAAGAGATGCAGAGGCAAGCCTTTGTTCGGGTGGAAGGCTTTTATTAATGCTGGGCACTCACATGCAGCAGGGGGGTTTTAGAGGTTTCCATGGATTGGTGGTGGTCTCTTACCTCAGGAACATAGTACTATTAGACATTGCCCTACATGCTGAGAATCATGGAGGCTCTTGAGAAGAAATTATCATCGATCCTTTTATGACTGCAGTTCAAGGAGCTTCTGACCTCCGGAAGGAGGAAGGTATGTTTTCCCACCCTGTTTCTGCTTTTGTCTGATGTTGGCACTAGGCCCCAGCTTCCAGCATTTTCTGCTTAGAGCCTAATGGGGCTGGCTGCTTTGACATCCCAAGTTTCTTCATTCAAAGTAGTGCAAATTAAAACCTGAAATAAAGTGTGACTACTGTGCTTGAATCAGTCAGAGTTCCCCAGAGAAACAAAGCCACATGACAAGCTGTGAATATAAAGAGACCTACTATGCGAGGCTGGCAAGTGTTGTGACAGATCCTGGGTAAGGAAATAGCTAAGTCCTATTGGGAGTCTGAGAGAGCAGATACTGTAGTTTAATGCAAGCCCAGAGGCCACAGAGTCAGGGACGCCAAGTTCATGTGTCCCTCCAAATCTGAAGGCTGAAAACTGGAGTGCTGATGCCTGTTCACAGCCCAGCTCAAGAAGTGGGTGGGACTTGCCCTCTCTCTTTCGAGTCTATTTGAGCCCTTAGTGGATTGGAAGAGGCCCAGACCCATGAGTGCCAGCAAATACTAACCAAGCCCACCAACTAAAATCAATGTCTTCTTAAAATGCCCTCCAACACACGCAGATTCATGTTTCACATGATCTGCCTCAAACTAACACCATCTCAAATGAATGAATTGAATTAAAAGAATGCATCTACTCTATATAAATAGTTCCATATACTTAAATCACCTCTCCCTGGCTTATATCATATCTGCCACATGGCAAACGCTATATAAAGCAGCTTTCTGCCATACTGCTTTGGGAGTAGGGACAGAGAAAATAAAGCTATCCATTGTTGATACAGACACCATTTCTTAAGTTTTTTGAGTCAAAGATTGTATTATTGGTATCTACTGAAATCCTCTGTGCTTTTTCCAAGGACTTACCAGGCCTCTCTAATGTTCAGACATATGTGAGGCCTGGACATGCAAAACCAATTGGGACCAGCATAGGCCCTCCATGTCCACTCCTCCAGCCATGGGGAGGATGGCTCTTTGTCTCAGCCGTCACTGGTTCTGTCACTACCAAGCTTCACCTCTTCCAGTCAGAGTTGAATCTTGATGAGGCTATCTGGAAGAGGTTGGGAAGAGATGTCCACCCCTCCCCCTTTCTAACACCAGGTCTGTACATCAGTAGGAGCAGCATGCTTGGTTGGGGTTTCAGTGTCAGCACTTCAAACATTGCCCGGAGATGTGTGTAAGATTTAGATTCCTGGTGATAGGCACTCCTGAACTAAATGCAAGGCAGTGAGCTTTGGGAAACGGCGCTGACCCTTTCCCAAATGAGTGTTGTCAATTTATTGTGAACCGTGCCCATATTAACACAAAGACTTTTCTCCATCACGTGCCCGAAAACCATGACTGGCCTCAAATAAGAATTCTTGCTTTTATCAACTTAAGCCATTGGCAGGGAGAAACGTGTCTCTTTTTTTCAGCTTCTTGGGCACTAATCAATTGCTAATTATCTTTAACCACATTGACCTTCCCCCACTGTTTTTGCCACACAGATTCATGAGTCTTTTTTTTTTTTCCCAGAGTGCAGCTTCATGCATTGAAAGGAGTGGGTCCATGCATTTTCTATGCCACATAAACACATGCGCTTTTATTTGAAATGTTCAAAGATCCCAGAAGGAAGCACAGAGGAGAGGTGCAACCCAACAATGGCAAGAACTGGGCCAGGGAAATTATATAGTGTGGAGATGGAGGGAAAAGTAGAGCAATCTGTGTGAAATGAAGCTGCCAGGAAGGGTGCAAGAACCAGAAGGAAGGATAAAACCAGTCGGTGCCTCTCGTGTGCATATGGCCCCACGACCTGCAGCAGAGCTGACCCCTGACCCCTGACCCCTGACCCCATGAGTCCAAGTGAAGTACAAGCTCACATGAGGATCCTCTCCTAGACCCTTGCTCTGACTTCTCATGTCACAAGCAAAGCCAAACTACTGGAGACATTAAAAACTGCTTGACAGAACTATGGAAGGGATGTGTGAAGGTAAGCTGTCCCCCGCAGCTTCTTTCCACTTGGCCATTGAAGGAAGGCAAGATGGCCAGGGTCTCCTCCAAACAACGAGGCCCTAACCCCACATACCATCAAGAAGCGGGTGAGAGTAGACAGCCAAGTCAGAGCTGTGGGGTTTGTGGAGTAAAAAGAGAAGAGAAGAGAGGAGTTTGAGAGAAAGACACTGAGTAAACTGTCCTTCAGACACCGGCTTTATTAACACTGCTGCCAGAGCTTGAGTCCCCATGACATGCAGTGTCTGCTCTTAAAGATCCCAAGGGAAGGGAGGTCCTGTGCTGTATGGCGAGAATACAGGTTTAGCTAAGGCGTGGCCTCTGCTATTTATCCTAGTTGGCTTTCTATTGCTATGATAAACACCATGACCAAAAGCAGCTCAGTGGAGGTTGCCTCTTCCTAGATGACTCTAGCTTGTGTCAACTTAGTGAAAAAAAATAATAACCATTTAAGAGAGGTAGAGGAGAAAGGCACATGTGACTTAAGCTCAGTGACAGGAGTGGCTCTTTCTTTGGGTAGGGTATGGAGCTTGGCTAAGGTGTGGCCTACAAGACAGGACCATGGCCAAGTCATTTTGAGTAGGTGGTAGGAAAAATAGGTGTGGCTCTGCCTTGCTCACAGCCTTCTCTACTTAGGGACCAAAGGCTTTGGGTGTTATAACAACCCCTAATGCGCTATGCTACAGTAAAGAATGTATCTGGGATTTTTCCCCAGTTCCAGGCATAGAACTTTGGGTGTTCAGTCAGACTCCTGGTTGCTGCCAGGTAACTTTAAGATGAGGGCTGGTCCTCAGGCATTACATGGATATGACGAGCATTTAGGACTTTTGGATGTCTGACCTCCAGGAAAGAGAGACAGGAGGAACTGTGTTCAAGCCAACAGCCATTGGTTTCTTCATCCAACAGGACCCTGGTAAAACCCTTGGACATCATGGCTAAGGGCAGCTCCCTGGATAGGGGACACACTAATATGCCATCAGGGTGAAGCTCCCTGAACCCAAAGGAAGACACACATGAGTGGGGCACCTGGGGACCCTTCTAGCTTTGGGGCTACAGGTCTCTTTACTGGGCTGTTCCTGGCCTGAATCTTTATGATAAAGCTATAACCCCAATCACAATTCTCTCTCCTGAGTTTTCTGAATTGTAGCAAATTAAGGGAACAATAGAGACCCTCCCCTGAGTCTGTCGGCATTTGGCTGTAAGTGAGGAAGGCCTGGGAACCATGGAAATGCACCTGAGGTCCTGGGAAGACAGCAGAGCTTAGGACTGAACCTTCAACGATTGACACTGACTCAGAGAGAGACAGAAGTGAATGGCAGTACACCCACTCAGAGTGTAAACATCAGGGCCCACTGTCCTTTCACCTTTCACCCACACATTACTCTTGACCTTGGCTAAGGGTTAAGGGGTACAATGAATGGACAGACATCGGAGTGCAATAGAGGCCTAGAATCCATCAATAGTGTGGCTTAAAGCCTTTTATAAAGCAGCACACTCCGCTTCATAAAATAATTCATCAAATAATCCTATACAAATATATTAAACAATATGTAATAAAATCGTATGCATATGTAATAAACAGACACATACCATTTCTTTACTATTATCTAAGAGAAGTAATGTTAAGTGTCATACTTTAATATATAGTACAGTATAATGACAATACAGAGGAGACTACAGGTGATTTCCAGAATGATACCTGGTTTGGCTCCAGGAGTTATTAGATGGTGGATAAGATCTGTAAGTCATTATAGAAATGCCTTAGCCCAGCATGGGTATTTCTTACTTCCGTACATATTGGCTCACTTGAGACTTATGTCTACTATCTTGATATGTTAACAAGCACTAGAAGAAAGGCAAAATCATTAATGTCTGAGAGCACCCACAGACTAGGCTTTGGCCAGCAGCCTCCACCTTTACAGGTAGCAAGTGCTACCTGGTGCTGGTGGAGTAAGACGCAAACCAGGCCAAGACGAGGAAACTTCAGAGGACCAAACCCTGGCAGAATCCTGTCAGCTTCAAAAATGAGAAATCAGCTTCCCTATGAGTTTTAAAATAAGTCTCTCTGAGAAACTGAAAACTGAGGCTCATAGCTAAGCAGACCAGAATCAAGGTTCTTGCCTGCACACCCAGTCCATGTTGCCATGGGTCCTCATCAGTGTGTTTTACTGAAGAGTGGTTGTATAAATTACTTTTCTCGTTGCCATGACAAAAGTAATCAGAGAAAAAGATTTATTGGGGCTCACAAATATTTGAGGTATAGTTCACCATGGAAGAAAGTCGCAATAGTCTGAAGCAGAGGCAGCTGTCACCCCATGTTTGAGTTAGGAAGCAGTGAGTGGAGGAGACTTACACACAGTCCAGGAACCCAGACCACAGAATAGTGCCCCCCACAGTAAAGCCTCAAGTAACACAATCTGCACACCCCTGACAGACATTCCTAGTGGCTCCTCTCTAGGTGAACCCATATTCTGTGACGCCATCACAATCAGCATGTTCGCTATTGCTATTCATATTATGTATGGCTTCTTCCACACAATGACAGAAGCATTGAGGGGCCCAACAAAACCCTAAAATACTTACAGTGAAGCCCTTTCAGGTGAAGCCTGCAAGCAGCGCCTCAATGAAATATGTGGCCCCATCTTGCTGTGCCTATGTTATTTATAAATACCCAAACACAGAAATTAAGACATGAGACTTAGGCTCAGGATTTTGATATCACTGGGGTCCTAGACAACTTGTACCACATAAGACTCTCCAAAATGACATTCCACTAATAACCGAGTTACAGTCAAAACCACCCACCTGAGCAAGGAGGGAGCCACAGGAGAGAAGGAACCTCCCACAGACACTGTGACACAAAAGTACAATATAATTACAACACTGGAAGTCATCAAATATCTGAAAAATATTTTTTAAAAATACTCTAAAATAACCATTAGAACATTGCTAGAGAGAGAAAGAGAGAGAGAGAGAAGAGATAGATAGATAGATAGATAGATAGATAGATAGATAGATAGATTATGTTATGTCATGTCATGTCATGTCATGTCATATTGGTTTTTCAAGATAGCCCTGTGTAGCCCTGTAGTCTAGCTTTGTAGACCTGACTGGCCTTGAACTCACATAGATCTGCCTTCTTCTACCTCTGGAGTGCTGACATTAAAGGTGTGCACGACCACAACCCAGCCATTGCTGGAAATATAAAGTGATATAATAGTAAAGGAATTCCATAAATTGAAGGCCACTGTTTATCTTGTTTGATATCCAGAGGGATAGATAAAGAAAATGGTTGTATTTTTAGTATTTTAAAAGAACACCATAGTGGAATATCTTTGAAATGATGAAAAGCATAAGTACGAGGATTTTATAACCATATCTCCTGGGTAAGAGGATTTTCTCTACCAGCTTCAGAAGACATCTACCTCCTGGTACTTATGTCCTTCAGAAACAGACCACCCTTGAGTGTGGGCTAAACCTTATGTCCTATTTCTAAGTAGACTGTGGCTGTGGCGGTGGGAGGCTGCATCTGCGATAAGATGCAAAATCTAGCTTTCTCTCCTCGTGTGGCCAGCCTTTTGTTGCTGTGATAAAACATGACCAAAAGCAGCCTGGGGGAAGAAAGGGCTTATTACACCAGTGGTGGTGTCTTAGTGCTTCGATTGCTGTGAAGAGACACCATGACCACAGCAAACCTTATAAACGAAAACATTAGCTGAGGCTGGCTTACAATTCAGAGGTTTAGTCTGTTATTGTCCTGGTGGAAAACATGACAGCACATAGGCAGACATGGTGCTGGAGAAGGGCTGTGAATTCTACATCTGGATCCATAGGCAGCAGGAAGAGGAAGCAAGTGAGGCACTGTGCCTGGCCTGAGCTTCTGAAACGTCAAAGCTTACCCCCAGTGACACAGTTCCTCCAACAAGGCCACATCTACTCCACCAAGGCCACACCTCCTAGTGGTGGCATTCCCTATGGGCCTGTGGGAGTCATACTTTTGGTGGTCTGATGAGATATTCTCCAAAGTGCATAAGGCATTTGAGTACTTGGCCCCAGCAGGCAGCACTGTTTGGAGAGGGTTAGGAAGTGTGGCCTTACTGGTGCACTATGTCACTGGAGGTGGCTTTGAGAGTTAAACACCTTGCGCTATTTCTAGTATGCTCTAATTGCTTCCTGCTTGTGGTTCAAGACAGAAGTCCTCAGCTTCCGTTCTTGTTGCTATACCTCCCCTCTGTCAACATAGACTCTAAACTTCTGGAACTGTAAGACCAAATAGACACTTTTTTCTTTAAGTTGTCTAGTATTTTATCACAGCAATAGAAAAGTAACTAATATAAAATCTTACAGGTTAGAAGACTCCATCATCAAGGAAAGCCAAGGCAGGAGTTCAAAGTAAGAACCCAAAGTAGGAGTTCCTGTTGGGAACCTGGAAGAAGGAACTGAAACAGAGACCATGGAAGAACACTGCTTACTGGCTTGCCTTCCATGGCTTGCTCAGACTGCTTTCTTATACACCCCAGGACCACATTCCCAGAGGTGACACCAGCCACAGTGAGCTAGGCCTTCCCATATCAATCATTAGTGATGAAAAGGCATCAAAGAGATGCCCACAAGCCAATCTGATGGAGGTTTCTTAATTGAGGTTCCCTTTTCCTACAAAACCCTGGTTTGTGTCAAGTTGACAAAAACTAGGCCAGCACACCAAGCCATAAAACCAAGCAAGGATTAAAGTAGTCCACTATAATATTCAAGTTGCATTGCATGATGGTGAAGAAGGATTCAAATTACACATCTCTCAGGAAGAGAGTGCTCAGGAGATAAGGCCATAATGCAAGATATCAGTGGTGAGTTACAGATGTCCAGTGTTATACATGAGGAAAGAACCAGAAAGGTCACCAGACTTTCATGAACCCATGTGACCCGAACAGGATAGCTTGGAACCCTCTAATATAAAGCCTAAGTTTATTTTGTGTGTATATATGGAGGGAAAGAGTTTGTGCACGTGGGTGCACATACATGTACATGGGTGTAGAGCCAGAGATCAACCTTAGGTGCTTTCCTTGGTCACTATCCATCTTTGGATTTTGAGCTGGGGTGTCTCACTTGACAATTAGGCTGTGTTGGCTGGGCATTGAGCCCCATGGATTTTTCTGTCTCTACCATCCTAGTGCTGGGATTATAAGTATGTACCACCAAGTATGGCTTTTTACATGGGTGCTGGGAACTGAACTCAGGCGCTCATGTTGCACAGCAAACACTTCATCAGCCCCAAAGTTTTTTTCTTAAGATCCTCAGAAAAAAAATGGTAAAACATTTACCATAAAGATTTCAGTATGCATCTCTCTTAGTACATGATACAAAAAGAAAAAAATTGAAAGCAATATAAAAGATAAACAAAACTATAAAGAAGGCTGACTTAATAAGCATATATAGCACCCTACAATCAACAATTAAAGCATATGTTCAGGCACCCATGGTACACTGGCAAAAATCAGCTATGCACTAATGAGCAGAGACAGTCCCAGTCAATGCAACTCTATCAAGATGATATTGACCATAAAGCAATGCAACCAGAAGTAACCTTGAATGCTCAGAAAGAAAGCTTTAGAGTTAGCACTGAACAGCCCTGAGCACAAGAGCCAACCAAGCCTGATAAGTCAGCATTCTCCTTTTCTCTTCCTGAAGTCACAAAAATATCAATAAAGAAAACCAAATCCACTTGCAAAGTAGTTTTTTTTTTTCAGTGAAAGAAGGAGGTAGATATAACCCACAGACTACAAATTCTTAGTGCAAGCTGCCAAAAGTTCCTGGCTTGGGGCAAAAGCCACACAGTAGTAACGGAGGAGAAGAGAGCACAGCCACAGTTAATGGCAAAAGATAACACGCACATCCTGCCTGGGGGTGAGTGACAAACAAAAGGGGAGCACTGCATCCCTGATGTGCCAGTGTGTGTAGAAATGTGACTAACAGGGATGTGGCAACAGCCCCACCCTCCTGTCCATGTGTTGGTCAGATAAGACAAGAAGCATGCATGCACATGCCAGTGATCAGGCCGGTGTCTGTGTCCTCCAGGATTTCTTTTTCACATTCGGAAAATGATAAACTATAATAAACATATGCGGACTAAGAAACACTATTCCCTGGTGTTGTGTAAGGTTTTCCTGGGGAGATATGAAGCAAGCATGCCTTCAACCCAGAGAGGTCCCTAATGACAGACCAAAGAAATGATTCTAAGGAAATCTAACCTGACAGACCAATGAGCTTATTAGGATTACTTACAGGGTGACTCAAAGGCAGCTGAATCATGGAAAAGCCTCCGCCAACATAGGTGATGACTTGGAAAACCTGTATCTCTGGCGTTCCCTGCTCAATGTGTAAGACACTCCACTGGCAAGTCTTTGCCTCAGCAACTGTAAGTGTCTGTAGAATCCAGCCAGGGTCCTGGGGGTCCTGTGATGCCCTAATCTTCCTGAGACAGCTAGCCCATGAGCTTCTGGACTCTTCTAAGTCCCCTGTGATCCCTGGTCTTGTGAGAACTTTTCTGTTTGGAAGGAGTGGCTTCTGAACACCTAGAGTCCTCCTCTGAATATCAATAAAGGGTTGACCTCAGGCATCTAAGCTACACAATTAGCATCTTTTTTTTTTTAATGTGGGCGGTGCTGCAGCAACACAGTGGGATTAGGGTAACATCCTGTGGTACACATGCCATGTTCCCCAGCACTGTGGAAAAAATTTAATTTAAAAGGTAGCAGGGGGAAAAAGGAGGAGAAAGCTTGCAATTAAATTCATCGAATGCTTAATCCAAAATAGCTGGGAGTTTTAAAATATAGCTTAAAGCTAATAACGTAATTAAAGTATAAACATGCATAAAAATACTGGACAAAACCAGGAATAGTAAGTAATATTAATAACTATGAAATAGGTGGTTGCAGGATTGGAGCAAAGAAATAAACAAGCTAATTTTATGATTGTTCTCTGAGGGGAACCAATAAATATTCTTTAAGGAAATAGAGTCCTGAGGTAATTATATGACAGTGCAAAATAACCTTTGAATAAAAATACCAACTTCAGTAATTATCACAAGAGTGAAGTAAAGGAACAAATGGCTCACATAATTGCATATCTTTAATACACTATTTTCAGAGGTTTTGGGTCCACAGAAAAGCTGAATAGGAAGCATCAAGAACTCCCATGATCCCCTATCCACACATGGACATCCCTTCCCAGACAGTCACAGTGACTACAAGTGACCAGTCTATAAAGAATTATGGTTATTGCTCCAAGTCCGCAGGCGACACCCAAGCTAACTGCTGCTGTGCACCTGTGTCTAGTGCGCATGGGAGGGGAGCAGTGAGTCCATCATCACAGCATCACACAGGTGAGTCTCGTGGTCCTCAAACTCCTGCCTTCTGCTTCTCTCCCCTCAATGCTTCTTAACACAGGTGACCGCCATTTCACTTACTACATCTGTCATCTACAAAAGGGTATGCAGTTGGGGGTCATACTGCAGCCTTTCCTGTTGTGTTTGTACTTATAATTTGCATATGTAATTTGCATATGAGCTACCCTCCTTGGTGTCTTCACACAACTTGGTGATGTGCCACTGTTGGGATGTACTCCAGGTTGTTTACCATTCATCCTATAATTACAAGTGAAAGTATGGACATTCATGTACAGGTTTTTGTGGATACAAATTATGATTCCAGTGGGTAAATATCAAGAGAAAAATGCTTACTCAAATGAACCCCTCTGAGTTCAGGGCCAGCCTGATCTCCATAGCAAGTTTCAGGCCAGATTCTGTCTCCAAAAAAAATTTTTTTTAATAATAAAATAATTACAAATCATTTCCAAATGGAACTAGAAAGCCTGGTCCTCTGCCTGAAAATGTACTGAATAAATCCTACTGAAAGGCACAGGTTTACTAAAACTGTGCAGTGTTTTAAGTAAAACCAAAATTTCTGGGGAAAGTATGTAAATCATTTAAATAAATGGATAAATTGGACAGAGAAAATGTTAATGAGATATGAAGGCACTGGGACCAATATGCAAATGAAAACGTGAGAAGAAAACTGGGGGTCCACTGGGGAAAACAATACGGAAGCTCCCAAGAAACATAAAATTGCCATATGAATCAGCAATCCTGTTTCTGGGTTCCTGCCCAAAATAACAGAAAGAAGATCCTAAGCAGATTCGCTCACAACTGTTCACAACAACAGTCTTCAAGATAGCCAGAGTGGAAGCAATCCAGATGTCCACACACAGATGCGCAGATGAACAAAGTGTGCTCTATGGGAACAAGGAACTATTATTCAGCCTTAAGAAAGAATGAGCTTAACGTCACAGAACTGTACAAATGGCTAAAAGGTACGTAAGACCCTGACCTCAGTCCCCAGCACTTAAAAATTGAGAGTGGGAAGGGTAAGACCCTGACCTCAGTCCCCAGCACTTAAAAAAGAGGAGAGGAAGGGTAAATTGTGTTGTGTGTATATTACCACAATGATTAAAAAAAAAATACAAGACTATATATAATAGCACTTCCCTGTACTGGGGTTTGGGTTAAATGCACACAGAGCAGCAGGCGTGTTGTGACCAGGATTAGGCAGAGAAGGTCTTATTCATTCAGTAATGTGGTGTGTGGAGTGGGGACAATACATGTTGGTGTGCATACACTTGTGGAGGCCAGAGGCCAACCTCTCATGTCACTCCCCAGGAGCCATCCATCTTTTCTTGAGACAGGTTCTCTCACTGGGGCCTGGGACGCACCAGCGGCTTAGACTGTTGAGTCCCAGCAAAGCCCAGGGTCCTTCTGCCTCTGCCTCCCAAGCTTTAGCATCACAACCACATGTTATACACCTGGGTGTCTCGCATGGGTTCAGGTCCCTGTACTTGCAGGGTAGGCACTTTACCAACTGAGGTCCTCCCTAGCCATCCTGCGGTAACTTTTAAGTGGCCTCTCTGCGGCAGTATGAGAGTTCTACCATCCATTTGAGGATGACGCAGCAGAAAGCAGGTGTAATGCAGAGGGTAAGGGCTGTCAGAGAAAAAACAGAATGATGCCAAACAAGAGGGCCTGCTCAGACATGTAGACACTCTCGTGTTCAGTCGGCACGGGCACACTGTGCATGCTCTGCAGGCCAGGCCTTCTGAAGGGCAGCTAGAATGGGGGATGGAGGGGTGGCCCAACGAATCACACTGTCAGGTAGTACATCAGATAGTGGGTCTTTGATCTGTAAGCCTGGCATTTCCTCCAAAAGAAATAAGCAGAATTTCTCCCTGAAGCCCCAAGCCGGGAATCTTGCTCTTCTTTTAAAGGTGACAGCACACTGTCCCTGAGCCCTGTGCAGACAGCAGCAGGAGATGTGGAGTCTGTTCTCCTTAACATCCCCTTTTCACAAAGGAAAAGCTGAGGCTGATAAAGGGGCTGGAGCTCCCGATTCCCTCCTGCCCTCTAACACCACCAACGCCACACGAAGTCCAGGTGGGGGAATTATTTTTCCAGATTTTCTGCCTGAGGCATGAATGCTGCAGGCAGGGTATTCATAAACCTCGGAACTCAGAAGGTCTCTTAGCAGCCCCTTTTAAAGGTTTTTATTAGCATATATTAATTATGCATAATAATGGGTTTCATCGTGATATTTTCTTGCGTGTATATAATGTATTTCAATCACATTCATCTCGTTACCCTTTGTCTCACTCCCCCGATGACCCCACTCCCTCCTCCAAGGAAGGCCCATTTCTGCTTTCCTCTGTGTACATGCACGCACGTGGGACACAATGAGCTTCCGTAGGGTTGCTTACAGGAACACGGGCGAGTGGGTATTTACAGGAGCATGATCAGCTTACCAGTGAAGGGGATACCACTGGGGCGAGGGAAATGTTTGTCCCTCCTCCAGAACTATTAACTGTTAGGGGCCTCAAAAGCCCCTCCACCCTCCATGAGGTGATATTGACAGGGTGCCCTTCCTCTGCAGGTCACAACAGCTACTGAGAGCTGAAGGGTACCACAGCCCTGTCATGCCCAGAAGACAGCATTCCGTAGCTCTCCACCTAGAAGCTGCTAATCAAACACCAGGAACCATCCATATCCTGGGCATGGGTCCTTGCTGCAGGTAGGCCCTCTCTTGTCTTCCCTGCTGAGTACCAAGGCCCAAGCAGAGGAGTCTCACGTAGCCAGCTGCTGAGCCTGCCTTTATAACACAGCCTTCATAAACCTCAGTGTCAGCACTCACTTCCCTCAGGCTCAGAGAGCAGGAGAGCCGCCCAGAAAACACCAAGGGGGCAAAGCGAGTAAACAGCATGAAGACTCATAAGATTGAGGAGGTTTGACACCAAACAATAACAGTCCCAAGTAGCAAAGAAATCCAAATTTCTACAATTGTAAGATGTTACATATGACATGGAAAATTTGCCAATCACAGTTAACAGTACCTTCAGTATCCAAAACACATTAGACACAGAAAACCATTTCTCCTTAAAAATCTCAGTCTCAGAAAAAATTAGCATTTCATTAGCACTTTTTATATTTTAAGTGTTTTTTTGATATGTGGATTATATATATGTATTTTAGAAATGTGTAACTGTATGCTACATGCTTTATTACTTTTAAAGATGCACTTATTTGAGTTTATGGTTATGAGTATTTTGCTTGCATATATATATATATATATATATATATATATATATATACACACACACCATGTATGTCCTTGACGCCCAGGGAAGCTGGAAGAGGTCACCAAAGCCTCTGAAACCACAGTTACAGGCAGCTGTGAGATGGCATGTGGGTGCTGGGAACAAAACACGGGTATTCTGCAAGAGCAGCCAGTCTTCTTAACCATTGGCCATCTCTCCAGACCAACACCACATATTTCTTTTAATTAAAAAAAAAAGCTTTATATTTAATTCATTTAGTATGCTTACACACATGCCATGGCGCACATGTGGAAGGCGAAGGACAGCTGTTTTTATCCAGCATAATATTTTTATTGGTTCTTTAGCGATTTCACATCATACACCCCTACCACATTCACTTGCCAGTCCTTCCCTGTCCATCCCCCACTGCCTTGTGATCACCCCACCCCCAGAAAAAAAATCAATGTGTGATTCTAGATCCTGCAAGTTGGCAATCAATATTAACCTCTTCAGAATTTTTTTTCTTAAAAACATGGATACACTCCAAACCATCACAGTTTGCTAGAGTCAGGGAAACTAATATTAACCAATATTAGGTACAAACCATTAGCTAAGGTGTCAATCACGCTCTTGGTTCTTCAGTTCCAAAGATGCTCATTGCATCTTTCCCATCATAGCCAGAGAGGTAACATGGTCAGTTTCTCCAGGCTTTTAAAGCAAAATTGGCAGTGTTCAGGCCAGTCGTTCTGCAGAGGAGCCCTCTACTTGTCTCTCTGCTCAGGATCAGGTGCAGGTTTAGTTGATTTCTGCAGCCTTCCTTTCCGACCTCATGACAGAATTAGCAATAGTAACATTTATGTTCCTCACTCAAATAGTTTCCTGAAATGTTCTGCTAATGAGAATAAAATAAATAATCACAGGCACCACAATTCATGTTTTACAAGCTTTATAAATCCATCAGCTAACTAACAGTAAGGCTGAAGACACCTATGTCATCAGACATGAAGAAACTGAGCTGGTGCCCAGCTAGGATATGTAACCTGCTGTTAGTGGTCATAGTAAGGGAAGCAACTACACATACACTGGAAAAGAACAGTCATCATCAATCTCACCCAGCTACAAACCATGTGACCTACAGCAGCAGCCTGCCTGTAAGATATACTAGTGCAATTCTGATGCAAATGGCAGCAACCAAGCACTTTTTGGTTGGATTTAAGGCTCATTCTATGAGACGCTGCTAAAGTGGCCAAGAAGCTAGACAGAGAAGGCATGGGCCTAGGGAAGCCTACTGCTACTATATTAAATAAAATTCTTCCCAATGACGTCTGCTACCCACATAGATCAGTGCCTCCCTCAACCCTCATCAGAGGAGCTGCCTCTTGCAGTAGATAGAAATTCACACAGAAACCAACAACTCTACAATGTGCAGGAAACCTTGGAGAATTTAGCCCTAAATGACATGTCTTCATCAAATCCTTCCCCTCATGGATCAGGGATCTATGCAGAAGAACAGGTTGAAAGACTGTAAGAGCCAGAGGAGATGGATAGATAAATAAACAGCACCTTCTAGACACAATAGGACAGGTACACATGTGAACCCACAGAGACTGCGAGAGCATGCACAGGGCCTGCACACGTCCAGACCATACAAAATTCCAGCATGGAGTAGGGTAAGTACACATAAAGACATGAGGTCCCACTCCTGGGCGTGTCACCACAGTGCAGGGCAGACAGCATGCTCAGGAGTAGCTTGGCCAACCCAAAACAGACTCCATGGTTTTGTGTCTGTGCTTTTTTTTTTCATTGTTATGATTTAATTTTTTTTTTTTTTTTTTTTTTGTCTTTTGGGGTTCTGTTTTGGTTTGGTTTCATAGTTCGGTGTTTTCCCTCAGGTTTTGGTTTTGAGAGACTGTGAGAAATGATATGAAGTTGAGTGGGTAGGAATGAACTGGGAGGACTTGAAAAAGGCAAAGAATATGATCAAAATATAATCTATAAAAATATTCAAGACTCTTAAATGCCATATAAAGAAAAAAATGAATTCATCAGCCCTCAAGACATTTTGCGCCTCACTCATAATTCATTATCAGTTGTAACACATCTCATTAAATTCCACTTCAGGTCTGACCTAGTGTAAAACTCCCATATATCAAGAGGACCAGGCTACGCCATGATCTCTGCCACTGAAGCCTCAAGGCAAGCATTATGACACCTGAGAAGAGTCCCCAGGATCTCAATAAAACTTTAAATACACTAGAATGTGAAGCTTATATTTAAGTGTTAGAAATAATTTTTCCTTCAAATGTTTTTCAACCATTTATAACAAACAAAAATGGGTGGTGATCTGGATTTGACCCATGGGCTATAATTTACTAATTCCCATATCAAAACAATCAGCATATAAGCAAAAGCCAGAGCATTATCATGCCTGGTTGCTTATGTCTTGCCAATGTGGGTTTTTCTAGTTGCTCTGGTAAAAATCAAGCATAAAAATTAAACAGTGTGCTGGGGAAGTTCCAATGGGCCCTGATGTCCCAAGTAAGCAACTGACATTATTTAAGAATGAAATACTTTTTTTTATTTATTTATTTTTCTCATATGGCCACGAAATTGGTAGGTCATAATACTAATTATCATAACAAGAATAAATTAATAAATAATAAAAATTAAAAAAAAAAGAAGAAGATAACTACTGAATACTGACTGACACTCCCCCGCCCCCGCTCCTGCATGACACAGGGTCCTCTCCGGAAGGCTATCATCCTCCTGCTCAAATCAAAGCCCTCCACCACGCTTCGCTTCGGGTTGTATGCCTGGCAGTCTCCTGCGGATTCTTTTTTTTTTAACAATCATCCAACTTTATTTTTTTAATTAATTTATTCTTGTTACATCTCTATGGTTATCCCATCCCTTGTATCCTCCCATTCTCCCCTCCCTCCCATTTTCCCCTTATTCCCCTCCCCTATGACTGTTCCTCAGAGGGATTACCTCCCTCTGTATATGCTCATAGGGTATCAAGTCTCTTCTCAGTGACCTGCTGTCCTTCCTCTGAGTGCCACTAGGTCTCCCCCGCCAGGGGACATAGTCAGATAGCCAGATCATGGAAACAGCCTATATGTCCCTCAGTAGAAGAATGGATAAAGAAACTGTGGTACATATACACTATGGAATACTACTCAGCTATTAAAAACAAGGAATTCCCGAAATTTGTGGATAAATGGATTGAGCTAGAGATGATCATAATGAGTGAGTTAACCCAGAAGCAGAAAGACTCAAATGGTATATACTCACTTATATCTGCATACTAGCCCAATGGACATGTCCCATGAAAGCCTTCCCTTACCAGGAAACTGGGACAGAGGGGAGGACATCCTATTGGGACTCTAGATGAGAGAACAATGGGTGAATAGCAATGTAGAAGGATCCAGTGGGTTCTAGAAACCTACAAGTAGAACATTATGATAGGCAGATTTGAATCATGGGGTCCCGCTCAAACTAAGGCCCTAGCCAAGGACAATACAGGCGGTAAAATTTAAACCCCTACCCTGATCTAGCCCATGGACAAGACAGTCTCCACACTTGAGTGGAGAGAGGGATTTGACTGTCTCCTGCGGATTCTTAGAGAGTAAACAGAATGACTCCAGAGAAAGTAAGTGAGAAAACGAGACAGAAGTTGAAGGTGGCATTTCCAGTATTCCTTTGCTGCGTTCTTCTTTCCCTTTGTGGGCTCCCCCTGTCTTCTCCATCCTGGGCATTGCCATCCCTACTAACCCCCTGCCTGTTTGTTGGCTTGTTTGTGCCGCTACAGTAGAATCGGGCTTGTCTGAACTCTCAGTGTGAAAACAATCTCTACTGACAGTAAGCTTGTGTGTGAACATATCCCGTCCCCCACTAGAGGCCAGACAGCATCACCTCCAGGGAAGGAATAGCTCTCTTCCCTGAGGCTCAGTAGCCCTCGGTCTAGAAGAGACGAGACGTTCGCATCTTCCCCCAAGGAGTTGAGCATAGTGTCTTCAGCCAGGAGAAGTGAAGGCTGATGACAGAGATGAAAAGGGCGTGAGAGAACTTTGCCCACTTGGCTGCTTCTTCCAGGTCTGTGCCTCCCTCGTGCCGTAGAGATCTGGCTCCAGGTGCTATTGAGGCCGTCGACACCCTGGAGCCCCCAGACTCCTACAGGTTCTTCAGTCTGTGTCAATTGGTAGGTCACATCTACTTGATCAGAGTCTAGTATTCCAACTGTAAGCTCGGGAACTCCTTGATTCCCTTAAGCCAAATAGACAATGCTTTCCTCCAGGTTACTCTGAAGCCTGTACTGCCTAACCAGTCTGTACCACTGACGGGGAATCATGTGACCATACAAGGTGCTGCTGCTGTCGTCTCCTGTGGACTTTCTTTCACCTTTGGGAAGAGGCTCTATTCTGTCTCTCTGGGTCTCGCCATCACCTGTAACAGAGGATACTACATTCTAATCTGTTGCTGTTATGTCCAGGAAAGCTGAGAGGTGGTCAGCTCTGACAGGAAGTCTGGCAGCAGCACTGCACACCCCAACACTGTCCCTGGTGCAAAGAGCTGTTCAGAGCTTCTAACAACTTGGCTAAAAAAGGTATTATGGCCACTCTAAGGTAACTTCTGAAATAAAGCTTGAAAGTATGCTAAGAAGCCGCCGCAATGGCATATGCCTGTAATCTAAGCACATTGAGAGGCAGAAGCAGGTGAGTTCAAGGCCAGTGTGGTCTACAAAGTAAGTTCAGGACAGCCAAGGCTACACAGAGAAATCCTGTTTCGAAAAAAACAAGAGAGAAAGAAAAAAAAAGACGAAGGAAGGAAGGAAGCTGAGAAAATCAGGGCCAGCAAGATGGCTCAGAGGGTAATCTGAACAACTTCAGTGCCATCCCTGGGAGCAGATGGTAGAGAATCAACTCCTGAAGCTGTCCTCTGACCTGCATATACATGTGTGCACTAAGTAAATATGTAAATTAATTAAAATATAATTTAAAATCAGATTAAAGAACTTTGAGAGAACATTTATTACATGGCAGATATAAGCCTTGAGTCCAGACTATATGCAGACCAGCCCACAGCCTTGCTCTCATGCTCTATCAAGCCCTGAGTACCAGGGTGCCAGGCTCTTCGTCCCAGTTTCACAGGCAGATAGCAGTCCTTGAGTATTAACAGAAGCAGAGAAACTGGGAACAGAGGCACGCGCTAAGAATTCCTGTACTTGGGAGGTAAAGACAGGTAGAACAGGAATTGAAGACCATTCCAGGTTATAGGAAAAAACAAAGCCAGCCTGGGATACATAACATCCAGACTCAAAATGATAAGACTTAATAATTTTAAATTTTAATTAGAGAAACAACCCTTCTAAGGAAATGAGATTCCTAGGTAGCATAAAACAGGCCAGCAAGATGCACAGACTGGCACGGAGAACTGTTGACTGACGTTCCTGGTGTTACACTTGTATTAAACATCCTACAAGGCTCACTGACTTCTAAAAATGTCAAAGACTTGGAAGAGTTAGACCTAGAAAGTCCAGAGTCCAGTTAAGTGCTATCTCAGCCTCTAAGTAGCCATTTCTTGACCGTGTCTGCATTTGGCTGATGTCCTTGTGACCACCAGGTAAAACCCTTTTGTAACATGCAAATGGGGCCCCGCTTCCCTCCAACACAAAAGCTAAGAGTGTTATCAGATAGCATCTGAGGCCTATAGCAGAGATTTCCTGGCTTTGCTGTAGCCTGCCTATCCCACGTTTCCATCAGTGTGTTTTAAGCATCTTTTTTTTTTTCCCTTTTCAATTTCTCTTTTATTAATTCTTTTTACATATACATTTATATTATTACACATTGTATAATAAACTACATACAGTAAAAAGAACCACAAAACAATCAGAAATTATATAAATGTTACATTCATAATATTTTTACTATTTGAATTTGGCAGCCTTGTAGAAAACATCTTTCCTATCTTGTTGAGTCTAAAATTCTGAATGTAAATCAATATTTATCAAATCTCACCTCTATCAATTTAAAACATCTATCTAGACCTAAAAACATCTTAACCCCTAAACAATTAAGCTTAATTGTAAAACTAAACTATCTGGTCTTCAACCCCAGACTTGAGAAGGAATTAAATTAATTAATTACCTGAGTAAACAGGATTTATAATTTGTTCTGCTACTGTGAAAAATGCATGAGCCATTACTATGTTGGAACATGTAAATTTAAGTAATGACCATGGTCCCTTACTCCCTTTGAGGTGAGAGCCATGTACTTCCAGCAATGGGCCATTGCAATAGACCATGCAGCTGATTGAGTATGAAGCGCTCACTCTGCTGTAGCCAGCTCGGGTTAGTTAAGGACCAGGGCACTTCAGCTTCAGCCAAGAAGAAAAGCACCTATGCTGTTGCTCCCCAAGGCTGCACACAGTGTGGCAGGAAACCCTGGGAAAGGAGTTGGGTGTGACTGAGGAAGAATGTCTGGGAAATAATAAACAAGTGCAACATTGGAGGTTAATACTGTTTGTGGAGAAAATGAGCAGAAAGGGCTTGCTTGTGTTGACTCTTTTCCTGAATGGAAGGAACCCATTGTAGTCATCAAAGCATTCGACTGCATTTAAAAGTCAAGCACTCTAAATTCGTGCATAAAATACTAAGGTGTGCCAACTTTCAGGATGCTGTCCCATGAGAGCTTCATGCAACTTATTTCCTTCCTTTCTTTCTTTTCCTCCTTCTCTAGTTGTCCAGGCTCGCCTTGAAGCAGACCTTTGTCTTAGACTCCCAAATGCCGTGGGCCTGTGGCACCAAGCCTGGTCCACCCTCTCTTCCTTCATTTGTTTCCCCCCCCCCCAGCTTTATTAAGGAATAAGGAACAGGTGAATGTTGCTTGCTTTTAAATATATGTGTATCCCATTATAAAGAGGATTATCTAAATTCAGGGCTCATATCTCTACAAATGTTTTGTTGTCAATTGGTCTGTTTCGGTCTGTGGCTCAGGCTGGTCTGAAAGTTACTTTGTTGCCCAGGGTAACCTTGAATTCAAAGAAATCCTCCTGACTCTGCCTTCTCTAACTGCTGGGATTGTAGGTATGACCATTATATACCAAGTTTACACTATCTTTTTTAAATTAATTTTATTTATTTATTCACTTTACCTCCAAAACACAGCCCCTTCCCTCCTCTCCTCTCACCCTCTTTCCCTTTTTCTCCCTTCCCTTCTAAGAAAAGGGGATCCCTGCCCTGTACCAACCCACCCTGGCACACCAAGTCGAATCAGGACAAAGTATATCCTCTTCCATTGGGGCCCAGCTAGGGACAAATGATGTAAAAAGCAGGCGGAAGAGTCCATGTCAGACAGCCCCTGCTCTGCTTGCTAGGAGATCCACATGAAAACCAAGCTGCTCATTAGTTACATATGTGTCATGGCCTAGGTGCAGTCCATGCACGCTCCTTGGTTGGTGCTTTAGTCTCTGTAAACCCCCACTGGCTTAGGTTAGTTGACTCTGTTGGTCTTTTGTGGAGTTCCTGTCCCTTCCAGATCCTTATATCCCTTTCTGTAACAGTGAAATATTCTGAGTTTTAGGTTTTTTAACTTCAAGTTTGCTTTTGGAATGTCAGAACACTTTCTTTAATGGCTGGATTGGTCTTTTTTCTTTGTGTTTGTTTGTTTGCTCGTTTGTTTGTTTTACTTTTAATTATATGTGTATGGGGTTCTGCATATGTGAGTGAAGTACCCTCAGCAGCAAGAAGGCATCAGAGCCCCTGAAGCAGGAGCTACAGGTGTTTGTGAGGCGCCAGATGCGGGGGCTGGGAACTGAATGTGGGTCCTCTGCAAGCACCATGCATACCCTTAGCCTCTGAGCCGTCCCTCCAGGCACCTCATTTTTATTTTGTTGTTCTCTACAGACCGTGGGGCATCTCTAACTAATACCCAGAACTGGACCCAGGTCTCTCTGAAATCACAGTTAGGCCTCCATTTTCCTGGGATCTGTACAAATAGATATGTCCCCAATAGTTCCTCACTTAAGGTCACTGTTTTCTGTTTGATATAGTTGGCCTTGCTGAATGCTGCTTGTCCAGACTGATGGCAGCAAAGGAGTCAATCTGAGCACTGCTCAACTTTCCATTGATCAGTGAAATTTCGGGGGAAATCAATAATTAGCAATTTTTTTCTTTCAAAAATATTGAATAAAAGAAAGATATGGGTCAGTTATTTGCTCTTCCAGTCAGCGCACAGCAGTTAGACACTTGATCTGCAGCCACTTAATCTCCGTGTGCTTTAATGACGCACTTGTGCTGGTGCAGCAGTGGACAGATCTCACTGGTGCTCACAGACTTGCCAAAATCACTTGCTTATTTTGTCCAGATTCTGGACAACATCTTTACAAGCGTCTCCAAAAGCTCATGTTTTGAAAGCTTGGTCCCCAACTGATGGTGCCATTGGAAGTAGTGAAAACTCTAGATAAGGTGGCCCTAGCCGGAAGACGCAGGGGTCACAGCTTTGAGGGGTCTATTTTGTAGCTGGCCCTTGATGTTCCTCCTCTCTCCCACACACCCCCCTCTCTCTAGCCACCCCTACTCCCAACGGCCATGATGTGAGCAGTGTTGCTCCAATAAGGGCTCCCTGCTCTGCTGTTCTGCCTCTACACAGCCCAGAAACGTGTCAGCAGTCCATTCACTGAGGCCTCTGAAACGGTGAGCCAAGATAACTCCTTCCTCTTCTTAATGGATTTCCTTGGGTGTTTTGTCACGACAGACTAAATGCTGACTGACGCAACTGCACCCTGTGTCTAGATCTCACCTGATGCAGTCTTCCAGCCCAAGCTATCCAAGTTTTCTCTAGAAGAAACAGGAATGAAAGACACACTGTGTTATGTCACAGTTTCCTCCCAGGTTATAGCCTTTTCATCTTGGAGAGAAGCTTTGTAAAATGGGATATTTACAGGGAGGTGAAATACTGCAAGGAAGCTCCTCAAGCAGGAAGTTAACAATCCAAAATAACTACAGGAAGTCCCTGAAACTGACTGAATTCATGAGGCTCCTCCATTCCCAAGAACCTATAAACAGAAAAGACTGCTGTCTCAGAAGACAGCCAAGCATCCTGGAAGAAGCAAAGAGCAGCCAAACTGCCTAGAAGTAACAGAGTCTAAGCTGTCTGGAAGTAACACTGTCCAACTTGCTGAGCTACCTGCAAGCTGTGCTGTGTGCTCATGGTTCCCAGCTTTTGTGAGATGTTGCCGGTGCTGAGGTGGGTTTTGGTGGTATAGCTGTCTTTGAGTCATTTCTACTCCTGTAACTGACATCTCATCCATATGCCTGTATCTGACTCCAATAAAACTCTTTGGCATACTATATTGGGCTTTGGTGGTATCAGCTATTTGGTCCATCACTGGCTTCTTTCTGGGGACCTTTGTTCATGTCTCCCCAGGAAAAGTCTGTCACACAAGAGAAAGGAGGTAGAATTTGCGTCACATGGGCTAAACACCAAAGAGGATTACTGCAGATATTTGAACAGTCATAAAATACGCATAAAGCTCCCATTATATGGAACTGCCACTTTCACAGGGAAAAGAGAGTTAAAATGGGTATAATTTCATGTTTCCACATGAACAAAGCTGCATAGACTCTAAAGATAGAGCAGAGAGTCAGGCAGGCAGAGTCCTGGCCCTCGTAGACAGAAAGGCTGTCAACCTTTGTTGGATTCTACGTCTTTATGCTGTACCAATGGTTTCCTATGAGAGAAAGAAAGATGAAATCTTTCATTTGGGGGTGAGTTATGATAGAGGAGACCTGGAATCTTAGCCCAGAGCCATAAGCACAAAGTAAACAGAGCAGGGGGCCTGGGAACACTGCAGCCTCCAGAGGAGTTTGGCAGGTATGAATGAAGAGGGACAGGAAGATGGCAGAAGAGACAAAGACCAAACATGGAGGTAACGCCCTCAAGTAAAGCACCAAATGAAACCCAACAAAGACTAGACATTTTGGCTTGGCCTTTAAGAATAGACCTAGAAGAATAGAACTTTCAACCAGGGAAATAGCTCTGTGTGACACTGGAAAGACTTCTGAAACTCATTCAGGGTTTACAAGATGGAGGGTTAGGTCCTACCTCGTGTGGAGATTTTACCACTTGTAGAATTGACTGGAGAGAGTGTTTGGCTGTAGGGAGCAGAGCGGGAGAATGCTGAGACCAGTCTTTCTAACAAGGTTCTCCATGAGCTCTCAAGCTTCTGCTCTCCCTCAGATGGCTGTCTGCAGCATTTGTTCCTGGAGATGAGTGAGCCCTTTTCCAGACTTGAGGGTTTCGCCTCCTACCAGCATTCTCTTCTCTGAAGCTGGGCTGATTTCTTCTGCTGTTGTTGAGGATGCTGCCTCAGACAAAGATCTACCCAGTTCTTTCCAAACTCAGACTCACTGTGGAGCTAGATACTCTCTTTAGAAAGGCTGAAGACAAAGTATGGATAAAGGGGCAAACAAGCAAACTTGTCCCTGGAATCATCGGGATAGGATGTGGTTATCACTACATAATGTGCCTTATCCATGATACTTGAACCCCCAGGCTACATTTTTTAATTAAATAAAAAAAGAGGAAAGGTTAATTTGAAAAAAATCTATGTAGTAGGATCTTATGATCTACAGATGTGTTGTTTATTTTGTGTCTGTGCATAGTGTGTGTGTGTGTTTGTGTGTGTGTGTGTGTGTGTGTGATGTACATACTTGGTGTGTGTATGTGTGCATATGTGCATGCATTCTTATATGTATGCTTACCTATGTGTGTATAAAGCCCAAAGGTCAACATCAGGAGGCATAAAATCCCCAGAAGCTGAAGTTACAAGAGGTTGTAAGCTAGGAACTGAACTCAAGTCCTCCGGAAGGGTAGCAAATGCTCTAACCACTGAGCCACCAAGGAAGTCTTATGGGAACTCAATTTATAGAGCCAGAGCTCCACTGTGATTCTAAAATCTACTCACAAGGCCTTGAGCCAGATGTTCAGTCTCTCTGAGTCTTGGATTCCTCAACTGAAAGATAAACTATATCCATCACACTCCTATGTGGACTTTATGGGCACTCATTGTGATATGCATGTAAAGTATAGAGCACTGCTCCTGCACATAGTCTCTTAGCAACTCTTCCTGTTGCTTTAATGAAATATCTTGACAAATGCAACTTAAGGGAGACAGAACTCATTTCTGCTCACAGTTCAAGGGCACAGTCCATCGTAGAAGGGAAGCCATGGAGGCAGGAGTTAGAGGCAGCTGGTCACACTGTATCTGAAGTCCAGAAGCACAGTGATAAGATGTGAGTTCAGCTCACTCTCTCCAGAATCCTAAACCAGTGAATGATGCTACCAACAATGGGGAAGTCTTCCCGCCTCAAGTAGCCTGTGCCCAGAGGCCCACTGCCCAGTTGGTAACTGAGATCAGCCTCAACATATCAGCCATTTTCAATATTTTCACAAGCAAACTGAGTTTCTGAGAATGAGTGGTTTCCAAGGCATCAGAGCTGTGTCAAAGCTAAGATCCCAGCGAAGCCTATGTTCGTTCCAGGATTCAAGCTGAGCGAGTGAAGTTGAACGCTATTCCTCTCCAGAGTGAGCAGCCTGTCCCCTTGCAGGTGCTGCTGGGTGCAAGTTAGTTAATAGATTGTAGTCACTCAGCTACTATAGTCACTTAATTTATTAGCTGTCCTATTTTCCCCTGGGGGTGGTTACTTATACTTCACAGAGTCATCTATCTTAACTCTGGGCTTCTACAAAAAGAAGCTGTACAAGAGACAATCCATGGAGATAAATACCTGAGGACAAGAATGAGCTGACCTCACGCAAAACCAGCATCTTAATAAAAGCAATGGGAGCAAGCTGAAAGAGAGAGCGCATCTCTGCTTAGGTCATGAATCATCCTCCAGGCAGGGCTTTTTTGCTTTTGCTGTTTTTTTATGTATTCATTGAAATAAAGCTAAGTTGGTATTAAGCATATTATTGTGCATTACTTATTTCAAATATGCATATCTATAGGCAAGTCATATGGTCAACAGTGAGTCTTCCTGAAACATGAACTTGAAGTGAGAAGCTATTTCCCCTGATAAAATTAGAAGGAAGAGCTTGTAATAAATCGGCCCAGTTGTCTGTAGAAGGATTTGCCTGCCCTAAAAGATCATGTGTAGTCATCACAAGATGTGGCTTTTTATTTAAGGACGCCTACAGTTACCTAGATCCAGCATGAAGAATAGCTCAGCATCAAGAGATGAGGGGTGAGGCTAATTCAGGCAGCAGCCACCATACTTGATACTGTCAGGTATCTTTTGTTCACAGAATTTCTACAGCAACTTGACTAGAGTTCTGCCTCACCGGTGGGGGAAAGAAGGAAAAAAGAAAAGAAAAAGCCAAAATGCACAAGAGTAACACCATTTGTCCCGGAGCACAGGGATGAAACTTGAGTACAACTTTGGTCCCAGTCACATCCTTTCTCCATAGAGAAGAACTCGAATGTCAACAGCAGATCCCATCAAATGTCAACAGCAGATCCCATCAAATATCAACAGCAGATCCCATCGAATGTCAACAGCAGAGTCAGGACTCCTCTGTAGCACAACTGGAGCCTTTGGGTGAGGAGAGCCTCTTCTGAGTACCCAGCGACCCTCCTCTGAGACAGAGCGCTCCACAGGCCACCCTAGCAGGCTGACACCAGCCCTTAGAGCTCTTCTTTCAGTATAAACTACCCAATGCTCAACCTCATTTGTCCAGCATCCTCCTGCTAGCTTGGTCTACGAGAGTCACTTCCACCCTCTGTAGGTACCCAGATAATGGAGTTTCTGAGCCTTGGGGAAACTGAGACTGCCTGTCACATCCTCCCCCAACAACTCTGGAGCAGGCTTCAACTCTGCCAATAGACCATTTGCAAATGTGTGGCAGCATCTCTGTAAGACCTGCCTGTCTCACAAGTTAAATTGAGACCTCTAACACTGGAGCACCTTGCATAATCTCAACAGCTCTCAAGGGAATCAAGCTCAAATTTGTTAAGTACCTCTGTGCATAGATGCCAAACCGAACACAAAGGGCTAGACTCTAACTCAGAGATGATACAGTCTACCTCTGCCTTCAGGGAAGACTGTCTCACCGTGAGTTCGCTATTTCTCACCACAAGATAAAAAGTCATCAGAACACACTGAAAAGGCTGTTTCTCTGGGGAGCAGAAAGTAAGTGCAAAGATCACTTGAGTCAAAGATCATGTGTAAAAATGAGTGCAGAAAGAAGAAAATATCACCTTGCTACTGTGATGTCAAAATGGAAGCATAGGGTCCCTTACTCAGTCTCTTTTGACTCCAAAGCCGGTGGGCCCCTCAGAACTGCCGGGAGGGGCATATAGGGTTTCCTGGCACCTTAGTGACCTTCAGGTTCCGAGGTCCTAGCTGCCTGCCCCCTTCTGCCTTGCTGTGTCTCCTGTATCACACCCAACACCCAGAATTTTCAGTAGCCACAGCAGAAAAGACAATGCACTTCTCCCCCTATCTCCCCAAAACCATGTCAACCAGAACCAAGTTGCACCTTACATGCCCTAAAGCACACATGAAAAGCACTGAAGCTTGGCTCAAGCTTAGGTCACACCTGAAATGATGGTGCCCCATGAGTGCAGCCTGTCCCTACCCTATCAGTCCCCGAGACTCACAGCAGGACAGGCTAACCTCCAGTTCCTGAAAGGTAGGTGGGTTGAGCATTAGATGAGAAAACAGTCATTCGCCTCTGGATTAAATTCTGTTCTCTCCCAACTAGCAGCATAATAAGCCATATGCTGAACTGTATTCCTGGCTAATAACCAGCAAGGAGGAAATGAGCTCGTGTATGAATTATCCTGATGGTGTTCCTTGGCTTGCAGATCCAAGTGTTATTTTAAGTGCCATCTCTGCCAAGATAACCATTTCCCACCACTGATGAATCGCTTTGAGTAACCTTGGAATGGTCTTCTTCACACATCCCTCTTTACATTTCTTTTTAAGATTTATTGACTATTATGTATATAGTGCTCTGCCTGCATGTGCACATGCAGGCCAGAAGAGGGCATCAGATCACATTATAGATGGTTGTGAACCACCATGTGGTTGCTTGGAATTGAAATCAGGTCCTCTGGAGGAGCAGTTAGTGCCTTTAACCTCTGAGCCATCTATCCAGGCCCCCTCTTTACATTCTTAATCTACTTTCAACCTACTAAGCTTAATTTTGCAACAGTCATTGACACCCAAGAATCAACAAGCATCAGCTAGCTTAAAGAGAGAGAAAAAAAAGAAACATATTGGCCCATATGGGAAGAAAAGATAAAGGGGTCATGCTTTAACTTGAATATCAACATCTTTGAAAATGCATCAAATAACATTTTAGCGTCAAATTTGATAAGCAAATTCAGACACATTACTAAAAAGTTCTTTGAAATAGAGATGGATGGATGCAAAAAAGAAAAAAGAAGAACATTCTCATCTAAGGAAAAGTTAAAACTCAGAAAGAAAAAGGAAAACTTAGGTTGGGTCCTTTTTCTCTGTTCTCTCTAGGTCCCGGTTCCTCTGTGTGACCACTCGTAACTGTGTGTTCTAGCTCACTCTCACAGCTTCTGCGCCATGCTATCTCTGCTCCTTAGTCAGTGTATAAACCTTAAGACCCTATTTCTGTCTTCCCATACAACCCCAAAGCACCTCATGCACCGAGTGGGAAATGATGTCAGGCAGGCACACAAGCTACAGAACCAATAACACACTGTGCACACAGGAAGAAAACCCCACAAATATATGAGCCAAATTATAGCAGAAGGGCAGACATAGGAGCGCACTTTCCAGTTGTCTTCAGACTCTCCTAGGTAGAAATCTTCCCCAAGGGTTGTAGCTCTAACTTTTGCTGGGGTCCATGCAAGAGGAACAGCAAAACAGCTCTAGAACTCATGGAATGTGGCCCACCAGTTAGCAAACTCATGATGGGTGTGTCTCGGCAAAACATAACCACAAGAACTGCTTGTCCTGAGGACTTCACGCTGTTATGGAGCATAGCTCTGCTTGTTACCCTTGCGGTCCTTATAATCCCTTAATATGTGAATTGTGTGCGTACTGCAAACGGGGCTCCCAGCCCCTCACTGGGCAGTAGCATTGTCATACACAATAACAATGCTTGATCTCTTTCAGGCCTTGCTGCTGGAGCAGATTAACGATTCAACCACCATCTCTGAAAACAACCTACGGATGTAGATTGCTAACAATGATTACTGCCCTTAGAAAGAATTTGGAAAAATAGGTTAGGTAAAGATGTTTTTGCTAGTGGCTCTGATGTAGAAAGTCTGAGGGAAGAACAGATTGTTTAGCAAAGTAAGGTAAAGATGTTTTTGCTGTTGGCCCTGATGCAGGAAATCTTAGGGAACAATTGAAGTTAAGAGAAAGCACACTCTTAGTAGTAGAGCTTGAGACTTTTTGAAGTTGGCAAAGCAACCCATAGCACCATAGGCTGACGTGACTCTTTCAAGCTCGGCTGGTGACTGAGATGATGGCTGATTTCCTTATTCTATTTTTCTGCCCTCAGCTTCCTGATATGATTTAATAAAACATATTAATGAGTAGATGAGCACCTTTAAGACTTAAAATAGACATGGCTGATTATTTTTATATAGGAGCTTAGATTTGTGATTCCTTTAAGATTTTCATAAGATTACTTCTTAAGATAATTGATTCCTTCTTTGTAACCGCAAATTGCAGTCTGCCAGTAAAGAAAAGCTGGCTGAGAAATTCCCTTGCTTGCTTATACTGTTAATATGTAACAAGTTGCTTATGTACAAATGTATGTGGGTTCTCAGAAATAACCTGTTATTCATGTTTGTTCCTCACCCATAATACGTAAACACTTGGTCATGTGAAGGTCTTGTGGAACATGATTTTCTTACGTATATCCATTGTAGTCATTTATTTATAGAGAAATAGAATGTAAACACATTGTAATTTTTGTACTGCTTAAAGATTTTGTTGGGGTATATAAACTGTGAAAGGAAAAGGATGAGAAACAGAAACAGAAGGAGGAGGAGGAGGAGGAGGAGGAGGAGGAGGAGGAGGAGGAGAAGAAGAAGAAGAAGAAGAAGAAGAAGAAGAAGAAGAAGAAGAAGAAGAAGAAGAAGAAGAAGAA
>OU015752.1:44164754-44191755 GCA_907169655.1 Acomys percivali | reverse complement strand
AAGAAGAAGAAGAAGAAGAAGAAGAAGAAGAAGAAGAAGAAGAAGAAAATAGATAAGTATAGGGATAAGGATGAAAATGAGAAGATAATAAAAGGAGGAAGAAACAGCTTGTTGAAACCTACCAGCTGGAGTCTGTTGTACTTCATCATCTAGTGTAAGTGTGTGTGTGTGTGTGTGTGTTTCTTTTCTCTCCTTTTCCTTTCTTTTTTAGACACTTGCCACCATCAGCTCTAACTCCCACTAGGAGCCATCAGCCCTAGCCTCAGCTTGCCACCATCAGTGGAACCTATTGCTGCTAACTATCAGTTCTGGCTTGGAAGGTTGCCCTCAGAGAATGTCTACAGGGTCACCAGCCAGCCAGCCACAGGACTCATGCCCCACCTCAGTTTTCCCCAGTAGATGTTGAAGATGGACTTTGATAAACTTTGAATCTCAAATCTATGAAGTTAACTTAATAATAAAACCACTTCACTCTTGCCCTCTGACTAAATAGAGCAAATTAAGTAAAATCTACCATGGCTCTTGCTCTGCAGAGACATTAAATTCCAATGCCTTTATTTGATTGACTGGCTGGATCAGGAGTTCAAGGCTAGCTTCTTTTGAGACTGAGTTCCATGTAGTCTAAATGGCATTAAGCTATGTAGGTGAGGCTAGCCTTGAACTCCTAATGTTCCTACATTTACCTCCCAAGTGCCAGGATCACAGGCCTGCACCCCCTACCCAGCCTTTTCTGGCTTTGTGTTGTCTGTTGTAACACTGCCTCCCACATGATCCACATAAACCATCCTATGTGGCCAAACACAACTGCTGCTCCCCTATACCTGCAGCTCTTCATCTGCATGCTGATGTGTCCACTTGTTCACGAGTGTGTTTGAAATATCTACTATGTCTGGTACCTGGCTATTCAAGGAGGATAAAAATAAACAAAACGACCCTGGACTGCACACCCTGTATTTTGATATTTTATAGAGATCTAATCCCCATGCAGAATCTATGTACCACTTTTCTGCATGTGTAGCCAAGAATACCACGCACCCCAGTGAGGTTCCCTTACTTATAGTCTCAGTATTAAGACTAAAACCTGGAATGATCAGGTTACAAAACACATCTATCTCTCTCGCTCATGTTGGCTTTCCCGTATTTACTCAAAGGAATTTATCGACCCAGATTCTGGAAGCTTCCAGAGAACCAAAGAGATGCCAGCATCACCCGCCTCTGAGTCTCCTTGCTCACAAGAACCTTGTCATTCTTTCTCCAACTTAGAGGGGCAGGCTGTGTACCCGGAGGTGGGAAACTGACCAGTGATTAGCCTGGTGTAAGAAGGTTCTTCAACTGTCCTGCACTGGGTGCAGACACAGGACTTGAGTGTGTGCAAGAATAAGGGCTTCGATGCAGTGCAGATCTCTCTGTGAAATGTGTGGGGCAGATGCACCAATGCAGTGAGTGCCAGGCTCCTGATGCCACCTTCTTGCACGGCTGTCAGAGAAGGGAAGGGAAAAGGGTGCTTTGTGGAGTCCAGATATGTTCATCAAAGCAGCCACTGCTGCTCTTTCTGTGTCAAGCCTCCACTCCTCTCCGTGAGTGCTGCCTCTAGCCTCTTCTGCCGCACTGCATGGAATCTCAAGCTGCACACCTCTCTCCTCTACCTCCCTGGGCAGCAGATGATGATCACAGATAGGCAGGCTCTGCAGCCAGGCCACTTGGACTTGCATTTCTAAGACTGCAAACCACTAAGCCACTGGTGTCTTGTTTTCCTTGATTATAAATAAAAACAACAATGCTACTTCATGCCGGAATCTGTGAGGATGCAATCTTGGAGGGGTACTGGTTCTTGCAGCGCCCCCACCCCCGGGGCAAGCCCTCCTTTCACTAGCCTGTGCTCTGCCCACATGGGGGCTCTGCTGCCATGCTGTCTCTTTCCCGTCGCTGTGCTGCCATATGTTGGATGTTATTATCCACCTTCAGTCTGTGAGCTTCCCGAGATGAGAAACTGCTCTGCTGCCTACAGTGCCTCATCCTGGTCTAGCAAACATCACAGGGCAAATGCACAAATGAGTAAATGAATCAGCAGTAGGTGATGAGCAGGCGAGGCACCCTCAACAAGGTGTCTTTCTGTTCACTGCTCAACTCACTCCCTCACTGAGCAGTTGAGGACATGGACTGCTTCTGCTCCTGGGTCTGTTCTTACTGGGAGTGAATATTTACACTGTGCCTTCAATGCTGCTACCCAAGGGGAGCTGGTCAACTCCTTCCTTCTCAGACAGTCCGGCTATAAATAACCTGCTTGGAGATAAATGCCCCCGGGTAATAGTGTATGGCTGCTTTAAGCCCAAGAAATGTATGCACAATTGAACAATTGCCCTCACTGCAGCAAGCCTTCATGGGAGGCAAAGCAGGGTGATGTGGCCCTTCAAATACAACACAAGGTTCAAATACAGCCTGTCGGTTAGGCTAATCCTGTCATAAGGCCCATTCTGCTGCCCACAGCTTTTACCTTGATTCAAAACGTCTACTTTGTTGGAAGCCAGAATATCCTGTAATGCTCAGATAGGATACTGTCCCTCATATTAAATACGGTTGAGGGTCATGTATACACAGGCATTCACATGTGCACAATCACAGTGGCTATTTCTCCACTATTATCTCCAGAACAGGTCATGGACCTACGTGTGCGTGTGTTTCATAGGATCTCCCATTTCTTTCTTTCTCCCATTTTCTTTGTTTTAGGCAGCAAAGAGTCTTGTGTGTTGGGGCAAGAAGACGTGTGCCGTGGACCATCTCGGTCAGGTATAGGTCCTTGGGAGCAGAGGTTCTCAAAGTGCCAGTGGACAAAGATAGGTGAAGTGACAAACAGACTAACCCAGGGGTGAGTTTAAGTCTGAGTATATTTTGCAGGCAATCAAGCTAGGTTTTTATACACAGTTTTTGGAAATGGGGAGTGTTTTCGTGGTTACATTATTTTTCATACAATTCAAAATACAGGATGCAAAGTAATAATGATGTTATCAATCCTGAATCATCATTCTTAAGTCATAAGCTTGGTATCAGGGTACACATGTGCCCTCTTTATCAAAGGTCAATGTTCTCTCATTATGCCAAACATCTGTGAGTCAAGACAGTTTTTTCTTAGCTCTTCTCGTCACTATCTAAAGCTTTCTTAAACACTTTATTTGTAAGTCATAATATAAACTATTATTAATGATTAATTCTTAGCCATGTTTGTTTTAATAAGTGGAATGGAACCTGAATGGCCCTTGGCTGCAATCCCATGTTAGGGCATTTCCTAGCAACACAGTCATGTCTGAAAAGTTCTGATAAGAAAGTAAAAACAGCCAGGTGTGGTAGCACACGCCTTTAATCCCAGCACACTATGGAGGCAGAGGCAGATGGATCACTGTGAGTTGGAGGCCAGCCTGGTCTACAAAGCGAGTCTAGGACAGCCAAGGCTACACAGAGAAACCCTGTCTCAGAAAGAAAGAAAGAAAGAAAGGAAAGAAAGAAAGAAAGAAAGAAAGAAAGAAAGAAAGAAAGAAAGAACAAAGGCAGAATGTTCCAAAACAAATGAGTAATAGAAAAGGGGGCTGCAATCAGTTACTCCCGGCAGGAACATCAGACCCATTCAAGGAGGCTCTCCCTGGGCCAGAGTCGTCACCTCTAGTTCTGCAGAATCGTTTGTCACACAGACTCCACTGGAAGGGTTGTGACAAATGTGGTCCCTTTAGTATCCAACCAGCCATTCTAAGTCAAGCCTCCAAAAAAATGTAATGATAATAAGAATGTGTGGAGTGAATTGAAATCTCCTCCAGTTATTCTGTGTGACTCTGAACGTCTTAAGAAAGTGTGTTTTTTATGTTCGTGGGCACCACACAGTCAGATCAAGCTTCTGGCACAGAGATCCAGCACTGAGACACATCTGGCCTCTCTTATAACCCACCTTCCCTCAGCCAGATGGCCGGCTCACCCTCAGTAACTGCCAGTCAAGGTTGCTCAGGGCCATGTGTCCTAATGAGGAAGCCCAAGGTCTAAGGCAATCGCTTCAATGAAGAGACAATGACATGGCCCAAGAGGTAAGTGAAGCCAGTTTGGTGGAGATAAAATCTGGATGGTGACATCAGAGCAGGGTAGAGCTACCTAGAACTGGAGACTGCGCACAGGAAGAAATGGAAAAGGGCGGGGTTAAATGGGGAAATGCCTTCACTTACAGCCTCACAGGAAAGCCATGTTGACCCCTGGCTGGCACCTAAAAGGCTGAAAACACAGAGATAGCAATGAGGTACCTCTTTATTGAGTGTCATGCTGGAGAAGGAGTAAAGGTCACTATGATTGACAGAGTCTGAGAAAAAAATGACTGCTGGAGAAGATAAGCTCATAAGCAAGAGTGCTGTCAATCACTGAAGACAGAGCCTGCCTTAATGGAAGATTTGTGTAAGGGGAAACTGTAGAGGCGAATTTCATCCGTTTGTAGACCTGATGCAATTTTACAGAGGAAGATACTCCTATTTATATGTTTGAGTCTTACCTCTCAAATACATCATAATCACACTGCCTTGTGGACCAGTGAAAAAGACCTTGATGAAGACAGTCAGAGGAAGCAAAAGCCAAAAGAAAAGGAGAAAGTGAAACCAAATGGGTCGGAAGGGGTCAACCCCACAGTAACAACTTATAGCATGGGTAAATCATTTTGAGCACAAAAAATGTTCTTTCAAAGAGTAGAGCCCAGGCAGGCATGGTGGCATACACTTTTAATCTCAGCACTCAGGGAGGCAGAGGCAGGTAGGATCTATGAGTTCGAGGCCAGCCTGGTCTACAAAGTGAGCCCAGAACACCCAAGGCTACGCAGAGAAACCCTGTCTTGAGAAAAAAAAAAAAAAGTAAAACCCAGTAGCTCTTTTGTATCTAACCAGGTAATACTATTTCAAGTTAAAAAAAAAGAAAAAAGAGTCTTCCCATATATTCATTGTACATATGTACAGTGGGTATTTGTGTGATGGATTTCACCGAGATGCTTTTATTGAACTATGCCATATGCGTTCACACACCCTTCCCTTCCTCCCTTCTCCTCCTTCCTGTTAGTCCTCCTCCATTCCCCAGAGAGCCTTTCTTCTACTTTTATATCGTGTGTGTGTGTGTGTGTGTGTGTGTGTGTGTGTGTGTGTGTATGCATGTGTGTTATATAAAAATCTAAGGTCCGTAAATAAGAGAAAACATGATGTTTGTCCTTCTGAGTCTAGATTATTTTACTTGCTATCTCCAGGTTAAACACATTTTCCTACAAAAACCATAATTTGATCTCTAGATACTTATTTTTTAAATGCTTTTTCAAGATTTATTTTAAGTAAATTCATGTTTACTTAAAATACTGAAAAGTCTATAATACAGAGAAAATGCATTTTATCATCTGCTATACAATCAGTATATAGATTGGATAATAAGAAAAACTGCCACATTAATGTAAAAATTCTTAACAACAAATCTGTTGTGGGCTGTGTTGTGGGCACTGCGGCAGAATGATAGCTGAACACACATGACCCCACATTCCATCCCCAAACACAACAATAATTCATTAATTATCATTAAGTTGCCTTTGTTTGAATTCTAGCATTCAAACACGTAAGTGGCCACTTATTCTCAGCAATGGAAGAAAAGTTCTGCCTACCTCCCCCACAGCTCTGCCCCTCCCCGACAGCTCTGCCCCTCCCCCACAGCTCTGCCCCTCCCCCACAGCTCTGCCCCTCCCCCACAGCTCTGTCCCTCCTCCTCCAGCTCACCCTTACTTAGAAATGCTTGTTCTTCACCTTCACGTCTAGTCCTGGGATGAAAGTTTCCAGGTCCAGATTTAATAATTGCAGGCAAATACTGCACAACAATGTCATGACACAATTTTCTGTGCCCTAGTGGTGAAAGGGCCTTCAGCACATTCCTAGGAAATGAGTGCTGTTATATAAAGTCCCTCCCAATTCCTAACCTGTCATCACTGCTCACAACCTTTGAAATTACAATCTCAAAAACTGTTGTGGTCTATGCAGCTATAATCCCAGCACTTGGAGAATAAGGCAGGAGGATTTCTTGAAGCCAGTGTGGGCTACATAGCTAGTACCAGGCCAGCCAGGGCTTCAAAGCAAGACACTGAACCTCAGAGAAAAAAAAAATTACAATCTGAAGACTCTACCTCTGACGCCAAGTTCAGTGCAGTCTTCACCTTCCTGGAGATGCCAACACAGACACTCCCATATCTTCCTCCACCCTGACCCTCACTTAGCCCTCTGGGCCAGCTCCAGTGAGTCTGACAGTCCAAACACTCTCTGCTGACACTGCAGATGTCCTTCTCCCGGCTCCACCCCCTACTGAAAAAAAGTCTGCCATGTTTGAGTAGAAACTCAGCCAGGGGAATCCAAAAGAGGCTCTAATGTGTGTGTTTAGTTTGATGCTTGCTTTGTCTTCCAAACACCTGTTACATCACCTACACAGACAATGAAGAAAGGAAATCCAGTGAGAACACAGTAGGTGTACATATGAAACACAGTTGGTTGCCTATGCGCACAGTTCAAATGGCATCACTATAATCTCAGCTCCTTTTGCAAGGGATAGAAAATCAGGCACAGGTTAACTGATGCCCCCAGCTTAGGACTCACCCCATAGATACCAGAAAACAAAAATGAGGCACATCCTGCCAGTAACTGAGTAAAGAGAGACTTGACTTTATCTGTAAATCTCTGACGCAATGACTAAGCCAGCAGCCAGTTGCTGAGCCGAAGCTCGATGAGGCTACAGAAGAACACCAAGCCCCACCATGCACCAGCCACAGCACTGCTTTGTGTTGCTTTTACACCAGTTCTTAACTTGTGGAGAAGTCCCTGAGACTACAGGGGATATGGGAGTGGAGAGGCATTTGCTATGCGTCTATAGTGGGGAGGAAGAAAGGGAGGGAGAAAGAGAAAGAGTAGAAAGAAATCTTGCTTATTGATAATGTAATAGATGATTATCAAATTAATAATAATCTATTTGAAGGATTTGGAGACTTGGAAACACTGAGGGATTTAGCTGAAATTAAGATAATCACAGCCTGGCACGGTGGGGTGGTTTATGCCCATAATTCCGGCACTTACAAGCAATGGTGGTTTATACCTGTATAATCCCAGAACTTGGGAGGCGGAGTCAGGACCACAAGTTCAAAGCCAGCCAGGGCTACACAGTGAGTTTGAGGTCAGCATGGAGTAGATGAGAACTTGACTTTTGAAAGAGGAGAAAGAAGCGGGAGAAAGCAGCGGCAGCTGCTGCCACAGCAGCAATCGGTTCAGTAAACCACAGAAAAGAGCCTGACCTCAAGCCATATTTGTCCTCCACCCTACTGTCCGCCCTCACTTGGTTCCCCACTGTGCTGAACGAAGGCATCACAAATCTGCCATTCCCCAACAGTCATCAAGCTAAGAGAAACTTCTGGGAAGTAAATTAGCCCACAAATATCATCAGGACCACTACAGGGAGATCAGCTCTTTGCACATCTAATGCATGTGTTTATGTAAATGGGGGTAAACGAGGCTGATTTACATCGGTGTCAGCACAAGCTTTGCTTGACTTTGCATAATGAATTTTAACCTTCAACTGTGGGCAGGTGAAATGTAGATGCAAAAGTCAAAGAGGTGGAGGGAAGCACGCCTAAAGAAGAGAAGCAACCAGCTCTGAGACCTGAGACGGAAGTGGGGCAGGCGTTCTGTTCTTTAGATCCTAGGGAGATGAAGATGAGAAAGCAAGTGGAGGTGGCTGCCTCCTGAAGCAGCTGAAAGAGTGCTACGGCAGGCTGCAGGGTGCGAAGACACGTTGGCAGGGACTGAATTCAGCTGAGCAGAGAACCCCTAAGGTGAGCCTTCAGCGAGCTCCTGAATCTCGCATCTACTTCTTGGGCTCAAAGAGTTGAGCTGGAGGCTGTGGCTCCCTCACTCAGAATAGGAGCAGTGCTGGTTCTTGGGTCAGCAAACCAAAACCCAATGCCTCCTCCCAGATGGTTTGTGAAAGGTGCAAATCAGTTATCCATTCTTTCCCCCAAAGAGAAGGAATCAGCCCAGCTTGGTTTAGATTTAGTCCTGTGCGCTACATACTTCTAAAGGCCAAGGTCCTTAGAGCTGTTCTCAGGATAAGGCCAGGGAAACCCCTCCGTTGCTTTTCTTTGCAAAGCATGTGTATGTTCACAGGTGTGCAGCTATGTGTAGAAGCCAGAAGCTGGCACTGGTCTCTTCCTCAGTCGCTGTCCACCTTATAAACTGAGGCAGTCTCTCTCTTCAACCCAGAGCTTGGCAGTTTAGCTAGCTGCCTCACCCTAGGGACCCCAGTCTCCATCTCCCAAGGGCTGGGATCCCAGGTGGGCTGCCATGCCCATCCACCATTTATGTGGTACTGGCAATGTGAGCTCAGGTCATCATGGTTACACAGCAAACACTTTAAACACTGGGTTATTTCCCCCAGACCGAGTAACAAGAGCTCTGTATGACAGCTGTGTGCATGCTGTGAAGACTTCTCATGGTGCCCCTGTCACCATGTCTGATGATCACTGAGGTAGGAGCATTACATGGCGGTACACCATATGCTCAAACCATGCTAAGCTCACTAGCTCGCTTCCTGCAGAGAACAACACTATCCTTCCTTCACAGGTAAGAACGCAGCACTAGAGGTTAAACACCAAAACCAGAAACAACAACAGCAAACAGTACTGGCTGTAGGTCTTACATTAAAGCTGGTCAATTTAGCCACTACATTGTAGCCTCTCATCCTAAGAATAAACTTCTTACAAGTGCTCTCTCTCTACTCAAAATGATTTTAAATGTCATTAACAATAACTCATAGCTGCATAAAATAAAATACCTGCCATCTAAGACACACTTGTCACTTATAAACAATTCTTGGAAGAGATCATTTAAGCCTCATTAGAGAAAGATTTATTTAATATATTACTTTGGTGCATTAAAAGGGAAAAATAAAAGCAAAAGACTTTTAAGTCTTCTTCAGATGGAGTCCAGCTTTCCTGAAATGCATTTTTCTCAGAGACACTAATGACAACAATATACTTTCCCACCTAACTCTGCCGTCTTGTTTAAAGAGCTGAGGAGACAGCCTTTCCTAAACGAATTCATGATTCAATTAAAAGCTATTGTTGCCAGGCATGTAATCCTGTTTTGTAGTTAGGAAAGGCTCATCCACTTCTGATCCTGCCTCTGACTATTGATAAATACACCTGGGTTTTTTGGGTGATTTTGTTTTGTTGTTGTTTGTTTCCCATCTTCCTCCACAGCCATTTGGGTTTTAAAATTTACAATCCCAGGAGGTTAGACCTTCCAGGAAACGTTACCATGGCTTTTCCCTGGCAGGAAGGCGGCCCCAGCAAGGGTAGTAGATGCCCCAAGGTGAGAGTAAAACTTAACACCATTCACAATTAAACTGATGATTATAGAACTCGGGAAAGTGCAGAAATGAGGTCCACACAACCCATAACTCAAAGCAGAGGTGTGGGGAATTGGGAAGACCAAAATAAAACAGAGATATAAGTGCAGACGCACCTCAGGCAGGCAGCCTGTGGTTTCCTAGCTCAGGGTGTCATCAGCCCTGCCTTTCTAAGCCTGTGTGGAAAGAGTATGTCAATGTACTGTCATTCTGACCGTCTGCATATTCTAACTTTGTGATTCGATATTTTCTTGCCCAGTCTAGGCTCACTTAATGCCTGGTCCTGTTTGTGTTCTCACACCTCTGTCCTACAGCTCTGTGTCACACGCACCTGTGAGCACTCCGGTGCAGCTCGGCTTCCCCTCGCAACGCCAACGTTTGCAGATGGTGTTGTCCTTGCCGGTTTCAAAGCATGGCAGCGCCACCTAGTGGCGGAGTTTAGAACTGTCAACTCGCTCTGGCCTCCTTGAGGATTTGGCCATTGTAATTAATCTTGTGATTAAATCGCAGCCCCTCCTTCAGGTTTAGGTTCTGTGGGGAAGACAACAATAAATGTATGGTTAAACCTTAAACATATACTCACTAAATATATAGGTACTTACTATATAGCCAAAGCCGCAATTTCACACTGACTGACGCCTTTAAACTTTTGCAATATCTGGGTGCTGATGCAAGACCAGACACGTTTTACCTAAAGACACTGTATTTCATGGATAAATTATTTATTTTATAGAATTACGCTGGAGGGTGTGAATACTGATCTATGATTCACCTACCCTAATTAAATTATTTTACAAATTAATAGGAGACAGTCCCTGGATTTACTGCTTTTCTATTACTTATCTCTTAATGAATTTTTAGAAAATTTTAACTAGATCGGCTTTATGAAAAAACTGTTTTCCATTAATCTTTTATCCTGGTATCCTACCAAATTGCATGAACAGGATAATTTGTAAAACATGACAGATGCTGAGGGACTATCTGTATAAAGTTAATCCACTCGTCATTGAGGCCTTTTTTACTTCAGTGTTCAGGTTCCTGGTTCTTTTAGACTTTAAGTTACATTGTTAAGTTATTTTCCCTGTCGTGTTTCTGCAAAGAACACCAGTGGCTGTGCTAAGAGTTTTTTTCTAAAATTCTGCTTGCTCAGAATCTCCCTTGACCGTCGTTACTGCACCATTTCTAGGCTTGTAGGCATTCTTGTCTTCTGCCAGCACAAGCCTCTGATCACTTCTCTGTGTTCCCACCAACCTGATGGTCTCAAAGTCACCAGAGTGAGTGGGTGATGTTGAGAACAAGCATTCAAGGACTGGAGATGGAGCTGTTAACATATCGCTTAGCATGAATGAAGACCCTGGGTCCATCCCCAGCACCTTGTAAAGCAGCCGTGGTGACGCACGCACACCTGTAATCTCCGGATTCAGGAGATGGAGGCGTGAGGATCGGGAGTTCACAGCCATCCTCAGCTAGGTAATGAGTTGGAGGATAGCCTAGGCTGCCTGAAAATGGCTGAAAAAGGGGAGGGGATAGAGGGAATCCTCAAACCTCAGGAGTAGTAAAAGCCCATGGAGTGACGGTAAACGCCCACTACTGTGTAACAATTCCAGGTCTGTAAAGATGCGTGTTAATATATAGATTTCCCAATGAAAAAGAAAGTTTTCTGCACGAGGAAAAGATAAGGACCAAAATGCCAGTGGCTGTGCTGTACGTAAACCCGCTTTGTGTAGCAGTCAGCAAGCCTATGCAACATTCTTCTCCTAAGCTGTCCAAAAGTGCAGTTTATGTCTTATGGATCCCCTTGCTAATTGGTGACTTCTATAATCTCTAAAATATACTCAAATTTTATGTTCGCATGATTTTTACCCTTTGTGAATTTAGTTTTGGCAAATTGTGCTAACGGTGCTTGGCTTTGATCCTGGCCTTAATGTGGTGGTCAGGTTTGGATGTTTGTCCCTCAAAGGTTCCTGCATTTAACACTTTGTTCCCCAGGTGGTGACACTGTTTAGGAGGTGAAACCTCCTAAGTATGTCAAGGGGCAGGCCTTGGGGTTTTGTAATCCAACCCCACATCGTTTTCACTCTCTGCTTCCCCGTGTGGTATACAGTATGATCAACCGGCCTCCTGCTCCGGCCATCATGCCTTCCCACTACTTCAGTCTCTGGCCGTGATGGACTGTACCCCTCAGAACTGTAAGCCAGAATAAGCGTTACTTCCTAAATAGATTCCTCTCAGGTGCTTGGTCACAGTAATGAGAGAAGTAAGTAAAACACACAGTATGAGAGCCGTCTGTGGGGTCTGGATAGATGCTTGGGAGTGAAAAGTGTCGCTGCTGCTGTTATGGGAGTTTTCTATCCATTAGCTGTGGCTCATATGTCTGTTTTTATGTCTCTGTATTAGTTTCTTATTGCAATTATATATAACAAGTAGCCACTGATTTAATAACCACTCCAAAGACCAGAAACCCACCGGGGCTCAAATCCAGGCAGGGGTTCTGAGAGCCAAGTTTCTACTGCAAGTTCCATAGGACACCCTGTGTAGTAGGTAGTTTTTCCTCCCATCCCTAAGCTCCCAGAATAACAACTCATGAGATTCAAGATAATTATCTACAAATAAATACCTAGGCCATATAGCTGGACTCTTCTCTGACTAGCTCATAGTTTAAAATAACCCATTATACTAATCCACACTCGGCCACATGGCTGGTTCTCTGAGCTCAGGCACCACGCACTCATCTTCTTCACATCTTGCCGGCTGAGTTTCATACATCTGTCTCTATCCCAGAATCCCTCCTGCCTGCCAGATGCCCCATCTAGTGCCTGCCTCAGCTACAGGCCATAGTTTGTTTTTTTTTTAATTGTCAGGTGTTGCATCCCACACAATACACAAAAGATTCTTTCTACACCCTGTCTCTGACTTTTTCCAATTTCTAGAGGTGTTTGAAGTATTTCATTTGTGGTCCTATGTGTTTAATCTGTTTCCATGGCCACCTCCTATCTGACCCTGACCTTGTCTCCCTCATTTAAGGCTCTGAGACTACACTTATCTCATTTGGTAAGCATTTACCCATCTCGGGCATTTACCAGAAAACATGCCTGCATGGTCCAGTAGGCCATGAGGGTGACTTCTTAACACCTTCCAGGAATTATCAAAAGTACCTGTCAGGCCACAGTTCTTTGACCTGCCAAGGTCCTTATCCCAACACAATAAAAATATGCACTTTGGACTATTTTACAAAATAATAATGAGATGGTTTTGTATCATAGACTGTGGCTTTTAAGCATTGCCAATCCACTTAGCTCACTATGTAATGGACCATTTAAACCGGTTACATTTAGTGGTGAACCTCACATGGCCTTTTACATATGTTCTTTAGCTTCATGAGACTTAGTATTATGTACTTACGTGGGCAGAGGTCTGGGATCAAAAAGATTCAATCCAGCCCTGGCTGTAGCATTCAATTTTGGTAAGTTATTTGACCTGGGGGGGGCTCCTGCTTCACCATCTATTTAGTCAGTGAGGATCGTGCCTCTGGGAGGGTTTGCTGAGGGGTTAACTGGGAATATGCTGACCACAGAGCCTGGCATGCCTTGGCTGCAATCTGCTGATTGCCCATTCAATGCACCACCACCGTCCCAGGCACTGATGCCCTCAACTGAAGAGCCTGATCTCATCAGGACAGCTGCCGGGGATGAGGCTGATGTAGGCATTCTCAGGATGAACTTGCTAGCACTCAGATCTCACCACTTCTCTGTGCTGTGCCCTGCAGTGACTCCTTGTTCTACCTGAAGTTCTCTTGCTGTCTCCTCTGCAAACAAGGCTTGTTCCTGTCAGCCACTGTACTCTGCTCTCACCAGCCCTGCTCCTAAGTCCAACTCACTCCCCTCCCCCAAACAACTTTCCCCATCTCCTTTGTCCAGATGTCGCCCTGCAGACCTGTGCATATTGCTATTTGTAAACTGCAGATTCCCTCTTCTTAATCCACCACAGGCATTCCCTACTTAAATTTTTTGTATAGGATTTGTCTTCAACTCACATATTATATTCCATTTACTTTTTTCCAATTATTAGCTAGCTCCTTCGGCTAAAGTATAACTTCCATAAAGATAAGAATTATTGTAGCCAGCCTAGCCTAGTGGTACACACTTAATACTAGTTATTGAGGCAGCTGAGACAGGAAAGTCACAATTTCGAGGCCATCCTAGGCAACTTAATTGAGATTTTATCTTAGATTTTCAAAAAGAGGATTGGAGAGATGGCTCAACAGTTAAGAGAACTTATTCTTCCCGCAGAGGACCAGGGCTCTGTTTCCAGCACCCAGAGGACAGCTTGCAGCTAGCTAAGGTGCTAGGGCATCCAATCCCACCATCTTCCTCCACGGGTGCCTGCGCACACACACTGCACGTAAACCCACGAAGCTGTGCAGACATACACATTAATAAGAATAAATAAACATTTTAAAAAGAGACTGAATGTTTAACACAATAGTATAGTGCTGGCCTGCCACTATACTATATGAGGCCCTGGGTTCAATACCAGTATTGAAAAATAATGTAATTAATGCATATCCACAGTAATCAGGAACTAACCAGTGTATATTATGTGCACATAAAAGAGTATTTCCAGAATAAATGATAGGGTGAATGCTGACATGGATTGCTAGTGCCAGTATTTCCAAATTGCTGGCACACACAGACATGACCTTATAAGGCATGCTGGGATATACAGACATAGTAGAGTAAGGACATCTGAATCTCTGGTCCCTGAAAGACTGACAGAGGTACTACCTGCTCCGGGGATTAGAGAGAGACTGGCAATGATCAAGACACATTTATTCAAGATAAAACAGCCCATTTCAGTTAGTGTTATGTCACAGTAGGTGGGCTTACTCCCAAGCAGCTCACTCCAGCTGTGCAGTAACCATGAAAACCAACAGCCCCTTGCAAATAAAACCAGCAGCATGGCAACCACTGGAGAGGAAAACGGATTTGAAGCCTCTCAAATTCCCCTTTCCCAGAAAACTGTGATTATTCAATTCACATGGTGGCGCCCTGTGAATCCCCTCACATAGGGTTTATTCTTGCATGATCGTACACTTTACCAGCCCTGGCCTGGTAAAATAGCCCCTGCCAGGGTTATTTGCTGAAGATAATCAGAAAACGCTTTTTAAATGTTCACATGCACATGGCAGTACCTTCAAGAGATTGAGCACTGATCTGGGCAGAGTGGCTCACACTTGTCAATCAGGAGACAGAGGCAGGTGGGTCTCTGTGAACTTGAAGCTAGGCTGATCATCATAGTAGTTCCAGAACTGCCAGGCATGCACAATGAGGCCCTGTCTCAAAGGAAGGGAGGGAAGGAGGGAGGGAGGGAGGGAGGCAGGGAGGGAAGGAGGCAGGGAGGGAGGGAGGGAGGGGGGGAAGGGGGGGGGGGGGGGAGGGGGGGAAGGAGGGGGGGGAGGGACGGGGGGGAGGGAGGGAGGGAGGGAGGGAGGGAGGGAGGAGGGAATGGAGATGGGTGGATCTGAGCAAGCAGGAGGTAGGTAAACTTCAATGCAAAATCCTAAACTGGGGAATACAGAAAGCAGGCTTTGTGATGCACACAATGCCCCTTGACAGAAACTGGGAGGTCAGCCACAAGCAGTAGCTGGCAGTGGCAAGAACAAAAATAAAACAACCACTCAATACACTATACAGATCTAGTTTAGAAAGTCACTAAACAAGTCTATAGCAACCACCCACAGAGAAATAAGCTGGATTTGATACCCAGGGTGACATTACATAATTCCAAATGTCCAGGTTTCAACAGATAGCTTTCAATGTAAAAAGAAAGTAAGTTTGACTCATAGGACGGGGATGCTCAGTAGATCCGGTTCTTAAGGAAGTGCAAACATTGGACTTACTAGACAAAGCGGGTTTTTAAAATTACAATTGGTGTGTGTGTGTGTGTGTGTGTGTGTGTGTGTGTGTGTGTGTGTGCGTGTGTTGTGTACTCACAGTATGGATGAGGTCAGAGGACACTTTCCAACCTCAGTTCTTTTGACCATATGGGTCCTGGGATCAAACTCAGCTTATTAGTCTTGGAGCAAGTGCTGCTACCGGAGGAGCCATCCTGCCATCCTCAGGAACAAAGGTGTAATCAACTATTTTGCTGACATTTTTGAAACAATGTCCTATTATGTAGCCCAGACCAGCCTAGAATTCATGATCTTCCTCCCTCTGTCTCTCAAGTACTAGTTTTAGGCATGTGTCTCCTGGTTTAAGCAACTATTTAAAATATGCCTAAAGAACTAGGAGCTTGCATGTAAAAACTAAAGAAAAATATGAAATGTTGTCTCATCAAAAAAGAATATTAAGAAAGAAATAGACACTATGAAGAAAAACCAAAATTCTGCAGGTAAAACTTAAATAAGAGAGTTTTTAAAAGAGGATTTTTAATTTTTTATTTATTTTTATTTAATTGCATTAATGTTTGTCCTGCATGTATATCTGTGTGAGGGAGTCGGATCCACTAGCACTTGAGTTACAAACACTTGTAAGCTGCTATGTGGGTCCTTGGAATTGAACCCAAGTCCTTTGGAAAAACAGACAATGCTCTTAACCACTAAACTAACACTCCAGCCCCTAAAAGAGGATTTTGATGGAAGACTAACAAACGGGAAAAAAAGTCAGGAAACTCAAAGCCAAACTGAGATTTATACAGTGGAGCAACAGGAAGAAAAACAAAACAGATTTAACAGTCTCAGAGGGCTGTAGGGCTCTACTGAGCATACCTACACATGTATCATAGGAGAACAGAGGGAGAGGCAGACAAGATGTTTGAAGAAAAAAAAATGAGAAAATTGATGGCCTATTACTCTACATAAGTGGCAAGTTCAAGTCACAGTTGGGATAAACTCATTGAGATCCTTACCTACACACATTGTGATCAAAATCCCAAACGTCAAAAACAAAAAGGGAACTTTTGAAAGGAGAAAAAGAGACATGTCATATAGCAGAGTCTTGATATGGTTAAAAGCTAATCTCTCATATAAAACACTGGAGGCCACTAACAGTAGAATGGCATACTCCAAACCCTGGAGGAGAGGGCCAGCTGTCAATCAAAAGCTCTTTATCTGGCAAAACCGTTCTTCAGAAATAAAGAATAATTAACAGTACATTAGTTTACGCTTAAGTCTTTACTCACATTTGATGGTATACATAAAAATTGGGGGAAGCTTAATAAACATAAATTTCTCACAGCACATATTTCTCTGAGTCCAGCCAGATAAGTGTGGTCCTTGACCTTCAGCAGAGAAACTGATCTTAGTACACAAAGAATGTTACAACACACACACACACACACACACACACACACACACACACACACACACATACACTCAAAATCAAAGCTGTGGAGCCTAGTCCCAAACAACGTATCAACAACACAATGCCTTCATCCAAGGCTCAAAGTTCACAGCAGAACAGGGGGTAGGAATAGTGTAAGAGCCAGAGGACCAGGGAATTCGCTATGAGACTGTTTCTCCTAGAAATGTCAGAAGTTGGTCATCGGATGTCTCACCAACATAGCTGCCTAATCATGAGCTGAACAAGGACAACATCAGTAAACATGCCAGTGTGGACAGAGGATGCTCACGAGGACCCAATCCAAGATGGAGAACGACAGGCGGCTCCTTAGCTGAGAGCAGAAGAAATAGTCTCCTTCAGGGGAGGGCACACAGGCTGCTCATCTCACACCAAATGGTCAGCCCTGGGAATGTGCATACAAAGGATGCTATACGGACTGAGCAGATTGTATTTGTGTGTTTAGGAATACACACACACACACACACACACACAAGATGTGTGCGTTACAACAATTTAAGAAAAAGAGTCATGAGCTTGAAAGAAAGCCAGGTGGAGAGGTACATGGAAAGATGTGGAGGGAGGAAAGGAAAAAGAGGAATGATGTAATTATAACCTCAAAATATAAAAATATATCTTAAAAACCATAAAAGGGGCTACCAAGAAGAGACTTGATACCCTATGAGCATATACAGGGGGAAGAGTTCCCCCTCATACACAGTCATAGGGGAGGGGAGTAAGGGGAAAATGGGAGGGAGGGAGGAATGGGAGGATACAAGGGATAGGATAACAATTGAGATGTAATATGAATAAATTAATAAAATATATTTTTAAAAAGCATAAAAGTTTCTACTATTAACTGAATATTCCTGTTAATTTTTATATTGAACAAAAGATTTTTCTGTGTCTCCTTTCTAACATGGATGTTCCTTTCAAAAAGCAGGATATGAACATCAAAGTTACTTCAAATCACAAAGGAGGAAATGTAAAGGCTCCACCAGTGGCTTTCAGATAATTTCTAGAGGAAAAAGAACTAAATCAATGTGTTCATCTTGCCCAGGGTTATTTATTTATTTTGCTTAGAATTGGAATATTTATTTTGTTCACTGTATCTCAGTGTTAATGATTTCACTATAGATTTGTCTGTTTAACATACTTCCTGGCATGAGCCTAGGAATTCCTTCATTTACACACACACACACACACACACACACACACACACACACACACACACACGAACATTCTCTAATTCCTGGATAAAATATATATAGACAGGCATTATCTTTGTTGAGTTTTTTAACCAACTTTTTAACCTAAATGAAAGGCAACTGAATTGGCTATCACCCTAACTTGAAGATAAAAAAATTGACACTTAAAAAAAAAAAAAGCTTCCCTGTGTTGATTAGTTAGGTCTGTTTCCACCAATGGTCCTCTTAAATTCCCAACCTGAACTGGATTATAACAAGTGTTACCAATTACTGGAGATCTCTTGCATTGGATCTGTAGCACTCATTATCTCTGGCTGTGCCTACAACCTGGCAGGTGGAAAGCATTAGCATTTTCAGGTCACAGTAGCGTACTACGGAGATTAAGTAAGCTCTGAAGTCTATAGAGCTAAGGCTGGGTCTGAGGCTATCCTTGTTCTCACCACACCTCCACAAGAAGAAACTACACCCTGAGATTCACCCTTCATCTCTCCCTGCTCTGAATCTGCTGTTCAGAGTCCCTGGTGGTCCCACAGTTGCAGAATTTTAAAGACATGCTGTCCTAATCTTGGGTGACTTTAACAGTTGACATTGTTGCAAACCCTTGCTATGAAAACATTCCTTTTTTACCCTCCCCGCCATCAAAACCCTTCTGCACAGGGTTAGTAAGTTAAATTGCCATTAGTAAGTGTGGCAGTTTAAATGAGAATTCCTCCATACATCCATACATTTGAATACTTGGTCCCCAGGTCATGGAGTACTTTCAGAAGGACTAAGAGGTGGCCTTGTTGGAGGAGTTGTGTCACTGAGAGCAGGCTTTAATATTTTAAGAGATTTCTGCGGTTTCCAGTTAGCTCTCTCTGCCTCCTACTTGTGAATCAAGACGTGAGTTCTCAGCTGCGGCTCTAGGGCCTTGCCTGTCTGCCTCCTGCCATGCTCCCTGCCATGATGGTCATGAACTCTAACACTCAGAAACTGTAAACTCCAAATAAACTCCTTTCTCAGCTGCCTGGGCCATGGTGTCTTATCACAACAACAGAAAAGTAACAACAACTGTGAGAGTCCAGGGAAAATTAAGAAGTTTTCACAAGTTTGGTAAGGAAATCCCAAAGAAGAAAAACTTACCTCCAACCAAACTGCAGAGGGGATGCAGCCTAACACCACAGAGCTGTGGTCCTGTGCGCACCTGAACGCTGATCAACCTGTGAGGTCTAATAGGTATGGTCCTTATTTGCATGGCCCTGATTTGCATGCATTTAATTTGCATGGAAGAGGCATAATCAAAAATTACACACAAAGTGGTTTGTGTTAACCTCAGACCTCCATGCTGCCGCACATGGCCAACCCTCAGTCACATGGTGCCAATTACATGGCAGGCAACTGCATAAATTAATTCACCCTAACTATACAAGTACTCTCCAAATGGAGACCACTTCCTAAGTCAATGTCTCCAGTTGCCTGTGGTACACTGGAGAAACCTGTCTCTTCCTAAGAAGTGAACTCTTTAATCTTTCTTTAATGCCTATTTTCTACTTTTGCGGCCGCTTTTCCTGTTGCTCCCTTTATTGTTTCAAATGTTGGAGACCTGCAGAGATTTATCCTAGCTACTTTACCTTTTCTTTATTCCTTTATTAACAGATTCAACAAAACTTTCTTGAGCCACTACTATGAATAAGCACTTAGGCTTATAGTTCTGCCTCTGAGTGGAGATACCAGCATTCAGCCATAACAACAAAGACAGGAGTAAGAACACAATGAGAAAGAGAGTTGGCAGGCGCACTCAGCAAGGTGTGGCGGAGGTAAGGCCCAACCTGGGGTGGGGCAGGGGAGGCTCCTGCTCCAGGGAGCATTTGAAAGATGAGTGGGGGGGTATCCTAGGAAAGAAAAATAATTGTTCCGCCTGATTTTAAAGGAGGGGGTGAGGAGAAGCTGAGAAGGGGAGGCATTGCTGAGCTCAGGGAATGGCAGGACTGAGACAAGAAGCTGGAAAATCTAGGAAGAAAACCTGACAGGCTGCAGAAGGACCGTGAGTGTTCTCTGAGGGCAGCAAGCCATTCACTGAAGGATTTGAAGTAGAGGAGTGACCTGACACTGACTGCTTTTTACAGGAGCCATGTTGGCTGCAGCAAAGAGTGTGCTAGGGAGGCAAGTGGGGATTCTACACCAATCTCTGTCTGGCTTACTTCTGTAACCTTTAGTTTTGTTTTTTGTTGTTTTGTTTTGTTTTGTTTTTTCCTTACTTATTGCTGTTCTCCAATGTAGCTGTCAATGTGATCTTTTTCTCTCCTCAATATTTTGTGTGAGGGGTGGATAATGTGTGTCTATATAATCATGTGTGTGTACGTGTACCATCAGGAAATGAACGCAGGGCCTGTCAGCTCAAGGCAATGCAGCAAACAATATGAGCCATCTTTCTTTGGTCAACCAGGTAGTAACATGCAGACAGGAAAGTCAAAAATAAGTATTGCTGGTCTTATGCATGTTACTAAAGGCAGTGCAGCTTTGAATATGGCCACAGATAAATCTCTTACACTACAGCCAAAAGTTGAATGTTATAAAATAACCACTAGTATTTATGGTCCCTTGCCTTCAAGAACAGTAAGAATAATCTTAGGAAAAAGTGGATTAACTTCTCAAGGATTTATTGTGCATCCAAGTGTTATAGATGGGGATTGCAAGGCAGAAATTAAAATCATAATATATGTAAATAAAAAATTAATGTAGGGCATAGAATTGCTCAGTTGCTACTGTTTCCTTACATCAAGGACAAAGCTGCTCCAGTAGAAAGAACAGGGGCACTTGGGAGTACTGGAAAATGTGTGTTCTGGCACACAGTGGTTAAAAATCAGAGACCCAAATTAGTGGTACAAATGAATGGTGGTGAAATAGAAGGTTTGGTAGATACAGAAGCCGATGTCAGTATCCTTACCCAAAAGTCTTGGATTCTAGATTGGCCACTTCAGAAGGTTTATACACAGTTTATAGGAATTGGTAAATTATCTCAAAGAAGACAAAGTGCATGATGGATTAAATGTGTGAGACCAGAAGGGCAAGCAGGGAAGTTGAGATCCTATGTGGCTGACATTTCCATAAATTTATGGGGAAGGGGTCTTTTACAACAATGAGGTACTCAAATTAATATACCTGCAATCCTAGAGATAGCCAATGATGAAATAAGGCTTGAGCTGATAGATGCTCCTGGGGAATGTATTGATAAGTATAATCAAGAACAATTACAAGCTGTGCCCACTGTCCAAACACAGGACATAACAGGGATTAAGTTTCCAAACTTATAAGAGGGGTCACTGCTAAGAGCCAACTGCCCTACCCCTAAAATGGTTATCTACCAGACCTATGTGGCAATATCCATTGCCCATAACAAAGGAAAAATTGCACGTTAACAACTGTTTCAACAGCAACTGGAGGCTCAACATATAGAAGAGACTACCAGCCCATGAAATTCCCCTATATTTGTTGTTTTAAAAAAATTCAGGAAAATGGAGAATGGTAATGGATTTACAAGCACTGAATATAGTAATTCAACCAATGGGTCCTTTATACCCTGGAATTCCTTTACCTTTTTTTTTTTTTAATCTAGGTCATGGCCTATAATAATAATTGACTTAAACGATTGTTTTTTCACAATACTCTTACAAGAGCAAGATAGAGAAAGGTTTGCTTTCTCAGTACCTACTCTGAACAACAGGGGTCCTATAAAGAGATACCATTGGAAAGTACTTCCACAGGGAATGTTAAATAGTCCAACTTTGTGTCAATATTTTGTCAACAACCATTAAAAATAATTTATAGGCAATTTCCTCAATCTATCATTTACCATTACATGGATGATATTTTGCCTGATTCTGAAGTGGATACTTTAGAGAAAATGTCTAAGGAAACACAAAAATTCTACCATGCTGGGGATTACAGATTGCTACAGAAAAAAATACAAAGAGGACATTCGATTGGCTATAAGTCAACATAAAATTAGACCACAGAAGGTACAGATCCATAAAACCAGTTGCAAACTCTTAATTATTTTTAAAAATTAATGGGAGATATTAACTGGCTGAGGCCTACAATTGGATTAGCTTCTTATGAGTTAAGTAATTTGTTTCAGACATTACAAGGAGACTCAGATTTAAACAGTCCAAGATGTCTAACAGCTGATGCAGAAAAAAAGCTAATTCTGGTACAACAAATACTACAAGATATATAAGTCGAATTGATCCTAAACTTGATTGTATTTTTGTTATTTCAACTTCAAACTCATTCTCCTATTGGGCTCATTATGCAAAGGAAAGATAGTATTATGGAATATATTTTCTTAGCACATAGACAAAGTAAAAAATTGAAGATATACATAGAAAAGCTTTCTGAATTAATTATAAAAGGTACAATAACATTACACCAATTGTCAGGAACAGAACTGGCTGAAATTATAATGCCTCTTACTAATGCTGAGATTATGTCATTGTGGGTAATCAATGAAGATTGGCAAAGAGCTTGTAGTAACTACTTGGGAGAAATTGATAATAAATATCCAAAAAGAAAATGTATACAGTTCATTTAAAAAGCTAATTGAGTTCTTCCATGTATTGTAAAGTGTTCACGAAGTCCAGAGGCATCAACATTTGATACTGATGCAAACCAGATGAAAATGGCAGGTTATAAGACAAAATAAGCAAGGTGATCAAAACACCTCAGTTTAAAAATCAGAAATATATGCAATCTTTATGGTGTTGTTAGATTTTCCTGAATCTCTTAATATAATTACTAACGGTCAATATGCAGAAAGAGTTGTTTTGCATATAGAAACTGACGAATTTACTCCTGATAACTCAGAATTGACTTTGTTATCTATGCAATTACAACAAGCAATCAGACATAGAAACTATCCATTATATGTTACTTATATTCAGTCCCATACAGCTTTGCCAGGTCCATTGGCACAAAGAAATGAAGAAATTGACCAATTATTAATAGGAAATGTGTTAGCAGCCTCAATTTTTCTTGAAACACATCATATTAATACTAAAGGTTTAAAGAATAAAGTTCTCTATCACTTGGCAACAAACCAAAGTGGAGAGAGGCGAGCTCTTCGTGTTCTCTGTATAACCAAACTCCATTACCTGCTAGAAGTAACCTTAGGGGAAGAAAAAGAAATAAAATTTGGCAGATGGATGTGTTTCATTTTGCGGAATTTGGGGGGACAAAAGGTACCATTGACACCATACCATTGAAACATACTCAGGGTTTCGATGGGCAACTGATTTAAGTTCTGAAAAGGCTTATTGGAAATAATAGCAAGAATGGAGATACTTACACAAATTAAGCCTGGCAATGCTCCCGCATACATATCCAGTATGATGAAGCAATTCTTTGCAGTATTATAATACAAAGCACATTACCAGTATACCACACAATCCTGTAGGACAAGCAGTTGTAGAAAGAGCTAATTGTACCTTAAAAGAGATGTTTATTAAACAAAAGGGAAGAGTAAAGACCCCAAGGGACAGACTAATGTTTTGCTAACTCTAAATTTTCTTAATGTTCGTGAAAAGAGACAACAGCAGCTGAGAGACACTGGGTTATAGAAAAACTGAGGAAGTAGGCCAACCAATATACTATAATGATGTGTTGACCTGCAATAGTTTTGAGATGGGGACGTGGTTATACTTATGTATCTACAAGGAATGAAAAAATATTGTTACCAACAAAGCTTATAGAGATTAGGTTTGACCAAGAAAGACCTAAATCTGAGACATAAATGTCTGTGTAGCAACTGAATCTTGTTGGCTATTGATCCTCATGACAAGCCATCCTTACATATAGCATGGTTAGAGACTAATATTACAGTTCAAACAGACTTATAAAGTTGATAGATGCCTTTCACCTACTCAAACACAGAGCAGAAAATTATCTTTGGCTGATTTTTTGCATGTTGCATATATATGCCAATACCTTTAAACGTTTGTTGCTTTTCAGAGCAAAATACCAGACAAAATGAAGACAAAGCAAATAGCCTAAATGATTCATTCTCACAGACTATCTACTGTTTCCTCAAGATTTGCATGCAGATCAACTTCAAAAGTCTTACCTCAAATGATCGGTCCCACAGAGACTGGACAGAAAAAGATACAGCTTGCTCTTCCAGTGCCTGGGCCAATATCCCAATTTTCTAAGGGTTTCCAAAATATGTTTTTACCCACAGACAGCAAAAAGTAACTTCAAGAACATGACAGCCCCATTCCCAATAGGTGAGGTGGGTGTCTTCATGGGCTATGAGTGATTGTTGTCATCTGGGGTGGGGTTGGTTATAAGTAACGGTAAGGGAGGAAACAAAGTAAAGGTTAGGATCAGGGTTCTCTTTCTCCACTCTATCCTTTTTCTCTCCTATTTAGTGTTAGGGGAAGGGGGAATGATTAAAAAAAAAAAAAAGAGGGATGTAAGATTATAGGATAAAAGGTAGATTATTGAACACACTAACCTCAAATGTTTTACACTGGTGCTGTATATTGATAGAAATTTAAGATTTTGTTACTTTTGCTTAATGTATTGTACATATGTGACTCATTTGAAAATGAGGCTACACAGCACCATCAGGAGAAGACAAGGGAGGAACACGAGGCAGGAACTGAAGCAGACACCATGAAGGAACTCTGCTTACTAGCTTGTTCTTCATGGATCGCTCAGCCTTTCTTAGCAATGCAGGCCCATGTGCCAGAGCTAGCACCACCCACAGTGGGTTAGACCCTCCCACATCAATCATTAATCAAGAAAATGCCTTACATGCTTGCCTACAGACAATTTAATGAAGGCATTTTCTTAGTTAAGGTTCCCTCTTCCCAGATGCCCCTAGTGTGTCAAGTTAACAGAAAACTAACCAGCACTCTGTCTGTCATAGATGCAAAATGCCATTATTTGGGGTACTTAACACTAGCTGGTAGACTTTTGCTGATCCAACCACAGAAACTTTTGATTGAATGCACTACATAATTTAGATGAAACTCCTACAACAAATACACTGTGGATGTTTTCAAAGGAGATGTTATTGGTTTAGTAACCAGCTGTGTTATTCTGCTCCGGCTACCATAACCAGATACTCATAAATTTACTATATAAAGTACATAGCTGTTACCAGCCTCGTGACACCGACTTGAGGAAGATAGACTACTGACAGCCACAGGGATATTAAAAACTAAATGTGCTGTTAAACAAGCCCACTCTTAGCCACTCTGCTGTGTGCAGCTGATCTTGCACTTGCTGTCTCTACCCACGTGGGGTTGTGTCCTGCGAGAAGTCCTGGGATCCCTCCATTGCTGTCTTATCCCAACACAGACCTCAGTTGGCATTTCTGGACAGCTGTCAATTCAGCACAAATGGTAGAGCTGTCGGGGGCATTTGGTAAAGAAATACGTGTTTGGTCAGAATTCAAATAGTGCATTTTCCATCCAGTCCTGCTTGGACTTCAGGTGGCAGAGGGCAGGATCCCAGTGCTGTGGTGGAATTGGTCCGGCTCTAATGTCTCAGGACTTCCAAATCTCCATGCCCATGCCTCCATTAGCATGCAGCCTACCAAATGGGTGAAATACAACTTCTGCCCTTTTGTGTATGTGTGTCTGTGTGTGTGTGTGTCTGCATGTGTACATGTGTGTATGTGTGTGTGTGTGTATGTGTGCATGGATATATGCTGAGAATCGAACCTGGAGCCTCATATACAAGGCTGGTACTCCAGGACTAAAGCTACGTCTCCAGCCCAAGCCAGTGAAATATCTGCTGCCCCTGATTCTTCTATTATCACAATATGAACCATCTAAGTAATTTCTAGAAAATAAAAATGAAACACAGCATGGAGGGAAATTCAAAGAAAAACAATAACAAACATAACAGCACAGGTGAACTTCACAATACCTCTGCCCCACAGGACAGAGTGGAGATGCCTTTTCGACCTGCAGACTCTGACAGCTGCTTCGGGAAGAGCTTGGTCTATGGAGGTTTTAAAAAACACCTTCTATTACTTTTTTTATCCAAATTTTATTTTAAAAAGTCAACTAAAATTTTAAATGGGAACATAGGTAACACTTTGCTCTGTAATTTCATGGCAGCGGTTTCCTTTTCTCTGTCTTTTTCTTTCATATCATTCCACTTTCCACACAGTTTCTCTTTGGCTGCTCTCAGTTCCCGGGGCTGTGAAATTTAATACTGCTCTCTGAGGTGCCATATTCTTCCCTTCCTTATCTGGTTGGCTTATTATGTGTCCCCATTACTATTGAATGGCTAAGGAATGAGCAGGCCACGGGCTCTAAACTGGGGGAGAAAGAGAACATCAGAATATATAGCAAGGACTAGGGATGTAGCTCAGGCTGCAAACTGCTTGCTGTGCAAGCACAAGGGCTGAAGTTCAATCCCCAGACCCACCTAAAAAAGCTGGGCACAGGGCTGCCAAGATTGCTCAGTGGACAAAGGCACTTGCTGCCAATCCTTATAACCGGAGTTTGAAACCCAGGCTCCACGTGGTGAAAGGAGACAACTGGGGGCCGGAGAGATGGCTCAGTGGCTAAGAGCGCTGCCTGCTCTTCCAAAGGTCCTGAGTTCAATTCCCAGCAAGCAGATGGTGGCTTACAACCATCTGTAATGTAAACTGATGCCCTCTTCTGGCCTACAGGTGTACATGCAGGCAGAGCACAGTATACATAACAATAAATAAAAAATCTTAAAAAGAAAAAAAAGGAGACAACTGACCCCAAATATTTCCCTCTGACCTCCACATGTGTGGCATGTGTGTCTACTGTGGAGTTGGGGATAAATGTAATAATTTGTTTTATCAGGCATGGCACATGCTTGTAGACTCAGCACTGAAAGGGAGCGGGGATAGATCTCTGTGGGTCAAAGGTCAGCCAATTTACCCTAAAGATCAGTGAGAGGCCATGTTTTAAAGCCAAAGAAAGACAGTGGCACCAGACCACAAATGTTCACACACACACACACACACACACACACACACACACACACACACACACA
>OU015752.1:44153131-44164744 GCA_907169655.1 Acomys percivali | reverse complement strand
ACACACACACACACACACACACACACACACACACACACACACACACAGAGAGAGAGAGAGAGAGAGAGAGAGAGAGAGAGAGAGAAACTCACTCGCACATGCATGCCCACACACGTGCACACACCTACCCATGCACAAGGGATAGATAAATGAACCAGGTGTGGTGGCACATGTCTCTAACCCAATAACTCAGAAAGTAGACAGCTGGATCACTGTGACTTTGAAGCCAGCATGATCTACACAGGAAGTTCCAGGCTAACCAAGGCTATATAGAGAAACCCTGTTTCAAAAAAGAAAGGAAGGAAGAAAAAGGGGGGTAGGGAGGGAAGGAGGAAGGAAGGAAGAAAAGAAAGAATAGCTAGATGATGGTTGTTTGCCTGTAATAATTATGTCCCTGTGCCTGCAGGTTGACAAATAAGACATGCATACACTATTCTAAGCTTATATTGAGTGACTCCACTGCCTAGCAGACCCCTAGGCTCCATTGGTTCATCCTCCTACACCCTAAAAGACACAACCTCCATCTTTTCTTGGTTTAGCACTTGCTATGATACTGTCTAGGTAGAATCGTGCAGCTTGTCCAATAATATATATATATATATATATATATATATATATATATATATATATATATGGCCACCTTCCCCATGTCTTCTCAGGGTTTGCTAGCATATATCTCTTTAAAATATTTAATGATATCTGTCTGGATAGGCCACAGTCATGCTCATTCATCCACTGAAAGGCATCTCGTCCGTTTCCAATTTTGGGACAGTTATAGGTAAAGCTGCTGAGACATCCACAAGATTTTTAATGCATTTTATATATAGCTGAAGGGGTAGCTCAGCAGCAGAGTGTTAGTAAATTAAGTTCAGTTCACAACACAGAATAAATAAACAGTTACTCCTGTAGATATTCAAGAATAATCATTAGCAAAATTGTCAGCATCTATAATATAGGCAGCTGTACTCAGGTTTGGGATGGAGTCTTTCTGGCAGTCCCTGCTTAACCAGGAATGAACAGGGATCACACGGGAGCAGCCAGCAGCAGCAGCCTCTTCTGAATGAGGGAGTGACTGGTGATACCCTTGTTGTCAGAGGCAAAGCTGAGCATGGGACCCCAGCAGTGGATCATTAAACATTTTCAGTCACACTGCCTCTCAGTAACTATGCCCCAGAGTTGTTTGGTTTTTGGTTCCATGATACTCTGCTCATTTCCCCACAATGGATATGTTTACCCAAGCTTCAGGGAAAGATTTGAGGTGATTTAGTTTTGATGACTCAGCCTGTGAGTGCTGAGGCATAACTTCTGTAGGCCTCCGAGGATTGTTAAGAACAACCTACTTTATAATCATGAATTCTTCTCTCCTTTATGAGGACAGGGACCTCTCCATCTGAGGCTCTGCGGAGTCTGCTGGTGTCTCTGGTGTACCTTGGCCATGGGAAGTAGGAAAGAAAGCATCTTTGGGATCAAGAGAAGAAGAGGAATATGCCAGAGGCATAAGGAATAAAGGGGAGGAACCGCCTTAAGTGGTAACTGCTGAGAATAGGAGATAGACACTGGCCAGGCAGTTTTAGGTCAGGGGCCTCAAAAATGAGCAGTTCTGATTCTTGTCCTTGGCTGGCAGTGGAAATGTCCTAGGTTCTCTTCTGGCCAGGAGCTAGAAAATGCCAAAGTGTTTTTGGGGAGGGAGCTGTTTGCTGGTGTGGTTTCTTGTTATCTCCTTTCACAGCTGGAGCACGCCTGCATGAAAGTGTGAGTGAGGGTGTGACCCAAAGAGTGCATAGACATCTCATGTACAGGCCAACTGGACGGATCAGCTTATCCCTCCATGCTTACAAAAAGCTCCTGTAACTAGCAGCTAATGGCAACCCATCTTTTGGACCCACTCCTGTTATACAGGAGCTTTGCTGCTTCCTGTCTCTTAAGCTCTTGCCTATAAATCTGTAAAAAAATTCCTTTCTAAACTTACCCTGCTCCTTATCTGTGGAACTCATCCCACTTCAGCAGATGAAGAATCCGGAATCCCTTGCTGTGGTGTCTGTGGTGGCTGTTAACTGTCCAGGACTCAAGCACCCTGAGTTATATTTACCTCAGGTGAGAAAGCCACTGTCACTCTCAGGGGGCAGCCTTGCTCTTTTTTCTTCATATCATTACTACCTCAGCAGATACAAACATTTGTTAAAAAGATAAAGAAAAAAAGAAAGAAAAAAGCTAGCATTTCCAGTAAGAGCAATTCTCTGGCAATATGCCATCGTTCAGCACACACAAGGCTAATAACTGTAGATTTTCCAAATGGATTTTACATGGATCCTACCAGGAATAAAGATCATGGGCTACATATTTCTTGGTTTTTAAGAGATAGTCAAGGTTAAAAACTTCCCTTGTGATGATAAATCATTCTCCTGTGTGAATTAGTTCCAACTCTGAGGCTGGAAAGATGGCTCAGTGGGTAAGAGAACGTGTTCTCACAGAGGACCTGAGTCCAGTTCCATCTGTGACTCCAGTTCTAGGGGACCTGACACCCTCTTCTGGCCTCTGTGAGCACTGAACCCATGTGGAGAGCAGGCATGCATACAAGCAAAACACTCAAACCCAGAATTATTTTTTAAGTTTTGAAAAAGAACTCTCCTGCCTTAGGTTCTTTGTTCACCCATTAAAATTCCATTTATAGCACATGGCATAAAACTAAAACAATCCATTATTTTTGTCCCAATTAGGTCTCTGGTAATGTTAAATTTGTTTTGTTTTGTGTTTTACCCTCAGGTTTATAAAATCACCTTTGAGTTTGTCACTAATCTCAGTTCATTTACTACATTTTCAAAATACTTTGGTCCGTGTAAGTATGAGCATATTTCTTTTTTTCTTTTTTTTAGCTTTTCAAGACAGGGTTTCTCTGTGTTATCTTGGCAGTTCTAGGCTCGCTTTGTAGACTAGGCTGGCCTCGAACTCACAGCGATTCACCTGCCTCTGCCTCCCGAGTCATATTTCTTATTCAGTATCATGAAATATCATTTCACAACCTAAAATATGCATTTTAATTGCTTTATTTTTAATGTATGTAGTGTGGGGGAGACAGAGATTGGGGTGAGACAGTAGGCTTGTGGAGGACAAAAGACAACTTTTTGTGGGTCAGCCCTCTGCCAAAGTCAGCTTGCCAGGCGACCAACCCCAATAAACATCTGTATTTTGTTTTTTGTTTTTAAAGATTTATTTATTATTTGCACAGTATTCTCTTCACATGTATGCCTACCCATCACAAGAAGGCACCAGATCTCATTACAGTTGGTTGTGAGCCACCATGTGGTTGCTGGGAATTGAACTCGGGACCTTCGGAAGAGCAGACGGGTGCTCTTAACCTCTAAGCCATCGCTCCAGCCCCTGTATTTTGTTTTTAAGAGAATGGTGTTCTGGTATTATTATTTAAGTGTCAGATTAGCATAGTATAGGCAGCAGCAGAAAACCCTCATTTGTACTACAAAAGGTTTCTATTGGATTTAATGTATGTCATCTCTCTGCCTTTCCTCCTCCCTTCTTTTCTTTCTCTTTTACTTGGTTTTGTTTTACAGAAAGAGGGAAAGGGAAAGTGCAGCTGCACAGTTGGTGCTGTCCTGTGCATTTGATATTCACGCGTTTCTGCTGCTGCCTTCAGTGTTTGAGCCACACTGTGGAGAAGGCAGGCTTCTGTGGGAATGTCAGACTGCAGGGAGCCAGCGCTCCCCCCACCCCACCCCCGAGGTAGACCTTTATCTGACTTGTTTGCCAGGACTTCTTGGAGACTTGACTGCTGACTCCTGACTGCAGCCCAAATGCTGTCAAGCCCTTAAGGAGGAATCTCTGAAAGCTGGCCTCCTACTGAGCCCAAGTGTGTGCCTCTCAAAAGTCAGTATTTTGAGCTTTCCCTGAGCCCCGGAGTGTTTAAAGGGCTTTCTGGTGTACATCCTTTGACTATGAGTGCTGGTAAGGAAAGTGGCTTTCATCTTTTGTCCACGAAGAGAGAAGCAGCAGCAAAGTTGCTCTAATTTGGTCATCACTCCATTCTTTCTCCAGATGAAATTATTTTAAAGTATTGTAAACACAATGACAAAAATTAGACTAGGGTATATTAATACAAAGTCAGGTATACTTGCATTCATTTATGTTAATCACCTTTGTTCCTTTTGGGGGTTTTATTTTATTTGGATACATGTCAATACTGCCTCAGTGAACAACAGAAAATGTGAGTCATGCACTTTACAATGCTTTGTTGACAGCTGGTTCATTCGTTGTGCCATGCACCATACCAATGCAAGGTGAAGACTGTGGATGGTATACAGTTCATGGTTACTATCTGTCTTTTCTGCTCAATCTTTCTGTAAACTTACTATGCTCTGAACATACATTCTATTTTTTTTTTAAAGAACCTATTTTCTAAGTCTTCCCCCGCCTTATTATAAATACACTTCACATGTGTTTTGTCCTAGTTCAGCTTTTTTGAGACAGGATTCTTCTCTAGCTCGAGCTTGTCACCATCTCACTGTGTATCTAAGATGACCCTGAACTCCTGGTCCTCCTGTCTCTACTGCCCCTTGCGGCCAGGTGTGGCTGTGTAAGCCTTTAATCCTTGAACTCTGGAGGCAGAGGCAGGTGGATCTCTGTGAGCTGGAGGCCAGCCTGGCCTACACAGCAAGTTCCAGACCAGCTAGAGCTACATAATGAGACCTCTGGATCCAAATATTGTGATTTCTTTTTCTTGGTCTCGGGATAGGGTTTCTCTGTGTAGCACTGGCTGTCTTCCATAGACCAGGCTGCCCTTGAACTCAGAGATCCACCTGCCTCAGCATCCCAATTGCTGGGATTTAAGGTGTGTACCACCTTTACCCAGCCAAATACTGTAATTTGTAAAATTTATTTTTAATTAACTTTTTATATTATAGGTGTTTTGCTTACTTGCATGTAGGTAAATGTGTGAATGCCAAGCCTTTTACTACTGAGCCATCTCCCTAGATCCTTAAATACATTTAAATAATATTTTATACCAGACTTTCTTTAGCTAAAGGATTTCTATACTACATGAACCAGGCTTGTGACAGTTTCATGAGAACGCACTCTCATAGGCTCTGCCATCTGAGTACTTGGTCCCCAGCTGCTGGTGCTGTTTGGGCAGCTTATGGAGCCTTTGAGAGGCTCAACCTTGCAAGACAGAAGAAGGATGTCACTGGAGGTGAGCTTTGAGGGTATATATGCAGGCTCTCCCCATTTTCTGTTCCTCTTCTCTGCTTTCTGTGGTCAGCCACCTTCCAGCTCGTGCCACAGGCCATGCCCTTCCATACCATGAGGGCCTCAATCCCTCTGGAATTATAATTCAAAACAACCCCTTTCTACTCTAAGCTGCTTTTGTCTGTGAGTGTTGTATCAGAGCAGCAAAGCCCCTTGCATGGCAACCTTAACAGAAGTGATTTCCAGGTTGCCCAGTAACATTTTTCTATCGACAGGGGAGGATACTGCTACAATCTGAATGTTGGTACTTCCTCAAAGTTCAAGGTATAGAAAATCCACCCCTCACTGTGCAGGGCAGCATATACCAGGAAAAAAAAAAAAAAAAGGAATCCTAGCCCTCAATGTCAAGGCCTTAGGTCAGTGAGGTCACTGGGAGGTGACTTGGCCCTGAGAATAGAGGCCTCATAAATAGAAGTAGTGATTTTAAAGATGTGCTTTTTAAATTACACGTATTTGTCTCTGTGTGGGAATGTGCACGCGTGAATACAGTGCTGATGGAATCCAGTAGAGGACAATGAATCTCCTGGAGCTGGAGTTAAGGGCAGTTATGAGCTTCCCGACATGGGTGTTGGGAACTGGATTCTCTGAAAGAGCAGTCCATACAACAAGCCAGCCTTCCAGGCCCCAATTACTGCTTTTTTATACTGCTTATAGTATAATATTCAAAGAAATGGTGCCATCTGTAAAATACAGACTCCAGATACCTAGTGTGTAGACACCTATAGAATCTGAGAGAGAAATTTCTACTGTTTTTTTCCAATATGTATTTATTTATTACATATATAGTGGTTTTGCCTGTATGTACACCTGCATGCCAGAAGAGGGCACCAGATATCACTATAGGTGGTTATGAGCCACCATGTGGTTTCTGGGAATTGAACTCAGGACCTTTGGAAGAGCAGCCAGTGCTCTTAACCTCTGAGCCATCTCTTCAGCCCCGAATTTCTACTGTTTATAAACCATAGTTTATGGTCTTTTATTATAGCAGTCAGGGTCAAACTAAGAGACTAAATGAATGCACTAATTGATCCACTTGATTCTTAATTGATTATCTTTTTTTAAAAATTTTTTTATTAATTTATTCATATTACATCTCAATTGTTAGGCCATCCCTTGTATCCTCCCTTTCTTTCCTCCCTCCCGCTTCCCCCTCTACTCCCTTCCCCTATGTCTGTGACTGAGGGGGACCTCCTCCCCCTGTATATGCTCCTAGGGTATCGAGTCTCTTCTTGGTGACTTATTATCTTTCCTCTGAGTGTCACCAGGCCTCCCCATCCAAGGGACATGGTCCGATATGGGGCACCAGAGTTTGTGTGAAAGACAGATCGCCTTCTCCACTTAATGGTGGAGAATGTCATGTCCATTCGCTAGACTGGGTAGGGGTTCGAAGTTTACTGCCTATATTTTCCTTGGCTGGTGCCATAGTTTGAGGAGGACCCCAGAGCCCAGACCTGCCTGTAGTTTTCCAGGACCCTCTGGATCCTTCTATTTCCTCATTCTCCCAGGCTTCTCACCTCTAAAGTCTCAATAGGATTTTCTCCCCTCTGACCCACTTTCCTGGTAGGTAAAGTTTTTTATGGGGGCGTACCCCTTGGACTAGTGTCTCGATATAAGTGAGTATATACCATTTGACTCTTTTTGCTTCTGGGTGAACTCACTCATTATGATAATTTCTAGTTCAATCCATTTGTCCACAAATTTCGGAAATTCCTTGTTTTTAATAGCTGAGTAGTATTCCATAGTGTAAATATACCACAGTTTCTTTATCCATTCTTCTACTGAGGGACACGTAGGTTGTTTCCATGTTCTGGCTATTATGAACATGGTTGAGCATATGTCCCTGTTGTGTGGTAGTGCATCTTCTGGGTATATTCCAAGGAATATTGATTATCATAATGAGGGGTCCAAACTCATTCCAGTTTCAATTGGGCCTCCATGTTAGGCAGCCAGGCTTTTCGTAAAAGACCTCAGGAGAAGGGCAACCAACGAACGACAGCCCTGACACCTCACAGGAGACTGAAATCAGATATGAGGAAAGTCCTGAGGAAGTAACTTTCCCTCCCCTAAGGTCCAAATCAATCAGGAAGATACAAGTACCTCTTACCATGAGCCCAACCAATCCTGTTAAAGGGTACCCAACCCTTAGTGAAAGTCCCCCTTTTCACTTTAAAAGGAGCTTGTTGTTTTTTGTTTGTTTGTTTGTTTGTTTGTTTTTGTATGAATGGCCCACCCCTGCATGCTGCCTTTTTCAGCAGAATAAATGCTCTTTGTTTTTGCATACTACTTGAGTCCAGGGTCTTCCTTCAGCAGATCCTTACAATTGGACCTATGATGGTTAATCTTATCGACCTGCTAAGGTTAGAGCCACCAAATCTCTGGGTGTTTCTCTGAAGGATTACCTGGATTATGAGGTGGGAGGACCAACCCTAAATGTGAGGAGCATCAGGCCATGGGCTAGGGTGCCAGACTGAAATAAAGGAGAATAAAACTGAATAGCTGTAAACTTAACTTGTATTCTTTGAGGTAATTACTGCCTTTGTCTGCTAACCTAGGTCTAGCCCTGGAAGCGTCTAGCCTCTTACAGTCTAATCTAGGCTTAAACTGTTTTCAGCTTCGGAGACTTACTGCTGAACAAGTTCACCCTTTCTAGCTCTTTCTGAACTCTTGCTCGCCGGTTGAAACTCAGCTGTTCTGACTCTAACTCCTCTCCAAGCTGACTGATTAAAAGTGGCTTCTCTCAGCTTCTGACTTTTTGCAAAGTAACTCTAGCAATCTGCTCTAATCTTCTGGCTTTCTGTTTTCACCTGTGTCTAGCTTGCTCTCTCTTTAACTTGTCCAAGCAAACCTGCTCCCTGTCTCCTCCTCCACCACTCTCCCAAGTCCTGTTTTCCCCCATCTTTTCTGGTGAGAGTTGGGCATATCCTATCCTGATCCAATCTGTCAGACCTTTCTGACACTTTGTCTGCCTCTCAATTAGATGTCACTATCAAACACAGGCGCTTCCTTCTACAAACTAACAATCTCATTGTTTGGGATTAAAGGTGTACACTAAGAGTGGGTGTATAGTCCAGCCAGAGGGATTAAAGGTGTGTGCTAAGGGCATGTCTGTATTCCAGCCAGAGAAGCCATGTTGCTGGATTAAAATCCTTCCAGGAACATTCATTTCTCTCTCTCCTTCCTGCCTTGATGCAAAATGACCAGCTCCCTCCCAACTTGCCACCATGGCTTCCATGCCCGGTAGACTGTACTCTCGAGCTCTGCTCCAAAATAAATTCACCTTCCTTGCTTTTGTCAAGTGTTTCTGTCAGAGCATCAAGACAAGCAACTGGCCGGGCATGGTGGCGCACGCCTTTAATCCCAGCACTTAGGAGGCAAAGGCAGGCGGATCGCTGTGAGTTCGAGGCCAGCCTGGTCTACAAAGCGAGTCCAGGACAGCCAAGGCTAACACAGAGAGACCCTGTCTTGAAAAAAGCCAAAATAATAATAAATAAATAAAAGACAAGCAACTGCCGCAGCTCCCTTTGTGGGCTACCAATGTGTACATAAATATGCGAGAATATCCAACTGTTTTCAGCCTCTCTGAGTGAGATTTAGTGTCACTCTGGCCAAATATTATTTAGCCTACTACTTATCTACTTACTAGACTTTTCTTAATTTTTCCTTTTCAAGTGAAGTTCAGGATTATAGGAAAAACGCATAAACAGAAAAAAATTCCCATAAGCCATTCATGAAGATTCATAATGCCTGCCATATTTCCTTCATCCTCTCTGATCTATCCTGTCTATTGCAACTTTCCAGTTGACTAAAAGCCCATTTTCAAGTTTGATTACAGGCATCACCGACACGGGGCTAACCGACTTAGCCAGAGCTCTTTCTTGTTGCTATGGATTCACCAAGACTCATTGAGGATTTAAGAGGGCACGCCTTAAAAGATGCCGGGAGTCCGGCTGATGCCCTGTTTGGGGTGAGGAGAGAGATGATTAAACCAAGATTCTGGGAGGCGTTGCTGAGCTTGCATACGAGGGCCAAAGGACCTGTCAAACCAAAGTGGAGTCAGTCATGCTAAGTGCCAGATAATCCAAGTGAAAGGCTGAAAGAAACCAAAAGGTGCCAAAAGTAAGAGGACATTCCACTCCACCTAAGCTAGCCAAACAGGGAAGTCCAAAAGCAAAGTTGACATAGGATTCAGATTCCCTGTTCCCTTGTCGGGAAGTCAAGTCCCGCTCTTCCTGCCTGTATAAAGTGAGGGCATGGCTAAAGAGAGAGGTTTTTATGGTAGAGCTAGGGGAGAGTTCAGCTAAATGCATCGGAAGAGTCCACAGCGGGGAGAGAAAGCAGGGTATTGAGAATGGCTGGCAAAGTGGATCAGGCCACGAGAGGACGGGGAACTCAGGAGAAAGGCAAAGAAGAGGGGAAGACAGAAAAGGATGTGGGGCGGGGGCGGGTTAGCAGAGGGCTGAGAGGACTAAGCACGTGGCTGAAATGGCAGGGTTGTTCAGGAGTGAGAAGCTTCAGGAACTGAAGCCTAAGAACTGGAGAAGTTTAGAAGTGGGAGGGGAAGATGAAAGAGCCTGGGAAGCGGAGTGAAGGCAGACACTTTGGTATGCTAATGGACACCACAGTTAGCCTTTTGTCTTGAGTTTCTCCTGCACCTGAGGCTGCCTAGGGAGAGCTTCCAAGCTGTAGGAATAGTGAACGTTGCTGCTTCACTCATGAATTCCCAATAGTAGCTAATTACTTATAATTTGACTTAAAAAAAAAAAAGATAGGATAATTCAAGGGCGTATTCAAGGGTGGCTTCCAATTCCCGACCATTGTTCTCCCCCAACCGCGCCCCCCCCGTCCCCCCTGCCGCCCCCCCCAGGTATAAGTCACCGCATTCAGCAATTGTATCTTCTGACAGAAGCAAAAATTGAGACAATAAAGACAAATTCCCTTCAAAGGCCAGTTAAGTGGGGCGGGGATCAACAAAAACTCCTAAATGTCCACTCTAATTCCAAACAATACTCCTATTATATAACTCTTTGTTGTTTTGCTTTTTTGTTTTTCGAGACAAGGTCTATCTACATTAACCTTGGCTGTCCTGGACTCGCTTTGTAGACCAGGCTGTACTCGAACTCACAGCGATTCACCTGCCTCTGCCTCCCAAGTGCTGGAATTAAAGATGTGGAGTTAAGAGTCCATCTACTTTTTAGTGCTGTGTTTTTATTAAGATTGTGAAACTTACGAAGCCTCGGGGTGGGCCAAGGGGGAATTGAATGATGAATAAAGAAACATTACATATATTTGGCTCATCTTTTAATAAATATGGTACGGGCCTGGATGAGGTGGCATAGCCTGTAATCCCAACACTTGGGGAGGCTAAGTCAGGAGGATTGCTTGGTGCTTTGAGCTAGAAAACAAGACCCTCTCTAAAAAACCAAACCAAACCAAACAAACCAGGGGCTATAGAGATGGCTCAACGGTTAAGGACATTTGATCTGATGGTGGCTCATAACCACGTGTAATTCCTGCCACAGTGGACCTCCAAGCACACCAGGCACGGTGCACATATGTAATGCTGGCAAAGTACTCATACTCGTAACTAAATAAATATAAAACCCAAACCAATCTGTCTAATCAAACAAGGTGATTTTTAACGCCCTGTGCTTAAGGCGACTAAAGAAGACATTTATCCGCAGAGAAGTCTGACCTGCCTGGCTGCTGTCCTCCCAGGGTGCCTAGGGCCTCATACCCTTCCCGGCAGCCCTAGCGTGGGGAGGCGGGCCTGTCTTTGACTCTTCCACTTTCAGAATCTCTTTGGCGGGAGGTTTGAAATCCGGAGCCTACGCTGAGGCTCCAGCAGCCGAGCTCCGGAGGCGGGGTCCACGGGTGGGGCTGAGAGCTGAGGGCAGAGGGCGCAGCGTACCCCCCTACCGGGTCACCGGGCGCTGCGTGGAGGAGGACGCGAGCCCAGCCGGGAGAAACCGACTCCAGCCAGGGCGGCACCCACAGTTGCCGAGGGCCCGGGCTAGCCTCGGGCCGCCTCGAGGGAATCAAGGTGTTTGCTGCACGGTGTTACGGAGCCTGCGACACGCCACGCGGGGAGGGAACGGAGGAGACCGGAGTCCTCCCACACACACCCCCACGCTGAGACGCCGACCCTCCGGGCCTGCGCATGCGCACCTTTCTGCCTTCCTGCCCGCGCGCGCTGCGTCCTGCTGCCCCTGGTCTGGTCATGGAAGCCTCGGGAGGCGCTGGGGGAGCCTTCCTGAACGGTGAGGAGACTCGCTCAGTTGTGGGGGGTTGTGGGACGTGTACCCAGAAGTCCTTCCTGGGTCACCGGGGTCCGCTACACGGCGGGGGGGAGGCGGTCCC
>OU015752.1:44117570-44147334 GCA_907169655.1 Acomys percivali | reverse complement strand
GAGAGAGAGAGAGAGAGAGAGAGAGAGAGAGAGAGAGAGAGAGAGAGAGAGAGAGATTTTATGTATGTTTATGTGTCTGCCTATGCATGGGCACAGATGTTACAACTCATTCATGGATGTTAAAGGATGAAGTGGTTTTGAAGTGTCCTATGTCTCCCAATCTATGCAACTGTAGATAGGTGGTACCTCCTCCTGTCCATTCCTCTTCTTTTTTATCCTCAGGGAGCGCTTCCTGGTTTGTTCTCTCCTGTTGCTTTTATACTTGAAGGATTCCTACTCTGTTTGGGAGCTTTGTTGAGGGGAGCAAAGATGACCTGAGTAGAAGCGTTATGGGTGGCAGTAAAGGTTACGGACCGCTGATCCTCACCCTAACTGCAGCAGCTGTATTCTGGTAGGGAGAGCTTGAGGCAGGGCTCCCTATGTGGCCTGGCTGCCCTGCGTCTCTGTGTAGACTAGGCTGACTGCAAACTCAGATCCTCCTGCTTCTGCCTCCTGAGTGCTGGATGCTGGGATTAAAGCTATGCTCCACCATGCTAGGCTAAAGCAGCTGTGCTTTTCATGCATCCTTCTACATCCACCCCAGGGTGTGTGGTGCTTTCCAAGAAGCGAAGTTCTGGGTTTCGTTTTGACAGATTTTGAACAGTGTTCTTGTTAATCACTTTACTTAGGAAATTAGAAATAGATAGCAAAGAGTATTTGGTTTTTCCATTTTTGTCCCCAGGTTTCAAAAACGTTCAACAAGCAAGTGACCCATGTTATCTTCAAAGATGGATATCAGAGCACCTGGGACAAAGCCCAGAAGACGGGAGTAAAGCTGGTTTCTGTCCTCTGGGTTGAAAAGTAAGTAGTTGCCATGAAGATTGTGACAACACTATGCATTGTTAGCCCCTGTTGCTGTTAACAAAGTGCCATCAATAGACTTGCATTGTAGGAGCTCATTTTCTCACAACTCTGGAAGCTGAATATGTCAAGTGTCCGCGGGTTATTTCATATGAGACATATTGATCTGTACGTGGCCATCTTCTTCCTTTGTTCTCCTGGCATTCTCTCTGTTTTTATTTTTGTCCTCATTTCCTCTTAAAAGGTCGTGTTGGGTTAGGGCCTTCATCGATGACTACTTTAAATATCCTGTCTCTAAATGCAGTCACTCTGAGGATTTGGTAGTTAGGGATACAAGTTTATGGATTTTGAGGGCACAATCCAGCCATAAAAGGGAAATTGAGGTGGAAGTTGATACTGGTAGGTCAGGTACACAGTGTGGGGACTCCTGTGGGGGTAAACTAGAATTGTGTGGGGAGCTGTATGATGTCTCTGCTAGACTAGAGTGGTAGTGATGTAGTAGTAACAACTGACTAGTTCAGGATTTAACATAGACGTGTGTATGGGGTTTGCTGCGGAAGGCTGTTGTTCATTGCCTGACCTAGGTGGGAAACTGAACTCTAACTTGATGGAAGCAGCCTTGGCATTTGGAAGTCCAGGCCTCTGCCATGTCTGTTCCATGTCTGCTATAAATAGGGCTTCCAGTACTTCCTGCTTGAGTTGATGATTTGTTCAAATAGCTCACAGGATTCCTTTTCTTTCTTTCTTTCTTTCTTTCTTTTTTTTTTAAGGATTTATTTAGTTTATGTTTGAGTGCTCTATCTGCATTTATACCTGCAGGCCAGAAGAGGGCATCAGATCCAGTATAGATGGTTGTGAGCTACCATGTGGTTGCTGGGATTGAATCCAGGCCGTCTAGAAGAGCAGACAGTGCTATTGACTACGGAGCTATCTTTCCAGTCCCCGTAGCACACCAGTATTCAAGGAAGAGCTCTCCTCACCTTCCTCACCCAGCTTCAGTCTCCCGCACCCACATGGTAGCTCAAAACTCTCCAGAATGCCAGTTTCAGGGGAGTCCAATGGCCTCTTCTTACCCTCTGTGGGTAACCTGCATACCCATACACTTAAAATACATCCATGTAATAATTATACAATTTGAAAAAGTTATTTGTAAAAAATGGGACAGATCTCTATGTACAAACAGGTTAAGATTGCTTTAGTACATATTTAAAGGTCTATATGTATTGTTAAAACGTAAAATCTAGTTTTATATGGACATAAACAGGAATGTATAAGGGTGTTTCTGTGTTTTGATAGGTTTAGTAAGTGGCATAAGAGATAAAGAAAAGTGTAGATCTTTTGCGATGGCTCAGTCTATAAAGACACTGGGCACCAAGCCTGATGATCTGAATTTCATTACCAGAACCCACATGATGGTACAAGAGCACAGACCCCTGCAAATTGTCCTCTGACTTGTATATATGCACATTGGAATAAGTATAGTCACATAGCTTTCCCTCTCCCACTCACACATGCAAATAAATAAATAATAATAAAATTGAAAAAAGGGTAAGGGTAATTGAGAGTCTGAATATAAACCTATAATATTAGCCAATTTTCAACAATGGCTCCAAAAACATCAATCTGTTAAAAGGGATTAAGGCACATTTGGGGGCATCTGCCTTTCACAGTCAGCTGACTCCAGGTGAAAGGTAAAGATGGATGACCCTGCAGTTGCTGGGGTTATTTTAATCCAGGGAATTCCCTTTTTTCCACTTTAGCCAGCTGGCACCAGCTGCTTTTTGTTTTGTTTTTAGTGGTTTCGTTTTTGTTGTTTTTCCAGACAGGGATCTTTGTATAGCCCTGTCTGTCCTGGAACTCTTACTGTAGACCAGGCTAGCCTTGAATTCACAGAAATCCACCTGCCTCTGCCTGCAAAGAGCTGGGATTAAAGGCATGCCGCTGTTAGACTTTGATCGCCAGAGTCTATTCCTGGAAGCCCGATTGAGAGCCAGAGTCCAGAGTCAATGCAAAAGAAAAAGAATTTATTAAGCTGATGCATCAGGGTCTACCATACTCCAGGGAGATGGAAAGACCCCATTCTGTAATGGCAGAGGGTTTAAATACCCTTACAGACGCAGAATTTAGTACAAACATGATTGGTTAGTTGACCTGAAAAATGATTGGTTACTAGTTCTTTTATCCCTGAGGGGACAAGAGCTCAGCTTGGGACATGATGTGCTGTCAGGTGCTTGGGACAGGTATGAGGATGTGGTTTTTCTTCACACTTTTCTTTACACTGTTCTGAATACAGCAGCCCTGAGGCCATCTTGGAAAGTACCAAGTGGCCAGGGTTGAAAAAACGCTTTTCTATCTCTTCACCGCCTGGCTTAGCTGCTTTTTACTTCTACTGGGTGAAGCAAAAAAACTTATTTGGACATTGTAAATCTGTTTTCTGCTTTTACTTTATCTGTTTTAATTGTTTTATCAGCTGGCTCTGTAAGGTAGAGGAGAGGCGGGTAGAGGCAAGAGGGTCAGAGTTCTAGGTTGTCTTACGCTCCACGGGAGGAGTTTGAGGCAGCCTGGGCTAAGGAGACTCTTAGACAAAAGTACTTTGTAGTAGGTGGGCAGCAAGTAGTATATATCTGATCTGATGTGACACTTTTATTTCATTCCCCTTTTCCAGTTAGAATCATTGTGACATTACTTCTGTGCACATTACTGTTTTGTGCATATGTGCCTTTCTGCACGTTTAAATGCCAGAAATGGAGTTTTTAGCTCAAAATGGTTAGCACATTGTATTTTGTGGTAGATGCTGCCAAATTTTCCTGCAAAGAATGCCTTAATTTCTACTCTTTCGTGTAATATAAAAAGGTAGGTCTTAATTTATAACTTAAAAGTACTGTTTCTATACTCATGTTTCCTAATTTTAAATGAACTGAGATGACCGTTGTGCTATAATATTACCAGCCTGGCTTCTCTTTTAACTGCCCAGGGTCCCTCATTGGTTTTTCATTGGCAGTGATCATGTGTGTGTGGCCTTGAGATTCCCGTTGTGTGGGCTCTGTTGGACACAAGGCTTCAGACTGCAATAGTCTCCAATGAAAATGCCCTTTCCTTTAGACAACAGAAAAATTTATATTCGATAAAACAATGAGGACAGAGTAATTAAAAATCAACCTGACTCTCATCTCTTGGGTTTTCTGAAGAAAGCTGATAACAAGTTAACGTTTTGAAACATTCACCAACCCCCAAAACATTGCAATGCGCCCTTTAGCTGTTGTCACCCTGTTTGAGGAAGCTCTAAGGCTGCTGCAGAGCCAGGACCTAGGTCTGTGGAGGAGTAATCTCTAGGGGAGTCAGTGTGGGTGATGGTGCAAGGAAGGGAGGCCGTGAGAAACCTGCAGTGCCACTCATCTCTCCAGAGCAGTGCCCTACAGAAGTGCTGACCAGCAAGTGCACTGCTGTGAGACTTCTTGTCTGGCTTCTCTCACAAAGCAAATGCATCCTCTGGTTTACGCTGATTATCCTCTGAGAAGAGGGGGTTGGGCTCTGGTATTGGGTTCATAGAAGGTAGGAAAGCAATTTGATGTCTAATGTAGCATGAGGAAAGATGGCACTGGCAAACTTCCAGTGACTTAGCAATGGACACTATGCTGTTTCCCCAAGCACCCTTCCTTTGCTTGATCACATAATTGTAATAATTGCATATCCTTTTTTAGCACTTCAATCAGTTAGTCTGCTCCAACAGGATTCCTTTTTTTAAAAACTTTTATTGATTGTCTATGATTTACACGTCATCTACTGCAACCCACTCATCTCCCCGTCCCCTCATGTCTGCCCTCTGCTCTTGCAACCTCCCCCCAGTAAAGTCAAACAAACAAAAATCTTGTCAAGGAAGCTGTAACATATCACACAGTGTAGCTTTTTGTCCACACATGTTTACTTTCAAATGTTTATTGTGACAATTCATGTGTCTGGTTTGAGGCCTACACCATCAATACCAGATCTGGGACTGCTCTTGGATATCCCATTGTTGCCGTGTGTCATGGAGAGTCTTAAGCTTTGGATCTGCAGTGGCCCCTTCACGTGTTCCAGCAGATCATACGTGGGGTAGATGTTGGGGTGAGGCCGACTCAGAGCCCTGGATCAGGTCCTGGAAGTAGCTGAGTTAGTCAGCCTGCCAGCTCTCCTGCTCCCTTGTCCTCAGGGCCAGCTCTTCTGCTCCAGTTCAACTCGCCAGTTTGTTGCTGGCCATCAAGGCCTGGATGGCCTCCCTCTCCTGTGGGGACTGGATCTTGTGGGCCAGCAAGTGGGTGGAGGCCCCTCAAAGTCTTTGTCTAGCTGCTTGCAGAAACCATTGATGCTGGCCCAGCTCAGCTCCTCGTTCAGGGGATCTGTGTCTCTATTGATTCGCTCCTCCAGAGTCTTAGGCTCCAATCCTCCACGGGCCCCCATTATAGGTTATTCTTGGCTTTGTTAAACACATCACAAGATGCAAGTCCATTTCATCTGAGGGTACAGATTTTGAGCATCCTGGGCACTTAAATCCTCCAAACAAGTGTGGGGAGAGGTGGGCTGGGAGCAAGAGGATCACCAGGCACCACCAGCCAGGCCCCCTGCCTGCCGGCTGGTCCTAATTCCTAACACCTCCCTCCAACAGGATTCTAAGAGTATATATTGTCCTGTGTCTTGCAACCTTTCAGGCACTGGAGCCAGCCTGGTGAAAGATGGAGCCTGGTGTCTGCCGCTCAGCTTTGTTCTGACCCTCACTGGGTTCAACCTAGTTCAGTGCCCAAAACTCAGGTACCAGTTCAGATGCACTTGTGCTTTCTCTGCTTAGAGACCCTCAAACACTTCTTCTTGTGTTCTTCCTTGTGTCCCATGCGAATACCTTCTGGGACCATGTATGTGCTAGCCAGCTGAGTTTTCAGATGTGCCTGCCCTTCCCTGTTCAACCTCCTCAGTACCTAATGTGCAGTGTCTGCATTGGAGAATAAGACATTGCTGCCTAGGTGACTCATTGACTGGTTAAGGGGAGTAAAGGCAACAGTTTGGTGGGAGCGAAAGAGTAGCAGGGCTGGCCCAGGCAAGGAAGTAGGAAGTGACAGTGGTCTCTTGGGGAGAAACTTTCCTAGTGGGAAAGAAGCAGCTGGGCTCTGAAGTGGTTGTAGCCTGTTGTTTGTCAGGGCTGCCTTGAAGCATTCTTCTCCTTGGCCACTAGATGGGGTACTAATGTTACCATTTTGCACTTCTGAAGCACAGTAGAAGTCTAATAGCATTTTCTGTTAACATTTTGATGGAGTGCCAGGTAAATGTGAGGCTTTTTGTTGTTAGTAGAGTTTGTTTTATTATTTTTAATTATGTGTCTGTGTGGGTATATGCACATGAATTATCGTGGGAGGCCAGAGGCATCAGATCTCCTTGGAGATGGAGTTAGAGCTGGTTGTGACCTGTCTGACATACATTCTGGGAACTGAACTCCAGTCCTCTGGAAAAGACATTACATGCCCTTAACTGCTGATCCATCCCTCTAGCCCTTGTTTTTGCTTTTGAGACAATGTCTCACTTTGTAGCCCCGCTGGCTAGGAACTCAGTATATAGATTATGCTGACCTGGAACTCAGAGATCCTCTTGCCTCTGCCTCCCAGGTGCTGAGATTAAAAGTGTGTATAACTATGCCTAGCTCAGTGTGAGCTTCATCCCTTTACACTGTGTGAACATGCATTGCCTAACTTTATGTTATTAGCATCATGTTTCACTTCATGTGGGAACTACCTGAATTCCCGACCCGAGCTTTTGCATCCTGTCGCTCTGGTGAGTTATTGAGAGGCTCATTCTAACATGGACAGAATGTGTCTTCTATAACCACCCTGGTCGGGCACACATGTGGCTGGTATGAATCAGGGCTTTCCCTGTACCATGAGCTATAAATGATGTTTAGTGGTTTTATAAACATGGGCAGATGGTCTGTGAGCTAAAGCCCTTTTGTAAACCAGAAGGAAGGTGGTAATGCTGACACAGCAGAGCTGATGCGGCCATCCCTCTTTAGCTGACCCTGTGCTCAGGGTGCCTGGGATATTGTGTGTGTGGTTATCGGATCTGCAGGTTCAGTTGCTCTCCTGTTCACGTGAGCCCCAGTCGTCTTCCTCCTTTGGCTCCTCAGTATAACAAGCTGGTAAGAACTACTCGGTTCAACTCCTAACTGGGCTAGAAAAGAGGCACAAGAGGCGTTTCCCTCTCACTTCTCTTTCACTGTTCTTACATGGTTTTCTTGTTTGTTTGTTTGTTTGTTTCTCCCTTTCCTCTCCCACCTTCTCTCATTTCACCATGTAAGTGCAGCTCAGGCTGGCCTTCAGCTTGCAGCTGCCTACCCAGTGCTGAGGTTATTGCATGAGTCAGTACATCTAGCTTCTCTGCTAAGACCGTTCTGAAGCCATGGACTTCTGTAGGCTTAAATGATGGGTTTGTTCCTTAAAAGTATTGCTTAAACCAAGTGTGGTGGCTCATGTCTGTAACACTAGCATCTAGGAGGCTAAGACAGGAGGATCATTGATAGCTCAAGGCCAGATTGGGCTTTGTAACTGGTCTAAACAGCCTGGGGTACATTGGGATACCATGTCTCAAATGTACCCATTTGGGTTTACAGATTAATGTGTTATGTCATAATCACCAAACTCAAAATATAGGGGTAATCAGCTTCCTTCTCCCCACTTTTCACCCCAGAGCAGCCTCTGATCTGGAGGCTACAGCCAGAAGTTAGTTTCCCTGCTGTGGGATTTCAGGCAGATGGACTCTTCTACCCTGTACTGCTTGGCTTCCTTCGCTCGATGTGATATTTTAGAAATTTCTCCATGTTTTATGCAGCAGTAGTTTCATTTGTTTAGCCAAGTAGTATCTATTGCATGTACATACCATGGAGCATTTGCCAGTGGTAGAAATTTGAACAGTTTTCCATTTTTGGTTACTATGAATGAAGTTGTTATGGAGATTTGTGTTTGTGCCTTTCTGTGTTTTCATTTCTTGTGGTTTATTACCCAAACAAGGTGGCCGCGTGGTTTTCTGTTCCTACAGCAGTGTGAGTGCTTTTGTTCCATGTCTTCAGCCACACTTGGGATTTGTCCATCGTTTGAATTTAGCTATTAAGAGTGGATATGTAGCAGTCTCTCATAAGTTCTAATTTACATTCCATACGATTTTCTCAGTTAAAAGTATACAGTTCATTGCTTTTAAACATAGTCAAAGAGTTATGCAGTCATCTCCACAGTTTTAAAGTATTTTATATTTTGAATTGAAGCCTGTACCCTTTAGCTATCACTCCCCATGCCTAAAGCCTCAGCAACTGCTAATGTCTTTATAGTTTAAATTTCTGGGTGTTTTATAGAAATGTTCCACATAGTATGCAATGCCTGAGTTTGCAAAGGCTGTCATGTTGTAGCTTTCATTTGCTTCCTCTTTCTGACACATGCCCCTCTCTCTCTCTCTCTCTCTCTCTCTCTCTCTCTCTCTCTCTCTCACACACACACACACACACACACACACACACACTCTGTGTATGTAAGGAAAAGACTAAAACGTTACAGGACTTGGGGTGTAGCTTAGTTTTGTTACCTTTGCTGGATAGAAATGCCCTGACCAAAGCAACACAGGGAGAAAAGGTTTGCTGGGCTCTCCATTCCAAGTTATAGTCCATCACGGCAGTCAGGTTGCAGCAGCAGGGGCATGAGAGGTTCCGTTACGACCACAGTGAGGAGCAGAGAGCTGTGATGCCCATGTGCTGGTGCTCAGCCTGCCTTCCCCATTTTATGAGTCCATGATCCCTTGCTCAGGGAATGGTCTCATCCATAACCAAGGTGGGGCTTCCCTTATCCTCTAATGCACTCAAGATAAGTTGTCAAGAACATTCCCAGAGGCTAGCCTTAATCTACATAGTCCCTTATGCACAGAGGCCTGCCTCTCCTTGATCACCTGTGGACATTATCTAGTGTTTAAGATTTGTTTATTTTTATTTACATGTATGAGTACCTGCATATATGTATGTGTACCACAGGCATGGCTTGACCACATGCATGTAGTGACCACAAAGGGCAGAAGAGGGCATAAGATCCCCTGAACCATAGTTAACAGATGGTTGTGTGTAACCATGTGACAAATCCAGTTCCTCTCCAAGAACAGCAATGCTTTTCACTGCTGAGCCATCTCTCCAGCCACAAGAAATTTGTTTTTAACTAGTCCCCCCAGGGTGCCCTGATCCCACAAATACATATAGATTCTTTGCATACAAATGTTCTTTCTTTTAGACCAGTATAAAATTTTGTTAAGCCATTGGTTTGTGCTCACAGTCCTGTTAGGAAGCAGGTAGTTGGATCTTGAGCCTACCATGAATACAGTTCCTGTCATGGAGAGCTTTCCCTTCCCTGAGTGCTGCCTGCCATCCCTATGTCCAAAACTTTTGGGTTCCAGTTGTCTTACATGGACCCAAGGCCTCCACCCTGTGTTAGGGGAGTGGCTGTGTCCAGACCTGTTTCCCTGCTCTTCGTCTCTGCCCTGCCCTCACACCTCAGACGGGGAGAACCTGGAGTCCCTGACTTCTGCACCTCTGCTAGGCCTGGGTTTCCTCCCCCACCCTATGCCCGGTTTTCCAGGCAGCTCTTATCTACTTCTTGTTTTTGTTCATGTCTCTTGTTTTCTTTCACTGTTATTTTACTGTGATTTTGGGAACAAGAGAAAATCATGCCCTTCCTCTGTTGTTAAGGCTTTGAAGTTTTTCGAACCTACTTTATTTGGGATTCTTTAATGCTTATACCTCCCTTCCAACCCACCTACCCTCGATAGGAGAGAAAGGAAGTTAATGGGAACAGGAGAAGCAGACCTTTTTAGACTCAGTCCCTTGGAGCAATCCCACTCTTCATCGTCAGGATCCCAGCAGTTAAACCGCAAACCAGCATTCAGCAAAGGTGACTGCATCTGCAGCAGCTGGAATCTGGAGCAGCAGCCAGAACCAGGCACCTCAAAGCGTTCCCTGGAACGTTTCTCTCTAGGAGCATGTTGAAACAGAGCAGTGAACAGCCAAATGATAGAAGTGATGCCAAAACCAAAAAGCCAAGCCTCTGGTTTGGGGCTCATATCCTCTCAGAGTCCGTACTAGGGTGTTTATCAGTTGTCACAGACCTGCTCCCCCTGCCCCGCCAAGAGCAGCTCCTCTTCTAGTGGACAAACATCAATAGTGTCCTCTCACAAGTCTGTTTCTAGGGGACAAACACCCCACATCCCCACACAATTCTGTTTCGGATCCCACACTTGGGATCAAAACAAAAGCATGTTTACATCCACTACATATCCCCCTTTCTATTAAAAAAAATAAACTGTATACAATAAGAATAATTATGAGAATTATCAGGTAAAAGTCACATGTACAAGGTCCAGTCCATTTGTGTTTGACAATCTTGGAGAAAGTATTCCACTGTCTATCCTATCCTACTTAGTCCTAGCCTAGTGTCCAAAGTTTTCCTAAATCACTTTCTTAACGTAACATATTTATCAACCTAAAAACATGTTTTAGACCCTAACAATTAAAGTTTAATTGTAGTAATTCTATGACTATCTAGTCTTCAACCCCATCAGAGACTTAAGGAAATACTACCTAATATGTAGGAAGTGCAGGCAAGCAGCTTCCAAAAGTATAAAAATTACAGAGACAGTTGACTACCAGGACAGACAGTCACCAAAGGTTTTTCTGTATCACTGGGGCATCCAATCTTCAGCCTACCCGCCCAGAATATCTGATAGAGTTTTATGTGAAGCAGGAATTTTGAAGGACTGGCCCACCTAGTCTCTGCAAAGTTGGACAGTCAGTTTCCCAGTGTGATGCTTGTTCACAATTTAGACAGATAATGAAGCTGTGATGGTGTGGTAGGTATGAAGATACTAGTTACTAAGATTAGGAATGGAAGGGAAATAGGCTGGGGATTAAGGATAGGCATGAGACTTAGATCAAATGAGGGAAAATAATGGGTGAAAAATAGATGGAAAGGAGAATCCTGGATGCTGCAGGATATTTGATCCCATTGTGAACCCCAAGACTGTAAGCTATAAACACCTGTCTTTTGTTTGGTGTAGTTCAGCCCTAACACACACCTTTAATCCAAGAATTTTTTTATTTACTGTAAACAGGTGATTAGGGCATGGCTCAGTCAGCCCTAGCACACACCTTTAATCCAAGAGCTTTCTGTACACAGAATTAAATAAAGTTAACCCTAGGTCAAGAGGGGGAGCAAGAAACCAGATGACAGGGATTAAAGAGTAGAAGGGACTTTGAGTTGAAGGTTATTTAAGCCAGTGTGGATAAGAAGAGGCTTTTTGGCCATTTTGAGATTTCAGCTAGCAAGCTCTTTGGCTTTTCCTCCTCAGCTGTCAGCTGAGCTAGCAAGCTTTTGGCTTTGGGCTTTTTAGGTTTTCCTCTAGGATGTAAGCTAAGTAGGAAGGTCAGCTGGGTGCTTTCTCTGCCTTTCCGAGGTAGCAGGTTTTCACCCCAGCATCTGGCCTCCAAGTCTTTATTAGTAATATAGAACATTTGGGATTCTCATTTTTAAAAACAATACCTGGATACTGTTAGGATCCATAGCATAGAGATTATTACAGCTACAGAAAGTTAACCTTAGTAAAAAGAGGAGGATGTGGAGAAGAGATGAGGTAGGAATGAAAGGAGAGACTCGGCTGTGTATAGAATGATTGTAAGCAAGAAATACCAAAGTCAAAGCACGACCATTAAGACATATTTATGCAGACTGGAGCGATGGCTCCGAGGTTAAGAGCACTGGCTGTTCTTATAGGGCACCTGCTTCAGTTTCCAGCACCCACAAGGCAGCGCACACTCTCTCACGCCCTCTTCTGGTCTCTACCGATACAAAGCAAACAGATGGTGCGTAGAAAAACATGCAGACAAAAGTCTTGTAGCCATAAAATAAATGTAACTGTAAAACATAAGATATTTATGCAAGAATGAAAATTGAAAAACGAAGACAAATTGAAGATAGTGTTAAACTTATCATTATATCCATTGGTATTTCTTCCTTGGTGTGGTGGATTTGGAGTTCTTTCCCCTACCTGCGATGGCCAAGGTGGCAGACTGCTGATGAGAGACATGACATGCAGTTTGTTGTTCTAGGTCAAGCTTCAAATCAGATTTGTGGGTGTGCAGTGTCCCAGAAGCCCAAAAAGATTACCTTTGGGGTTGGGTTTCTGCTCTTTTGCCAGTAGGTGTCACACCTTCCTTCTGTCTTCCCAGCCCTCTGGACGGAATGTTTCTGTTGGGAAATTTCACTGTCATTGTTCCACATGTGCTGGATGGTGACACTGCCCCCCTGGGTTAGTGCAAAATACTGGAGTGACCACACCTGTGCTGTTGATGCTGGGTTGGCTGGACATACTCCTCTTACCTGGGCCCTGGCTGCCTCTGCTACTGTCTGCATCCATGGTGCTCTCCTCATTTTAGAGTAGGCCAGTGATTTCTTGGTTCTGAACTGGAGAGAAATTTTTCATGTTCTTGGTCACCTGTGGGCTTTGGAGGATACTTCCTTCTTTGGGTATTGCTTCTAGGGTGCCCATGAATAATGTCACCTTGCTTGCTCTGATGTGTGAAATATCAGCTACTATCTCCACAGCTTGTTGGTCCTGAGTCCATCAGCCTGGGCATGTATTTAACCCCTTGTTGTGTCTCAGAAGCCTGCCTTTCTCTGTCTAGCTGGATGGTTCCTGTATCAACAGTGTAGGTAGTGAAGGTGGGTAGGGAGCGCTGATTTTGTTTTGGCAGTGCTTGGCATTGAACCCACTGTGTCACACTTGCTTTATGAACACCCTAACACTCTCTCAATCACTTGGGATATCCTTGAAATGCCCCCTCTGCCAAGTGCTTGGATTATAGGCATGCAGTAGTGTGCCTGACTCTCTTTTGCTTCTGCACTGGACGGAGAAGACCATGTAAAAAAGACTTTGGAAAATCTAATTTATACTGACTTGTATTTGGCAGTGTGTGTGTGTGTGTGTGTGTGTGTGTGTTTGTGTGTGTGTAGTGTGTAAAACATTAACTTTGAGCCTGCTTCCTGACGTGTAACACAGTTCTCATGTTGTGTGTATATAGTAAAGACAGCTACTCACTGGACAACTTTGACTTGGTTCTACAGATGCAGGATGGCTGGAGCACGTGTTGATGAATCTTTGTTCCCTGCGGTGAATACTAATGAAAATTTAATTAAAAGAAAAGTAAGTATGTAGTTTCCGTGCAGATGGGGGGGGAGGAAGGGGTGATTGTGAATGTGTGCACCCCTGCCTTTTCTTCCTTGCTTAATAGTGTAGTTTTGATCACATTCATTTCATTTTATATTGCACTGTAAGTGAGCCTTTCCTGTATAGACTCACAGTTGGTCAGTTCTTAGGGAGCATGATAGATGTTAGATGTGCATTTACTTCTTGGGCTCACAAACATAAAAGTGGAATTGTTGGCTCATTGTGCAGATAGTCTTAGACTTGGTGCTTCTGTCAGTAGTGTTCAAGAGCACCTCTTTCTTGCCCAATGCTGCTGTATTATCTTTAATCCTTTCTAGGCTGATGCACAAATAGTGAGCACCTGTATCGTATATTGACCAGTGTCTAAAACCTTCCTTTTTCTTCCTTTTTCCAAATGCATTTGCAAGTTAAACATGACTTGAGAAACATTATTTTACGTGCTTGGAGGGCAATTTCTGATTTCTCCCTCTCACTCTGCCCTAGCCTGACCATGGCTTGCTGCTCAGGAGACAGTTTAAACACATCATCCTGTTATCTGCCCCCTGTGTCTGGATCATGCTCCCATCAAGTGCATTCACCAGGCTCACCGTTCTGCTTTCCTGCAGCTCTGTGCAGATGTCTCATTACCCATCAGCACTTGCTAACGCCCCTATAGCAGTTATGAGTCTTTTTGTTTGTGGCTGCTGCCCTGGTTCTGTCAGTTTTACTCTGCGACCTGAGTTCCAAGGTGCTGTGTGAATTTGGAAGCATTGCTATTTTGAGGTTCCATGAGTGCTTTTTTTTTCCTTAAAGCACTGAACCCCAGTACTAAGGTCACAGAGTAGAAGCTCTCTTTGATTTCCACATACCCATGCACTGTGCCTCATGGGAAGAGTACTCCAGGCAAACTGCTAATCCTCCTAACAGAACAATGTGGACAAGCTGCGCAAACCGTGTAGTGTGAGCCTGGTGCACTTAGCTCCCCAGTGCGCACTGGTAGAACCTAGTTATTTACTAAGGCTGTTCTGTCACTCACTTTGGTGCAAATTCTCATATGCCAAGGAATGTGCCTGCAATGACCACAGCCTACCTGACCCAGCGGGGGTGCTGCAAGGGCCAGAAGCAGCACAGGACAATAAGACTACGATTCATTTCTTTAGGAACTGGAATTGTTGCTTCGGTATTACTGTGTCACTAGGGGGAAGCTGATGTGAGAGTAGCAGAGGGCCAAGGCTGCTGCTGAGAACTTTCTTGGCTGCTGAAATAGCTCAGAAAATGATTATTACATAGTATACACCCTTTTACTTAAGCTTCAAATTCTGTACTGTTTGTAAAAATAATGTCTTAGAAATAAATACCGCCAGCTCACATACAGTACACTAAGCAGCTTATTAGGAAATTCTTCTAATTTCATTGTCATTAAAGTTGCCAAAATTGTATGGAAAGAGCTTCTTTTCTCTTGTTTTAAAAACAATTATCAGTCACAGGGACTGGAGAGATGGCTCAGCAGTCAAGAGCACTTCTTGCAGAAGACCTTGCTGAGTTCGCTTCCCAGCTTCTCAACCATCCCTAACTCTAGTTGCACGGGCTCTGACACCCTCTTTTGTCTTCTGTGGGCACCAGGCACACATGTGGTATACATGCATAAATGCAGGTCAACATTTATCCACATGAAAGCAAGTAAATCTTTTAAAGTAAACAATAAAGGCCAGGTGATGGTGGCGGCGCACACTCGGGAAGCAGAGGCAGGCGGATCACTGTGAGTTCGATGCCAGCCTGGTCTACAAAGTTAGTCCAGGACAGCCAAGGCTATGCAGAGAAACCATGTCTCGAAAAACCAAAAAAAAAAAAAAAAAAACTAAAACCACCAACAACAAACCAATAAAGAACACAGTACACTGTCATTGATGTTTATGCCCTTTTTGCCTAGCACAAGTGTATGCAGCCCAAAGATTTTATTCCTAAAACACCAGAAAATGACAAAAGACTTCAGAAGAAATTTGAGAAAATGGCTGAAGAGCTAAGAAAGCAAAAGACATCTCTAGGTAAGCCAAGTCACACTTGCCTCACAGCTGCAGCAGCTTTAAGGGAGGAAGGAGGCCACAGCATGTCAGCTGCCCACTTAGACTGAGCAGTAATTGACAGAGCCACTGGGAGGGGCAGTCAAGTAATCCACACCAGTAAGTCAGTGGAACTGTTACCTGAGAAAGATCACAGGAGAAAAGAGCTCTCATTTCTTTTTTTCTTTTTTCTTTTTGTTTTGTTTTGCAAGACAGGATTTCTCTGTGTAGCCCTGGCTGTCCCGTACTCACTTTGTAGTCCAGGCTGGCCTCAAACTCAAAGAGATACACCTGCTTCTGCGTTCGAGTGCTGAGATTAAAGGCATGCACCGCCACCACCCAGCAATCTTCATTTCTTTAATTTTGATTTTTACCTAATGCCTAGTCTTTTTGTTTCATTATCTAAAACAGGCAAATTGAAGACAATGTTTGCTTTTAATGCTGTAGGAAAATACCTTGGCTCATTTCCTGTGGTTAAATTCATGTGTGTGTGTGGGTGGAGGATGAGCAGTGTTTAGTAGGACCGCTTTCTGAAACCTAGATATAAAACAGGTTTTAGGAGCCAGTGCACACTCTGCCTTTCTGGCTTCTTGCTAGTTGTGTGAGGTGTACATGATGCCGACTTACCTGAGACCCAATGGCTACCTCTATAACTGAGGATGCCAACACCCATCATCGTGTAGAGCCTGGGTACCATTCAGTGAGTAATTCATGCCACATGCTAAGAGCTCAGCAAGGGTCAGCTGCCAGCTAGCTGTACTGGCAGTGCCATGGCTCACAGTTGGAGTAACACTGTCTTTGCGAAGAGAGGATGGCACTGGATGGGAACAGGACTGCGGTGAGGTGGAGGTGGGTGTTACAGGAGTTGAGCTGGTGAAGTCACAAAGTTGACCCTTGTTTTCAGATGATGGTTCTCCCGTCCTCCTGTTCGAGTCCCCCCGCTCACGGGCACGCAGCTCTGAAGTTCCCACTGGGAGTCACCAGAGCACAATGAAGAGGAGACTGGAGGAGATGAAGGAGAAAAGGGAGAATCTTTCCCCTACCCGTAAGTAATGCTTTGTAAAATGAGAGGTGTTATTCTTGAACTCTGTCTAGATGTTTGGTTTCCCTTCTGCAGAGCTTGAGTCAGGGGACCAGGCTACACTCCCAGTCTCTTTTTTGCTTTGTTTTGTTTTATTTTGTTTTTTCAAGACAGGGTTTCTCTGTGTAGCCTTGGCTGTTCTGGACTCACCTTGTAGACCAGGCTGGCCTCAAACTCACAGAAATCTACCTGCCTCTGCCTCCAGAGTGCTGAGATTACAGGTGTGCACCACCCCGGTCCATTTACCTAGATAGTTTTAGTGTGTCCTGACTTTAGCACTTAGTTCCAGTAGAGACCTGGCTAGTGTTTCCATCCAGAAGGAATGCGCTGTGTTAGGCCTGGGGCCCACGTGGGAAACATGCGTGTTCTCCAGTTCCTCTCTTCAACTCCTTCATCATTTCCAGTATCTTAACTTTCTTTTTTTCTTTTTCAAAAAATAAAGGAGCTGGAGAAATGGCTCAGAAGTAAAGAACACTTGCTACATTTACAGAGGACTGGAGTTTGGTTCCCAGCACCCACATTGTGTAACTCATAACTGTCTACAGCTCCAGTTCCAGGGGAACCAGTGCCCTCTTCTGGCCACTCTAGGGATCTGCCTACATGTGCAGTGTAGACACACATATACACGTAAATAATAATAAAAAATCTTTACAGAAATAAAATCACAAAAAGATTAAGCTAATCAGGTCTCTTTTAAAAGAAGGGTACTTTACTTAATGTATCAATTTGTGTTTTACTCTTAATGTTTCTAACTTAAGTTTATTACTTAAGTAATAAGCACATTTTAATAAAATGATTAACAATGTAACTAAAAAAAAGAATCTTGACCACCAGCTACTTGCACTCTCTCCTAGTAACAACCTATGTTTTATGGTTTAAGTTGGTATATTTTCCAGGTAGTTTTCAGAGTACCACTGTGCAGTTGAAACGATACAGGTGTGGCTTCTGTGTGGGGCGGTAACTTATTTTTTACTTAATTTGTATATATAATATGCTTTTTTGTTAGCTTGGTTTTTATTTAATTGTTGTTGTTGTTGCGACAAGGTTTCTCTGTGTAGCCCTAGTGCCTTAGAACTTGATTTATAGACCAGTGTGGCCTCTGCCTCCCAAATGCTGGCATCAAATGCATGTGCCACTATATGTGGCACATTGTGTTCATTTTTATTAACCTTTTTCCTTTACTTACTACTGTTAAAATTAAAGTGACTCATCTGCATCTCAGACCCATAAGACAAGCTCTGTATCACCATGGTAACAAATAAGACTGAGACCAAACTAAAGCTTTTATTAGACACCATGAGGGTTTTGCTCAGAGCAAGCAGAGGAAAGAGGTTGAAATTGGTACATAGCTCTGTCCAGCATGGACGTCCACATTGGTTCAACATGTGTATAAACTGAGTTCGAGGCTTGAAACCCCACAGCTGAAAGCCAGGTGTAGTGGAGCATGCCTGTAATCCTAATACTCAAAAGCAGGTAGAGACAGGAGGAGCAGAAGTGTAAGAACGCCTTGTGAGAATAGCCTGGGTTCATTATTAAAATGAGCCTGTCCCCCTCCAAAAGAAAACAGAAAACAAGGGCTCTCCCCTCAAAAAAGCAAAAACAAAACCACCTTGCTGTATGACTGAAATGTAAAAATAAAACCACTCACCAGGTAAAAGTGCTTGAGACTTAGTGTGCACACAGGCCCGGACTCAACTGCCAGCATCAAAACAAACAAGCAGCCTCAGCATCTGAGCACTTCTTCCTGCCCACACCTTCTTTGTACAAAAGTCCTTGTTTTTAGTCATTTTTCTCAGGTGTGTTCTGAGTCTCTTTTAAAAACGACCTTTAGAGGCTGATTAAGTACAATTCCTAGAACCTGTGTTGGGTGGCTCACGGCAGCTGTGACCATGACTCCATGGGATTCCGCTCCTCTTCACTCATGTGCTCGTACCCATCCACCCACACACACACATACACATACTAAAATAAGTTTGTTTTGTTTTGCTTTGTTCCTGTCTATTGTATGGTCAGCCTTTGAAAATAGCACCTAGAACCTCATTCATTAAAGCGCCGGTGCTCTGATATTCTCCCTGGAACTCTGGAGGTTTCTCAACTTCAACACTGCTAACTTATGGGGGACTGTGCGTTGTTGGGGACCTTCTCTAAGCCAGTACTTTCCCTCCCCACCTGTGACAGACATTGCCCCATGTCTCTGTCACCACTCGGGTCCTACTTAGAGGTAAACATTAGGAACTTCCAGGTTATCAAATGAACAGAAAACTTTAATTTGGTTTAAGCTTCAGACAAGTTGTATTTTCAAACTCCCGTCTCACATATGATTCTGTGAATTAATGCATTTGGGGCAATGATTGATGAAGATTCATTTTGTCAGTCTTACATCTACTATATACTTTATGTAATTTTTATACTTGTATTATATTAAGCCTAGACTATAGGTAAGAGTAATTTAATGTGTATATGGGATCAGGAGCAGAATACATAGACATGCTGTTGTCCCTGACCAGTAGGAAATTCTGCCATCCAATTTCAGTGACATGTCATTGTTTTATCAGCTTCCCAGATGCTTGAACAGTCTCAGCAGAATCCAAGTATCACTCTATGTGAAGCATCTTTGAACACTTCCCATCAGTTTTTGAGTTCAGGTAAAATTGTAATGGCCTTCTTTTTTTTTTTTTTTTTTTACAAACTTATGATTTGAAAATTCTGTGTGTGTGTGTGTGTGTGTGTGTGTGTGTGTGTGTGTGTGTGTGCGCGCGCGCGCGCGCGCGTGTGTCTATCCACTCACACTTGTACTTTTTCCAATAGACTTGCTGTAGAGCCCTTGCTGGCATGGAACTTAGCATACAGACCCAGCTGGACTTCCTGCTTGAAGTCTTTAGGTTCCTTCCCAGGGATCGGGGGTGAGGGTGGTTTGCTGTTGAATAAATTGCTCATTTCTAGACATCCTTGTGACTATATGTGAACTGATTTCAATGCAGTGTAAACCTCATATATCTAAGAACAGGTAGCACTAAAGAGGACTTATTTTGTGTCTTTGATCAGCTCATAAAGTATAAATATTGAAAAGAGCCTGTGCCAAATAGGATGGGAACCCTTGCTTTAGCTTTATTCCATAAGTCCATGGGAGGGCCTAAGCGGAGTCTCAGGAACCCAAAATGCAGCAAGCGGAGATGAGCTAGGCTTTCTTTCTGTTAGTATGTGGCGTACTCTGGTAGTCTGTCTTGTGTGTTCTGGGATTATTTACCCATTTATCTTCTCTTTCTGCTCAGATTTCTCTCCCATGGCTAAAAATGGTGATAACAATGCTGACTTCATTTGCCTCACACTGTTTTGGGTCTCCCTGTATCACTCACACTCTCTCTGTCTCTCTCTCTGTCTCTCTCTCTCTCTCTCTCTCTCACACACACACACACACACACACACACACACACACACACACACACCAGGTCTCAGTAGTGTAGCCTGCATCCCCAGTCCCATATTACCAGAGAGAAAACCAGGCTGTGGGGAGGACAAGTGGATTATGCAAGATCCTGTGATTGTGAGTGATACACTAGGCTCTGCCTTAAGTAGTCAAAGAATTTCTGCTCTTAATGATGTGCCACACTGTGTTGTGCTTATTGATAAGCGATTAACGTATTCCATTGCTAAGAGTAAACTTCACATATCACTCCAGCTACTGCCTTCAGAGCTCATCCGTACGGGCCCAGTGTCAGGCTGCTCTTTGCTCCCTCCCTTCCCAGAGCACAACTTCTGCACCCTTGTTGCCTCTGCTTTTCTCTTTTGAAGCTGAACTACTATTGTCTCAAGTGGAAGTTAGAATCTCAGCGTTGCCTCCAGGTTGTGTGGTTTCTCTAAGATAGAAGCCCTCAGCCAGCCAGCACTGTGCCAGTGGAGAACCAGGTCTGAATGATGCCCACATGTTCCCAGATGAGCGGAAAGTGAGGACTGCCCTCCATTACCTCACAGCCTAATGAGAAGACAGGGAGCCTTAAGCTCAGGGGAAATGTTTTATAGAAGCCCAAAGCCTAACCAAGCATGGTGGCACATACCTTTAAGCCCAACCAGCATTCAAGAGGCAGGGGCAGGTGGATCTCTTGAATTCCAGGCCAGCTGAGCTATCTAGTGACATCCTGTCTTTAAAAGAAAAAGGTACTTTCTCGTCAGTTGCACATTTTGAAGGTTCTTTATTGATCTCTCCAGATGAATCCTTTACCAGTGCTTCTCACTCATCTTTTGATGCTCTCCATGGAGACGAGGAAAGGAAACTGGGAAGATCTTCCAGTGAGATGGCAGGGAAGGCATGCCCTTCTTCACCTGCATTGAGAACAAGCAGTTTTTATAGTTTGGCATTGCCCAACCAGCCAAGTTCTCAGGAAGTTCCAGACAGTCTCTCGCAGGAAGGTACCAGCTGGCAGAAAGATGCTGCAGATGCTGTAGTTGATGCAGAGAGAAAGCAAGCTGCAGGCGTGTCGCAGGGGAAGCCTGATGAGAAGCAATGCCTGTCTCCTACGGTGTCCACCATGGAGGAACACTTGGTACGTTTGGGATCCAAGACTTCTTCAGCAAAGAGAAAAAGGTCAGTGGACTTGGATTCACCTCCAAAAGGAAAACTCAAGAAGAGGTGCAGTAGGAAGCCTGGCCTGCCGATACAGTTGATCAAGTCTGACCAGAGCCTACAGTTCTTGACCGGGTCCGTCCAGGAGACTTCTGATACTGAGACTTCTTCATATGAGGACTACTTTTCCCCTGTTAATCTCAAGGAGAGGAATTCAGAGAGACTTCCTCCTGAGGCTCAGCCACTAGCAAGCCCTCTGTTCCACTCCAGAAGTCTCTCTAAGTGGGAGCGAAAAAACATCCTGGAAAAGTGTGACTTAACCTGCATTGGTGAAAAACTCAGACCCATCAACACTGCTGACTTAATTTCAAAAAGGACTTCTAGTCCTGAGAGACCTGACAAGGAAGACGTGAGCACAGCTTCTGGTTGCGTGCCTTTGGTGGGAGCATCTGCTAACGACAGCCCAGAGCATTGCAGGCAACCTGGCCTTCAGCTGAGGGAAGACATAGGCCCAGCGGGAAGCAGCCTCCCTGCCGCCCTGCACAGTCCTGCTCGTCGCATCACACCCTTGAAAGGACGAAGTACAGAAGCAAGAGAAGCAGTTGATGTGAGAGGCTCCCCAGAAGAAGCTACCGCGCCTCCCGTGCCAGCGGCTCCTGAAGGTGAAGCACACAGCGGTAATCTCAGTTTTGGAGAGGATTGTGACGTAGAAAAGCCCGTAGAAGAAAAGAAGAATCTATCCACAGGATGTAGTGAAAGTATGTGAATCTCATTTCCCAGGGATTTTTGTTCTGCCTGTATGTAATACTGTGTTCATATTTTAAGTTTGTCACATCTTTATAATGTAAGTCCTTCCTTCTCCTCTTTTATTTTAAGGGACAAGTGTTTGATATTTCCCAATGATGTTCTTTAGGGATAGATGACAGGCCCTAAACTTTCTGGTCAAATCCATTATCCTGAATACACTTCTCTAGGCTTTGACCTTGTGGAGTAAAAGAAACAGTAACACTTACTTTAAATGGTTGACTTGTACCTTTCCTGTATGCCTCTGTCACTTAGCACGACTATACAAAGACGTGGCTGATATACAGAGGAATTTATTTCATTTTATTTAGGTTCATTTAGCAAGGGTTTTGTATGTGAGGACTTTAGGAAAGAAACTGCCAAATGACCGCTCCATAACTAGAGAGGGGTTTTTTGGTAAGTAAGAAAAAGTATGCAGAAACATCTGGAAGAGGTCAAAACAGAGAGGAAGAGAAGCAGGCTGGCCATGGCCAGGGCTGTTAGCCAGAGGAGAGAACGGCAAGAACGGTGAGGCAGCACGAGATAAAGAGCGGACAACGAGAGGAGCAGGAGAACCCGGGATCAGGGATGTAAAAACAGCTGGGACCCAGGTGACAAGGGCCAGGGTGCCAGGATGTAGGGGCTTTGTGCTTAGGAACAGGAACTGAGGGAGCCTGGTGGCCTCGGGAAATTTGATATTGTAGCCACAGATATATGTCATGGAGCCATCTGTCCCTTCTGCTACACATGAGGAAAATGACAAGTCAGTGCGCTTGCCCTTTTGAGTGTAGGGAATGGAAGGTACCCTTTGGACCTGTCATGTTTCTACTGTAGAACTCCAGAGAGCATCAGCCTTGATTTTGATAACAACAACAACAACAAAAAAAAAAAACCCAACAACAACAGCAACAAACAAACAAAATGAGAAAGTAAGTTTTAAAATTTGCCATTAATGTTTTCTTTTGAAGAAACTTTGGGAAATGTTAAATAAGAACAAATAATTTTAGTACATTTTCCTCAATTAAGAATTGAGCTGTGTGTTGTGGTGCATGCCATTAATTCCAGGACTCAGACGGCAGAGGCAGGCGGATCTCTATGAGTTCGAGGCCAGGGTAGTCTACAAAGCCAATCCAGGACAGCCAAGTTTACACAGAGAAACTTGGTTCAAAAAAACAAAAACAACAACAAAGATTTTGGTTATGGGGCTGGTGAGATGGCTCCGCAGTTATGAACACTGGATGCTCTTCCAGAGGTCCTGAGTTCAATTCCCAGCAACCACATAGTGGCTCATGATCATCTATAAAGGGATCTGATGTTCTCTTCTGGTGGGCAGGTGAACATGCAGACAGAGCACTCCTACATTCTGAAAAAATATATAAATACATTAAAAAAAAAAAAAAGAATTTGGTTATGGATCTTCAGCCCTCAAGTAAGAATTTGTTGTGGCTTTGATTTCTGCTTATTTTGCCTTAAGACTATCATTGAAGTAGGTTTGTTTATTCCTATCTCTAATTTAATTATAATTATGAAAGTGATTTGTTGAACAACATAATAATAAGCTATGTGATTATAGGAATTTAGACAAAGGTTGCAAAAATATCAACAAATTCTACAATTGAAGTTTTACAGTCGAAGCCTTAGCGTTTGACCATTGCTTAAAATTTGGCTACAATTGAACATGACCAAACAGACTTGTCATCATTTTTACATTTGAGGTGGTTTTAGCCACTATCGCTATAACAAAAGTGTTAGGGTGACATGATCACAGATCTATCTCTTTGAATATAAGCTCGCCCAAATCAGCTCGGAACATCAATTAAATGATCTTTAGATTTTTAGCTTGGCTTTTGAATAATTTATATTATATTTATGATAATATTTTGTGTCAATATTAATATGTGTTCTCAAAATATATAAAATCACATCGACTTCAGTAAATATGAAAGAGTATAATGTTTTGGTAGTTCAGAATATCCTGTCTTGAGTTCTGAATTTTTATCTTGTTTAAAAGCATTTGAATGTTGTATGATATGCAAATATAAATTAAGTGGGATACAACTGGTTCCAGGCGGCCTGGCACACTGTAAGCCCCAGCACTACAGGTGAGCAGTCGCTAGAAGCAGGTATATTTCTTCATTCAGGGCTCAGCCCTCCTGTTCACAGTCCTAAATGGCAGGCTTCAGAAACATGAAGGGCGTGGGCGCTGGGTGGCAGTTCAGTACTTGGAGGAGACTGAAAGGTGTAGTGATGCAGAAGTGGGTCGGCTGGCTGGTGCACAGGCAGGGGCTGATAGAACTCAGCTTCACTCATTGGAAATGTCCTGTAAACTGTCACGTCACTACCACAAGGCAAAACATAGGTGTGTAGGGTAGGAAAACACCCATCTAGCCTAAACCTAAGCACCTTCTTTTATACTATTGCATTGAGACTCATGGATGTTTTACATTGTCCACTCTCAGGCCAGCCCAGCCAATCAGCTCTTTGGGGATCCACCATAGATACAACCACAAATCCTTGAGCTGAAATGGAAATTCCATACTTGCCCCAACTGGAGCCAGAAAGGCTGCTTTGAGCATCAGCTAGACTCCCCAGACCCCTCACGTTGAAATGAAAGGCTTTTCAGTGTGTGCTTTCATGTCACTTTTAGTCGTTGACTCTAAGATGGTATGTGGTAAGGCTTCTAAAGAAAGTTACCAGGAGGCCAGCACTAGACAGACATGGAACAATGGGGTATAATCATTAACTCTTCACGTTCTTATTCTTTGATTTTATGAACAATACTTGTTACAAAGAATAAACTTTGCCATGCCAAGTTTTCACTTTCTGCCTTGCATTAATTCCTGAATTACTATTGAGGGTTAGTTGTAGACCTGTCATGTCTCGCACATCCGTCTAGTTTGTAAGGAAACAGCAGAGAAGGAAACCATATGCACCCCTACCTACAGTGGGTTCTAAATTCACATAGGACACGGTGTCAGCTAGTGAGTATATTTGAGGGGACGCAGTGAGGAAACTGCTGACATGAGCGCTCCATGGAATGGGTTAAAATTTTTATTGTAGATATGAAGGATAGAGAGAGAGAGAGAGAGCAGCCAAAGGCATCTGGAAGAGTCCAGAACACAGAGAAAGTAGACTGAGCATGCCTCGCAGACTGGCCATAGCCAGGGCTAGGGAATCAGAAAAGCAGAAGAGAATAGTGGAAATAGCAAGAGAAAACGTAGTGAGAGAATAGTAGGAGAATAAGAGAGCGTAAGAAGATAAGAGTATAGTGAGATGAGCGGGAGGAATACAGCCTCCACTTCATAAAGAACACATGGTGTCTAGGCGGAGGGGAGCCTGGGGAAGTGTGAAGGGCCGTGATGTAGTGTGGACTTTGAAAGGTACTTGTGATGCTGAGGCAGCCCGGCAGCCAGCATGGGCTTTGATATGCAGTCACAGATAAATGTCAGCGGAGCCATATAACCCCTTCTGCCAGAGGGGAGGAGAAAGATTCCCTTACTAGAGGGGAACCAGTGTCACATTTCCCTGAGGAATGCTGGCTTTTACATAGCCACCAGAAAGCCTCCTGTATGGACTGCTTTTTGGAGTTTGGGGAATCGGAGTTTCCTTTGGGCCTGACAGTGAGTAGTTAGAGAACAGTGACACAAGAGCATGAGTGGTTCCGTCAGGCACCCAGAAGGCCTCTCTAAGGAAGTTTTACCGATCCCAGGCCAGGTGGGAGGGTGGGTTTTTATCTGCTGGAGGTAAGTACAAATGACTGAACATTCTGCAGGAAGGAGGAAGCCACCGCAGCAAAAAGCCACTGAGCCTCTGAGGTGGGGGTGGCGATCACAAACGTGGCAGGAATGAGATCCTTGGGACCTGCCCTCCCTAGTAAGACAGGGCGTTCCAGTTCTGTAGTGTGGGGAGAAGCTGCTGGGGACTTGGAGCTGGAGTAACCAAATCTGACTTGTTTTCATCGTAACCCTGGATACTTCGAAGAACAAACTGTGGTTTAGTGTGTTTGCGAGAAGCAATTACTGTCAACAGTTTTTCCTTCCAGATAACTAAATGTGTATATAACAGAAATGAAATATATTTAAAGGGATTCTCTTGCATACATCGAACTGTATTATCCTGCTGCTTTAAATTGGCCTTTTAAAAACTCTCAATGTCAGACATACCGTTCACAGCAGATATTTGTTTCTTTAGTATAATCTATATTGAGGATCAGTGGCAAGGATAAAGATATAGAGAAATATAGATAATTATAAAATTAGATAATTAAAGACATTTTTGTAAAACTTATTGATGAAATTTAAAACTGAGTATAGTTTTTGGAATGCATAACTGCTCTTGAGCAGATATCTTTGCGGGGGTAGGGGAACAGAGAGAATGAGTAACCCTTGTAATTTCATTGGGACTCCCATCACCTAACTTGATTGCAAATAACTCTTTAAGGTATCTATCTCATCCTGATGATGCCTCTTCACAGAAACTGGCCCTGTTCAAGTCTAATGCCAGCTCACAAGGGCATGATTTTCAAGCCTATTGGGTCCTAAGGCAGTATTTATGTAATTGCATGTTCCCTTTCCACGTGTGCCTCTCAGCCGGTCCTTATCTTGTGCTTGCATCCCTTGGCAGTGGGAAGCTAGGCAGGAGATCTTGGATGGTGCAGGTAGGGAGAACTTGCAGTTAGGCTATCGCTCTGTTCTTCATTAGGTCCGGGAAATACTGTAGGAACCGTAGTCAGAACACAGAAAGAAATGTCTACACCTACTTTGTGCGGGGATGGAGGTCTTGCCTTTTGTTTTCCTTCCTGTGTTTACTTATTGGAAGCAAGATCTTACTAGAGAGCACACTTGGGCTCCAGTTAATAACCCTCCTGTGTCAGCCTCCGGGATGCAGAGACTTGTATATAGCAACACACAAGGCTTCACTTTATCTTTTGGCAATCCAGGATAGGAATTTTGAAGAGCAGCTTGGTGGTTATTGAGATGACAGTCTTCTGCCTCTGCTCCCACATGATGGCAGCCTGAATGGCCCAGTAGACGAAGTCTACCAGTTGTCCTGAGCGTGTTGCTATATGGTGACGCTCCTGCTTGTCTTTCACTGGTGATACTGATGGCAGGAGTCTCACATGAATACCAGCAGAGTTAGTACTTTCCACACTCTATACACACACACCCCACGTCTGACCATTGATTTAATGCAGATTTTATCCTGCGCAGCTTGCGGTGGAATTTCACACATCAGCATTTTATACATGTGCGTTCACTTATCTGCGCACTTTGGCCACTTCCGGCTATTGGATTGTTTTACAGTTACCAGCTGTTGGGAGTTGATGATGGACCACTGTCCCTCCAGCAGGCCCGGCTACCAGATCTTACGAAAGACCAATTCCAGATGCAGAAACATTTGCTGGACAGCAAAATGAGCAGCAGTCTTCCAAGTGGACAGATCTGCTGAAGTCCCAGCCTCTGCCCCCTAACTCGGTGTCCTACTTGGGACAAGCTTGTATGAAAGTTATTGTGTGCCTTAGACTTCCTATTATCTAACTCTGTACTTCATCATAGGTCATTTACGGGTCAAGATGTAGGCATCATCTTCAGGGATACAAACTTAGGCTAATACCAGATTTGAGTGCCCTGCTTATGGTGGGGAAGTGCTGTGTAACAGTCCCGCCAATCCAGTCTTGGATCCACAGATTTACCCAGTAGGAAGCTTTCTGACAGCTCAGTGATATCAATTACAGCTCATTTGCTTCATCCATGGTGGCAGTTAGCAAGGCATTTCAAAATGATGTGGCATCTTTTAGCATAGGAGCGGATGACACTTGTGTTTTGATGGGGCTGAACATGTACCTTGTAGGAGTCTATACTTGAAGTATTCTAACCATGGGACCATAATTTTCACCAAAGATTAGTCCTGGTCTAGTAGTCTGTGATGGGAGTGACTGGAACTGCCCGTGCTGATCTTGAGTGGCTGGGAGTCGCTGCCTGTGGCAGCTCTAGGCTTATCAGCACAGTGAGGCTTTTACAGGGACCAGGGGCTCCTGTGTTTTACGAAGCCAGTAGGACATGCTGGTAATAGTTATGTCGGAAGATGGCAAGCTCAGGATCCGGGAGAGGGAGAGGGAGAAAGAGAGTATGTGTTTCTTGAGATGTAGTCTTGCTCTGTAGCCTAGGCTGACCTTACCTTGGAGTAGCCTTCCTGGCTCAACTTCTAGGGTGCTGGAATTATATTCCTGATTCACTGTCTCTGCACCTTTCTGCTAGGTTCTTTTTCTAAGTTTGTATTTGATTATTTTATGAAAACTGGGGAAGCACAGCATGTGTACAAAAAGGCCAGGATGAAAATGAAAGGCATCTAGGATTTATAGTTTGGATAGAACGCTCTGTCCGCGTCTACCCCCACCCTCAAGTGCTAACTCTGACTCGAGATTGAGAGTATTTGAAGACTGGGCCATTGGGAGAAAATTACATTCAGATGAGATCAGAAGGCTAGGGTTCTGATGATGTACCGTAACTAGTGTTTCATAAAGAAGAAAATACCAGGGATCCTCCCTTCGCCCTCCTTGCCCTATGAAGTGGAAGCAAGGAGGCAGCTTGCTGTCTGCAAGCCAGAGGGGGGAAGGCGGGGACAGAAGCCAGTTATCTAGTTGAGATCAAAATCTCTGAAGTCTCTAGACACCCGTTAGGGCGTTTTAAGACATCAGACAAACTGCTGTGTGGAGGAGCAGCAGTTTGCTGGAGGCTGACTGTGAGCAGGTAGCCTGGCTTTACCTAAGACAATCCAGATAGGTACCTGTTAACTGGCTGCATCTGACCTTACATAGACTGGCTTAGCCCAGGGGAGGGTGCTGGGAGACAGGAAGTGGAAATGGATTGGCCCCACAGCCGCCTCAGAGCTGCTTCACCCTGAGCTGCTTCCAGTTGCCTGGTGACCTTAGAAAATGTGAGCAACCTCAGTATGAGGTGTATTGACAGTTCATTGCCTGCTTCAGGCTCCTCTGTCCTCTTATGAATATTCTATTCCTTAATTGCTTCTAACCTCAAATCGGAAAGACGATTAAAAATAAGTTCTGTCTGTGTTACATGCCTGCTAGAAGCCTAGAGGTTTTGTTTGTTTGTTCTTTATTTATAATAAGATTGTTAGAAGTATTAGGAGGGAATACAGAATGTCTGTGTCACATGGTGAAAAAGTTTGCCACCTCTTAGAGCAGACCCTCATTAACCCTTTACCTGCTTGCTGCAATCCATCCACCTCTTAAAGCCAGTTGAGGGCTTCAGTGATGGGCAGTTAACTAAAATCGAGAGGGGCATGACATTTTAGAGATGGCTAAAGAGGAAGGGGCTAGCGTGTGATTGCCTTGTTTCCAAAGGGATCCAGTTTAGACATTTATGGGCAAAGAATGTTGACCTTAAATGTTTATATGCCCCAGGATACAAATAACAGCTAGTTTGAATCCTGGAAAGACTTAACTATTCTGTGTTATTTTTAGTTTATTGATTAATTTTTACACTTATTTATTGGGGAAGGTGCATTATGCAAGGGTGTGTGTGTGCGTGTGTGCCTGTGTGCGTGTGTGTGTGTGTGTGTGTGTGTGTGTGTGTGTGTGTGTGTGTGTGTATGTGTAAGTCAGGAGAATTCATAAAAGTTAGTTCTCGCTTTCTGCCATGTAGGTTTTGGGGATCCGACTCAGGAGCCCTCACTCACTAAGACATCTCGCTGGACCCTGTTTTTATTTAGATAGAGTTCTGGTTTTGAAGAATGGAAGTTTCCAAGTGTAACTCCTCAAACTTGGTCATTCTAGGTTTTACCATACTGCCCCACAGTCTGCAAGGTAGACTTTCTCATGGTGTACACACTTTAGTTTCTGTTGGGGTTTTTATAATTTTGCCTAAGAGCATATCTATCTGTGTGTTTAGCATGTGCACTGGGCACTGTCCTCTGCACTGGGTGACCTGCAGTGGTGGCCTTTTATTGTCTTTGCCCGTACTTGAATCTGAATATAGGTGGCATGTGCAGTTCATTCTGGTGTCACAACTCTGTTCATGTATGTCTCATGGTATTTTCTCCTTAAAAACAAAAAACAAAAAACAACTAATCTTTAAAATAAGCAGTCCACTGGAGAATAAGAACAAAGCGCTCCTGCAAGGCTGCAGTGGTAAGGGTCAATTCTTTCTCCCCTCCCTCTCTCCATTTCCTCCCCCC
>OU015752.1:44100009-44115031 GCA_907169655.1 Acomys percivali | reverse complement strand
AAATAAATAAATAAATAAATAAATAAATAAATAAATAAATAAATAAATAAATAAAATAAAATAAATTAAAGTAGCAAGGGTAATTATTGTCCCATCCCAGCAGCCCTGCAGAGAAGGCCAGTCAATAAACATAATGCTGCCTCCTGTATAACATGGAGATTCAGAGTGACTGCATGTGTTTACCTTGGGGATGAAGCTCAGTCCTAGGGGCTCTGAGAAGACCCAAGATTTGAGCATAAGATGAGGTACCCTGTGGCAGTTACACCACAGTGCTGTGGTTATTGTGAGCCTTCTTGAGAGCCATGGGCCTCTTAATATGATCTTTGATTTGTTCTGAGAAATTTTCATCTATTGCTTCTTCTTTCTACTTTCTCAGCTGTGTATTATTGGCACTACAGTCGCATGTGTTCCCCATCACTTCCGGAGCTCATCAAGACAAGATTTCAGACAGTAGCCCCTGGCTGCCCTGGAACTTGCTGTGTAGACCAGGCTGGCTTCAAATTCAGAGATGCTTGCCTCCTTCTGAGCCTGGCTTCTCTTGTGTTGTCTTTGCTTATTTTTTTAATATCAATTTTGTTTCCATCTCTCTTTCTGGTCACTCTTTATAAGTCCGTTGTGATGCTAGACCTCCACACTGAAGTTCACCATTCATTCAGTGTTCTTACAGGTCTTGCCATTTTATTTAAGTTTATTTTTACACTTTCTGTTCTGTGCCATGCCTGCTCATTTAGAAGTCTGTCCCTGACACCTCTGATTTCCCTTGTTTCTGTTTTTATTATCTACAGTTTCTCAGTTTTCAGTCCTACATCCCACAGCTAGAAACATGGTGGTTTGGCATGCAGTCAGGAGGTGGGATGGTTGAGATCTGGGCCTCTCTGGGACTCTGGCTGTTCTAAGGAATATGAGCCTCAGATGCCATGTCAGCAGTTTGTCTCTCCCAGCAGACTGCCTGGGGGTGGGGGTGTCATCATGGACAGTGCTTGCCTGTCTGTATCTTGTACAGTTTTCTGATTGATTCCATTTTGTTGGTGGATCCACAAAACTCTGTCTACCACTACCGGCAACTATGGGTTAACTTTTATGGTCTTTTTAAGAAAGAAGATTTTAAATGGTGGGTTTTAAGAATACACACATACATATATACTTAGCCTTTTGTTGATTGGTTGTGGGGATGTGAATATTTGTTTATAGGCGTACTTGCATGAAAAGGACAAAGTCAACATTGCTCCACACTTTATATTCTTTTTTTCTCTTTTTTATTAATTTTTTTTATTTTTTACATATACATTTATATTATTATACATATATACAATAAACTACCTATAGCAAGAAGAAGCATGACACAATCAGGAATTATATAAATGTTACATTCATAGTGTTTTGGCTATTTGTATTTGGCATCCTTGAAGAAAACATCTCTCCTATCTTGGTGCATCTAAAATTCTGAATGTAAATCAATATCTATCATATCTCATCATTATCAACTTAAAACATCTATCTAGACCTAAAAACATCTTAACCCCTAAACAACTAAGCTTAATTGCAAAACTAAACTATCGGGTCTTCAATCCCATCAAAGACTTGAGAAGGAATAAAATTAATTATGTGAGTAGACAGGAAGTGCAGGTAGCAGCTTCCAAAATGAGAAATGACAGAGACAGTTTGCTGTCTGAACAGTCACCCAAAACTTTCTGTAACGTTGGAGCATCTTCTTCAGCCTTCTGACCCACTATATCTGACAGACATGTTTGTGAGGCAGGAACTATTGAGGACTTGCTTACCCTGTCTTGGCAGAGTTTGGCCGTAGACTCTGCCTCCATCTAAGCTTGCCCATTTTTAGGTAGAATTCTGTCTCACACTTTATGTTCTTGAGGCAGGAACTGAACCTGGAACTCCCTGATTGGCTAGACCGGCTAGCCACTAAGCTTCAGGGATACACTGACCTCTTCTCCCCTCTCCTCTCCCCTCCTCACTCCTCTCCTCTTCCCTGCCCCCAGCCTGACTTTTTCCACTAATGCTGGGCATTTAAACTCTGGGCCCCATGCCTGTACTGAAAGCACTTCACTCCCAAGCGTCTCCCCAGGTCCTCATAAGCATCTCTTTGTGAAAAAGAGTAAGGAAGACTAAGTTAAAAGGAAAACTTTCTAAAACAGGTGTTCAAGAAAAATACATTAAACATCTAAATGATTGTTCCAGTTGGGTTTTTGTTGTTGTTGTTGTTTTGGGTGAGGGTTGTTTGTTTTTGTTTTTTGTTTGTATGTCAACCTGATACAAGCATAGAGTTATCTGGCAAGAGGAACCTCAACAGAAAAAATGCCTCCGTCGGATGGCCTGTAGGCAAGTCTGTAATGAATTTTCTTTATTGATGTGAGAGGGCACATCTGCTGGTGGCATTGCCGCCCTTGGGCAGCTGGTCCTGGATGCTATAAGAAAGCAGGCTGAGCAAGCCATGAGGAGTAAGCCAGTAAGCAGCACCCCTCCATGGCCTCCACTTCAGCTCCTGCACCCAGGTTCCTGCCTTGACTTCCCTCCGTGATGGACTTTCCATCCCCAGTTGGTATTGGTCATGGTGTTTATCACAGCAACAGAGACCCTTGCTAAGATAGTGTTCTCACATCGGTTTCTCTTTAGCAGAGCAAATAAAATCCATTAAAGAGGTTAGAGTCTCAACTATAGCTTCCATTAGAATGTTTTTGGTTTGACACCCACTTTCGGTGGGAAAAGTCACCTTACACATGAGTTTAGAATCAGTCTTTCTTAGATTGACAGTTTTAGATACTTTAATCTACATTTATTTGCCCACTTTTGGTGTGGTTAAGCACTGTTTCACCTCTCCTCCTTAGTTTACAGTATGTAGGGTATGTAGGCCTGTGGTAACATTAAGCATCTTTCCAGGGAGGGAGGACTATAAAATACTCAGGCAAATTGACCGTTGAGTATCATTGAGAATAGAACTCGAGGAAGCTAAATATGGACTTCATGCTTGAACTCCGTAAAAGCACATGAACTCCATCCTGCCGAGGCTTTTAGTTTGTTTTGTTACTTCTGGGCTTTTGTTGTTCAAAAGATTATTATCCTCAGCAAAAATTTAACCTGAATCATCAAATGCATAGTTCTTGGTCAGTGGCTGAGTTTTAAAAATCTCGTTTTGGGGCTATGCCTGCCAATCCAGGTTGTTCCACAGGAAGACAGGCTGTGGGTCAGAGCACAGAGGGTTTGCAGATGGCTTTCGTAGATGTGAGCCTTGGGGAGAAGCAGAGGACCAAATGCACTGCACCTACTTTGACAAGGTTATGTTGTTATTTTAAAAGAAACCATATACCAGGTAGACTGCTTACATTTCTATTCACATTTTAGATGACTTTTAATAATAATAACAATAATAATAATAATTATTATTATTATTATTATTATTGTTATTATTATTACAACAAGTTATAATATTATTATACATGTGTTCACCTGTGTATGGGCACACATGTGTGAGCTTGCATGCATGTGGAGGTTTGATGTTGACACTGGGAGTCTTCTTACTGCCCTTCCCCTTATTTATGGACTCAGGCCTCTCAGGTGAATCGAGCTTGCCAGAGTTGCTAGTCTAGGCAGCCAACTCCCTGTAGGGCTCTCTGTGTCTACCCTCCAAGCACTGAGATTACAAGTTGGCTGCCATACCCACCCCCTAGGTTTGGAGACCTGAACTTCTGTTCTCACACTTACACAGTTAGCGCTGTACCCACTGAGCCGTCTCCTAAGCCTACCCTTTTACATTTTCATTATCTTACTCTGTGTGTGGACATTTTACCTGCATGTATGTCTGTGTACCATACTGTGCAGTGCTCACAAAGACCAGAGGGGCATCAGATCTCTTTGGACTGGAGTTGTTGATTGTTCTGAGCTGCCATATAGATGCTGGGAATCTAATGTGGGTCCTCTGGAAGAGCAGCCGGTGCTCTTAACCACTAAATCATCTCTCCTTCCCCTCTCACCTCTTTGTTTGGTTTTTTTGTTTGTTTGTTTGTTTTTGTTTTTTGCTTTTGTGGGATTGGTTGGTTAGTTGGTTGCTGGTTGATTTTTTCTTTTTTTTTTTGAGATATGATTTCTCTGTATAGCCTTGGCTGTCCTGGAACTAATTATAAACCACCTGGCCTTGAACTCACAGAGTTCTACCTGCCTCTGCCTCTGCCTCTGCCTCTGCCTCCTGAGTGCTGGGATTACAGGCGTATGCCACCATGGCCAGTCCCATGTCACTTTTTGATTCAACATTTTTTCAATCATTCCTTGTGCTCTCTGCCTCACACTGTCCATTGGAATCTTTGCCACCTTGTATAGGCTTTTGGTTTTGGTCTTTTTGTAGATGCTCTTCTCCTGAACAGGTGTTTTTGCATCAGTGAAAGATGGAGTCTGAGTTTGCATGCCGTCATCGCTGAACTTGACTCCTGACCTAAGTCCTGCTCATTCCTCCAGGAAAAGAGCCTCCAAATAGGTATCTCGTTGCCCTGGTAGAGTCAGGAACCTTTTATGAATATGATTTTCCAGTCTGCGGCAATTCCAGGGCTTTGACTGTATGCCGTTAGATGGTATGATGGAAGCTTTGATTTCAAACCTAACTTTCCAGTTTAAATAGCGGTGGTCCATCCAAATGACAGTTTATATTTGTTTTTCTTCTTGAAAATTCAACACAGGCATTTGTTATTAAGCAAGTCTGGAATTGTCACACTTCCTGTAAGAGGACATGTTTTATAAATGTCCCCGTAAACAATTTCCTGCTGTTTGTTCCTGCAGAGTGCACTGAGATAGGGCCAGTCTGAGTGTGGCCCTTTGAGAACTCCTCACTGGACAGATGGGTTTACAGAGACTAAGCTTTGATTTATAGCACAGGTGTTTAGTGATCTGCAAATACTTTGATAAACCCTTCCCAGCAAACCAAACCCAGAGCTGGCAGAGGTGGCATGAGCTCATTGTGACAGGTGTAGGGATCAGCAACAGCAGATGCTGCCTTATGAGGCCACTTGGAAACCAGTGGCCTGAGGATGGCCCACGGTTGCACGAGCATGTTTTTTGTCTTGTTATGTATGACAGAAAATATTTCTACAGAAAACATCTGATGCAATCTTCAAAGAACATCAGCTACATTGTGAAATGTGCAGCTCAGAAATCATCAGATTCGGCCATCGTGCTGCACGTGGGTGTAAGCTGAGCACTCAGGAGGGGAGAGCCAGGAAGATCAGGAGTTCCAGCGCATCCTCAGCTGTGTGTGACTGTGGTTAGCCTGAGCTACATGAGGCCCTGTCTCAGAACTACAGCAGCAGCAACAATCTTGAGATGCATTTGGACTGGAGAATTTAAGTCCCCTAGACCCTCAGAGACTTCTGGGCCACATACAACTGGAGGCCATGGTGACAGTACACTCCCCACTGAGGGTCCTGTGCTGTGCTGGAGAGATGAGTTGCTTCTGGAGTCTGGTAAGACTGCTGGTAAGCAGTCAAGAGTCAGCAGATCCCATCTAAATATTGTATTAGTTATTTTTGGTTGCTGTGACAAAATGTCTTCCAACAGCAACTTAAGGAGGAGTTGATTTGATTTATAGTCTATTGTGGTAGGAAGTCATGATGGCAGAAGTGTTGACTACCAACCTCATTGCATCTGCAGTCAGGAAACAGGTGAACGCTGGTACTCAGCTCGCCTTCTCCTTTTTAATTCAGTCCAGGACCCCCACCTCATGGGATGGACCACTCATCTTTAGTTAAACCTTTCTGGAAATGCTGTAACAAGCACACCTAACCTGTGTTTCCATGACAATCCTCCAAGTGTACTGAAGAAGCTCCTGAAGCTTTACCACCCCCCACCACCTCCCACGCAGCTGCTGGTACCCAAGGACCAGTTTACTAAGTGTACTCTTTGGGGGATGCTAGCCAAATGGGATTTCACTCTAGTAATCTGCTTAGAAATATCAAATCTGTAGATCTAGAACGTTCCCTGGGAGTAAAGAAACCACTTCTGTGAGCTGTTCCTCAGCCTTCTGCCTCCTCAGCACATGCTTGCTCTCCAGAGAGTCACCGCCATGCTGGGGACCAGCCTGCCAAACTGCCCCACACTGTGTTTATTCTGTTCTCCAATGACTCAGCATTCATGTTGTCCTTACTGGCTCTCAGCTGGTGACTCACTTCTGTCCCCATATAATGTGAGGGAAGTCTTACTGGGAAGTTTCTGGGACCAGTGTTCTCTCAAGGAAGATATCCCTGGGAATAAGGGGCTGGCCATGTCCCCTGGAGCATCCGCAGCTGGAGGCTGAACCCAAGAGTGAAGTAAGGAAAGGAAAGCAGTAATGACAGTAGGAGGCAAGGCCTGCAAACCTCTCAGTTTCCACAGACATCAGATGGCCGTGTGCCTAAGGGTGGGGCTGCTTCAGGTTGGAACCTCGTACACCAGGCACAGCACAGGAGCACACACTCTGTCCCTCTGCCCAAAAGCATAGACATCACTTCACATGTGTTGCTGTCCCACGCAGGTCTGCAATCCCTCCCTGGCAAGACAAAGACCTCCCTCTAGCCCAGGGTTTTTATGTCTTTGCCTTTCCTTAATTTCTCCAACATTCTGACCTTTGATATTCAGGGATATCACTTGTTACTTTTTTATTTTATTTTTTTGGTTTTTCGAGACAGGGTCTCTCTGTGTAGCCTTGGCTTGTCCTGGACCCGCTTTGTAGACCAGGCTGGCCTCGAACTCACAGCAATCCACCTGCCTCTGCCTCCCGAGTGCTGGGATTATAGGCGTGCACCACCATGCCCGGCTACTTGTTACTTATTAATGTGGCGTAATTTAGTTGTTGTTTTTTTTTTTTTAAGAAAAGAAATAAAGGAAGAAAGAGTTAAATAGAGAGTGACATATAAAAGCTGCCAATTACAAATCAATGAGGCATTATATCAGTTAAACTAAATAAGAAGCATTTCAAATAGATTTTTTGGCTTGCTTTTGTGGCTTTTGGATGTGAGCAGAGACTTAGTTTATCTGTCGATGTCCGTCCAAGAAAATCCCGTGTCTGTTGACTGTCAGAGTAGAGCAATTTGAGACGAGGGACTTATCATCTTCATCCTCATATTTTCAACAAGCATGTTATTATAAATTAGAATGTTTTACTTTTCTGTGAAGTTATTCTGTTTTCCATTTTAAAATACATTTGCTTCCTAATTCTGTTTTATATTTAAAAACTAAAGTCTGTTTCACTGTTAATAGAATTATATTCCCCCATCCTCTCTTTTTCCGTATTTTTCTTGAATGGCTCCACCTCCTCCAGTAAACTTTTGTTTTTAATTAATATGAGTAAGTGTGTGTGCATTCTTGGCTGAGCTCCCAGAGGTCAGAGGGTTCTGGGTGCCCTGCAGCTGGACTTAACAGCAGTTGTGAACTGCCTCGTGCTGGTCCTCTGGAAGAGCAGCAAGTGTTCCTAATTCCTGAACTATTTCTCCAGCCCTCTGTATCTTATTTGTGTGTGTGTATATGTGTTTGTGTGTGTTTGTGTGTGTATGTGTGTGTTTGTGTGTGTATGTGTGTGTTTTACCTGCATGTGTGTACCTGTTCTACTTGTGTGTAGTGCCTGGAGCACCCTTGGAGGCCAGAAGAGGTTGTTGGATCCCCGGGAACTGAAGTTATGGTAGTTGTCAGCCACCATATGGATGATAAAAACCAAATTTTGGGTCTCCTAGAAAAACAGCAAGACTTAAAACCATTGAGCCATCTCTCTAGCCCCTTTTATGTCCTATAAAAAACAATTTAGATATTATGACAACGTGCTTCAATATATAATATGTTTTAACTATAAAATTATTCCTTTGATTTTTTTAAATTTAATTTTTGATAGCTGAAGTGTATTCACTGTATTGTGAACACATTCACCTATTACTCTCAAAGCCCTCTCCTACTTCTACAGACCCTTCCTTGCATCTAATCCCCTCCTGCTTTCATGTCTTTCTTCCTCCTCCTCCTCCTCCTCCTCCTCCTCCTCTTCTTCTTCTTCTCCTTCCTCCCTCCCTCCCTCCCTCGCTCCCTTTCTTCCTTCCTTCTTCCTTCTTCCTTCTTCTGTCGCACGGGGCTTGTGCAGCTATCCATAGCTGCTGTATTGCTGCAGGATACTTGATCACACTATGAACCCCAAGATTGTGTTGTTTACTGAAAAAGCCTGTTTCTGGCTGTGGTGTGGCTCAGCCTTAGCACACACCTTTAATCCAAGAGCTTTTTGCTTGAGTATTACACACGGTACTGGCGTCTTCACCTTCGTCTCCCTTTCCTTCTATTTTCTCACCTCCCTTCCTTCTGCTCACCTCCCTTTCCTCCCTCCTCTCTCTACTGCTTCCTCTCCTACTCCTCCGCATCTTCACTTTCCTTTTTCCTCTCTCCCTTTCTCACACACTGTGTGTCCCTCTGTATCCCTGAGCTCCTTATCTAAAAGTGGCCTTGAAGAGACAGCAATCCTCCTACCTCAGCCTTCAGATGAGTATGTAAAAGGACAAGTAAACATAAACTGTGGCTGAAATGTTCATTATTTTTTTCCTCTTACATTAGACTGCAATCTCAATAGGCTAATTTCAGTATATCACAAATGTAAGTATATTTTGATTTGGAAGTTACATGTGTTCTCTGTTGCAGGGTATTTGATCACACTGTGAACCCCATGGTTGTGTTGTTTACTAGAAAAAGTTGTTTCTAGTTGTGGTATGGATCTTACCTAGCACACACCTTTAATCCAAGAGTTTTCTACTTATTGTAAACAGGATTAAATAAAGTTAACCCTAGGTCGAGAGACAGAGCAAGCAACCAATTGACAGGAAGTGAACATAGGGAAAAAAACATAGAAAGGAAGAGGAAGTCAGGACAGATAAAGAAAGGCACAGTAAATACAAAGGGGAACATTCAGCTTGAGGATTTTTTGAGACAGCGTGGAGAGGGGGAGCTTCCGTTCTCCTTTGGGTATGTCCGCTGAGGAGGAAGGTCAGCTGGGTGCTCTTTCTGCCTCTCTGAGCTAGCAGGTTTTCACCCCAGCATTTAGCTCTTGCATCTTTATGGTAAAGTAGAAAATTTGAGATTCTGTTAAACAAACTGTGTTCTCATGAGGATTACATGTCCGTGTCATGCCCTATTTCACAGAACTCTGTAACATCCCCTGGGTCTTGAAGGGGGTAGTAATGATGGCACACTTAGGGATGAGCACTCGGCAGCCATTTGTCCTCATTATGTTGGCCACTTCCAAGTCTCTGTGTCAGCAGAAGGAAAGATGGCAGCACTAGTACAAGGGGGTAAAGATGAGTATTTGGAAGGCGGCCTGGCTACGTACAAGACTCTGATGCTAATGATACCACCCACTTGGACGGCAGTACATGTGCCAACCATTTCTCTAGACTCCAGAAGAGTGACACAACTTCCAGGGCTCTGAATACGGAACATCCCATGGAGTGATTTGAAGTCTTTTGGGGGTTTTGTTTTGAGTTCCTTGTTGTTGTTGTTTGTTTGTGTTTTGTTTTGTTTTCTTAGCCTTTGTCCTTTGCCATAGTTGATTTGCCCTTTTCATTTTTCTCTATAGTCACAGTGTTACATGAAATTGACAGTGTTCCTCTACTTACATGGATTTACACTGGGAGTAAACAAGATCAACCATGTTTGAAAACACTTGGATTATCTCCTCAGTTCACTCATTGTTTTTTGTTGTTGTTTTTATTGGGTTTTTTTTGGGGGGGGGGTCAGATTCTCTTTTGGTTTTTCGAGGCATGGTTCCTATGTGTAATAGAGCCCTGGATGTCCTGGAATTCACTCTATAGACCAGGCTGGCCTCAAACTCAAAGAGACCCACTTGCTTCTGCTTCCCAAGTGCTGGGATTAAAGGCCTGTGTCACCATAACCCAGCTACTTCTCTCATTTTTTTTTTTTTTTTGCTTTGTTTTGTTTTGTTTTGTTTTGTTTTTTCGAGACAGAATTTCTCTGAGTAACAGAGCCTTGGCCTAACCCTGTCCTGGACTCACTTTGTAGACCAGGCTGGCCTTGAACTCAGAGAGATCCACCTGCCTCTGCTTCCCAAGTGTTGGGATTAAAGGTGTGCGCCACCACTGCCCAGCCCAGTTCTCTCATCTTTAAGGAAAAATAATTTTACTGTTTTTCTGAAAGTTGATACCTAACCCCAAGTAATTTTACAGTGTTTTATTTCTAAAATGTTTCCCGTTTTCACTAACAAAGCAAACACATCTGTTTGATTTGAGCTACCTTTGGTCCCACTAAAACAAAATCTACTAGTTTCCCAGTGTCACGCTCCTCCCTCCTTTCCAACCTCGCCTTCTCTCCTTCCTCCCTCCATTTTGACTCTCTGGAACCATTGCTTTAGACACATTAAAACGCACTTTTGCTAAAGTTAAGAACAGTGCTCACTGGGCATGCATCAGCTGTTCCTCCCTAGTGGGGTTCATTTTGTGGTTTCTGTTGACATCTTGGCTGACTGCGTGGGTCAGAGGCTGTGGCTGTAGCCAGGGCTCTTCTATTCAGGACACAATCTTGCCTGTTCTTTTTTCAGTGGATAACAATAAATTGGTTTTTTTCTTCTTTCTATAAATCATTCTATATATAATACATAACCTTGCAGTGTGAGGAGATATGACCAGAGTAAGTGTTGGAAAGTTAAATTTTATACGAATAATGTGCAAATAATAGCATAAAGGTTTCAGCTTTCCTTGAGTCAGTCCACATGATGCAGTTTCAGTGAAGTGTGTGTGTGTGTGTGTGTGTGTGTGTGTGCGTATGCATGTGTGCAAGTCCACCCATAGGAACCAGAAGGGTGTTAAATCCCCTAGAATTGGAGTTACAGTCTGTTGTGAGCTGCCTTCTGCATGCTGGAAATGAAACTATGTAAGTCCTCTGCAGGAGCAGCCAGTGCTGGAGAGTGGTTGGTTACCCTAGAACAATCGTGCCACTAGTGCCACTACTGCCACTACTGCACCAGCAGGCACATCTTTCCTGGCATGATGAGTTGCCATCCTCAGCTGGGAAAGACCAGTGATTCCTTTTCTTCCCCACATCCTGAATAGTACCTTCTGGCATCCCATAGTCCACATAAACTCTTCAGTGCCTCAAAATTGCTATTGTAATTTTGTTCCCCAAAGTGGTTCCTTGGTGAAGTACTCGCCAGTGTTTCACTGCCTTTTACGTAGGGTTCTGTGTATTTGGTTCTCCCTTTTCAGGGTAGCAGAGAACCCCAGTCCCTCTTCCCAGCTCTTCCTTCTTGGAGCCGTCACTTAGTCACTTGTCCCATATGTTCCACTTTTCTGCTTAAGCCAGGTATTTGTCTTTCCTTTGCCCTAAGATTGTATTTATATCTGATGGTAGGTGTAGTCTGAGTGGATTCTGATTATTTGTTAAAGTCCTATGGCCCCTGAGGACAGTCATGACCTTTTTGTATGTCTCTCCTGTCTCATTCTGTGCTTGAGTATGGCTGCATATCTGTTTCTCAGTCATTAAATGCTTCTGTTCCTAATTAATTTTTGTTGTTTACATGCTTTTTAAAATTATTTTAGTTTTGAGATAAATTTGAGATATAAATTATATCATTTCTCCCTCTAAACCCTCTCATATACCCCACACACCTTGCTCTCTTTCAAATTCATGGTCTCTTATTTCATTAGTGATTATTACAGATATATATATATCCTAAATATAATTGTCTCACTCTGTATAATGTTGTTTGCAGATATGTTTTCACACCTGACATTTGGTGTTTGAAAAGCAGTTGATGGCTTTTCCCTGGAGAAGACTATTTCTCCACTCTCAGTATTCCTTAATTGTCTGTATTTCTTTGTATAGGGTTGAACACTCGTTGATCAGTTCATGTTTAGACAGCCATGCTGATGAGACTCTGTGAGTCTTACAAACCTCAGATACATTTTCTTCTATAGTGCCTCCTGCACTGATCAAAAACCATCTCTTAGAGAGAATAGTCAGAGTCACAGACTAAGCCTGGCTTCATTAGACTGTTTTGCATAGATGGCTGAAACTGGAATGACAACTTGTCAATGGAACCTTAAAATTTGATTTATGGACTTTTGTTGCAGTAAATATAAAAATGACTAATAAAGTTTATTATTAGATGCCTATAATTATTACAGCAGTATTATCTAACCCACTATCATAATCAATAAAAGACACAGACACCTGTTGTGTTTTAGAATAAGCTTTATTTTACCTGGGCAGAAATTAACCCCTTAAACTACCTTCCATTGTCACCCATCCTCCATCCCATGCCATCTGCTGTAATCATTTCTATCTGGGCCATCCATGTCTATTTGCCATCCATAATCCCAAAAAGCTTGCTTATGGTGTTCATCTGGGCTGCTGCTTTCCACAAGGAACTTCAGAGCTCTTCCTCTGGGACCATGTGCTTCTTTTCTACCACGTGATTCCGCTCCTTCTTCCTCAGTACCTGTCTCCTACTGGAGCATCTTCTGTCCCCAAGCCTGAGAGCCTCAGCTCAGCCCCTTCCTCCTGCCCTGCCCAGGCCTAGGCCTTTAGTCAAACATGGAGGCAAGGTTAAACAGCAATACTTGAAGGACATGACAATAAGATTCTGAGATGGGGGGGGGGGGAGTGACAAGCAGTTAACAAATACAAAGCACCAGACCATGTCCCAACAGGCCTTTATTTTCTTTTTTCTTTTTAGATTTTATTTTATGTGTATGAGTGTTTTGCTTACATGTGTATTCGTGTCCTGTGCATCTGTCTGGTGCCTGAGGAGGTCAGAGGGCATGGGATGCTCTGGAACTGGAGTTACAGATGGTTAGTTACCACCCTACTATAGGTGCTGGGAAACAAACCCAGGTTTTGTGCAGGAGCAAGAGTCCTTACCTGCTGAACTTTCTCTCTAACCCCTGGGGGCCTTTGTTGAAGAGTCCAACTGCGCATTTAACAGCTTCTTCTGGCTAGAAACTGAGTTAGGCAAGGGCTGCTGCTTTGTCAGCAACAGCCCCATTGTGTTTGAGCCACTAACCTTTTTCTGAAATTGCCTCCTTGTGACCCACAGCTTCTGACCCTGCTACAAGGTGACTTTCCTCACCCACTTGATGGCTGAGGATCCTTAAGCACATCCCAGCTTTGCAAAGAGAATACTGCAAACACTGGCTCCCTAAAGCAAACCTGGGTGCCCTAGATGTGTGACAGCTGCTGATTAAAGGATCGTAATTCTCAAGTATGACACTGTAGACAAGACCGCCATTGTGAGCCAGTGTTCAATGACTTCCTGATAACAGCAAAGACAAACTATTTCTGAACCTCTGCAAATAAAAAATATATCACGGTTTCTGAATTCTGGAAGGACCAAACAGGGAAAAAGAATAAGTCATTTCCGAATATGTCTTTTATGTTTATAAAAGTATGGACTGTCATCAAGTCATTATGAGATCCAGAGGGCACAAAAAGGAACAGGGTCTCCTGTGTAATATCCAAAACAACCACAGACGCAGCTAAAAGCCTGGGTCACTCCCACCCCATAGCTCATTTAGGTGCAGTAATAACTGTTCTGGCTGCTTAGCAGTCCCCAGGGCCCATCTGCTGCTCAGGATTCTGAAAACCCCAGTTTAATCCCCTGGGAAAGGGACTAGAACAAAGCGGAAACTCAAACTGAGTGTGGTTAACTCATTAGTGGCCATTTTCAAATCCCAAAGACCTGATGGGAGGAAATTATAAAAAGCATGGCCACAGAGAAGTCAGGCTGGACACGGTATACAAAACACAACGCTTAGGTAAGGCATCTGTAAATAATAATAAACCTTATTTTCCAAAAGGAATAGGAAGTGCATCTATTTATAAAAGCGGGAGGAGCCAGAGAGATGGCTTAGCTGCTGAAGGTGCTTGCAGAAAGCCTGACCACTTACTGTTCAGTCCTTGGGATCCACACAGTAAAAGGAGAACACTAATTCCTGTATGTGCTCCTCTGACCGCCACATGTGCTGTATGGCATGTGCATATAGAATAAATAAATATAGTCTTACAAGAAAAAAATCAGATGCAATAAAATAGCTCCAAGACATTTGTGATCTGTCAGACATAAAATCAGAGCAAGAATTTCAAAGAGAGAGCTGCTAGTGTGGTGTCAGCCCTGCACATCTGCCTGCCCATCCGTTCTACTACACAGATACCCGGGGAGGCAAAGCATCTCTTCCTGACAGTTTCCTCTGTTGTGTCACCAATACAGTCAAGTCATATGGACACAGGTATCGCCAGGTCCCTTGTTCTTACAAACAGAGCATCCCTTTGTGGTGTTCCAGGAAATGTCGCCGCTTTAGGTGCAAAGCATCTTAGTTTGATTTGGGGAAGGCAAAATCTCAGCAGTTATATGCGAAGTTTGATTATCTGGTTTAAGACAGGCCCGTAGTTACTTAGAAATATTAAGTAGAAGTAATGTCCACACATTAGACTAGTAAATCTAGGAAGCTTAAAAAAGAACACATGTAAGGAGAATGAATTAAAATGTTTGCTAGTAATTCACAGGAAAGTTAGCTATTTTCCCATAACCTAAAGTCTCCAACTAATTTCATTTTACCCAAATATGTGTGCTTGAATTATTAAAATATTTGAGTTAACTAGGAATGTTTTTGTTCTATTTCTTCTCTCCCCCTTGTCCTACTGGTTGGAAGCATTTTATAGCATTCACTATGCTTACCTTCTTAGGGCAAGGGTTCTTGTGTGTTCCCGTGCATCTCCAATCCACGATGTATGACTTCATTTGGTGGCATTTCCTCATGAGTGTCATCACAGAATGAGGGATGGTGGCTGTTTGAGAATCGCAGATAAACTGGGCTTCAATACCAGGATAGTCTCATCCCTGCCCAACAAAAGATCCTGGGGAGCTGGATGCACATGGCTATGGTGCGCCTCACATAGGTGCTGCTGGACACAGGTGTTTATGGTGCACCTGTTACAGGTGCTGCTGCACACAGGTATCTATGGTATGCCTGTTACAGGTGCTGCTGCACACAGGTATCTATGGTGTGCCTGT
>OU015752.1:44056010-44086878 GCA_907169655.1 Acomys percivali | reverse complement strand
AGGCCTTTCTGTAAATGGAGCAGAAGCCCCATTCTCCCTCATCCCCAAGTGTCAATAGTTCTGTTACCAAAATGATAGTCAGCCCTTCACCACCACCACCCCTGAGTGGCCTTGAGCCCTCTGGAATATGCCTCTCTGCCTGGCAGTCTATTGCTGTGAAGAGACACTATGACCAAGGCCAAGGTTTCTAAAAGCTTAGCATCCAACTTAATTTGCATCTTAATTTGCAGCATATAGTCTTAGAGACATTACAACCCTTTCATAGTGCACCCTTGAAGGATGGCATGGACCTCGCTGTCAGAAGACCTCAACCTCTGCGGTCCTTCCTCTAACCCCATCTCTAGTGCAGTTGGGGGATTCTTAAAATATTCTCTTTGGCTAGCATGCAAAACTTAGCTCCAAGGAAAACATTTCTGAGAATGTTTTTACTTCAGGGCTTGTGTAGTGTTCTTGGGAAGTCTCTGTGAAAGACCACTGTAGCAGTCTTCCAAAGTCAGATGGCTGCCTGTGGCCAGTTAGTCACAAAGACTCCTAGTGATTTTGCAAAACAATTTGGTGTGAATTTTTGCCTAATCTTTCTTTATTTTCCATCTGAGAACGTGCTAGTGATTCCTGCATGCTCCCAAAGCATTAATTTCCCTGGTGTCCACTCTGTTTTCTGGAAAGGCAGTAATCCATGTTTTTCTGACTTCATGACAGAATTGCCTGGCAGAAACATAGGCGAACCACGCCTGGCATGGCTGTGGCTCCCTATTTGTGGGAGACCAGGAGGCACACAGCAGAAAATAGCTGACTTGACAGTGTCACCTGGACTCAGGGTGCCAGACAGTTGCTGGCTGTAAGGAGTCACTAGACACTTGTGGCCCTGTTGTGACTTGCTCAGTGTTGCTCTTATTCCTGTGACTCCTCTGCAGCCTGGCTCTGCCTCTTCAACCGCTGTGCTCACTAACAGACTGGTAGAGTGCCCTGTGACCCAGCCCCTCCCTTTTCCAGCTCTGTCTCTAGTCAGAAACAGCCTGACAGCCATGAAGAATTCAACCCATGTTCCTATCTTAAAATGCCAACTCTAAACATCTCACAAACAAAGCTAGATAAGAGGTTTTTAAAAGTTAAATCCTCTCTAAGTCCAAATATTTCTACAAAATTTTAAGGAGTTTACTATAAATAATTAAGTGCTTTTTAATTCCAAAAGAGCAAAATGAGTTTCTGCCTTAGAATGTTGAGATCAAGTTGAGGCTTTCTCCCCGTGGGTTACTGGCATTAAGAAGGCAGTCCGTTGTATAGCGCTGGGCCTGCCATGCAAGTGTGGGCTGAGCCACTCACTTCACAGTGCTTCGCTGCTACTTGTTCTAGAAGCAAAGCTGGCCACACCCAGAACTAGCTCTGTCTTCCGCTTGGTCAGTATCTCACTCTCCCCTCCAAAGACTACACAGAACTAGGTGATGTGCTCCAGACCCAGGACAAACAACTCCAGGTTCTCCCAGCACTCCTCAGTCCCTGTATGCTGCAGGATATGGCTGGCATGCCCTTCCCTCTACCCTGAACTTCCCAGGGCCAGGGCTCTTCCTTCCCCTTCACCATATAATCTGGGCATTTTGTTGCTCTTGCTTTTTTTTTTTTTTTTTTAATCTCTATCTCTCTTTCCGCCTTGCATGGCAGCCAAGAGCTGTTTCCAACGAACCTACATTTATATACTTTAACTTACTTACATGAAAAACAGTCCAATGTCCTCATTTATTTTTAATTATAGAAAAAGAAAGGAATGTTAGCTCACAAGCAGATCTGCTAGCCAATCTGATCTGCCTCTAGGTTGCTTGACAACCTCTAACATCATTGCCTGCCCACCACCAGGTGTGTGACAGACTATAAAAGGCAAAACCACCACTCACCTCTCTCTTACTCTTGCATTTCTCTCTTACATTTTCTGTAAGGGTGTCCCCTTATCTCTGTCTCTGTCTCTGTCTCTGTCTCTGTCTCTGTGTCTCTGTCTCTGTGTCTCTCTGTCTCTGTCTGTGTCTCTCTGCCTCTCTCTCTCTCTCTCTCTCTCTCTCTCTCTCTCTCTCTCTCTCTCCCCCCCTTCAGGTCCCACTCAGGTCCCAACTCCTCTCCACTTCCCTTCTCCCCAAATAAATATCTCTACATCATATCTGTCATTTGCCATCTCATTTTTTAACCCTAACACTAGGCATCATGGAAACCATCTTTTTTTTTTTTTTTTTTTGAACCTTTGAGTCAGTAGATTCTAAGGATACTGTTTCAGGCATATTGCAATTGCCTATATCATTTGCACCCAGAGTTTCTACCTCTCTGGTGGGCAGCTGTGTACACAGTCCTGGGTTAGCTCCAGCCACCCCTGGCAGGCAAGGACGTCAAGCTTCCAGGGATCTGCCTGATCGGCTCTGCCACCCTTGAGCTTTCATGGGCTTTGCTCCAGAGAGATTTCATCCATCCCCGCTGCAGGTTATGGCACAAAGGGCTGCAGGCTACAGAGCTCGTCACATGTGCCAACTCACTGGTCCCTACAGAGCATTTGCAGCTGTATGCATTTCTAAATGCACATCCCGAAGAGGACTCGATGCAGAAATACTCATCTGACTTTAGCGTGGGTCCACGAAACAGCTTTGGTGAAGATATTGTCCCAAGGCAATGACTAGTTTCCTTAGCACACGCCTGACTTACAGACTTCACCACTAAGTTATATAGATTCTCTCTACAGAGGAGAAGCTGTGGAGCCTGCCTGCTTCTGTCCTCTGTGGTGTGCCCAAGCACTCTTTCCACAGGGAACTGGCCACGGACCGCTACAATAAGGGTTCTGTCTGGAGCCCTTTCCTAATCCTCTGTCATCTTTTTGTCCCTCCGGCAAGATCATAGAGTCCTTTTCCCACACTGGAGGCACAAGCTGCACTGAGAACAGACTTTAAAAACAACCACACAATCCCCCTGGAAAATAAGGGCCTTGGCATTTACCTTGACGACAATAGTGGGAAAATGTATCTGGGAGGGATGTGGCAGCCCCTGGAGTCAAAGCCGTGTTTTCAGAGAGAAGACACCATGAGCCACCAACACAGGTTTCATCATGAGCAAAGCTTTAGACATCTTCCCTTTACTGTAAGGTGGCCAAGGACTAAGTGCAGGGTCAGAAGTCACCATCAGAAGGATGGGAGCCACTCCAGCTAGGAGGCAGCAGGCTTTGTCTCTCCGTCCTCTGCCCTCTATGGGTTTCAGGGTGACTAGAACAAAAGCAAAGCAACCAGCAACAGGCAGTGAGGATAGAGCAGAGAGAGATGCCTGGAGCCAGGACAAGTGTCGTTACAGTGAAGCTTAAGGACAGACAGCTGTGGCCATAGCAAGGGCGGTTGCAGTGCTGGTAGGGTGTAGAGAGTTGGTCTGCAGCCTGCTGGATGGAACAGATTTGATAACGTGTGCTGTATGGGAGGAGAGGGAACAAGATGGCTCTGTCCTACATTTTTATTCATGCTGTTCTTCATGGGGATAGTGAGGGACGAAAACATGGACAGGCCAAGGTTTAGGTTATAGTAGAAATCTCTGAATTACATATACTGAGCTAGAGATTCCTATCAGGTATTCAAGGAGAGAGAGAGAGAGAGAGAGAGAGAGTATGTGTGTGTGTGTGTGTTAGAGGGTTAGAATGTCATGGAGTGATTGTACAATGAAGATCAAGAGTAAGAATAAGCCCTAGGCTTGGCCAACACCAAGAAATACAGGAAGATAGACACAAGCAAACAAGGGGAACAAGGACTTGAAGAAAAAGTCCCTGGGTTACAGTTAGTTTTAAGTATAGGTTTTTGTATTGGGCAAATAGCTTAAAAGACTCAGACTAAGGATCCAGAAATGGGGGCCTTACTCAGCTTGTCCCCATCCCTTTGACAGCATCGTGAACTTAGGCCACACTGTTTCTTTTTTGCCTCATTTACAGCAAGAGCCACTGGTGGCAGATTTAACATCAGGGGCTTGGATACCCCTCCTCGTGAATGAGAACTCTGGGGCATCATCTTTACGTTAAACTGGAACTGAAGTTGAAGGCTGACAAGATGCTTCAGGGAGCTGGAGATGGCTCAGATTTAGAACAGGCTGCTCTTGCAGGGGATCTGGGGTCAGTTCCCAGAGCCCACATGGTGCTCACAATCATCTGTAACTCCAGTTCATGACTGCTGGCACCAGGCACGCACATGTTACACGTATGTATATGCAGACAAACACTTATACACATAATAGATAACACTTTAGATAGCTCTTTAGCAGTGACCTAAAAGTGCATCTTCACCTTCCTCCGCAACTTCTTTGTTACAGAAATTATTTTGTTCTGAAGTAATTTCTTACTCCTCACTCTCTTGCATTCTCCTGCAGTTAATTGCTCTCTTGCTCTCTTTTATTCTCTCTCCCCTTCCCTCTCCCTCTCCTACACCCTCCCTCCTTCCTTCTCCTTCCCCCCACCCCCAACCTTGGGCCGTGTGCTTGCTCTGCAGCCCTGAACTATATATACCATGCGCAGCCCAATTCCTGACAGCTTGATCAGTCTTGCTTTTGTTAATAACCCGTAATTTGATTCAAGTGGAACTTTGCACAGCCACCGTTAGCCATCTATCATTCAGATCCTTGCCAGTGACCCTGGGATGCTGTCGGCTGTCCACACTTTCAGGGTTTCTGAACTTTATCCCCAAGTTAAAGCTGATTGCCAGGGAGCATCGTACTTGAACTATGCTAGCCGTTCTTAAGGGCCTCTGTGTATGGGACTTGGGTGCCAATGTCAGCTTTGAGGAGAGCTGATAGAAAAAACGCTGGGTTCTCAAAGACATTTGTACTACTTTTCAAAACTATAGTTGGCAACACTTATTTTACTATGTGATACATTTTGTGTCTGATTCTTAAAGTGTACTTAGAAAAAAATATGATTAGAGAAAACACATTTTATGAAAGAAAACAACACATCTTGGGCTTCGGATGTGACACCACATTAGCTTTTCCACTGAAGTTGCAACAACAGCTTGCAGTATGCTTGGAGTAACCCATTCCTCTGCTTTTCAGCTGGTTTTGTTTTCTTTGAAAGGGCATGTCTGGGCTTCCATAGCATTTGGTATACCTAATACTTTATCAAGCACCAGCCATTTCAGGCCATACACAGCCTTAGGGGCCTTTGCTTCAACAGTCTCCTGCCAGTATGTGACCACCAGTCATTATGCTGGGTACAGAGAGTGCAGGGCCCTGTCCTCAGTGTGGCCTCCTCTTCCTCCTCAAGCTACCACAGATGTCACCCTGAGCAAGTGAAGACAGCATTGCCTCAGTGTTACAAGAGTCCTTTTCTCCGAGCGTTGCTGAGTAACAACAGACCAAGAAGAGTGCACATACAGTGAATCTCACAAATACAAATATGTAGCGTGTTTGCTTTTTGAGAACTCCTCACATCTTAGCACTTTATTGCATCAAAACACTAACTTCACCTGTTAAATTATAATGACTCCTCTCTTCCTACCCTTCCTCCCTTTGTTCCTCACCCCAACCCCCCTTTGCATTGGAGATTAAACCCAAGACCTTATGCACACTAGGCAAGCATTATCCCATTAACCACACCCCACAAGCCCCATAAAGAGCATAGAAGTGGTCATACTCTCCTTGGCACTTAGTCAGACATGGAGCCCAGCTATATTTTTTGAATGACTAAATGAGTAATCAAATGATTAAAGTTGAATGATTGAATGACTAAATGATAAATTAAAAAATAATTTAATTTATTTTATAAATTAGAGAATTTTAGGTTGCATCATATCCTAAATTGCCAAGCTACCTATGTAATTCATGGCTCTTTTGTTTAAGTTCTTTTTAAATATGTGACTTGGTGCTCATTTTTTAAAAGTAGTATAAAATCCAGAGTTTCCCCTAGTAACTGTAACAGTCAAAGTGTTGTCTTGTTGGTCATAGTAACTTGTGCTTTGGTTTCATACTGTGAAGTGATATTTCTGCTATTTATTTTAGTTACATTGGAATTTGTTATACTTACTTCTTTGTTTTTATTCTGATAAGGAAAGTACGTGCTCATGCTATTTATAAAGATGTTTGGATTTGACATCCAAGTTCAGTGGTGAAATGCCAGGTCACCCTGGTCACTGCATAGCTTTTTTAAAAGTAGCCATGACTGAGCAGTTTAGCCTTAGGATCTCAGAGTAACTCATTTTCATTTTAGTGAAGTGGAAAGGACTGGGCAAAATACAAGCTGACCAGGTCTAGCCCAAGTCAGCAGAGCAGCTCTGGTGAGGCTGCTAAGGGATCTGCAGATATGCCCAGTGTGCAGCAGGAGGAGGCAGGAGTTGCTTACTTTGAGTGTGGCTCAGACCACAAGAGACCCTGCCTCAGAACGTCACACACTCTGTGCTGGCTCATTTTACATCAGCTTGACACAGCCAGAGTCATCTCAGAGGAAGGAACCTCAGTTGAGAAAATGACTCCTAAAATCTGTCTGTTTGGCATTTTTAAAATTAGTGATTGATTTAGGAGAAGGGCCCAGCCCATCATGTGTGGTACTGTTCCTAGGCTGGTGGTCCTGGTTCTATAGGAAAGCAGGCTAAGCAAGTCATGAAGAGCAAGCAAGTAAGCAGCACCCCTCCACGTCCACTGCATCAGCTCCTACCTCAAGGTTCTAGCCCTGTTTGAGTTCCTATCCTGACCTCCTCCAATGGTGGACTATGATCTGGATGGGTAAGCCAGTAAACCCTTTCCTCTCCAACTTGCTTTTGGTCATGGCCATAGCAACCCTAACTACAAAAAACCTTGTATGTCAATATGCAAACTGTATCTAGTCTCTGTTTGTTAATATCTTTTTAGAAGGAAAATTATTTATTTTTGATGGTGTGTTGCATATCTTCTGTCTTAAATGTCACTAAAATTTCAATTCCTTGCCATTTTTTAAAATGCAGCAGCATAGTGGTTTGAATGAAAATGTCCCCATAGTTTCATCTTTGAATACTTTATCCCTACAGTGTGGAATTGTTTGAGAAAAACAAGGAGGTGTGGCCTCATTGGAAGAATTGTGTCACGGAGGGCCGGCTTTTAGGTTTCAAAACACTAACATCACTTCCTGTTTGTGAATCAGGATGTGAGCTCTCAGCTGCTTCCTCAGCATTGTGTCTGCTTGCCTGCTACCTGCCATGGTGGTGATGCACTCCTAGCCCTCTGGGACTGTAAACTCTGAGTAAACCTTTCCAAGAGCAATAAAAAGTAACCAAGATAAAAATTACTACCAGAAGTGGAGTATTATTGTGACAGATCTGATTATGCTGTTATTTGGAGGAATATGGAAGACTTTGGGAGAAAAATAGCAGGACAGTAGTGCTGGTGAACACCTTTAATGTCAGAACTCTGGAGGCAGAGGCATACGTAACTCTGAGTTTGAGGCCAGCCTAGTCACAGAGCCAGTTCCAAGACAGCCAGGGCTCCCCCCTCATAAAAAAAAAAAAAAAGGAGGAGAAGAGGCGTGTACTGATGACAACTACAGCAAAACTGACTTTGAGACTTTGAGATTAGAAAAGTGATTGAACGCTGTAAGAGGGGCTTCCTATGCCATCAATGCTGAGAAAGACACAGACTGTCAAGCCTCAGCTCCAGAGCAATATTGGCAATCAGGCTGGAGACCATTCTTGTGATACAATGGGGAAGGGTGTGGCTGCCCTTGTCCCAAGAATCTGCCTGAGGCGCAATAGAAAAGTAATAGACTGAGTTCTTTGGTGGAGGAGATTTCAAGACAGACTAATATTGACTCTGTCATGTGGTTATTAGTAATCACCTTTATGCACATCTACAGTGAAAAAGAATGAGAGGGACAGAAAGAAATACAAAGTTTGAAGAGGAAAAAAAAGCACCTGGAAATTTAATACTGAAGCTTATACTGAAAGAGATAAGAAGAGGCCTGATATAAAATGGACTTTAAAAAATAACAAGTGATGCCCTCAGTGCAAGACCCTCCCAGCTGAACTTCCAGCTTGTGTAAAGGCCTAAGAAACTGTCTGCTCCTAAAGAGCAACAGCAAAGGAAAGCTGCTCCACATGTGACACCTTTCAGGAGCTTTACTAAAGTCATAATTTAGGTAAACTTAGACAGCCTGCTTTTAGTGATGTCTTGCTCATAGATGTTTCCGTGGAGATGAGCTCTGATTGGCCGTTATCAGGATGGAAGTGGGGAGGAAATAGGAAGGATGTGTTTTATGTTTTGATCCAGGGGCCCTGGCTCACCTTTAATCCCAGCACCTGAGAGGCAGAGGTAGGTCAGTCTCTGAATTCAGGGGCCACCATGGTCTATATAGCAAGTTACAGGTCAGCCATGAATATACAGTGAGGCCCTGTCTCCAAAATAAAGCATGTAGGGAGGTGCTGGAGAGATGGCTCAGTGGTCAAGAGCATTGGCTACTCAGCCAGAGGGCTCAGGTTTGATTCCGAGCCTCTGCACTATGGCTCACAACTACCTCTAACTCCAGGTGCAGAGGATCCAGTGCCCTCTTCTGGCCTCCTAAGGCACTGTATACATATGGTGCACAGATAAATATGTAGGCAAAGCACTCATGTGTATACTGTTTTTTTAATGAGCGGAGTATTGAATGTGTTTATTTAACATTTGTTTTCAAAAGCTTTTAAACTAGAAAGGGGCAGCTGCACTCTGTTGATGGACTGTATGCTGCACTTTAATTAACTGCGCTGGAAATATTTGCTACCACTAAGAATTGACATGTGGAAAGTTGTTTCAGTGTGCCAGGCACTACATCCACTTACTGCTCATGCTTGTACCTTTAAAAATAATGTGTGGAATTATAGGAAGCATCTCCTGGTGTTGTGAGATAGGGGGGAAATGCATGGGGATAGCTTATTTTGGAACAAATATTATTGCCTTGAAACTCCGCCAGCTCAAGCTGGGTTCTTTGGAAGACCAGGCCTCCTGTTTTCTGGCTCCAGAGTGCATGGGACATAAGTAACCATTTACTTTGTCATTAGAATTAAACTATTGGTCTGTCTCTCTGCATCTCTCCCCTGTCTCCCTCTCTTCCTCTTCCCTTCCTCCCTCCCTCCCTCCTTCTCTCTTCTCCCTCCCTCCCTCCTTTTTCTCTCTCTTCTCCCTCCCTCCCTTCTCCTCCCTCCTTCCCTCCCTCTGCTCTGAGTTTTGCATTACCGAGAACTAACTGCATTGGCCCACTGTTCCCCTAGCTGCCTGGTTACTCTTCAGCTGACAGAGATGGATGATACATAATATATATGTGAAGGATTAACTAGCTTGCTCTTTGTCCCAAGCTGTCTGCATCTCTGTGTTTAATCAGTTCTTTATACTGCCCAGTTGGGGAAGAATCCCAAACTTTATTCATTACCCTGAAACAGCCAAATGATTTACACAGTCCAATTTCTCCTAACTTCTGCTGTTTGAGAAAAATCACCCTAACCATTGAGACTAAGACTATGAGATCTGGTGGGGAGAAATTTATAATTTGAAATTTGTGGTTTTAACAAATAATGGCTTAATAAATTACTTTCATTGTTCTTGAAAATACCAAACATGTTTCTGCACTCTGAACCACAGTTGATGGGGTGAGGGAGGGGGGCGGGAATAGATAAGGCAGATGGTAGCACAGACCATCCTGTCACTCTTTTGGCCAACATAGGCCAAACCATGTATGTGACAGCCCCTGCTCTGCTGACTCAGTGGACATGAAGCCAACCTTGAATAGTATAAAGTTAATTAGGTTCCCATGGATTAAATCTTGGCCATCAGTCAGTGTCCATCAGTCTTGACTTAATGAATTAGCTGTTGCTTTATACAGCCTGCAGGAAGCCCCTTCTTGCTCTTTTCTCACTAGGACCCTGAAACTCACAGTGCCAGTTGCTATTGGATTTTGTTCTGTTTTGAGGCAGGGTCTCTGGTAGCCCAGGCTGGCCTTCAGCTCCCTATGTAGCTGGTGATGATCTTAACTTCTCATCCTCCTGCCTCCACCTCCTTAGTGCCTAGGCTCCTGTCACCACACCTGCTCATGTCATGCTAAGGAATGAACCTAGGACTTCCCTGCATGTCAGGCTTAATTAACTCAGGCTCATCGTCAACCCAAGGTGTTGACCTTTCATCAGTGCAGCTGCAATCTGTTCTCTCTAAACTAGCTCCAAAATAGGGTCTGAAGGCTGGCTATCCAGAACTCTGGAATAAGCTTGATGTTTTATAGTACAGTTAGAGTTTGGCTGTTCGTAAATGTTTCGGCATGACCTACAGCAATGCTGTCAAGTGAGCTGAATCAGCCTCATGTTGTATTTCATGTCAGCACTTAATCATTACTGAATGGAGCCATTAGCTTTCTCAAGCCCAACCTTAAAAAGTGTCTCTCACAGATTAGCTTTTGCCGTAGTCCAAGCCACCCACTATCACCTTTAATTAAGATAATTTGCTGTTGTTTTCTTCTTTAAAAATGTGTCTTGAGAAATTGGAAATTAATATAAGGAAGTTTTGTTGAGGGTCTCTGCTTAGGAAATACTTTGAGAATAAAGGTTTTTTTTTTTCCTTGAATTTTTTTAAAGCCATTAATAAAATATTAGAAAATTGGGATCCATGAAAACAGTTCAGAGGGAAAAGGTGCTTGCCACAGCCTGGCATCCTGAGCTCAGTCCCCAGGTTCCACGGGGTGTCCTCTTGGTCATGGTGTTCACACACATGCATGCGCACAGACACACACATACAGACACAGAGACATACACATAGATACACACACAGACATACACATACACACACAGACACACACACAGAGACATACACAGACACACACACACGCAGACATACACATAGACACACACACACACGCAGACATACACATATACACACAGACATACACACAGACACACACAGACACATAGACACACACACAAGCACCATTTGAACATCATTGCTACTAAACTGCCTAATTTACTAGGATCCGTAGAATTTCTGCAAGTTTCCGGATTTTCTTGAGTTGATAACTAGCATTGGATGGTTAGTGCCCTTCACACCCTTCACCAAGATTCTATAGATGTATCCAAAGTAAAAGTCTTCTCTCAGATATGTCTACACAACAGAGAACCTTTTGGTTCTAATTTCTTGGAGATGCCACTTGTGAACCCCTTGGTTGCTCTGACTCTCTGAGAACTCAGGCTCACAGGCAAGTGTCCCACCCTGCCCTTTTTGTCTGTTTGTCTGATGTTCCGTGCCGCAGCTGCTGTCCAGTGAGGGTAAAGCTATACCCAACAGAGAGGTAACAAGATGATCAGTGCAGTCTGGCTGCAGCCCTGGCTCTCCTGTGGATGGGCAGGTGACAATCTCCGTATTCCTGTGCTTTTTCTCCTGGATAAGTGTCCCCAGAAAGAATGCCCAGCACTCACCTGAGGGCACTGTTCCAGGGTGACATCTGAGCAGCAGCGGGTGCCTTCCTGGCTTCACTGCCCTCAGAAAAGCCATGACTTGACCCTCATCTCGCTTCAGGAAAGGAGCTACCCCTTTGGCCTGTCCTCTCCTCACCCGTTCTCTTGTCCCTTCTTTCCCCAGCTTCTGGGAATGTGAGGGATTTGAATATTGCAGTCACCTTCCTTCTCCAGGCACTTCCCATAGTTGGCCACCTTTCTCCCATCTGCTCTGCATTTCCCCGGATTTCGCCACTCTGTCTCTGCAGTGCACTGTTCCCCTCCTCCAGTCCCTGCTGAAACTAAGTGTATGTTGATTTTGCTACACCAGTCATATTTCAGCTGCCTTTTCTTCACGATATATAGCTGCCATCTCCACTTGCATCGCTCTCCAGTTTCCCCGACCGTGGCCAGACTGCTTCACATTGCCCAGGGGAATTACTAAAACGTGTGTAACCAGAGACGTGGATGGAGGGATGGCTCAGTGGTTACGAGCTCGGTCTTCTCTTCCAGGGGACTAGGGTATGGTTTTGAGCATCCATATGGCTGCTCATAATCATCCATGACCATAGTGCCATGGGATCCAAAGCACTCTTCAGGTGTGCAAATGTACCCGCAGACTAAACATGTGTGTGTGTGTGTGTGTGTGTGTGTGTGTGTGTGTGTGTGTGTGTAAACAGAGAGGGGGCGGGAGAAAAGGAGGTAGGGAGGGAAGGAGGAAGGGAGAGTGAGGAGAGAGATTTGGTTCCCTGGCATAGAGGGAAGTGCATAGCCCTTATGAAGGGACATCGTCAAGGTTCATCTAAGAATAAGGCAAGAAAATGGTTCCTCTGTTACCTTTATCAACAAAGTCTGGGTTTTATGAGCTAGTCAGATGTCAACACTGTCATTTCTGTTACCTAATGTCTCTAACACCTAATGTGTCAGTGTCCTGTCAGGATGCTGTGCTTTATTTAGGTGGATCCTGGCGGTAGCTTCCCCTAGCATTTGATCCCTCACATACAACCCCACTCCTGGCTGTATTTAGTTTCTTGGTTCTTTTTGTCTTACTCAGTATTTTATGGGCCATATGTGGGGTTGGGTAAGATTACTTCACAAGCCCACCTGAAATCCCAGAAAACAGATTTCCCCTATTCTGAACCCTGGACTGAGCTAAAGATGGGTGTGGCTAAAGGTAGGTGTGGCTAAAGATGGGTGTGGCTAAAGAAAGGCTAAAGCACAAAGGCTTTTTTCCTTGTATTTCTGATTCTGTGGCTTAAGTGAAATGGAATCAGTGTTTTCTGTTACTTCTGTACAACATTTATCTTTAAGGAAATTAAATTTGCCCACTTAATTCATACTGTAAGTGCCTTATAATTTTATTGTCCTAACATTTACAAAGTAACAAAATCAGAGAACATGAATTTTCCCCACGAAGTTGTTTAGGTTCAGTTGACATGTTAATGTGGGTTGAATTTGAACTTCAGAAGCACACACATTTCTATGGCTGACTCCTGGCCTCTCGCTGGTGTACCAAATTTCCTACCACTGCATTCTACCATTGCAGCACGTTGACATGAGCCTGATGTTGAAATTGCATTTTATTTCCTGGGCTAATTATGTGAGGTCATGGAGACCCGCTGTGTCTCTAAAGGACAGATAGCACAGGGCTGCTGAGGCCTGGAAGGGGAACACTGTGTAATGTGAATGCTTTCACCCCACAGAGTAATTAAACTTAGTAAGACCTTTCTCCTCTCTTCTCCTCCCCCTCTCTCCTTATCTTCCTTCCCTCCGATGTCACTTGGGCAATAAAAGTTAGGTAGAATCAAGAAAGACAGTTAAATGACAAGATATATGTGACCACAGGAAATGTGGTATTTTCCTTGATCAGGGTTCATTCCTATAAGCACTTTTTAAAAAAGATTTATTTATTTACTATCTATATAGTGTTCTGAGTACATATATGCCTGCAGGCCAGAAGAGGGCACCAGATATCATTATAGATGGTTGTGAGCACATGGTTGTCGAAAATTGAACTCAGGACCTCTGGAAGAGTAGACAGTGCTCTTAACCTCTGAGCCATCTCTCCAGCCCCCAAGTGAGCACTATTCTTAATGGAGACATGTTTTCCCATGTCCCCCTTCACTCTCACAGACTGTCTTGTGCTGAACACCCTCAGCTTCTGTCTGCTCTGTGGTAGGCATGATTTCTGACTCTTAGATCCTGTGCTGTTTTTTTTTTTTTTTCCATGTGCTGGCCCATTCCCCACAGCCCTGCCTACCACCTTTCCAAACCACTGCCTCCACCAGCTGAGTACCGGGACCACAAGTGCACTGCAACCCCCTTTTCACACAGGTTCTGGAGTTCAAAGCCAAGTCCTTCTGCTTGTATGGTACTCAGCTTGCCAACTAAGCCATCTCCCCAAGACCTTACTTTCTTTTTTTTAAATTCATAAACCCATAGGATATTTATGGAAGATTTTAAAGGACAATGAATTAAAACCCAAGATTCCTAACACATAACGTTTCATATAAAAGCAGGATAGCGTTTCAATATTTGGTTTCGCAAGGATACTATGTCAGTACTGCCAGGTTGGCAGGCTGTGAAGGCACACTTGTCAGGATTGACCTCTTTAGGTAAGCTTCTGTCCCTGCCCGTGTGCAATTGTCTTCATTGGGTTCGCTGAGGTGGCCAAACCCACTCTGACCAGGGACAGCATTGTGCCCTGAGCTTGAGCCCCATAATGCATAAAGAGGAGAAGCAGCCAAGCTGGGGTGTTAAGCATTCCTCCCGCACTGCTCCCTAACTTTGGATGCACTGTGGCCATGGCTTCAAACTGCTGCCTTGATTTCCCTACAGTGAGGGACTGTGCCCCTGAACTAGAGAGGGTCTCAAAAGCCTCTCTGTTTCTGTTGGGTATCAGGTATCGGGAGAAGCCACCAAGCTGGGCACTAGCCTCCATTTCCATCTACAGTGCGGTGTTTTTCTTAACAAAGTGTTTGCTAATGACAGAAACAGGCACCACGAACCTCCCGAAAAGCCACGGTGATTGTGCGGCTGGTTTCAGGCCTAGGGAGTAATTGCTGCTAGGCCTTTAAGGGATTTGTTTTTGCTCTAATCAAAGTGACTCTGACCTGTCACTCAACAGTCTATTCAACCCATGACAGATGTTCTCTGTGTGTTGTGTCCCTCTTAGGTACTGTGGTCTTTGGAGTGGGGTCACTGGATTTCTGAGGAGCCCTTTGAACTCTCTGAAACCTTCCCTGCGGCTCCGGTAAGTCAGTGCTGTCCAACAGTGGTAAATACAATGAGTTTCTTGTAGGAGTTTGTAGCGAGTATAAACCCAAGGTCTTAGGTTAAGAGTGGTCTCACTCGGTCTAAAAGGATGTCATCTCAGAAACGAATGCCCCCTACTTATTTATTTGTGATGTCACATGTGAAAACTTGAGGAAGATACTCATAAAGTGCAGTGAAAAATGTCACTTAGAGGATTTTCTCTTTAGCCAGGCAGTCCAGCACTCAGGAAACTGAACTGTGTGGATTGCTGCAAGTTTGATGCTGTCCTGAGCTATAGGATGAGACCTTTTCTAAAAAAGAAAAAGATTTTCTAAAATAGTTTAATTATGAAAGCCTGTAGGGCTGTACAACTCTTAAAACAAATGCTAACTCAGATAAAACTAATAGGTATAAAAATAGTGGCCTGCCAGCATTGTGATGTAGTCTTTATGTTTTGATTTTTTTTCTTAAACTCCATCTTCATGGACTCTTACATATTTGATCATTGAATTATTACTTCTCAGATAATTAAGGTTTGACTGGAAGCAGAATTATATAAAAGTTGGCTTTCGTTTCCAAGCACGTTGATTGGTTTGAGACAGCTTATTGTTTGAGAGGATGAGTCTCCAAAAGACAGTGGCTGTTCTGGCTGTCCCCGGTGCTCTGGCATAGCTGTCCAAGTGGCCCTGTGCCGGGGACCCAGCAGGAAGCTGAACTCTGCTCCCTAATCGCTCAGTCATCTAGCTCGCTGCATTGTTTTGTTTTCATTTTTAAGATTACTGTTTTGATTTCCTTTCAACTTCGTAAATGTTTTCTTAAGAACAGAAAAAAAAAAAATCCTCCCAGTCAGTTTGTTTATTTAAAGCGCCATGTAAGGATCTGAAGTATAAAGTGGCAGCCAGATTCCTCCTGTTCTCTGAGCTAAGGGAGTATGTGAGTAACTCTGAGCAGCGCAGGTTTGCCTTTGAAACCTGTCTTCCTGCGCTCATGAGACACTGCCTAAGTGTGCTGCTGCTGCTGCTGCTGCTGCTGCTGCTGCTGCTGCTGCTGCTGCTGCTGCGTTTCCTGGGTGATCGGTTTCCCACCTCAGTTTGTGCCATCGTGGTCATTCAGGAAACAGACCCCTTTTTTGAAGCTGTGGACTTTTTGCTGTTGTTGTGCCAGATACTGTAACTGGGTACAAAGCCATGTTGGCCCCTCTGAAGTTTCCTAAATGTAATAATAGAAACGGTGGTCAGAAAGCGGGGACAGAGTTCTTCACTCTGGAGTCAGTTGGCAGGAAGTGAACGTGACAGAAGAGCAGGGTGCCTTGGCCACACTTGAGTCTGCAGTTTGACCAGAGCACAGAGCAGTGTGTGGGGTTTCTAACACCAAGGCCGACTGAAGGAAGACGGGTTAGAGCTGCAGTTCTAACGTGTGGGTTGTGACCACCTTGGGGTCACAAATCAGATATGCTGCATATCAGACATTTAGATTATGGTTCATAACTGTAGCAAAATTATAGTAGCAATGAGATAATTTTATGCTTGGGGGGTTCACCACAACGTGAGGAACTTTCTTAAAGTCTCTCAGCATTTGGAAGCCTGAGAACCACTAGGCTAGAGAAATTTAAAAATAATAATAAAATAAAATAAAGCATCTGGGCACGAAGAAGGACAGACAGACAGGTGAGGAGGGCTCATGAAAACTCGAGTCTGAATGCTTTGTGCGGTGCTCATTGGTACAGAGGGCACTCGCAAGCTTCCGAGGAGTTAGACCAGAAGGAATTAAGGTTTAACAGTTCCAACCATAAATTGTGTTCTGAATGTTTTTCTAGGGGAATCTCTGTGAGCAGGACATTTTGGGTTTACATTCTAAAACACTTGTTCAGTTTGTTAGTGAATATAAAATGTTACTAAGGCAAATTATTTTTTTCTATAAATTAATTTTAGATGTTCTAAGTGGGGTGCTTTTCCTCAATGACAAATTAAGCTTTAGCTTTGTTCTCTAAAACACATCTTACTAAGCTAGGGAGCAAGTCTCTGGGCAAAGTCACTTCACCATGAAACAGCGTTTTCATCATTAAAAACAATCTTCCTTGTCACAAGGCACAGATTTTGTGTGTGTGTGTGTGTGTGTGTGTGTGTGTGTGTGTGTGTGAGAGAGAGAGAGAGAGAGAGAGAGAGAGAGAGAGAGAGAGAGAGAGACCAAAGAACAAAATTGTAAATATTATCATAAAAATCAAGCCATCACCTCAACTAATAACTTATATTTAATTACTAAAAACACCTTCATATTTAACAGCCAGGCAGAAAACAAAATAAAACAGTCTCCACATACACCAACAAGGTGCCTGCTAGGTGGTGATCCCAGAGATGTGGGCGTTTTCACCATATAGTAAATAGTACCCAGCTGTTAACAAACTAAGCCTTCAAGATAGTTAAATGTGTTGTTTTCAAATGAAAATGTAAAGCACCTAAGAGGGAAACAGTGCACTGCGCTCCTCCAGATGTTAACCTGTTGCCGCCACTTTAAATTCCTGAATACTTTCTGCTATAGTGGGAGACAATACATGTCTACGTCATGGTGATGTCCTGTCACCGTGACAGCCATGCTGCATACTTATACCACCTACAAATCATGCGCAGTGGAATGTGGTCCCAAGATTAGATACATGGTCTCTGTGGGGTTTTTTGTTTTTTGTTTTGTTTTTTTCCAGTTATTTACTGATGAACACTCAGGTAACATTCTTCCTTGTGGCAGAGTCTGCATGCTGTCCCTCTGACTCTCGCTTCAGTGTCACGTTTCCACTGGTGTTTCTCCAGGCCTCAGTGCCTTTGCGTTTCCTTTGGTCAGTTAGCGGTGCAGGCTTAAGTGATGTGCTTCAGTCCGACACACACAGATCCTCCCCCACCCCCAGGAACACCTCCCAACGACGTGGAAAGGGGCTGCTGTGCATTGGTGCCGCTCAGTGCTTTGGGGTCAGTCTTTGGACACAGTAGGCTCTTCTGGTAGCGTAGGCAGGCATTTAGAAATCTGCTGGCCGAATCATCATGGTCGTGGCCTTGAGCGAGTAGCCAGAACCCTTCCAGTAGTACCACTTGATGCCATTGAACTTATTTGTATTCTGCTTCTGTGGGTAGTACAGTCCATTCAAGTTGGAAGGACCACACGCATCAAACCACCAGCCTGTGAGAGCAAAACACGGAAGGAATTAGGAGTGAGTGGTAGCACCTGTGTTAGCTGGGCTTAAACATGCAGACACACCCCTGCGGGTGGGAAGAGCCACATGGATTTGCTGTTCCATAAACACAAACTGCACAACGCTGTGGTCACAGTTCTGTTGTAGCATGTGTTCCTCCACATTTCCTAGCTCCCTTTGGGCAGAATCCTGGCAACATGGAGGAAGCTCGGCCACTGCTATGTGAAAAGTCTGCCATCCATGGGTACACTGGGGAGTGGCGGCATGGCACGACTGCAGGGAGATGTGGGTCGAAGTCCTAACAGCAAGGTAGGCCAGATGATTCCCACGGCCCTCCATGAAGTCGTTTTGGTGGGAATGGAAGCCAAGCGCCTAGTACTCTGTCTTTCCCTAGCTAGGGAAAAGCAAACTTTTACATCACAAGGTGCCATGCTAAGGAGAATCAGGCAGCAGGAAGGACCTTCCTCCCGGTAGCTCTGGATTCCACCCACACACAGGAGCATGGCAGGCGGAAGGATTTGCCATTTAAAGACGTAACCTAGATGATGTACTAATCTGAATTAATCTTCAAGCCTTGTGTGGGAGAAACACAAATTGTGTGAACGCATTTCTGTTTGGTTTTAAGTACAGAAAACAGTAACAAGAGTTGGTAGTAAATAATGTGGGTGAGACATCAATTCCAATGCTACCTCAGGGCAGGTGGGACACTGCATTAGTAGGGTATCTTCTCTAAAATATAATAATATTTCCCATGCAGTACAGCTGTCTCCCTGGGCACTGCTGCCTGGAGACAGCCCTAGCTGGTGATTCTGATAAATGGAGGGGTATAAAAAGATCCTGTGTTGTATCATGGAGAAATGTCAGTCACAGATCTGCCTTAACCTTCAGGCGCCGTCTGTCACCGCTCCTGCAGACATTTCGCTCCTCCATAGGACAGCTTCCCCACGGGCCAGCCCTTGGCTTGGAACTTGGCCTCTCAGCCCAGCCCTCCCCTGGCTGCTTGCCCCCTCCCCTATCTCTCGCAACTCCATTCTCAGCCCCTAAATCTTGAACTGGGTAAATAAATAGATTGTGTCCTTACTTGGGAAGCTGCTCCCCTGCACTCTGGAGCAGCAGCACACGGGTGGTCTGAGAGCAGGCAGCCTCTCCAGAGAGGTCTAAGAGTGGGAGTGGAAGGCAGCCTCGGGACTAGGAGTACTGGGAAGCCAGAAGCTAACCCTATTGTCCTGTGGCCGCAAAGACACTTGTTGCTGTGAGATGAGAGTCTGGTCCTCTTTAAAAAACAGTCCAGTAGCTCTTCTTCCCTTGAATAATTACAGCTAATAGGGAGAACTCATGCCACCAAGTGGCCACTCTGCTCTCCCGAGAACTCCAGGATCTACCGGGTAACAGGACTTAGTTCTTTCATGAAATTTCAAGTTCTGAGTTTCATTTCCTTTCACAAATAAATCCTCTTGTTACTGTTGCTGCAGGGATTCCTGACTGAAGGGCAGGCGTGGTTCAAGCTTAGACCATTGGCTTGTCTTAGCAGCAAATTACATTTTTATTTTTCAAATTATGTCTTATTTACTTACGGTGGGGACAGGCCACAGCACAGGTGTGGAGCTCCGAGAGCAGCCTGGGAGAAGCGGTTCTCACCTTCCATCACGCGGGACCCAATAATCAAACTAAGGTTGTCAGGCTTGACAGTGAACACCTTTACCCACTGAGCCCCCGACCCCACAGGCCTGAGACAGAGCATCTTACTAAACCTGAGCTCATGGCTTCAGCTAGACGGATAGGCAAGCAAGGCCCAGCTCTGGACCGGAAGCCCCTCACATGCTCAGCTCTTTACAGAGTAACTACAGTTTCCATGCTTCCGAGGCAGGAGCCTTATCCACTGAGCTATCTCCCTGGCCCACTTTCTGTTGTAATCATTTGCTACATATAAGAATCATTGCAAGAAACCATTGAGATGTAACAAGAATAAATTTAAAAAAAAAAAAAAGGAAAAAAAAAAAAAGAATCATTGCAAGAAAAAGACAGCTGGAAAATCCTTGACTGAATGTTAAGTTAAACAGAAATAAGGTAAGATGGAGCTAAGCTATCTGCTTATTTCACCTGGTCAGTGAGCCCAACCTCCAGAGAGCTTGTTGGATGTCACATAGCCACTTAATTTCCCCTGGCTCACTCCCGAGCATCCTGAGAGCACGCTGTTGGCCTAGTAACAGTTCCAGCTCCACATCATGTTCTCACTTCACACTTGGGCCATAGGGAGGTGGAACTGGTTGGGATCCAGCTAGCCTGTCTTCTTATGAAAGTAAAGGTCACTGTCACCCATGCCAGACTCAGCTCCGTGCTGCCAGCCTCCTACGCTGTGTGGTTGCTTCTTGCCAGTACAAATAGGAAGAGTCTCCCTACCTCCCGTGAGCATCTGGGAACACTTGCAGATGCATTTGTCATTGTCCGAATCCTTTGTGCTAAAATCACTTCCTGGTTGGCTGATGCTACTTATTTTGCCCGCAGTGCCTGTAAGTCCTGTAAGGTGAATCCTGGAATGTGCAAAGGAAAAAATAAAAACTGGTTACTGGCTGGGGTTGTTGATTCACCGTAGTGGAAAATTTCTCATGCTGAAGAATTCCATTCTACAGAATGCGCTCTGGCCGGTCAGTGCACTCCAGTGCCTACTCTGTACAAAACATTTTGCCCTGGTATAAACAGGAACCAACTTATCATCAAACCCTCCGACAAAGAGGGATGTTTTCATGACAACTTCAACACATATTGCCTGCACCAGCATCAGCAGGACTTGCAGGGGCCTCGTAATTCATTTTCCCCCTGCGTTCAGATAAGCAGAGGGGTCTGTGGCACAAAGGGGCTTCCCCACAGATCCCACAACCACTGTCCCGTGGGGTGGATTCTGGAACAACCGGATACCCTCTCTGTGTACTGAAGGGGTGGGCGCTGTGGCGGAGAGGTGTTGAGTGTGTGTTAGAAATATACAGTGCTGTGTAGGAAGTAAGTCCCTGCAGCTGCCTTGTCTTGAGTCTTACGCTGGTGTAATAAACCTGTCCTTCCTCAGGAAGGGAGTAAATGTCAGTGCTCAGACACCCTGTCATGCCCACACTGCTAGACTACTGCCAGAGTGTGGCTTGTGGCAGCCAACTGTGCAACAAGGAGAATCTAAGGCAGAAGATAAGCGTAATCATTTTACTTACTAACTGCTGTGTTCTATGGATTTATCCTGTAGCTCAAGCTCGCCCAGCACTCACTGTGCAGCCGAGCTTGACCTTGAACTTGTGTCAGGCCACCTGCCTCAGCCTCCCACATGTTGAGGTTACAGGCATGTAAAGCCTTGCCCAGTTAGAACGTATAATTCTGTAAGCTATCACATCACCGTCACAGACTGACTGCCCATGGTCAGATGGTGCAAGTCAGGCCAGAGCTGGTTTCACACGATCGAGTGGGTGTGAGGATGTCCTGTTGGTGTCTCAGCATGCCAGTGCCCAGCTCTGGGAGACTAGCATGCTGAATTGCCATGATGTGGAGAGATGTAGACACAAGTCTCCGGGCCAGGGTGCCATAAGGGGAAGCCTGCAGTGGTGACTAGGGCCTGTCCTGGGAGTCCCCAGATGTGCTCTTCTGTCCTTGCCATCCATCACCTTGGGAGGATTCACTTGTCAGGGTCTCAGGTGGGAAGAGGCAGAGAGGAGAGACCACTGCCCAGGGCTCTGCCCAGGGGTGCACAGGGAGTGCTCATGGCAGCCCAGGTCAGCAGCTGCTGTGGTGCACTAGTTTTTATGTGTTTGGGAATCTAAAACACATTTCCTCCTGGTCCTTTTCTCCTAAAGCCTAGGCAGGCTGGACATGCGCCATCTCCCCTCCCCCACCCGCCACCCCTGAGGCTTGATGCTCATCTTCCTTTTCAGTCTCTTGTCTTCCTTGAAAGGTCATTTCTCAGGGGACTCATTAAATATCTTCCAAAGCCAACTAATATAAAAGAGAGAGCTATTTTTATTAGTCTCTATTTGAAAGGTTGTTCAATTTTAGATCCTTTGGATGCCTTCCAGATGAAAGTACATTCTTTCAAATCTGTTATTAGGAACAGCCATGAGCTGGCCATGATGGTGCCCATACCTATAATCCTAGCATCTGAGAGGAGAGGTGGAGGCAGGAGGATCAGGAGTTTGAGGTCATCCTTGGCTACATAGCAAGTTCAAGACCAGCTTGGGCTACATGAAACTCTGTCTTAGGAGTCTGGGGGGCGGGGTTCAGATAGGCTATCCTATTGCTGCACACCCCATCCTCTTGTGCTGTTCAGTGTTCCCGTGGGCAGGAAGCATGGTCAACTCTGAAGCCTCACTTACTCTCCATTGTATCAGTCCACTGACCAGATTATCATCCCGTCAATTCATGTAGCAAGTTTTTATGGGCTATTTGTTTTACATTTCCAAATAAATTAAGCCTCAAAAACCAGTAGGTGGTTTTTATTTTTCAAATAGTGTATTCAACATAACTTTGCATTTCCAACAGAATCTCAGCTTAAAATATTTTATAATGTCCATGTGGAAGGGTGATGACCCATTTAGTAAAATCTCCCTATATAAACAAGCTAATTCCTCATTTCTGTCTTTGCTTCTTTAAAAAAATAATAATAATAATTCCTCTATTGTAGATTCTTAACTGCTGCCAGTTGAGAAAACATTTAGCTTGGAGACAGCACAATGAAGAGCGCTTGTGTCTCGGAACCACTGACTCCTGGGCTCTGGAGTCAGGGAGAAACCTTCAGGGTGCTGGGATGGTGTGTGCCTTCCCATTCATCTCTCCCCTCCTGGGAAACCTACAAGTTTACCAACTGCTTCAGCTTTGTCTGCTTTGAAAACAGCTTCCGAGTCCTCCTCCACTGTCTGTAAAAAACTGGCTGTTCTGGGCAGCATGGAGTTCTCAGGTCAGGCCCCAGGCTCTGCGCTGGCTTCCCTGTGCTCTCCACTATGACCTCTCTAGGACACCAGCCAAGGACATTACAGTCAAGCTTCCTCTCCACAGGGCCTGGGAGCCGCTGAGATAGAGGTGGCACTGTGGGCCATGGCTTTGTTTATGGAGGGCCTGCTGTGTGTCATTTGTCCTCTGTGGCCTCGGTCGGCTTTACTGTGTGCTCTGTGGCATAACGTTAAGTGCCCACATTCTTCGGACACCTGCTGTGCTCAGACCTGCCTCTTCGGTGCTACCATCCCCCTGGGTGCTCCTGCCCAACGCCGCACTGTCCACACACCCCAGCACCTCACGTGTGGCTCTCATCGTCCACACAGAAAGCCGAGGCCTTGCTCTCTCCTCCCTAACCATGCTTTACAGCCAGAGAATGAGGGTGCTGTCAGGGTTGATCGTGCTCTCAGAGCATTTGCGGTGACTGTCATCAGATGGGTGGAGAGGAGCCAAAAGCTAAGGGGGTGCTGTGACTCAGGTGTGCGCCCTGTTTCTTAATTTGGGATTGAACACAACAGTTAACTATGTTTAACCTTCAAAACATGGGGCTACCCTTAATAACCTTTGGTAAGAAAACAGTATGCCCCCAGGTGTCTGTCTGTTCTTACACACAGTCTATATCACAGGGGTATCTCATGCTAACTCTACAGGGGCTATGAATTGCACACTGTCTGCCAGGCAGCATGTCTTCCCAGAGCGCACACAGACAAAACTGCCTGACAGTTTCCTGTTAGAAATCTATGATCTACCCGTCTGCCTGTCAATAATCTATCTGCTTACCTTGCAGTCCTAGGGGCTGGGCTTAGGATCTGGCCCATGCTAGACAAGTGTTGCACTGGTGAGTTATGTCACCAGCCAAAGCTAGGATTTTAAAACCTAGAGAAACGTAAAGATGGCAGTGCCTCTCAGAAACAGCCCTGCAGTATGGCGCAGTTGTAGGTCCCGCTTGGACGACCATCTGGAGTCATTCCCCAGAAAGGTTCTTCGGTTTGCTCAGTGATGACGCACTGACCTGTAGTTGAACTCCTCACTGGAGAGGTAGAAGTGCTCATACAGCGAATGCGCCTCGCTGCCCTCCCAGTCCTTCAGCTGTATCCTCAGCGCATAGCGACGGTGATTGGTCAGCTGTGAGACAAACTCGTTGCCCAGCCAGTGCTCTCCCAGAGGGCTCCCGAACCCCTGCGAGCGAGAGAGGTTCAGTTAGTCCACTGGTTGGTTGTTCCTTGTGTTTGGATTCCATCGGCGTATCGTTCCGTCAGCGGACGGACACCCTAGGCCTACACTATAGAAACACAAGGCCTTGCACAGAGAAAAGATGTATTAATTTTGAGAGAGAACATATGGGGGTAAATATGTGCCACGGTGTGCTTGTGAAAGTCACCAACACCTTGTGGGTTAGCTCTACTTCCGACCTTATTTAAGGAGTATTTCTTTTTCACCACTGCATACACATGCAAGGCTAGGTGGCCCGCAAGGCTCTGGGGAGTCGCTTGCCTTTGCCTCTTGTCTTGTCATAGGATTACAAACGAGAGTTAACGTGTCCAGCTCTGTATGGGTTCTGGGGATTCAAACTCAGCTCCCCACACTTGCACGGTAAGCATTTTATGCATGAGTCGTCTCCCCGGATCAGGAAATAGATTTTTTTTTAAAGGCAACTTTGAGAAACTAGGCTGTTGTTGGAAGAAAATTAACTATTAGAATAGCTAACGCCAGTGGGATAATCATGGGCAGAGATGTAATTGTGGGGGCTAGCTAGAGCCACCTAGGTGCGATGAAACATAACTATAATAGTGACATTTATACTACAGGAGCCTCACAACAGAGCAGCTTGCACGGTGTCATATTTCAGTTACTTCAAGTGCAACATTTTTTTAAGAGACAAAATAGTGAGGCACAAAGAACCGTATCGTAAACAACTTCTTCAGAAAGCCATTGTGTTGAAAGTTTTGAAGATCTTAGAAAATTAGTTTTCCCAAAGGAAACTCTTTTCTTGAGGTGGCTTAACACACTCCCTTACCTCTTTATATTCTTTCCATGTTCTCTGGAAGTCAACGGTGCCATCTTCCCGGTGTTGGATGACCGTCCACCCTCCTCCACCCATGTCCATGTCACAGTAGGCCTGCAGGAAAAAGCACACAGTCACTACATGCTAGACATTGGTGACCCAGGCCTTTGCAGTACTGGTGTGTTCCTGGAGGCTTTGTGAAAACCTGTGGGGTAAACTGTTGCTGTCAAAATTTTAGAGTGTGTTGGAAACGTTTAAAATGGTAATGACTGACAAGCAATCGAATCCTATGACTCACTGGTGAAAGCCGGACTTCTGCTCATCATGTGCTCTGACTAAAGAGTCCCACCCCAAAATTGTTTCTGAGAGAGATTTCCCTATTACTGGGAGACTGGAAGATTCTCCTCAAATTCCACATCTTTACAAACCATAGACTTGTGTTCAGAGCATTGACAACCCTCACTGCCAGCTACACCCATTCTGTAGAGTCACAGCTTTTTCACTACGAGGTACCACACTCTCATCATATTCTTCCTGCTGTGGAACTATTGGACTTCCTTTGTGTGCAGAGAAAGCCAGTTTCTCTTGCCCTTGAGGGCCTTGGGGTTCTGGAGTGCCAATACCATGTGACCCAGCTTGGCTGGGCAGCTCTGACATCAGGGTTGGAGTTGAGGCTTTTGCACATTTCCCTTGCTGCCTGTGGCATTTTTCCCCAGTACTTTATTTCTGTTTTTAAACTGCCTCAGTGGTCTTTAAAAACGTTGCCCAGAACACAAAATTCTTTGGGCTTACATGTTTAATTTCAACTCAGCTGGAGTTTTATTGTAAAATTAAAACCCCCTGAAACTAAGATTATATAAATACTTTTCAGTTATGAGATTACAGTAGGATACACACACACAAAAAGTTGCCAGAAAATAAGATAATTTCCCCACAGCACACATAGTAGAAATATTACGGTTCACAGCCAGTTGTGAATAGTCTTCCTTTGTTGAGTGCTGTGGTCTTTGGAGACAAAGGAAAACCATTTTCAAGGCTTAGTTTAAGTATAGCTGCTCTGTGTTTGTGAGTTAAAATCCAGGGATGAAAGCTAAAGAGCCAGGAGAGCCTCTCATCCTGTTCCTCCATAGTGTCTTTAAGGCACCAAACCCCAGGGAATCCAGGCGGTCCACCATGTTGTTCGCCCCTATCGCTCACACACCTTGAGGCCTTTAGTGGACTGCTTTGTTGGGGCAGCTCTCCACCGCTATTCTACCTCCCCATGAAGGTCCTGGGCTCATATCGCCTTCCCCACTGAGTTTAGAAAGATATGTGGCATAAAACAAAACTATTATATCCTCAGTGAAGCTATTCAAACACACATAGCGGGTTTGCTGAAGGAAGGCCCTGGTCGTCCGCATGTACCGATGCTGCTTCTGTTATTAGGCACCATCGTTTGACTCTCTTGTGTGCAGCTTGTCAGATACTTCACTTGAACCCCTTGCAGTCCCTCCCAGCACTGCTCTGAACCCTGGAAGCGAACGACTTATCATGGATTCATTTGGTCAGTGACTTGGCTGGCAGTGATGAGTAGGATTTGAATACAGTGTACTTAATTTCTGTATCGTATCTTTTCTGTGACATCATGCTACCCAAAGCAGAGAAACTTGAACCTTTTGTTAACAGAGGAAAACATCCTTAGACCAGATGCACACTGAAGTCAGTTCATGAGGAATCCTTCATTTTATTGGCCAGTGTTTCACCATTCTATCAAGATGTCTTCTTAAAATCCCACTAAATACACTAAACAGGCTGCCTCAAGTTAAGAGCCCAGTGGTTGTGCACACACGTTAGCTCCCTTGCACCCTGAGTGGCATGTTGGTAGGATGAGAAGACGTGTTTGTAGTGAGCCTGCCCTTGTTCTAATAATATCTGATTCCTTGGTGTCAAAATCTTCACAATAGAGTTAGTTGCTTTATGATATTTAAAAGAGGCTCTTCCCTGTTTAGGGGACCATTTTATCTTGTGGGAGTCAGAAGCAAGGCTCCCACCGTTGAGGGTCACTGCTAGTACATAAATAAATTACACGAACCATGTTTTTATTCTCCATTAGTGACCATGACAAAGTTACTAGAACATTCTCATAATACTTTGTCTAAATTCTTAAGAAATAAAGAACAAAGCAATTGTGATAAACAGCGAATTATGGTTCACTGGGTTGTGAAATTTGCAAAGAGAGATAGTATTCTAGTGGAGTGTCCACATGGCCAGGATGACAAGGATCAGACCAAGATCTGAAAGGCAGCTGTAGTCAGGCAGGGCATGACCACTTCGGTTACGACAAACCTGGAGGCACTTAGTGATTTTGCTTTTGATTTGCATGCTTGTGCCTGGCACGGGGACCCAAAGCCCGAAGCTGTTCAGCAAGTAATGCTTGAGTTAAGTGCTGTATGCTCCAACTTCAGGCTGTGGTAAAGTGAATAAATAGCAGACGTCCATAAGCACTGGGAGCCTTGCCCTGAGAAATCCAGGGAAGGAAACAATTGTGCTTCTAACTAGCAAAGCACATGCCTGTGTTCCTCATGGATGTCCTTTGCAGTGTGCATCGCACATACCCAAAACCGTAATGTCAGTGTGACGCTGCAACACTGAAGCACGCTTTCCTTTGAATTAGACTGCCGTGTCTGCCATGACCCCTAGTGCTGGCTTCACATATCATCTATTCCAGGGCCATCTCTGGTACTATCACACCATGTAAGGTGGGTTGACAGGTCAGTAACACAAGGTCACATTGTCATTTATGGAACCTCAGGTCTGAAAGGAAGTTTAGAGGTAACAATACCATGTGGCCCAGTTAATTTTAAAATCTTTATTTTATTAGTGGATGAGGGGGATGCATGGGCATGTGTGTATGTGCATGAACATGTGTGTATGTGCATGCGTGAGAGAGAGAGAGGCAGACAGGGGCGAGGTGAAAGCGTGCAAGTAGAAGTCAGAGAACAACTTCTGAGGGTTGATTGTCTCCTTCCACCTTGTGATCCAGGAGCCACAGCCAGGTCCTCCAGCTTGCCTGGCAGTCACTTTTACCACCACTAAGTCACCACACCACCCTTAGCCAGGCATTTTAGAAAAGAAACTGAGGATTTGAAAAACTTAGTGTTCCCTGCTGTGTAAATGGATTAGTTTTACTGAGAATATCTAAAGGGAATATAAGTCTCTCTCTAACCATGACCTAGACACGTGATCTGGAGCCCTGGATCTTTCCATCTTTTTGGTTGTCAAACTGTGAGGGTAACACGGTGTTGGCAGGAAAAGGCACTAAGCCATAAAAGCGTCCCTAGAGCAGTGTGACTGTGTGACCATGTCGTCCCAGATCCACAAGCCGTAAAGAGCGTTTGTAGCCTCTGTCCATTCTGGCTGTTCCTGTCCCCATTGTTACCAGGCCAAGAACATGCAGGCATCTTGTGGCAGACACCAGAATGCAAAGAGCTGTCTTGCAGGCTGCACAGCAGAGAGGGTGGAGACCCTCGGTCAGGCGTTATTGGTTTTTCTTCCGCAGCAAGCTGTATAGTTTCTCTCCTCCTCCCAGTGTTCCACTTCTAGGCCACCAGGGACATTAAGTGATTCCCAGAGTTGGTTTAAAGCAGCATGAATGAATTAGAGAGATTTCTTTGGGAAACATTAATCTAAATAGCACAGTGTTCATTTTTTAATTCCTAATCAAAGTATCTCATACCGTTTCAAATTCCACATCTTTAAGTTCCTAAGTGCTTATATTTTCTTTGATATACCATGTTAAAATTCTAAAGATAATGCTGAGTTCAAAAAGATACTACTTCTAGGAGCCTCTAAGACTTCCATTTTGACACAGCTTCCTGTGCACTTTATGGAGTCATGTTGACTCAGGGCGTAGCTGCTTTTACTTCAGATGCAGCATATCTGTCAGCGTGCAGCATATGCAGTATTTGCATAAACTTTCACATTGATTCTCATGCAATGTCGGTCTACCTCATCAGAACTCTAAGAGAAGCCACAGAAAGACGGTATTCTGAGATACAGTCTCCCAGGGCTTCTTCAGGGCAAGTCGGTAAACCAGGCTGCCTGTGGATGGCCTCATCTGCCTGTGTCTTAACCAGCACTGCTGGACAGGGCTGGGATTCTGTCTACTCTCTACAGATGGGACAGACACTGCACTGAACTCCTCCATATGAGAGGAAAAAGAATTGTGCCCTTGGGCCCTGTGCTCAGGTCTTCTGGAGTGCATTGGATAGGGTCATAGTCTCCCACTCTGAGCTGTGGAGTTCCAAGCTTCCTGGGGACCCTGTGAGCAACTTCATATGGAAACAGTTGTCCCTGTGGTGAAGCTGCCAGCACCCTGGTGTGAAACACGATAGATGCTAAAGGTGCTGGTGCCATGTGCTGTGCTCGGCCCGTATGCATTCTCAGGAAAGAATGGCCAATGGTGCAAAAGAAATCTGTCATAGCAGTAACACGTATTTTTTTGTTTTGTGATTTTGCTGAGAGGGGTCTCGTGTTTACCAAGCTAGTCCTGAACTTCTGGGCTCAAGGAATCCTCCTGCCTCAGTAAAAGTGATTGACTTTACTGAACTTTGGTGGCTAAGTGCACATCTCTCTACAGTTTGTATGACAAGTGTGTATAAATGAGTCCCTTCTGGACAGCTTTGTCAGGTGTGTTCTCAGTGAGCTCGCACCAAAAATGCAATTTAGCTATTGCTTGTTAAGTGATCAAAAGTCAGATTCGGGTTATTCCAGCTTCAGTTTGGAGAAGATACAGTCGCTACAATTAATGAGATGACACCAGCACCTTGGGAGAGACACCTGGGCGTATGCATCATTTCAGTAGGACACACTTTTGGAGGGACGTGGAGCTGCGGACCATCTGCTGAGCATCCATTCTCTGTACCCAGCAGCGGCAGGGCCCTCGGCATGAGCCTGGGAAGGCATGGATGCTCAGGGGTTACTTGAGGGACCCCCCCCCCAGCTATGCCATGGGACACCCTCCCTTACCTTGATCTCCTCTGTAGAGTTGGGGAAGGTCAGAGTGTAGATGCCACTGGTGGTGACGCCTGACTTGAAGACTTCCGCACAGTCTCTGAAGGTGGTTTGCTCTTCTTTAGGGACAGCAGCAGAGCCCTTAGCTGTGTTTAAAAAGCAACAGACATTTCAACGGGGTTTGTGAGTACAGAGAAGCCTTTTATCAAGACCTAGACATTTGTTCTCATGTAAGCAGTGCAGACTGCGCTCACTCCCACAGCTACAGCGTGTTTCCCTGTCATTTTGGAAAATTAGTACAAGATGGCTCTTGCTAACTTTTTTTTTTTAATTACATTAATTTATTTGCGTGTGCGTGTGCCACGGTGTGGGTGTGACAGGAGTCAGGTCTCCTCCTACCTCATTTGTCCTGGGGATCTAAACACGGGTCTTGGCTAGTAAGGACGTCTACCCACTCAACCGTGCCAGTTCCTTACTCCCTCTTAAAATCAACTGTGTGTAACATGGGTACTTCATAATGAGCTGTAATGAACCACTCCTTTTTTTAAAAATCCCTTCTTAACTAGACTAAGGCAAACATTATAAAAGAGCAAAGGGAGCGGGCACCTAAAACAGCTCCCCGCCCACCGTCACCCCCAGGTCCCTTTGGCTCACTTTGCCCTTGAAGTCGGTGTTGTACACACTGGCTGTTCTTTGTATGTCTGAGGCTAAGTCTTTAATCTGTTCTAGGGTATTGAAAAGAGGGCTCCACGTTGGGGCAGAGTACTTGCTCAGCAAGACTGAGGTCCAAAGCTTGAATCCTAGCCCCTATATAAAAATCCCCATGTGGCTGCACACACCAGTAACCGCAGCAATTAGGGCTGAGCAGCAAGATTACTATCGCTCGTTAGCTGCCAGCAAAAACTCACTCTGGTTCAGTAAGAGACTCTTGTCTCTAGAGAAGGCAGATAATGCCAAAGCAGGACACTCGACATCTTCTCCTGGCCTATGCATGTGTGTGCGCGCGCGCGCGCACACACACACACACACACACACACACACACACACACACACACACACACACACACA
>OU015752.1:43991660-44018734 GCA_907169655.1 Acomys percivali | reverse complement strand
AGGAAGCCCAGGGCAGCTCCATGTTATGCATCCTCGGCTTCTGGAGGATTTAAGAGACATGACTTTAGACCATAGGTGAATCTGGAATCTGCACAGTGAATTTTGTTTTTCATGGAATAAGTTTGAAAGAGACCTAACTAAATCTTTTTTTAAATGCATCCTATTAGCAAACTGGCCCCCAAGTTGGTACCCGCTCAGGGATTCCCATCCCAGGATCCATGGGCAGAAACCACAGGGCCCATGAACCTGGAGAAGAACATGTCTGTATTTTTTCACCAGCTCTAACTGAAATCCAACTCTGCCTGTATCCCTGAGAATCGATGAGCCATACTTTGCCACCAGTATAGACACATCCTTCTTAAAGATACCTTAAGCCTCCCGATCCATAGAAGGGACTCACAGGTTCAGAAACTACTAGCGAGTCCTGTGGCTCAGAAAGGCCAGAACTCATACCCAGGACAATTAATAGGGCAAGAAGTTTGATTCCTGAGAGGTGATGCATGGCTGACTAATGCTGACCCCAGCTCAGAGCACCTCGCAATGGAGCAGGCAGGCCCCAGCTTAGCTGCACCCAGCCTTGGTAATCCTACCTGGAAAATAGAGGCCGTTTATTCTCTGTGGAATTTCATGGTCTAAGTTGATATGTAATAGGCATAGTGCTGGAGTGCCAACCTCCTTTCTTCGCAGGCTCGCTTATCACGTGGAAATGAATTTCTCACCGCCAAACAGTAGCTCTGGAGTTCAGTACTAAGTCTCTGGCTCGGGGAAAGGCAGTAGCACTGGGTGCAAATCTCTTGGTTTTATTTGTTTGTAAAAGCACAATTCAAGGCATTAACATGTGGTTCCGGTTGGAACCATTCAGTTGTGTTCCAGGCAAATCAGGATGCTTAAAGAGAAGAAACATGGGAAAAGAGATATGCCGAGTACCAAGTCAAGCACTCTGCTGGCCATAGGGTGACTCCCATCAGGACCTGTGATCCAGAGGGGTCCGCGGAGCATGGAGGGAGGGAGGCCATAGGCCGGGGGCTGTGAGAATACATAGGAGAAGGTGACACCACCTCCCGGGGACTCCAGGCCTCTGTGCTTTTGCTGTGGACACTGTCATCATCCAGTCCCTCCAGATCATGGTAGAAGCCATTCTTTGTGGATTCTGAAGTGAAAAGTATTAAAAGTGGAGTCAACAAGGCTGCTTTGAGGAATGAGGTGGTGGAGGCTTCAAGCTGTGTGGGCTGCCTGCTCCATCTTCATGACTATAGCAGCAGTCATGGCAGCCCCCACCAGGCAGCTCTCGGCCTCCCAGAACAACTGGGCACCCGCAGGGCTTTATTTATTTATTTGTTTACATTTTTTTTTTATTGTCACACCCCTGAAGTAGTCCTTTAGTCCTTTTTTGTTATTTTTCAACCATTTAAGAACGTAGGAATCAGAGTAAGGCATGGTGCCTGCAATTCCAACACCCAAGAAGCTATAACAGAAGGATTGTTGCTGATTTGAGGCCAGCCTGGCCTACATAGTGAGTTCTGGGCTACATAGAGGCTCTGTCTCAAACAAAACACACACACAGACACACATACACACACACACACACACACACACACACACACACACACACGCACACAGGTTATGTGTTAGAAGCAGGAGGAGAAGTCAGCAGATCCATACCCTGGGGATGGGACACATTCAGTAAGACACTCACTGTTGAGTGCACATACAGCACGGAAAGAAGGCATTACTTAGCAGTGTGGCATATGCCAAAGCAAGGGTCTAGTAAAAAGCCCTAGGAAAAATGACGCTTTGAAGCTGGTTATAAAGTGCTAAGAACATGCAAAGGGTGGCACGGTATGGTAGCCCCAGGGCCACGGGGAACTTAGCAGGGCTTCCACAGTTAAAACTGCAGCTAGACTGCTAGAGGACCCACAGGAGACCCTCACAGGACACGGGCTCCAGGGAGGCCAGCAGAGACCGAAAGGGCCTAGCTTCCTCCTCTCCTGCCCAGGCTGTAAGCGCCACCAGTCAATGGACAGTGATTGCCACCATGGCCTAGGGTAGCAACTAAACATGCTTAGACCCTGCCATGTTTTTCTGTGATTCTCCAAAGCGTGTCTCTTCCATAGACTCTTCGGCTTCCCTCAGTCACTCACTGACAGGATTCCTGAAGCAGATAAAAATTGAAGGACCCGACCACTGGCTTCCCAAAAGCTGCCCTCAGCCCAGTCAGTTCTGGGCAGCAGTTGTATGTGGTGCAGCTTGTGTTCTTAAGAAATTGCGTGGTTTTTCTACCATATTGCATGTTATCAGCTGAAATTTCAGAGCCCCGTTCATCCTCCTAAGAGCTGTCTCCACTTCTCATTAAGCCATTTGATGGCACCAGAAAGGCATAGTTATCTGTTTCCAGAAAGAAAGCCACCCACAAAGACCTTTTAAAAAATGGTTTTATTAATTCTCTGGGAATGTCATGCAATGTACTTTGTTCATAACCATCCTGTCCGCCCTCCTGCCCAACTTGGAGATGATAATAACAATTTCTCCCTCCTTTTCCTACTCCTCCAGCCTTTAGTCGGCCCTGTTCGTGTTGCCCAGATAATCCTGAGAGCAGGAGCAGCACCACACACAGCTGTCCCTCAGGAAGGACTGGTATGTGGCCAACTTAACAGGGGTCACATCATTTAAAACACTAAATAATAGTAATAATAATAATAATAATAATAATAATAATAATAATAATAATAATAATAATAATAATAATAATAATAATAATAATAGATTCTTCCTCTCCAGCAGCTGTCAAATGCCATAGCTCTTTAGCTCATGGTGGGATTTTGTACCCATCCTCCTCTAGGACTTCGGCTGGCTGTTGCTTACACAGGCCTTATGCACGCTTTCACAATCACTTTTCATATGTTCACGTGTGTATCAGCCATGATGTATCTGGAAAACGCTACTTCCCTGATGTCGTCCACCACCTATGGCTCTTACCATCCTTCTACATATTGTTCCACAAAGAACCCTGAGCCTTGCATGGCAGCATACATCACAGAGATCTTTAAGCACCACCCTGTGGCATCATGTCACCCCCTTCAGCCGAGGTAAAGACTATAGGGTCTCCTTCCTTCCCAAACCCTTCAGGAATTTAACCTCTCACACAGAGATCCCCTGATGTCTGAATCACAGGGTCAGAGTGGTCAGAGCCTATAGCTTGGCCAGCATACCAAAAAAATCATTGACTCCCTATAGGTAATGTCCTAGGAAGCCAGGTACTCCCCACTTTTAAACCAGCACAAAGCAAGCAGCTCCCATGTGATCCATGCCTGGGGCCATTTGTGAAAAGCTCCCAAGGGCCTTCACTGTCGCTGTGAGCCAGCTTACAGAACGTCACCAGGAGTTTTGTCACATAAGTGGGTAGACATGGAGCCTCTTGCCTGACCTGGGAGAACATTAAGCTCTCAACGACACAACAAGGGACATTTTACAAAAGCCTGTGTTATGAAAAAGTACACAGAGCACTCAGATCCTGTTCCGGCACGGGGTCCTCTGGACCACAGTCATTCTCTTCAGAGCTAGGCAGCCCCTCTGAGCCAGTCCCCTGTCCATACCCTCACCAGGCACAGCAGAGTCCTCTCCATCTCATCACTGCCTACAGCCCTGGCATGCTGACTGGCATGGACACATCGGGCCAGCTTGGCCTGAACTCTTGGAAAGTGCCTTGTTGGTATATGAGGGACTCTGAGTTCTAAATTACCCTACAATGTGGAGCTGGGACACTGTGTCTTTGCTTCAGATGGACACACTCAGGACTCTCAGGCGCCTGGCATACAGAGTAGGGAGAGAACTGAGGGACCTCTTGGCCATCTCTCCTACTGCCCTTGGCATCTTTAAAGTTTTCAAAAGAGCCCATACATTTCTATGTACAACTCAAAATTTGTTTTCAGGGAAAAGCATTAGGCATATGGTGGACATAAAACTTGTCAGCGAAATTCTCTACCATTCCCTCCAAATTGTCTACAATCGGTAATGAGAATCAAGGAAGCAACTAATGCGCTCGCGCACACACAAACCACACACACACACACACACACACACACACACACACACGCATGCACACACACGCATGCACACACACACGCATGCACACACACGCATGCACACACACATGCACACACACATGCGTACATGCACGCACTCACACGCGCACACACACACACACACACACACACACACACACACACACGCACATAGGGAACAGATATTTCATCATTCTAATAACAGTCCGCACACAGCGATTCCTTGGCATGGCTTGTTTCCATTAAGTGTACGTTGACCTGGATCTGAACAACACAAAGGCAGACTGTGGCAATCAGCAAAAATGTCAGCACACCAATTGCCACCACTCCCGAGCCACCAGCATGCCCATATGGAGCCGGGATCTGGAGTGCCGTGAGGTGAATCCCAGCTGTGGATTTGAGAAAAGCACCAGAGGAAAGCCCCATGAAGTAACTCTTAAGGACAGAAGAACAGTGCACAAAGAGGAACACATCCATGCATACATACATAGATACATAGATACATACATACATACATAGCTTTTTATACCTGGTGAAGATGAAGAAATCAAGGCCCACTGAGGTGAAAAGCAAAGACTGCTGTCAGCCAAGTGCATCCACAGACCTTTCTCTTTCACTCATGGTAATAGCCATGGTATGTATATGCACATGTGCATGCATGTGTGCATGCATGGGACCTCATGCTTGCAGAGCAAGTACTGTTACTCACTGAACTGCACCCTCAGCCCCAAAAGCAGTAATTTTACTCCAATTTTAACGACTCCTTTGGAAAGGATTGAGACTTACTGTTTACTGCTCGCTGTCACCCTGTATGACAGTGAAATGCACCCTAATGACAGAGTCAGTGTCACAACCTAAAACAGAGCTTCTGGGTGCTATGTGAAAGTGCAAGCTTGTGGGAATAGTGGGAACCAGTGATCCTCCATGTGGGCACCCGTGGGCACCTGTGTGCGGAGGCAGCCTGTGATCACCCACTAGGGAGCAGTCTTGAGTGAGTCCACAAGCCCAGTTCATCAGTGGAGACTTAGAATCCAAACCCTGGAAACCCAGCTTAGGCGCCAGTGCTCTGGCTAGCTTTAGCCACATTGCCCCGCATTTTCTTTTTTCTAGTTCTCATAATTTTTCCCAATCTGTCTCTTCAGCTCTGTCCTCTATTCACAGCTAAAGAATGTGATGGGTCTATGGAGTAAATATGGCACCAACTAGAACACAGTTTCTGTTCTCATTGGAAGTACGTGTGTATTTATGTCTGTTTGCTGTGTGCACATAGCATTTGATATAAAACAGCTAGCCCAGTATATTTAGAGTCTAATTAAGTCATTGGCTTAGAGTTAGACATTGGCTCTGTGGAATTCACCTATGTGAGAGGTGAGGAAGTGAGTATTTTGTTACAATCATTCTCTGACTACCAAAGGAGGGAGGGACTGTCTGCCAGATGTGTTTTCAGGCCACTTCCTGTCGTGGGAAACAGCCGTTTCCGCCCACCACGGCGTGTCTTCACCCACAAGTAGATGGTGGCAGGTGCATCAAAGGAGCACAGGCCTGTAGCATGGGCCTGTCACCCCTTCAGTCACCATCTTCATCCCAGCTGTGTGACTTATGTATGACAAAGAACTGCAGAGCTGGTATGTTGGTGAGTGCGTACGAGGCCAGGGTGAGAGGGGCCATATAAAGGTCATGTGCTCTCTTGATTCCTGCCATTCCTGTTTAAGTTCTATCAAGAGGTACCAGGTGCTCACCCACTCGAACTTATCTGAGTGTTTACTGTGAAATCATGTCTGAATGCCATGTAGATAGAATCGATTTTTTTTTTGTTTGTTTAAAAAAAAGAAAACTTAAAAGATTCCCAAATTGTTTCCAGTTTGTACCATCAGGCCCCAGCACAGTATCCTGTCAAAGTTCTGTCATATCTGACAGCCACACAGTGCATCTTCTAGAGCCCACAGACTCTGAAACGGGGAGCTTTCTATTTATTAGAAACTTGGAAATATGCAAGTAAATATTTTTTTAAGATTACACCACAAATTCCTCAAATTTTTAGGAAGATTTCAGTTTATATAATTATCCTGCTGTATTAAGTTATCTCAAGCACTGTTTGATTTTTAAATATTTTCATTCTAATATTTTGAGGAATATTTTATCTCTCTATCAAAAAACACATGTCAAAAGGGCTCAGATACAAGTCACAGCTTTGGGAAGACAGTGAGTATGACTCTCCAACAATGAGTGAGTGCCAGCCTGACATTTCTGCACTTCCGCTCTGGTGGGAGAACAGTAAACATTTTTTGTAACGCATCCGTGTGCCAGTGAGAGCCGTCTCACCCGTGACCTGAATTAAATCTTTGCTTTGACACAGTAGTTGATGTTTTGAAGTGGTTTTATTGGCTAAAATTTTACAGTGAATATTCCTAAATCCATTTCAACACACTTTTGAAAGTTTGAAACCTACTGCTTCTGAGAAATGTGCCTCGCCTCCCTCGGAGCCATTCTAACGAACTGCATCTCTCACAGAACGAGTTTTCATTTGGAAGTGGCTTAATACCCTCTAGAGTAATCTTTTAATATAAATTTATACATTTTTATCTTAATCATGGAGAAACATTTTTAAAAGAAGTATTTATATTTAGATATATCATCTCTCTTGGTTATAAGTTAACATAAATAAATAGCTTATGTCAAGGTTATTTTTTTTTAATGCACATGACCCTCATTTGGTATTCCCATCCATCTGGCTGAGTTAATATGAAAACTCCTTCTGTGGGAACTTAAACATTCAGTTATGGACTTACATGGACAAAAGCCGTTTTTAAAAACTGTCTCACAACTATGATAAATAGCTGAGCCTGAAAGTTTAGTCACGCTTATACACAGTTACGGTGCTTGTGCTTAGGTGTGTAAAAGACCTCCTGCCGTGCTTGTCACGGCATGGATCCAGCGGTCTCTTGGTGGCCAGGTTTTCCCTGGTTATCTGCCTGTGTGTTCTGTGCTTTCCTTTTAAACCGCCTTACGCCCTTGTCCGGCGCCCACTAGCCCGTCCTCCAAATGTTCTTGTTCCAGGAAAGGGCACAAGGCAAAGAAAGACTGACACAAAAGAGAAAATAAAAGGAAACACAGAGGACAAAGACCACAAAGAGAGGACAGTAGAGCAGTATTAAGGTACCAAGTTCCTGACATCTGTTTCCCTCCAGGGGAAAAAAATGCAATAATGTTTTTTGTAAAGCCTAAAATACTATTCTAGTAGAATATTTACAGGAAAAGAAAATATGTACTTTCTTTCAAAATCCTGATTCCTTTAAATGACCTCATTTTTTTAGTTTATATGCCAAAAAGTCTTGTTTCACTACAATAAAAAATTAAGCCAACAGAAAACTATAAGAGACAGAACCCATTACAAAATGCTAATATCAACTCTACTATGAGTGCTCACCTGCTCCCTCTGCTGGTCTCCTAACAAGTGACTTGCAGAGCTGCCATTAAAGTCATTAATAGAAACAAGTAGTCTTAAGACACAGGCCAGCTGCAACTCATCCATAATCTGGATGCTGTTAGGCACAGTGCAAAATATAGCACAGTGTGGACAGAGCCTTACCATCCATTTGTGCAGGCACATACGTCTAGTGTGCACACAGGCACACACAGCAATGCAGTCACTGCCCACAGGAGATGAGCCGTGCTTTATGACAGAAGTGTGTGTTGTCAATCTCCAAAAGGAGTGTAATTTGGGGCCCCACTGCCTACAGCACAAGCCTACTCTGGCGAGGCAGTGTGGTACATGGTGACACCTGCTGTGCCAAAGGCATTGTGTGGTGGTACCAATGGTTAGCTTCATACCCCCAGGGAACATCCTGAGAGCAGGTGAGGGTTAAATGAACTGCTGGAATGCCTTCAATGTTGATTTTGATCCCAACTATTTACTTAGTCAAAAAGAAGCCATCCCACCAACCCCAGTTTGCCCCATAGAGCAACCTAAAGCGAGAGAAACTACATTCTACACCGAGAAAAGTGTTTGTGCAGTTTAAAAATCAGTCAAACAAACAAACAAACAAAAACAAAACACCCAACATTATGGCCATTAAAGAAAATGAACTGTCATTGAACAGAGGTATGGTGAAGACATAAACTTTTTTTTATATATTTTATTAATTTATTCATATTACATCTCAATTGTTATCCCATCTCTTATATCCTCCCATTCCTCCCTCCCTCTTGCTTTCCCCCTATTCCCCTCCCCTATGACTGTGACTGAGGGGGACCTCCTCCCCCTCTATATGCTCATAGGGTATCAAAGTCTCTTCTTGGTAACCTGCTATCCTTCCTCTGAGTGCCCCCAGGCCTCCCCATCCAGGGGATGTGGTCAAATATGGGGTACCAGAGTTTGTGTGAACGTCAGACCCCACTCTTCACTCAACTGTGGAGAACGTCCTGTCCATTGGCTAGATCTGGGTAGGGGTTTGAAGTTTACTGCACGTATTGTCCTTTGCTGGTGCCATAGTTTGAGCAGAACCCCTGGGCCCATGTCCGCCTGTCATAATGTTCTTCTTGTAGGTTTGTTTCTAGGACCCAAGGGGCATGTCCCATGAAAGTCTTCACTTATCAGGAAAGTGGGACAGAGGGGAGGACATCCTATTGGGACTTTAGGTGAGAGAAGCATGGAAGAATGGGGAAGACATAAACTTATAGACGTCAGTGAGAACTCGCTCCCACCGAGTGAGCTCAGCAACCGGACCTTACCCGCCAGTGAAGCGTTTGGAGCAGGGGAGTAGCCCGCTCTGGTCTGTAAAGGACTCTGGGTGAAGTATGGGAAAGGATGAAAGGCTGAGTCTGGGAGGCTCAGGAAGCTGCCTTGGTCCCTCAGGGCAGATATGGTAATCCGTACTTCCGCTTCTGGTGTTGACTGAAGGCTTGCATACGTTTGAAAGGGAGACCAGGTGTACACCGCTGTGAGGAGTTCTGTGATTGGGATTTGAGATTTTTTTCTGCCACTAGAAACAATTAATGAAGCTGGTTCAGGGTAAATCACAGGCTAAGTGCTGGCTGAGCTTGAGCAAAGCTCTGAGCCCCATCTGCAGCAGCATGTGGTGTTTGGTGGGAGAATGGGGAGTAGGAAAGCCAAACGCCTTGCAAATCTTCACCAGTTGAGGTTGGAGTAGTTTGAGTGCACCCCCAGCAACAGAGTCAGCGCAGTATGCAGCTAAGAGGTGTATAATGTTAGTCCTTTAGGGCTCAGTGCTGTTCCTCTGTATTCACGTCTATAAATGTGGAAGATAATTTATCTTCTATACAAGAGAGACAAGTATAGGAAGACCTCTAGAAAATAGCTCCAGGACTATAAAGAGGAAACCCTATCTCCTTAAACAAGTGTTCTAGAACCTTCCACCTGCCTGCAAATTTGCTCTAAGAAAAGTACAAACACATGGCATGGTGGGTGGTGGGAACAAGGTCTTCCCAGACCTCCTGCAGCACGCTGCATCTCTCTCACATCCCATTTGGACCTTGGGTTCCCCTGCCCTCTTTGGAAAAAGCCTCAGACCTAAAGGTGGATCCAAAGTGGGCTCTCCTTTCACCACCTGCCAAAATGAACATGCTTCCTTTGTCTCCCACACGCTCAGCTGTCCTGGGAGTCTGTGGACCGTGGCTTCTGAGCAAAATGAAGCTTGAACAGCGAGCATGGCTCCTGGGAGAAGGAAGCTGTGGAAATTCTCTCCAGCGCTGGTGTTTCTAGGAAAACACTGAAGCCAGAACCCGCACCTGCTCGCTCCCTAGCATTGATCCTAATCAACATTTTAGTTGGCAAAGGAAAAGTGAGAAAACAATAAAGCTTGCCACCTAATACTTTGGGAAACCCCTTTCCATAACATGCTTATTTAGGGCTTAGATATATGCCTGTTTTCAGAACATCAGAAGCCAAGCCTCATCTGGCACCTGTGTTTCAGAATGTATTTTAAATACCTTAATGACCAAACAGGGAAATTTTTGGATTATTGTACTTGTGTTTCAGAATGTATTTTAAATGCTTTAATGACCAAACAGAAATTTTTTGGGTTATTTTCTGACTATAACCTTAATTTTATTATACAATTGTTTTCTCCCTTTTTTTTTTTTGAGAATAAGAAAATTCTACTTTGTGATTACCAAAATGTCAATAATTCAGAAGAAACAGACTAGATTTGAAGGTAAAGTATTGGAGGCAGAGGCAGGTGGATCTCTGTGAGTTTAAGGCCAGCCTGGACTATATATAATAAGTTCCAGGATTATAAAGATGAAACCCTATCTCAAAAGAAAAAAAAAATCAAATGCAAGGCACCACCTATGATCCTGTGATTGTGTTAGAGCAGTGGTTCTCAACCTTCCCAATGCTGTGATCCTCTAACATAGTTCCTCGTGTTGTGGTGACTCCCAACCATAAAATTATTTTTGCTGCTACTTTATAACAGTAATTTTGCTACTGTTATGGATTGTTATATATTTTCTGATGGTCTTAGCCGACCCCTGTGAAAGGGTCGTATGATCCCCAGACTGAGAACTGTTGTAGCAGTGAGCAGCCTCGAGCTCCCAGCAATGACCCTGCCTCAGCCTCCTAAGTGCTGAGATGACAGGCCAGAGCCACCATACCCAGCTTGTCTGGCACTTTCAGATGTGCTGTGACATACAGAGGCATAGGGACTACACAGGGTCTTCAGTTGCCTCGGAGACAAGCAGGGGCTCGTTAAGGGCGTGGGCAGCTGTGGCCACCTCGGGATGGAATCACTGGAGAGAAATTGCATCCACAATTGAAATGGGTCTGGTCTGTTCCCTTAGGAATGATGACCAGAGTGTACTCTGTCCTCTGTAGATACTGAAAACCACGTCTGTGTTCAGAGTTGAGCTGTCCCGAGATCTTCTGATTAACTGGTGCATTCCTAAGGAAAGCATTTTCCTGGAACTGTTTTATGAGAGGCAGGCACTTGAGCAGTTGTTTTGTCACACAGATAAACGAAGCATACCTGATCTACAGCCTGGACTTTACTCTGTGCATCTATTGTCGTTGCAGACCTAACATTAGCCTCTTTTTTTATTTTTTTAATAGATGGAGAAGCTTATTAAATGAGCACGAGGAGAGAAGAAAAGGGGGAAGGGTACCCCAGAGAGAGAGAGGAAGAGAGGAAGAAAGAGGAGAGGGAGAGAGGGAGAGGGAAAGTGGGTAAGAGGGCACATCAGTCTCTTAAATTAGGGCCGAAGGTATGTGGTGAGCGCCTGGCATCTTATTCTGAGAGAAGGTTAAAAAAACAAAAACAGCTGGCCGGGCGCACGCCTATAATCCCAGCACTCGGGAGGCAGAGGCAGGTGGATCGCTGTGAGTTCGAGGCCAGCCTGGTCTACAAAGCGGGTCCAGGACAGCCAAGGCTACACAGAGAAACCCTGTCTCGAAAAACAAAAACAAAAACAAAAAAACAAGTATGCAAAGGATAGCCAACAGCAGTTCTTTTTAACCCCAAAGCTCGTGTCACCGGGAGTCGCTGGATTTCTTAGTTATGATGGGAGATACTAACAGATGCTCTCTAAAATTTTATGTAAGTGGAATTGATTGAAAAGAAATTGGGTACTAAATACTAATTAAGAAGAGGCTATGTGGTCAGTGGCCCGTATATAGTTTGAACACGAAACAGACAGATCTGCTCCCAGCATCACCAGCCCCAGCCGGATGCTCAGAGCCCCATGTGACATTGTCTAGGAGGTGGCCTTCTCCCTCCTTAGATTCCAATTCCTGACTGATGAGTCTGTCTCTGTGTAGGTGGGTTTATGCTCCCAAGCCACTACACACACTGGGAAACAGAGAGCCCAGCTTCTCTGCAGTCACATGATAGGGAATTGCCAAATGGGAGCTGACACTCAAATACCAGCCAAGTGAGTAAAATCCCTGTGCGTTAGAAACACAGTCTGACCTACACCCTGTTAGCTGTTAGCACCTCCATGATGTCGTGTGGCTGTTGGCTGTCTGAAACTGGAACCATGGAGTCAGACAGAAACTTGGGAGCTCTTTTGTTGTACCTGACACAGTGAGGCACAACGCCTTCCCCAGGCCTCACAGCCAGACTGGGTATCACTAGATTGCAGGCTTCCTGAGTCCTGTTCCTATATAGGTAACTGCTCAAAATGTATGTCATGCACTTAAAGTTGCTGACACAGAAGCAATAACTATATTCCTTTTTTAATATGTGAGAGATTTATTACTCAATGGATTGCTCCCCCTAGAAATCTCCAAACCCTTCCAGCGGTCCTGTCTCTCACGGTCACCCCCAGATTTGTCTGTAATTGAAACCCTCAGATTTTATGCTGAATCTGCAATTTTAAAAAAATCTCTGATTTTATTTTCAAGGTCCAGACACACTTTCAAAACGGCATTGCACATGGTCAGGCTGGGGACAAAGGGACTCACAAGCCCCTCTTCTCTGCCCCAACAGATTGATCCGTCCTGGACACAAAATGTTTACATTCATATCAAATCTAGGGTTTAGTGAACCATAAAAGTTAGAGGTTAATGGAAACAAGAATTGACCGCCAAACATATTTCAGCTGATTTAAAAGGAGACAAAGCAGACGTAATTACTGTGGAGAATACTTTACTGCACTGAGCCTGCTCTCTTGTAATCTCTGCTTGTCCGTCCTTTTAGCTGCGGACACCCATGCATTCCAAGCAACAGTGACATTACCAGGACACCATTCAGGGCAGCCCCGACTCTTCAGACCATTAGAACTGGAAGAGAAAAGACATAAAGAAGGGTTATCTCCCAAAGCACTCAGCGTTTCAGCTACAACTTCGCTTGATATTTGGACAGCATACAAAACACTTAGTAATTGACTTGTTAAAGCAACTTCACGGTAGGGGTGGGGCGCCGAGATAGCTCAGTCGGGAGAGTGCTTGTTGTGCAAGCTTGCAGACTTGAAATCCTCCTCACTGCCCATGTGCAAAGCCAGGCATGGCACCGTATGTCCACAGGGGGTAAGAGACAGGAGGATCCCAGAAGCTGGTAAACCAGTGAACGTTCAGTGAGAGACCCTGATCTCAAAACGGACAGTTGACCCCATCCTCTGGTCTCCACATACACGCCCATGCCTTTGATCACAAGTGAACCAAAGCGTACACGTGCACATTCATGCAGGGTTCTACAACAAAGCGATTGCACTTCCCCCGGTCAGATTCTGGCAAGACTTAGTTATGGCTGGAAATGTGTGCTTACCAACACCGCTCATGTACTAAATAGGTGGGGGCTCACTATGTCCCTGGGCCCCACAGTGACTCCATATGTAAATCACAAGTTGCAGTGCTCAAGAACCTAAGAAATCCAAATATAGTATAGGAAACAGCATAGCATTACATTATCAGTGTTCAGTGAATCAACAGGCAACCCCACCCCATCCCAGTGCCAACATTCCTGGTAGTAAAGTAGGTAGGAGAGTTCGTAAGCATGAACTGCTTTCCAGCAATTTAGCTTGAATGGAGAGAAAATTTTTTCTAAACTTCCAGACTAGTCACAGCATCTCTGTTTCCTGTTATTTAATTATTTATTTATTCAATCATTTATTTATTTATTTGAGTGGTGCCAATGAAAGGATTGTTGGGAACGAAAACATAGTTTTTCTTTTGGAGTCTGCAGAGAAAAGAGGAGGTATGGTTCTGACTAGTGCACACAGCCAAGGTGAGAAGGAATGCCATTCCCTGGGGCGCTGTATCTACTGACAGCAACTGTCCTACACGCTTCCTGTTGAGAAGAGACAGACGGTTTGGGTGAACACTCCGGGGAAGCAGACTATGTTGTCAGCACAGCTGGGAATGTGGCGGTACCTGGTACTTACGTATGTCACAGCCATCTTGAGAGTTCTTCCCTGGACAAGGTTTCCCCTGGGGCTACAGTGCAATGGAGCCTGGACGTTGCTCTTCTTGCCTGCCTTCAGCTCCTAAAGCCTGAAGCTAGAGTCCCATGGGTAGATCAACACGCCTCTCTCTAGGCCTGCCTTTCAAGATGTTACACGCACTCCCAGGCTCCAAAGTGCCTGTGCTCACAGCCCGAGCACGGCCATGCTTACTTCCAGCACTTCCTTGGCCAGTTCTGCCTCTGCCTGACCCACTCTGGTGCACTCATAGCAGCTTCTCCACCTGGTCCTTTCCACCTCTTCTTCATGTCATTGTTTGGGGTTTACATTGCTAGAATTCCCCTCAAATGTGTATCTGTAAGCCCTGACTGACAGACAGCAGTGGCTGATAAGGAGCAGTCCCTATGTCTATCCTGCCGTGGAGAGAGCATACAGTGAAAAGTGTGGGGACTGAAGAGCAGCTTGGGCCTCTGGGATTCATCCCTGAAGATGGGGCAGCTGGCAGGGAGTCTGTTTTGACTAGGAAATCTCAGAGCAGTTGGAGGGCTTTAGCTGGTCCTGCTTGTATCGCTGGACCATGGCCTGTAGTTAGCTCTGCAGTTAGAATTAGGAGTGAACTTTGCCTAACAGTGAAACAGGAAGCAGAACACTGCACACCATCACTGCACTGGTGGCCAGCTTCTGTTTTGCAGACATGGAGCTACTGTGCTTTAAAGTCTGCATGCAGACTGCTGGCATAACTGGCCATGACGTAAGAAGTATAGGCCACATTTTCTAGACATCAGCTTCATTTTACAAAGAGGAGAAAGGGCTAAGGGTAGTGATATACACCTTTAATCCCAAGACTTGGGATGCAGAGGCAGGAGGATGCCTTTTAGTGAGAGAGAGAGAGAGAGAGAGAGAGAGAGAGAGAGAGAGAGAGAGAGGGGGGGGGGGGGAGAGGGAAGAGAGAAGAGAGAAGAGTGTTGATAAGACTGGTCTTTAATGCTGCTCAAGATGAAAAGAAAGAAGAAGAGCCATGAGAACACCACCCCCCCCCATCTCAGACTGGCTCCAGTCTAACAGCACATGGGCCTCCCTACACAGTCATCCCGAGTTAAGAACTCACAGTGATAATTCCTATCAGGAAAATCCTCTTGCCACCGGCTGTAGATGGACAACCGCTTCATGGATGGCCCTAAAGTCAGCAGTGGTTTTGCCACACCCAGAGCTGTTCGTTCAAGGTAGAGCCAGGGCGCTGCTCCCACTTCTCAGGATGTAGGCAGCTGTCTATTTCCGTTGTTGATTGTGTGTACCTGACGTGAGTGCTGCTGGACCATCTCCAGGTCCCTGAATTACATAGCCCTAGACTGTGGCAGCCTTAGAGACCCTTCACCTGACTTCTTACTGAGGTTCATCTGGATGTCCCTGGGCTTAGATTCTGTTTGATTTGTTCAGGAATGTTTCTCCTGGCTTTATTTGTTCACTACCATTCCTACACAGAGGAGTCCCCCCCACCTTCCATGTGTGGTCTGATGCTCGGGGCAACTGGTTGCAGATGCAGGATCACAGGACACACCAGATGCATGGTGGAACCTTTCCTCCACTGCTGAGTGGTGGGCAGCTGAGTGGTTTCTAGCTTTCAGCTGCCGTGAATATGTTTGTGGGTTCTGGCAGAGACATGTATATACACATAAATAAATCACTTGGTAATTTTTCAGGAGAATAGGTGTCTTGGGGCCTGGATAGTTGAGTGTGGTTTGAGAAAGAAAGTGTGTCCTTGAGAAGACCACTGCCAAACACAAATAAAAGGTCACATAATGGCAGTTAATACCCAGGAGTGTCAAAGGCCACTTTCTCTGCTGATGGTGAGGTAGTTTGCACCTGAGCCTCACAAGATGGAGTGTGCCCAGGCAGGTGTGTTGTAGGACAGACCCTTCTTGGAAGAGCACAGGAAGTGCATGGTTGCTTCAATCTAAACCTCCATCACTGGACTGACTGCCTTGTCTTGAGCTGCACAAACTTGGATAACTTTCACTCTGCCAGGTTAGGATATGCTCAGGCCTACGGCAAGAGACAAACTGTGGTGCCAAGAGATGGGTGTTGATGGTACCCAGAGATCTTGATGCAGGCAAACACCAGCCCCTCACCTGTACCGGGCCATGTCCTCGGCACAGGTGAGGAGACTGCAGGTACAGGTCTAAAGAGCCAGCCCGGCAGCCAGTCCACAAAGGTACTGGCCATCGCTGAAACAATAACCATAGATTTCCTGAAAAAAAAATTTTTAAGATAGCAACTAGAATAAAACTGTGACTTAAGACTGTTAGAGAATAGCTTTATGGCTTTCAGGGAAGCATTGGAAAGCTCTTTGAGAGGAAGATGAGAGTCCAAGATCCCTAGGGAAACAGGATGCCCACAGGATGACATAAACACTGGACTGTGTTCTCTCATGGCCTCCTCTGTACTTCCCTCTCTAGCTTGTGCCTGTCTCCTGGGTAGAGGGTGAGCTGTAATCTGGTCAGATGTAAAACCAATCAATGGCACTGCTGTGTCACATCAAAACTGTGTCATCTTCCCAGTATGTGCCTATGTCTCCTAAGTGCTGAGATCCATGGTGTCCTGCAGGGCCACCAGCTCCACTGAGGACAGGCTAGAGGCCCAACCACAGTGAGAAAGGCTCAAATGGGGATACACTGATATAGCTGTTACTTACAAGCCACCAGGGAGAAACAGTCAATAGGTACAAGGGCAGAAATCACAGTGTTGGTCTGGTAAGAGTGGGTGACCATTGAAAACACTCTTTTACAAACAGCTTTTTCTGAACTAAGGACTATAATATCTAAGAATATCAACATACCTAGATGACAAATTGACAACAGGATCTTCTTTATTTTCTGGGAAGCCAGGTGTTATGGTCAGTGATACAGAACACAGGAACATAGAAATTGCTCCATGGCACTCAGATCTAATGATAGCCTTTTCTCATATTGAAAGTACTTTTGTTTTCCTTTCTTGAACTGTCAATACCTTAACTAATGAGACATTCTCACAGACCAAATTGGAAGAGAAGAATATTTATATATTCTACTTCCTCTTTCCTCACATTTTGTGACTGAGGATATTGACTTAAAAACAGGATCTTTGTGGCCAATGAGTTCATCTACTGCTGGTTCCCACCAGAAATTCCCGGCTTTGTGACATCAGTGTGGTAGCTCGGGGTGTCACTTCAAGAGCAGGCATCTGGAAATGATGGAATCGTGAACAACAAAGTTGTTTTCCTGAAAATAAGCTAGTGGGGAAGGGGAAGGAAGCTGGACTTCCCTAAGTTCCTACTATGTGCATGTCAGTTGTCATCTAAAGGCTTGAGGTGAGACATGCGGACAGCACCCTGCCAGGCAATCCCCACCCATTTTTGTCCTTGGTACATCTGAGTTCCAGAGCTAACAGAAGTTCTCAGACACGTGTCTCCTTTATACCACTGCACAGTTACTTGGATGCCTTTATACCCTGTCAGAAAGTCCACAGTATAGGCAGATGTAGCCATGCCTTCTAGGTCTGCCTGTGCTTGTTGCAATGAAAATGTTCAAATGAGGTTATTTTTCTCTAAATACCTAAAAAAAAAAAAAAAAAAAAAAAAAAATAGTCTAAAAACAACATCTGCAGCTGCTGCTGCGAGTATCTCAGTCCATTGTATCCAAATGCTGCTGCTGCTGCTGCTGCTGCTGCTGCTGCTGCATCTCATGTGTCTCAGGCTGGTCTTGAAGCTGCTCTGCCAATTCTCTTGCCCCTGCCTCTCAAGTGCTGGGGTTACAGAAAGGCAAAGGCTGAATGTTCTTTATGATAGCAAAACAGGGGGCAGTGGACATTCAGACAAGGGCGTCTGAGAAAATTAGAAATCATGAAAAGCCACTGCAGAATGTTTAGTACCAGGGGGTACGTGAATAACAACAAAGCAAAGAGCTTCCAGCTGTGGTGCAATCAGCCATGGAAGGAAGGACATCCTGAAAAGCCTGCATGGCAGTGGAGGGAAGGAAGGCTGCCACATGTCATCTGCGTTATGGGTGAAGAGAGTGACAGGCGCTTGGTTTGGGTCTTCAGAAATGTCATGCAAGCCACTGTAATGAAAAGCCCAGCCATGATCCGAAAACAAGACAGGTCTGGGGTGGGCAGCGCAGCATCTCAGCGGATCTCCAAGCTCTAGTCTCTTTGCCTGTCTGTTAGAGATATGTCGGTCTCTGGTTCAGATTGGCCAACACCCTTAACTGGAATCTGACTCTACTGCCATTGTTCTCTTGCCTGGCAGGTGTATGAAGACACTGTTGCAAGCAATGGTTTGCCAAAACATTAAAAAACTGTTATAAATAATAAAATTGTAAGATAAACAACACAGGTCAATGGTAAAGTAACCCCAGGCTCAATTACGTTTAATAAGCCCAACATGAAGTCTTTACAAACTTTTTAAAATATTTATTTATTCATTTGTGTATTTGTTTATTTTACGTGGAGGCCAGAGGGCCTGTGGGAGTTGGTCTTCTCTTCTTACCACGAGGTTTCCCCGTGGTGGCTCTCAGGTTGTCAGTAAAACTTGACAGACAGCACCTTTGTGCTCTGCCATCTCAAGGTCGCCCTGGTCCCAGTACAACAGTGAGATGCCTCCCTGGGGCCCTGGTAGTTAAAATCACTTCCATTGGCCACGTGCCTGCTTTGTGTAGCATCTGAGCTCAATGGGTTTTGGCTGCATCATAGCTGAACCCTGGGGCTGCTCTTTGTGAAGGTCTCGCTCTCACGTGGTGTTTGCAGATAGTCGAATGTTGAGTGATAGACGGGCCCTGGTAACCTGATGCCCATGAGGTCAGAGCGCATAAATCATCGATGTTTCCCCTGTAGATTTCCTTAGTATGGAATGAATGGAGAGAAATACACTGTCTTTCCTTGCCTCCTCTGTCTTTGAGGCAGGCAGTGACGCAGCCTCAGGGCTGTCTTTGCAGGCTCCTTCTAGCATGCTTTGTGCGGTGACAAGCTATGGTTAGCCACATTTGACCCCTTAGAGAAGCAAGTAATTCTGTCACCTTATGCTTCAGTAATATTGCAGAAGTTTGAGGGCTAAGTTTTATAGCAGTGACGTCAAGACACACTGAGATACTGTGTGGTTTCTGAAGCGATTCCCCATTGTGATATGCATCAATGCTGCTTGGTAAAGCACAGAAGAGTAGAGAGTGATCCTATGTGTACCCCTGGGTACCCCTGGGTAGCAGGTGTCACAGTGCATTTCAGCTTGGGCATACATTCAGAATTCTTCAGAGTGAAATATGCTTGGTAACCCTTGAGCTAGAATCAGGGAAAATTCCATGGAGCAAATAGACCGGAAAAGAGTGAGGCTATGCTGGGCACCATCACTAGCAGCCCTTTTCCTTTCTGCCGAGCTTCATGAAGCCTTCCAAGTATACAGTGGGAACAGAAATGTCAGATAGCCATATGGGCCACACAGTTTGTCAAATCCTAATATTTTAATGTACTTGTTTGCATTTTTGTTTGGCCTTGGCAAGTATTTTTAACTATGAGAAAGGCTTTCCTTGTTACATAGTTAAGCCTCCTTTTCCTTCAGTCCCTCCGTGGAGGGCACTGTGGCCCTGGTCTCTTGCCTCTGATCCTGCATGCACATCTCAGGATCATCACAAGGTCTGCCTGTGACATGTGAGCAGTGTGGCTGCTCACCCTGGTGAGAGGCCCCCAACCTCTGCCTGGGGAGAACACAGGCTTCAGCACTTGCTAGGAAACAGATAAGGTTCTGCCCTGCCTCAGTTTCTTCATAAATTAAGTGAGAATGGTAAGTATGACCCAGGATTGCTGAGAGGTGAAATAACAGTGAAAAGCACCCTTCTCAGCTCCTCCCAGATGTAAAGCACCAGCAGGGGATGGCAGTGGGTTAAAGGCACAGAGAGGCACCTAGTCCTTTAAACGGCATCAACTGCACAAGAGCATGAGTCTCTTACTTTATTATTTATGCATATGAGTGATTTACCTACATGTATATCTGTGCACCATGTGCGTACAGTACCTCCAGAGGTCAGAGAAGATGTAGGATCCTCTGGAAGTTTTTAACCACCATGTAAGGGTTCAGATTTGAATCATGGTCCTCTGAAAGAGCAGTCAGTGTTCTTAACTGCTCAGCCATCTCTTCAATTTAAGAGAGTGACTCTTGACCGCTTATCCATCCCAAAGGGAACCAACCTTGTGGCAGTCCTTAGCTGTTACCAGCTCACAGGACCTCTAGAGACATAACACATTGCCAGGCCAGAACCTGAGGGGACGCCTGACAGGGGATGCAGTGGGCTCCTGTGAGAGATACACTTGTTATATAAAGCTCACTTAGTAACCCAAGCACAGGACAATTAAGTCGGTGTCCATTTCTTTCTTTTTTGAAATCAAGTTCACTCAAATATTTAAGCTACAGTAGTTTTAAAATCAACCTGGATTATTTCTCTCTTTGTACATGGTTTGGATGTTTTTTAATAAACACACCTCCACACTTGCTTTCTTGGTGAGCCTGTGACCTGGAGTCCTGCTTATTCAGGGGTGTGCCTTTGATGGATGAGAAGCTATCGTGGGTGCCTTTACCACCCCAGGTTTGATTTGAATGTGACCTGTGCATTTGCAGTAAAGCTGAAGATGATGCACAGGACTGGGTATGGAGAGGTGGCCTTCTCTTTCAGAAATGCCTTCTTTTGCAAAGATTGAGACTGTTCCATTAAAGCACACCTCTGGTCCTCACCATCTTCTGTGACGGCCTCTGTGATGGAAAGGATTCTAGCCACCTCTGCCCTCAGTCTGCAAACAACACACACACACACACACACACACACACACACACACACACACACATGTTTCCCTGTGGCCTGTGTCTTCATGGCTAGCTGTCTAGGTGAGCTGACCACAGAGGAGCTGAGCACTTGGTTTCCCCAGAACTGTGCTCATCCAGAGCATCATCTGCACAGGCTCCTGTAGCATGCATAGCAAAGATACTCTCTTGAAGAAAATGCTCCACACAGAGACGGGATCAGAAGTTCAACACCAGCCCTCACCCCCACCCCCAGCCTCAGCTACATGACTTTGAAGCCACCCTGGGTTCTGTAAAATCCTGTCTCAATTTAAAAAAAAAAAAAAGTCCCCACATCACATGGGAGTGGAATTTTACCCTAGTGCTCTTTGCTCTCAGGTCCTGGGAGAGGACACAGAGGGCTTCCACTCTCTGGGACCATGTTAATTTTTCCACAAGACCTACTTCTTGCCTTCATGGACGATCCCAGGGTTCAACTAAGATGCTGTCTGTTGATCCTACCCAAGTGCATAACTAGTTAATAAGCATAGGAGCTCCTCCCTCAGCCATAGAGCTCAAGGTGTCATGAGGGTAGGACCCCACCAGGTCTGCTCACCAAGCATGAGGCAGAGTAAAGCTAGATAGCAGGGGATAGCTGTGCTCTGCTGTGACCATGACATGGGGGCCCACAAATCTGAGCCAGAAGCACCAGAGGACCCAGGTCTCCAGAGAATTATTTCAGCTGCTTGTGCAGACTGTCAGGAGTGGGAGAAGGCCACTGAAGACGAGAGTTAATGAAGGCAGTAAGAGATGTGATCAAGAGGGTTGTTTACCTCCATCACAGAGAAGATCCCCAAAAAGGAGCTTATGAAGGTCACGTGACGGTGCTAAATGACAAGTAACATGCTTATGTGAGAACATCTAACTCTTCTTTGTTCACCTGTGCTAGCATTTCGCATCCTCTCATGCTTGTAATACAGACCCACAGCATCACTTCTGGCAACACTGACCACAGTGAGTCCTAAGAGACAAAAAGTTTCCACCTACCTGGAAAGGATACTGGCAGGTGTTTTGATCACTTCCTCAGGCTCCAAGCTCAGCCTCAAACTAACAGTGCCTTTACACACCCCGTGCCACTGGGTTGGAGGTGTCAGTTGTCTCTAAGCTTCCCCTGGAGCTCAGCCAGCTGCTGCACATCCACAGCCCCTGTCCTCCTCCCTGGTCACGGCAGAAGACAGACAAGGAACTGGGGAACTGGTCTGTTTGAATCAGCACCATGGAATGGCCCGCCCAAACACCAAAGTATGATACTTCTGCTCCATGCCCAGACAAGCCAACAGCTATAGCCGTGGGAGTGAGCCACCCACACAAGATGGGCAAGGGAGCCAGACCAGAACACAGCCACTGTGGAGTCTGTTTGCCCATGGGTGTGGATGAGGGACACACAGCATAGTCCTGCTCCCTGGGGAAAAGCTTTGTAGCACTTTGACTGTATTCCTAGCTGGCACACAGCTCCAAAGATAGCTGCCAGCAAACGGTGGCACTAGAGGGAATCCAGTCAGATCAATGAAAGGTAACCCCCCCCCCCTTGTGCTGGGATTTCTGGCCTACAGACAGAGCTAGTGTCTGTCAATCATAAAATAACTAAGACTCAGCTGCCAAGATACAGAAAGATAAACAGTAAAGAAAGAAAACTCCTATACAGATGCTCTGGCAGGAATTAGCAAGGAGCTGGTTTACAAAGAACCTAGGCAAAGCTACAGCCTACACTGGGAGGCAGCACAGGAGCCATGCATGCCCTCCCCCGCCCCTAACCCCTACCCCTACCCCCATCCCCCACCGCCATAGTTTCTGGCTTGCAGCTCCTCCTTGAGGCTCAGTGTGAGGCTCAGTGCCAATGCTGCTCCTGTGCAGAGCACCTGGGTCCGCAGAAGGCTCCCTCACCTTTATCATCCCTGTCAGTAAGAGGAAAATGCTGAAAGAAAACAAGCAGGACATAGGGATATTCCTTAAAGCTGGTTCTCTCCACCGTGACCACAGGCAACAAAGGTGTCTCACAAGGACCTTGCCCCAGACACTGCCCTGCCTAGACACACTGGAGGTGGTGCTAGGATGGAGAGTGGCCAGCAGCCTGGAATGCTGGAGTTCCCCCGCTAGACCCCTGAGCATTCCTACATTTCTCCTGGGGCCATTACTTCTCCAGATAGAGCCAGCAGGCTGAGAGCTGGTGCTGGGAAAGAGCAGGGAGGAAGGAGTTCCCTTCTCTTTCCCAGTCTGCTCATCTCTGGCAGCATTAGCTTCAGGGAAGTCCTGAAATCTCAGTCTCTCCCTCTATCGTGCTAATTCTGAATGCAATCCTTTCCTTAATGTGACTAAGGAGCTTACCTGAAGTCTCTCTCCTGAGCAACCCCTCCTAGGCCTCTCTAGACCTGCGAGCCCCCAGGAGGCAAAAGCAGACTCTGTCCCCTCACCAAAGGGTGTGGAGCCCTCCCCTGAGTCACTGTGCACTGAGTTAGGTAGCCTCTTTCCAGGATGAACTCATCCTTTTCCAATCAACGTTATCTCAGTATTTCAGAGCCCTTGTATTGAGGTGAGGGCCCCTCAGCATACACCATAAATGCAGCCAGGAGGAACCAATAGGGGTGACCTGCAAGAGCACCCGTCAAGACCCTTCCCAAGATAAAGCATTCTGAATCCCCACTGGAAGAGTCGGAGTCTGGAAGGGGCATCTGTAGCGTAACTCTCAAAGTGACAGCCATGGAGACCCAGTACAGAACAAAAGAGTTTCGGTGCTGTGGACCACTTCCTGCACCCTCCCCCACCTTCTCCCTCCTCCCCCGCCTGCCCCTGACTCTTGCCAGGAGAACAGCTGATAGCTGGAAGGTGATTGCCCCTGGAGAGCTCCTCTGACAGTGTAAAGCCAGCTCTCCCCCTCCAGTGAGGAAGCCTCCAGAAATTCAAGGCTGCTTTCCCCTATGAAACCTCACGTCTCTTGCTCTATTTGAGTAAAGACATGCAGGCATGTAGGTGAATGTGGGTCCACCAGTGGCCTCGGTACAGCAGCGGGAGGAAGCCACACACTCTGGTATCAGTCCCTATAGTACATCACCTGGGAAGCACATGAGAGTGCGGTCCTGCTGTCGAACCATAAAGTAACCAGAACTTGGAGAGTGAACATGCTCAGGCTCCCTAGCGATAGCTGCACCTCTGGCTTACCCATCGCACGTGATTCACGCTGTGACTTTCCCCAAATAACAGTGCCTTGCACAAAATGTTCCTGGGGAGATGTGCACAGAAACCTACTTACCTCCAGATGGGGCACCAATCAGGCCAAAGTGATGATTCCACTCAAGTCCTGCTAGGAGAACCAACAGGATTGGTTGTTGGGCTTGCTTGCAAAAGCATAAATAAAGGACTACTTAAAGGGGTGTTGGTGACCCCAAGGCAGCCACACCCCCACAACGTCTCACTCTAGCATGAGTGACAATTTGTGCATAGCTGTGTGGATGGAATCCATGTTCTCACTTAGCCCTCTATATACACTTCCCCCTCCAAAGACCAGGAAAGCATGTGCCTCTGGGGTAGAATTTAAATAGGCTGGTCACAGGCACCAGAGGGACACGCTGGACTCTCGGTGCTGGTCTAATGACCCTTCCCACTGCTTCCCTCTTGACAGGTAACGAACCTCAAGATTCTCTCATGAGTGGTCACAGTTCTCATTAAATGACTGTCGTGCTTGGAGGACAGTAGAATGCGCACTTGCCCCTGCTCAGCTGGGGACAAAGAGAAAGAGGTCCCGTGCTGCCGGCTTCTGGCTGCTTATGATGTGTATTTTAAAAAGCACCCGTCCTATTTAGACAGTGCATCTCAAAGAAAATGCAAACAAGGTTCTTAAAGGTCGTCATAAAAGGAGAAATGTCAGGAGCTCCTGGGAAGTGAGGCTGTCCTTTCAACCCAGCTTCCAGCTCGCTTCTACAGTCATAGAAATAGGAAAGGCTCTTCCTGGTTTCAATATCTTAAAAAGAAACCTTGATGTTACGTGATGACCTAAAAGGAATGCCTTCCTCCCGGGGCACACGGAAGGATATTCTTAAGGAATGCGAAGCGTGTGACAGGAATCATTGATACCTTTGGAATTTTTTTCCCAAGTGACTCAGGCTTCTTCAAACCATTACCTCGGGATTAGTCAGGGACTGCATGTCGCCAGTCCCCAACTGTTTTAAAGCAGAGCCAGCCAGCGAGCACAGCCAGAGCAGAGAGTGGAAGGCGAGGATGTGCTCCTGTGCTGGATGTGTCTTACCGCGCTGGATGACGCTTGTTTTCCTCCACACTTTAATTAGAATGTTTCTACATTTGCCAAAGAAAATGTTGGAATGGAGACAAAACCGTGAAATTATAGGAACAGGGCTTGATGTAATAGCTTATTTGTGAAGGAAACATAACTTGTTTGGTATTTTATTGAAGCAGGAAGTTTGGAGCCTCGGAACACACAAGCACAACAAATTCTCAGGTGCTGGTTGACTCATCTGTTGTTGGCAGTGGGCTCCGGCAGCTTTCCCCACATTTACTTTTTATCTTCATTTTTTCCCTTTTTTTCAGAGTCATAGGGGTCAGGGGGGGTAGGAAATCACACAGAGCTCCAATCAGAGATTGTGTACCTTTTTAAAAGATAAGGTGTGACCACTAAACAAATAAAGCAAGCAGGACATTCACTCCTTAACAATATTGGTGCATTTTGTACTTACAAACATACAATGTAAGGAAACATGAAATAGAGTGAGGAGTTGCCTGAACAAATCGCTAAGTGCTAGCTGGCCTTCTGGGGAGTTGTATGGAGGTTCACCAAGGCAGTGGTTTGTCTCTGTGTCTCTTAGCTTCCGGCCACGGGAACTGAGTGAGAGACACACAGGATTAGAAAGCTGGAGGGATCACTGGGGCTGACAGTGATTTGTTAAGTTAGGGTTTTGTTTTTCATAATTTTTTTTCTGAAAACTTGGATTTAGATGCCATTTTAAGATCTGTAGAAGGTGGTGCACGCCTTTAATCCCAGCACTTGCATGGCAGAGGGGGGTGGATCTCTGTGAGTTCGAGGTCAACCTGGTCTACAAAGTCCAAGACAGCCAAGGCTGCACACATAGAAATCCTGTCCTGGGGCTCGAGGGGGGGGCGGGGGCCGGGGCCAGGGGAGACCTGTAGAAATCTACAGCCACCCTGGCACTGCACCAGGCATCAAACACCTGTGAGTTTCCTATCGAGTGACTGCTCCTGGTAGCGCTTGAGTGAAATGCTGGAATGGGGTTCACTGCCGTTAAAGGTAGAGTGTGAGGTGGTAGGAGCAGGACGGGGGCCTCTCTAAGTTGCTGTGTATCCTGCAGGATGTGCGGCTGGTGAGCAGCTCACAGCTGGTACCCTCGGGAAGGAGCAAGTGCAGATCCCACAGGCACAAGGATTGCCTGCCTGTAGCCGCCATCCAGAGCCAGCAGGGCGGAGCTCTGTCGCCTAGCATGAGGGGCACCTTCCTGCCGCTGCTGCCTTCTATGCCTGGCTCCCTACTCTTACTGATCTTTGTAAATGTGTCTTTGGAAAACAGATACCACCAAATTCCAGTCTGCTGTTGAATTTCCTCATGTTGGCAGGTTCAAGTTTAAACCCCAGGCTATGGCTTTCCAGAGCTTTTCAGAATCCGCTCTCACCTTCCTGCTGTCTTACCTCTTCTTTCCCCCTTTCCTGCAGTGACTCACACTAGGGCCAGCCTGCCCTCCCACAGCCACAGTTTAGTAATCTTTGTCATGAGCCTTGCCCCGCCTCTGTCACACTAGACATGCGCATGCATGTCACACACGGGTACGCATGTCCATGCAAACACATCCCTATTGCCCTGTTAATCCCGAGATTTGCCAGAGAAAAACCACTACCACCATTTTGGGCAAAATTTGAAGCAAGCTTTGTTAAATATTAAATACTGACCAAGAGATGGAATTTGGCCAAGACTGATCTGAGGAACTTCCCAACTGGAAATTTTATTTATTTATTTACTTACTTACTTACTTACTTACTTAAATTTATTTGTAAAAATTTATTCACTTTATATCCCAATCATAGCCGCCTCCCTTGTCTCCTCCCAGTCCCACCCTCCCTTCCTCTTTCCCCACTATCCGCCTCTCCTATTCCTCAGAATGCCAACTGGAAAATTTATAAACCTCCTAGGGTAAAGACAAACCCACAGACTACAGTACTTTCCCATGAGGCTTTTATTATATTCCAAAAACTACAACTCTCAGCATCCCAGGAGGTTACCTAGCCCTTGAGCAGTTGGGGATTACAGGTTAATTTTGAGTGTGTGTGTGTGTGTGTGTGTGTGTGTG
>OU015752.1:43969537-43991650 GCA_907169655.1 Acomys percivali | reverse complement strand
ACACACACACACACACACACACACACACACACACACTTTTCCTTAATTATCCACAGGACAGGCTTCCTTGAAAAGCATTCCCCACACCCTCCAAAAAGATTTAAGGTTTCAGGGAATGTTGTATGTCAGCATTATATGAGAGGATAACCGACCTGCCCTGATCCTCTTAGGCATTTCTATGTGTCTCCTGCTAGGTTGTGGGCTCCCAGAAGCAGAGTTCATATGTTTCCCCCCTTTCCTTTTAAATTCCCTACATTATAGGTGGGGAACAGTCTGTAAATCCTTGAGTTGGATTTGAATCTGACAGGAGGTAGCAAGATTCCAAATGCTACATGGGTAATTTAAGATAATCAGAGTTCTTGCACAGAATGACCAAGCTCACTCGGGATACAGAGGGCCAAACACAGTAAGTCTTCTGCCCTGTGTGTCAGAATTTGCAACAGCCATCTCTACCGAGGGCTTCTATAGCAACCAAGTGATGGCAGATAAAGGTTAAACCTGATGGAGGTGGTCCACTGAGCAGAGGTGCTCTGAGATGCCAAGCCACGGCAGGGGCCATGGAAACAGAAGAGAGACTGAGTCCAACCCCAGGAGAGTTCAGAGACCTGGGAGGAACAGTGCCAGCTCTGCTCTCCCACTCTAGCCTCAAAGTGGGAAGGCCCCTGCTTTGCAGGTCATTTCCTGTCCCTAATGTGCAGTGAATTCCTGGTCAGCCTTTGTTGTTGGCTGGCTCGGTTTTCCTTGTTGTTTACAACCTCCAGGTATTTGTAGACAGATCTTATCTCCTTCCCTCTTAGTCACCTCTTGGCCCAACACTGTGTATTTTATTCTTTTAAACTCTGCTCCTGGCATGACCTTTCTACACTCTCTGAAGCATGTTTGTTTTGTGTTTTCAGATGTTATTCTATCAGGACTATTTTAAGAGAGGCAATAAACTAAAGGAGGCCTGGCCTAGATAAGAATGGTCTTTTTAAAAAAAAGACAAAGAAAAGAAAAAAAAGAAAGAAAATTGAAGTGTGTTTGTATGATGTGTGCATATTTATATCTATGTACACATGTGTGGTCATGTATGTTGTATTTCTGCATGCAAGCATATGAGTACATGCATGTTCACAAGTATGTTTGTGTGTGTGTGTGTGTGTGTGTGTATGTGTGTATACATGTATGTGCCCAGCCAGTCAGCTATGACACTCCTGAGAGTTTCACCAGATTCCATCCTCTTTCCTCGTACTCATTCTCCTGCAGCCTGAATTCACCTATTTCCCAGGAATTGATCCATACTAAATTGAATGACAAACAACACATTGACATGCATGGCTCCACTATGGGATGTGCCTGTCCCCTTCTGTGAGGCTGTGGTGCCTACAGAAGTGGCTCATGAAAGCACAGTTTTCAAATGGACCAGCTCTGTTTCATCTTGGATTCTCTCATCTCCAGCAGCTTCAGAGGTGGAGGGGGTGGGGGAATGCAAAGGAACATGAGTGCAGTCTCTAGGATGGAAGGGTCTGTGTTTCAGTTGGATGTGTGATCCTTTTGTGAGGATTATCACACTGGTGCCTTTAATTAGTGGGTTTTAATGCTTGTATATAATCTCAGTCAAGTTGATTGTAACAAGCATACAGAAACAGACATGTGGCTTCAGAGTAGGCCTGTGTTCTTCACCTGTGTGCATTCCCTCAACAACCGTGACCTTTGCCAAGACCCAAAAATGGGGCTTCTTAATTTTGCTGCTCGCTCATATAGGGTAGAGAGGGCCACTGGGTCATCATCAGAGATTCCTGCTATTCCCTCTGTACCTCTTGGTGCAGTGATGTGCCTTCCCAGGGTGGTCTTAATCCTCTACAGTGTTGCCTCCATAGCGCCCCTGGCTCAGGAGTGCTTTACAACCAGCCTAGACTGTTCCTGGCCAGTCCAGAGATAGAAACCAGGTCATTCGGGCTGACTCAAGAGCCGTCTTTATTTATGTTAAATATAACAGAATGTGAATGTGATTGTCTGAGTCCTCCACAGTGCGCGAGAAGTACAGTCAAAGGTTTTCAGAATCATCAAAAGAAGGGCAGCAAAAGCTTTTGAAATTAGTGGGGAGCAAGCAAGTTATCGGGTAGAAAGGAGTGAGAGAAATAGACATACAAGAAACACCAAATCAAAAGTGTTTAAACAGAAAGAAAGGTAGAAAATGATCCAGTGGTCTTTTCATCTCACAAGTACAAAGCTAAGGACTGGAGGAACGGGGTCACGCTGACAGTGCTGTATGCATGCCCGCTTCTTGTCACCCTTATGTCACTGTGCCTGTCTTCCTGCCCCCATGGCTGCTAGTCCATGGAGATGCAGAGAGGGCTGGACTCCCGCATAGCCTGGGCTCTGGGCAGGTCTCAGATCTGAGCAGGTTCTATTGCTCCTTCCAGACGTTGGTGTCCAATTAGGATCTTTCCTCTCCAGGATCTGTGGCTACTCGGCCACTCCTCCCTCCTCTTGCAGCCCTGGTTTTCAGCAGCTGGCAGCAAAGGGTCACTGTCACCCTGAGGGAGCATTTGGAGAGCAGCCAGGGAAACCCTGCCTTGGATCATTCCTCAGAACCCTCAGGAGGCAGCTCTAGAAGTGTGAGGGGCTCAGGCCTTGACTTTCCGACCAAAAACTCAGCGGCAAATAAATCCTGGGATGAACTACAAAGCAGCCCTGAGCCACATAGCACACTGTCCGTTCAGGAAGACAAGGGCCCTGCTGTGAACGGCTGGACAGATGCCACAGTGCTCCCTACAAGCTTGGATTATGGCCCAGGTGACAGTTGTGGCCACTGGCCTGCATCCCATTTCAAATTTGAAAAAACAAAAAACAAAAAACAGAGCCCAAAAACAGAGCAGGTCACTTTCATATTTTACAGATCTTAAAAAGTGTAGACACTGAGCATTCCAGAAAGCTGAAGAGGCAGGAAAGGTCCAACTATCCCTCACACTTCTCCCTGAGATGTATATTGAAACTGCTGTGAGTGAGTCATGTCTTCACCACACCTCAACGGGAGGAGCGTTGGCTTTTCTCAGCACACAGGAGAATGACTACCCCACCTTGCTCGAAGGCTGGGGGGGGCTCATCATTAGACCACACCCTCTTAGTCCAACCACACTTCTGCCTGACTGTCCACACACCACTAAAACCAAGCACACAGGAATTACCTGATGCTGTAGGAAGACTCTGTCTCTCATCTCCACACAGCCCAGCATGCACTTGGCAGTAAGCACCCAGATCGCTTCAGGATAGAAATGAGGAGACCAGACTGACCAAGGAAACAAGCAGTGGTCATGGCTTTTGCAGGGGACCAAGTACTCACCCCCAACAAAGTTAACCAGATCCCAGAGCAGGACTCCAACATCAACAGAACTGGCTGGCAAGCCAGGAAAAATAAGCAGACACTGGCCACCATGCCAGCTGTGAGAGCAGCTCAGCACATGTGTGAGCCTGTGCGGACCAAGCAGTCTTTCTCACCCAAGTCCTCACTGGCCAGGCCTGCTCATAGCAGCAGGGCTGTCTGAGTATTGGAGATGCCTGGAGTTAAGTAGGAGCCTAAAGACAACCCAGAAAACATGAGCTGGGAAGGTTGGAGAAGCACACGGCTTGCCAGGGTGGCTAACGTGCCTGGGCCTGAGGGAGGCTCTGTCTTCGTGAAGTTTTCCTCATCACTCAGGCTCTTCAAAAAAGCACCTTTACTCTTCCTCGGCAGTGATCCAGTGCAGCCATGCCTTTCTACTAAGGTACTTAGGTGTGGTGCTCAAGCTCTCTGCCTGTTGAATTATAAATAAACCTGTCCATAGTTAGCCTTCTCAAGCCCCTTTAGTTCTCCAAGCCTGGGCCATCTGTGGCTGTAGAATCATGTGAGAGATTTGGTAAGGTGTGCTGCTATGACATTCTCTGCCTAAGCAGCAGACACAGTTCACCCATCCACTAGTCTGACCTCACTGGTGTAGAATGGGCCTGTAGCACATCTCTAGGTAAGCCTAACGGCCACTCACAATGAGAACCACTCCAAAGAAGACTATAGAACCGTTGGAGTACAGCCTTGTCTAAAGTTTTGCTCAGAACTCCTAACTTTGTGTGTGTGCCCAGGTCCACAGATGTGAGGGTAGGAGATTTTATACATACATACATACATACATACAAACAAACACACGTGCATGTGTCTTTCTGGTGTCATTCTTCAGGAGCCAGCTACCTGGCTCAGCATTTCTCTGTAGATTATGGGGGATCAAAGCTAAGTCCTCATGTTTGTAGGGCAAGCACTTTATTAACTGAGCCCTCTTCCCAACACCCAGAACTCCTGACTTCCTAATACCCTGTGGATGTACTCTAGGCTTATATATGCTTTCCAAAACTATTACCATTTACCATACAAATTTTTTAAATGTTATCTTCATTCATCTTGTCTGTGTGCCACAGTGTGCTTCTAGAGGTCAAAGGGCATCTTGGAGAAGTTGATTCTCTCTTTCTACCATGCGGATCCCAGAGATGAAACTCAGATTAGGCCTAGCAGCAAGTGCCTCTACCCACTGACCCATCTCAATGGCCTCATCACACAGGTTTTGGAGGCTCAAATAAAAATTCTGTGAACACGAGGAGCGAGTTCCAGATGTATTGAGATTTCTAAAAATGAGAATTTAAAAACAAAGTGAGTTAGAGCCACATGCCCCAGAGTGGTTCACATTGTTAGTGCTGAGCTGTATGGAGAAGGTAGCCTCAGGCCCCTGAGCAGGAGAGCCTGGCAGGTTACTGGAGGGTGGAGTGGGAGCTGGTACACATGTGGAATCACAACACTTAGGAGACTGAGGCCGGGGATTGGGCCAAGTTCCAAGCCAGGCTGTAGTGTGAGGCTCTTAAAAAAAAAAAAAAAAGAAAGAAAGAAAGAAAGAAAGAAAAATACCTAACAAGTTCAAATCCTAACATACTTCGTGCAGTTGCTGAACAGTATGAGGCATGAATCGCAGATTTATGGCTTTTTGAAAGTTATTTGTGGATTCCCCAGACAGCTATGTTCCCATCACTTGTGCCGCCTTTAAAACTCAAACGATCCTTCAAAAATCTAGGTTTGGCACACACCAGACTCTGCCGTAGACTGCCTGAGTAACATTCAGTGAAAGTCAGGAAAATGCTTCTACCTTGGCCAGCTCAGTCATCATCACGGACAACCGGACAACCGCAAGTGTCATTTGTGCTTGACTCGTAGAAGTGCTGGACCAACGGTGACCCACCTTCAGCACTTCATTGTATGTAAAGTAAGGGTTTCGTCTGTGCTTTGGGCAAGTCTTCCTCCACAATAGGCTCTGTGTTTACTGGGTGGTTCATCATCAAAGTAATGCCACCCACATACTACCAAGCAGCCCCATACTTATGCAAACGTCCAGGGCTTTTTACCTCCCAACACTCCCTCCTCTGTCCTCACCTCATATTTTTTCTTAGTTATGTTCTTTGGAACTTATGCCATTTTATTTCATGTTAAAAAACCAACAGAGATTATATAAACCATACTCTCAGACTCAACAACACGTGCTTTGCCTGAGACCATCGCTGCCAAGGACATAAAGGCTCTCTAAATCATCTGCACTATTGTCACCGGCCTTCACGGCTCCCCGCTTTGACACACTCTCATCTCCCAGTCATCAGCCTGTTAAACATTCCCGAGTCCATCTACTTAACCAGATACAGATGTTCAAGGCTGAGTTGCTACTGCAAACTCCCCTCCCATCCCATCCTTGGAGCTCAGCTTACAGAACATAACCTGAGCAGCAGGGCGGGCCACATTGTGCAGGATCTGGAACTCTGCATTGTTATCGGCTTAGCACCTTGGGCATCGTGTGAGAATTCTTTGTGGATGATATCTGAATGTTACTTATATGCATACATACACTTTTGCCTCATCAGAGGTGCCAGAATCTTCCTCGAGAGCAGTCTGGATATCAACCAATGTATCCGCCTTTCCTCATTATGAGCACTAAATCCAGTTGGTCCATGAGTTAGCACACACTTTCAAAGGACCCAACTTCGTCAAGCAGTCATCTGACTACAAGGCCAGCAGGATTAGAGATGGCCTGCACCACAATTCCTGGAAGTCACTACCTGCATCTTGTCATAAAGACAGTGAATGAATAAATTACCAATAGTATAGCCTGAGGTCTCACAGCCTGGAGTGTGGAAGAGCAAAGACACCTTATGAAATATCCATGTGTTTTTAAGTCCCAAATTAACAAGGCCAAGCTTACCATTTGACATGGAAGTATAATGAGTGTAGACCTGTTGAAAGATTTTGGTTGAGGATACAGACTAAAGGACTCAAACATCTTTAGACACCGTCAAAGAACTGATGGCTAGAAAGACCACCATGCTCTCAGATCAGAGGGTGCTAACGGCTCCCAGTTGAGCATCCATGTCTCTAAGGCCCTATGCTTTGCAGCCAAACACATGGGCTCTACCTACACAATAAGATAGGCCTAGTTTGAGTACTTCCTACCACATTGCCAGCATGCTACCTTGGTCAAGATGCCCTGGACTTCAGTCTTATTAACTGTAAAATGCTATGATGATGGTCTCTGCCTCTGGGAGTTTATAACAGTTGGGTATTTTGCAGGATGTTCCTAGATTGGTTTAACAGGTATACACGGTCCAAATATTGCGTGAATGCGAACGAGTGGAATGCTGTGCTGATATGGAGGACTGGCATTTCTTGAGTGTCTGCATTTTCAGTTTTCTTGGCAGCATTTCTGCTGAGCAGATGGTGTGAGAGTGTATGCAGAAGCTGGTAGCCAGGAGAGGTAAGGGCTTGCTGACAGTCACACACAGTCACAGCTGAGATGTAAGCCTTTGTCCTTCCTAGAGGGGCCTACCCTCTTGTCACTGAGCTTCTGGAAACAGGAGGGATGCTGAAGCGATACCAATGGGCATTCTGGAAGGATTTCTCAAAGTGAGCTTCAGGATGGTCACAGGAAGGAAAACCAAATAAGAAACAAAACAAATTCAAAGAGAACATGGTGTATATTAGAGACACACACTTTAAGCATCTTTAGATGTGTCCAATGGAAGCCAAAGATTTGTGGTGTAGAACTAAATGAACAGCAATGTGTGAGCCAGCATCACAGATCACACATGCACACACATACCCATACTCACACAGAAAGGCAGAGGTGGAACGGGAAGTGCCAGCATTTTCATCTGGTGGTCCTCCTCTGTGCCACATGCTGGGCGTAGCCCCTGGGGTGAGGGAGGAGTACTCAGCAGAGGTTACTGATGCCTGTGTGGGAAGAGGCTGGGCTTTACACTCTGTGTCCTTCATGTCTCTAGGCTTTGGATTGCCTGTCTGAAGACTACAGTAATTCCTTGGAGTAGACCATTTTGTTCCGAATGTGGAAAGCTTCAAAAAATGCTTTCCGATATCAGACTGACTACTTCTATACTTGTGTGGTTGTGTTCATTTGCTAAGTCATATATAGTGGCAGTTGAATAAGCATTTTATAGCTCAGATCACAGTGAGAAAACACGAGCCTTTAGAGAGGCTTGTACAGAAAGCTCGGGATACTGTAGGCTCAGTGATGTGAAGGCAGAAAGCCCTTGGGGACAACCAGGAGCCTGTATTCCTAAGGTGTGGCTCTTCCTTAGCCTGTCCTCTGTGCTCTTGGCAGCAGAACACCCCTTAAGAACCTTCCCTCCTCCCTTTCTGTCCCACTTTTCCAGCATGGGGTCAGCTCTGCCATCCACAGGTATCTCTAGCCCAGGTGACCTGGTCAAACCAGTCATCTGACTCCTGACAGCTGACCTGGCATGCGGCTTCCCTGTTGTGAAGTTCTTTCCCTGGTGAGCATCACCGGAGTCCACTTCCACTAGAAGGAGCGTTTCCAGCTTGTCATCGCCCTGCTTTTTATTTTATTTTATTTTATTTTATTTTATTTTATTTTATTTTATAGCCTTTGTAATTCTTTCAAAAATGCCTATGAACGATGTTTTAAATTAAAACCTTATAACTTGGAAGTTTTGAGTGGCAAGTTAGAAATGAAGGTGTCCTCTGGTGGCTGCTGTCACATAGGCACAGATGAGCCACCAGCAAAGCAGTCTTCTCAACCTGTGGGTCATGACCCCTTTGGGACTAGAATGACCTTTTCACAGGGGTTGCCTAACACCATCCGAAAACACAGATATTCACATGGCAATTCATAAGAATAGCACAATTAGTTATAAAGTAGCAACAAAAATAATTTTATGGTTGGGGGGTCACCACAACATGAAGAATTGTATTAAAGGCACATGGCGTTAGAAAGGTTGAGACCCACTGGTTTAAACTCATAGACTCAGCACTGGCCATGCGGCATCTCCGTTCCAAGCAGCCCTTTGCTGTGGGCATCCTAAGACTCAATCCTGTTCTGCCACTGTCAGCCTGGAGTGGGTGTCAGACAGGCTATGACCCCCTGTGACTTCCGACTGAGCAGCTGTAAGTCAGGGAATCCGAAATCCCCTCCTAGGGTTTGATAAACCTGCCCAAACAGCTGAAAACCAATGAGTTACATCTGTCAGTTTATTACAAAAGATAGTCCTGAAGGATAAAAATGAAGAGCCTAAAGAGGAGATGCTGAGGCACGGCACAGGGCAGGAGCACAGGGCACGCACCGCAGTTCTCTTTCCTCTCTGCCATGCTCACCAGCCCAGAACTCTATAAGCCCACAGGCTAGAATGTCTGCAGAGCTGCATCCTGCAGACCGGATGATGACAGATAGCTGCAGTGTCCTGATTGACACATCATCAGTAGGTGACCTCATGAATGGGTTAAGAATCACCATGGGCACACTTTATAGACACACTTCTGACCCTGCCTATAAGGAAATTGCTATGTTACGTGAGGTGAGAAAACCCACCCTGGCTGTGGGCAAGTCCCACCCCTAGGGCTGGGGCCTGGGACTGAATGAAAAGGATGCTAGCGCACCCCTGATTTCTCCTCTCAGCGTTCAGACTGCACCCAGTATGACCAGCCTTCTCATGCCCCTGCAGCTTTGCCTTTCTCTCCAGGAATGAAAAGCCAAAATAAATGCTTTCGGGTTTTGGGGGATTCTGGTTTGGTTTGGGTTTTGGTATTTTTTCTAGACAGGATTTCTGTGTGTAGTTCCTCTGGCTGTCCTGGACTCACTCTGTAGAGCAGGCTGGCCTCAAACTCACAGCTCTCCACCTGCCTCTGCCTCCCTGGGTGCTCGGATTAAAGTTGTCCGTCACCGTGCCCTGCACTGCTTTGCTTTTTTTTTTTAAAGATGTATTTATTTATTACATACACAGTATTCTGCCTGCATGTACACCTGTACACCTGTACACCAGAAGAGGGCACCAGATCTCATGATAGATGGTTGTGAGCCACCATGTGGTTGCTGGGAATTGAACTCAGGACCTCTGGAAGAGCAGACGGTGCTCTTAACTGCTGAGCTATCTCTTCAGCCCTGCTGCATTGCTTTTCTCAGGCATTCTGTCACGACACAGAAAGTCACTAAGTCGTCTAAGGCTGAGCCTGAGTCCTTATCCCTGCCGGTCAGCTCTCCCTCAGCAGCCTGTGGGCTACCCCTTCTGACTCTCTGGCTAGCTGAAGAGAGCTCCTTTCCTCCTCTCCTCACTGCCTGTGGCTCTTTGCTGTTAGTATTCCTCATATGACTCTTCGTCCACTCATTAGCACAGTCCACCCTTCGATCCATCCCCTCATTCCTGCCCCGACTTTGCTCCTAAACTTTGATGATGTTTTGCTTCCCAAGCTAAGGTTGGAGCTCTCTTGAAATCAGATTCCACAGAACCCCAGGTTTCCTCCATACCACACCCCGCAACTACCCAAGAAATCCATTTTCTGTGCAAATGTAGCTGAGCGCCCATAGCATGCCAGGTGTTGCTGGGCGTGCTGGGGTCTATCACGGAACAGAGCAGCCTTTTCTTATGTTTGGTTCCAGCTGGAGAAACAAGAGAAGTCTCACACACACACACACACACACACACACACACACACACACACACACAACCTGTTACATTGGAAGGTGCTGGAAATTTTGACAGAAGGAAAAGCAGACAAGGCATAGGGGAGAGTGCTGGGAGCCCAGGGGCCCCCTCTGTGCTCAGAAGGCAGGTCTTGCAGACAGTGAGGGCTGAGTAAAGAGCACAGTCACCTAAGTGGGAAGCCAGGACATCTCAAACCCAGAGGGTACAGTGCCGGAGCACGAGGCAGACCAGTTAGGAGCCAGGGATATGCATGGCTGCCTGAGAGGCAAGGGCCCTGCTGCCCTGTGGGGGCTTCAGCTTTCACTCTGGTGAAAAGACACAGCAGCATTCAGAACAGCACAGTTTATGATTCTGAAATTCCCACTGTGTCGAGAAGAGCTGTTAGGAGGAGGCTAGCAGGAAAGGGTCAGTCACAGTGGCATTGGTATGGGCCAGGAGCCAGGAGCCTCCCTTGCGTAACCCTTGACAATGGGCCTAAGCCAATCAGTCCCTGGACAGGTGACATAAGAAAGGAAGTGAGGCAGTAAGTCTGACCCTAGGGTTTAGACTCCAGCATGGGGAGGGATGGGATTCCCCAAAACTGGCTGCAGAGCCAGCAGATTCTCAGGAGCAAGAGGGCAAATTGTGACTGGGACAGAGTAGTGTATCAGACCCACACCAGGGGAACGGGGCAGCAGGTTGGAGGCGTCTGCACTGGAGGCAGCATCTGGGCATCATCAGCACATAAAGGCCCTTTGAGGTTCGCTGTTTGGGGCTACAGGGAGAGCACAACAAAAGAGCATCAAGGGCGGATACCATGGTCGTCAGCATTAAGAGGCCAGAACAAAAAAAGACCCAGCAGCTAGGAACAGAGGGGCACTGTGGGTAAGATGAGGAAAATTTCTCCAGAGGAAGGTGGAGTCAGCAGTCTCTGCTATGTGCTGTGAGGAGTGCATGGCGTATTGTCCGCAGCACTGTGAACGTGCCTGACCGACACATGATGTAGTGAGAGCAAAGGCTATAGGAAGGAAGCCTGGGAATGAAGAGATGCAAAGAGCAAGAATCTGTCCAGGGGAGTAAACAGGGACAGGACAGGTGAATGGAGCAATGCGTGTTTCTATTTGTGGGTGTAAGTAATCAGGAAGATGAGGAACGGACAGGGCAGCCCTCCCTCAGCTGGGCAAGCAGGACACAGTCTTTCTCAGTGTGAACTGTTAGCACTCTCTGGGAACAGTCCACCCCCGTCACTGGCAGGAAGGCAGAGGTACCGGGTAGCTTGTGGAATGTCTCCTTAGTGCAGCATGGCAGGATGCGGTGTCCTAGCTGCATGTGAGAAACGGCATGCAGTGTTGGAGATTGGGGACCAGACAGGTGTAGTGGGCAGAGACAAGAGGAGGAAGGGGAACTGGAAATGAGCTTTCTTTCATCAAAAGTCCTTGAGTGGCTGGCAGCTGAAAGTCACATGACTGCAGTTCCAAGGCCATGCCTGCAAGCAGCTGCATGAGTAATACAAAGCAATCTATGTCTCCAGCTGCTAACACCTGTAATTCCTTCCCATCAGCATTGAAGTCATGGGAAAAAAGACACATACTGGAAACCTCCAAATCTCAATGGCTGACTTTTCCTGCAGGCGTCACATGCATGGCTCTTGCACTGTCTTTCATGGCTGACCTCCGGGTTTGTGCATATCAAGCAAATAGCGTGACTAGACTCCAATAGAGTTGCTTTCTCATTCTGTCTTCCCAAGTTCATACCCTTCTCTTCTTCCTCTCTTATTAAAATCATGGCAGCTTTTTCCTTTGCCTCTTCTTGTTTGGGGATCAGTTTTCCATCTTGCCTTTTGTATTTTTTCTACAGGACAATCCTCCTAACTTAGTCCATAGATAATAAAACCTGCTGTTGACACGGGGGATTTGTTGTTTGGGTGCTTGGTTGGTTGGTTGTTTTTTGAGATAGGGTCTCACCCTATAGCCAAGCTGGCCTGGAACTCCGCTGTGTAATGAGTTTTTTGATGGTCCTGTTAACTACACTTCTCTCACTGTGAGATCAGGTTAGTCAAGTGCCTGCTTATTCAGCCTCATCACTTGGCCACTTCTTAAACACTCTAAAAAAATAGTTGTTTTTTCTTATTACTCACCCGCGCCCTCCTGCACACTCACACTCCAGCGATCCTGGACTATGTGTTGGAACGTGCCAAGCCCTAGACACCTGTCACCTGAAGTACCCTACCATGTGCTTTCTGCTCCTTCCTTCCCACTACCTCCCAACACCACCATCAGGTCTTCCCAGCCATTCCTACTCAGTCTCTTTTCCTCAAATGAAACGTTTTATGTTACTCTCGCTTGAGGAACAAAGTGGACTGACCGTCTTCCCGTTTCTGTGCTCTGAAAGTACAGCCTGTCATTCTATTGAGTGAATGATTGGATTAGCCAGCAACACAGCATGAGAAGGAAGAGCAAGCTCTCCCACCAGGAGAGCCCACAGGAATTCAGTGACTGCATCCTGAGCAGTGGAGAGGCAGTGGGAGCAGGATTGGCCAGACAGTGTTGTCAGGTTCTCTGTAACATCCAAAGGAGTTTTATGCCCTCTGTCCCTGGGACCTCAGTTTCCTCCCTGTACAGTGAAATCTGTGGTCAAGGTGTCCTCCTAAGGACCCCACTTTACTCTGGATACTCTTGTATTCTTCCAGGGTAGCTTCATGAGCCAGGGGTGACCACTGTGCAGCTCTACCTGGAACAGCCCGACACTCGGGTTCTCGCTCCAACACTCCTCGATTCATTCCCCGCCTGCCCTTCTGGTGCCTCTTGGATCAGTGCACACTGTGGAGTGATGTGTTACACATATATTTTTAAAACAATGTTTTATTTGCGTACCTTTACCTCTACCTTTCTTCCCCACCCCAATTCCTTCCAACACCCCAACACTAGGTAGGAGAGAAAGAAGGTTAGAAGGGACAGGGGACGTAGGTCTCTTAACTACTCTCTGCTGGTTTGGGTAGTTAGGTTCTTTGGGGCAAGTTCAATCTACATTTCAGGGTATCTCCAGCTTCACATCAGCCTGTATCAGCAGCAACCAGGAGCGGGTGCATTCTTCTTCTGAGCCCCTGTCTCTCTCTCTGGGCTCTCCAGAATCCTCAAAATTAAACTGTCTGCAGCTGGCAAAGAGTCCCTCTCAGAGCCCACACGAGGCAAATAGTTTGCTTCTGTGGACAATCTGAATCAGCCCCATATCCCACACATGGGATTAAAACAAAAACACGTTTACAGTGACATTACTGAGTTTTTAAAGACACCAAAACGTCCACTACAGTGAGGTCCTCTTGTCTCTGCAGTACCTTCCAGAACAACCAAACAACTAGGATATACAAGTACAGTGGGAGGAAAGGAGCCATTTCTGCCAGTGGGCAAAACTTTCGGGGGGTGGGGAGTCTGTCTTGGCTGTCTGTCCAAGCTCATATGTGCGCATCTGTGTGGAGATCAGATCTCAGCTTCAGGTGTTGTTCCTCTGACACCATCACCCACCTTGATATTTCCCACTTGATATTTTGTCTGTTTGGGGTTTTTTGTTTGGAGGGGGTTTGTTTTGTTTTGGTTTTTGGTTTGGCTTTTGGTTTTTGGTTTGGTTGTTGAGACAAGGCCTTACTCTAAAGCCCTTAGCTACCCTGGAACTCATTATGTAGTCCTGGATGTCGTAAAGCTCACAGAGATCCCCCTGCCTCTCTACCTCTTGAGCTCTGAGACTAAAAGTGTGTGTGACCACCAGTGCATCCTGGGTTGGAGTAGCCATGGTGGCTCGTGTCCTTTCCTCCTGTGTCCGCCGCCTGCTCACAGCCTTTGCACCACTACCATGACTTCCCACACTGGCCTTGTCTGGGTCACTCAGCACCACTTTCTGTAGGAATCCGCAGGAGACAGGGAACTCTGCAGCCGGCCTGGAAGGGTCACACATTTGTGCTGCCAGTACAGTGACACACCCCTATTAACATTAGAGGGGATCAAGGACTGAGCTCTGTGTGTCTTGAAACTCTATGACAAGATTGACCTGGAAAAGCTCTCAGTAAATTCTCACTTTATTAAGGACCTGTGCTTAGACACTTGGACCAAGTGGAGGTGTTTTTCCTTTTCTTTCTTTCTTTCCCCCCATTTTATGTGTACGGATGTTTTACATACATGTACATCTGTATACAGTGCGCATGCCTGGTACCTGAGAAAGACAGAAAAGGGCATTGCATCCCCTAGAACTGAAGTTACAGGTGGCTATGAGCCACCAAGTAGGTACTGGGAATCGAACCCAGGTCCTTCGGAAAAGTAGCCAGTGCACTTAACTGAGAGCCATCTCTCCAATCTCCACCTTGATTTACTTGAGGCAGGGTCTCTGACTGGCCTGGAATTCACCAGGTAAGGTAGGTTGCTGACTAGTAAGCCCCAGAGATCAGCCTGTCTCCATCTCCTCAGCACTGGGGTTGCAAGCACATACCACCACAACTGGCTTTTTCATACAGGTTCTGGGGCTTGAACAGATCTTTATGCACACAGTAAGCATTTCACTGACATAGCTATCTGTCCAGCCCACTTTCAATTATTTTAGCTAAAATTAATCTTCTTGTTAAACAAAAACTTATAGCACTTGCCTCCTGCTCTAGCAGGCTAAGAGATGCCACCGTGTCCTCTGTGCAGCCTTCCCCACCTGACTCCAAGTCATCTCTCTCCAGTCTCAGTTACGGCGCTAGCTGTTGGCATCCTCCCTCTGTATTCCTGGGACACTAGGTGCCGGTGCGAGCCACGACCGTGCATGACCAGTGGCACCGACTGCCTCTAAGATAAGTCAAGTGGGTCGGATTTGAGGGCAGAGCCGGATAAGGCTTCGCCGAGGAAGAGGCATGCTGTCCCTGAGGGAAAGAATGGGATTTGAAGTGTGAGGCTGGAAAGATACAATTCATAGTCTTTAAATTAACATGCAGGAAACTGACGCTTTTCATACTTCTATGAGTGTGTCACTGACCATCCTAAGCAGGGAACTGAAAAGTCCAGGCTCATCGGTAGCATCCCTGATGGGCGGTGTACATTTGAGAGAGCACATTAGCAGCCCCCCAGCCCCAGGCTACAGGAACAAAGCAAGTCACTAATGATCTGGACCCCATTGTGAGTTCAGAAGTCCCAACTTGAGAGGGAGGTCCTATATTCGCACACCCATATGAATGTTCTAGAGACCTACCCCAGGGTACTCAGAGCTGACATCACTAGCTCCTTACCAGTTAGGGAGGTGTCATTGCACCCCCATATTCCAAATCTAAGATGAACTGATGGTACCTCCTGATGGCATCGTCCCTGCTGCTCACAGGCGTCATCATGCTGCTGCCCAGCACCTGGGTGCAATTGTTGTACTATGGAAAGCTCATCTGGGAACCCAAGTGCAGCAGCATCTCACTTGACCCAGATGTGTCTTTGTTTCCTTGCTACTGGTGAGAAACAGACTTGGGAAAGGCCAGCACTGTGGGGCCCAAGCCCTTTGATTCAGAGCCTGATCGCCCTGTGGCTAGAAAGCAGTCTCAGGCATCCTCCTGTCACCCCAGGGCTGTCTGTACCTTCTCTCCCATGCGTGGCTCATTGGGGACCTGTACATCCCATGAATAAGCCAGGAAGACTCAGCAGGTGAGCTCTCACAGGGACTGAAATCCAGTGCCCTGGCTACAGTGAGCAAACCAGCAACCCCTGCCAAGTTCTGTTTCTTGATCATGGATAAATAGCTGGGATTCCTTGGTGCTAAAAGCCTGGAGAATTCTGTTCCGCTTCAACAGTATGGTCTGCCGTAACTGACTGCTAGGTAAACAGATTTGAAGGGCCTGAGCTAAACCCTGGTGAATCAGTAGCCTCCCTGATGAGGACAAACACACAGCGGCAGAGACCACCGGTCTCTAAAGCACAGCTGGTAGCCAGGCTTTGGCCTCCACTGGCATCGAACTGCAGTGTTGCTGACCTCCACCAGCGGCGTGGCCTGAGGAGCTCAGGGCAAACAGCATCCACTTCCTGCCTGCTGCTCCGTCACATACTTGCCCATAGTACTAGATATGCATGTATAATATCATTTCGTCACCATCTCCTGAAAACCCAGCGCTCGCCCTGAGCCTGGGGTGTCAGTGAACTCCATTTCATTGCTGTTTCTCCCAAGAGTTTTGCAGAGTGGCTCTATGTAACTCCCGAGTGCTGGGATGACAGATGCGCATCTGCACACCCATCATCCATCCCTGACGTCTAGGGAGACATTTAGATTCTGCGGGGAAGAATCTGCTTTCTTGGAAACCTACTCTCTGTCGCTTGCACGTGCCCTTCTTAGTCATCTGATTCCGGCTCTGGTGGCCTTTGAGCCACTTTGGGATTCCATAACTGCTAAGAACTGCTGGCCATGCAAATACTGTCTGTTGACAAGAGATGACATTGCGCAGAGGAGGACACTTTTTCTCCCCATCAAGAAAGCCAGTTAAGTCCACGCAGTTCTCCTCATCAATACATGTGGTCCTCCAGTCCTTGGATTTCAGCTTGAAAAACTCATTCTGAGTTAGTGACGAGCTGTGATTTTTTTTATTTTTTTGGCTTTGCCTTTTTGTCTTTTTACATGTGTGTGTTCCTATGTGTGGGGGTGCACGTGTGTGTGTGGGGCGGGTGTATGTGGAGACCAGAGGTTGAAGTTGGTTGTCTTCCTCACTCATTTCCAAGCTCACCAAGGCAGGAGCTAGTGTTGAACCCAAAGCCTACTACCTCGCTTGTCCCATGGGTCCTCTCACCGCACGCCAGCTCTCCGTTTGCTGGAATTCTCGTTCTTCACCATGCCCACCGGCCTTTTATGTGAGTGATGGGGCACCAAACTCTGATCCTCACAACTGCATAGCAAGCGACTTGTCCACTGAACAAACTCCTGAGGAAAAGCTTACATCTGTGTTCAGTTATTTCCGGGGCCCTTGTTGCAACAACAGAAATAACATATCACAATGCTCACCCACCCATCCATCTGCTGGCTCCATCCCGGCTGCCTCCTACCATTCTATATACCGCCACTTCCTAAAGGTTCCACAGCCTCGCAGACAACACCATCAGCCTCCCAGACAACACCATCAGCCCCGCACACAACACCATCAGCCTCCCTGACAACACCATCAGCCCCGCAGACAACACCATCAGCCTGGGGCCAAGTGATCAAACACACAAGCCTGTGCAGGCACATTTCACACTCAGACCACAACAGAAAGGCCAAGCTGTGCAAGCTCAATTGTTTTTAATATAATCAGATCTTTTAAATACTGGGCCTCCTCTGATTTCAGGATAAATAAATAAACAGAAGGAAGAATTTTAATCTGTTGACTTCAGTATTACAATCTGAAGTCAGGAACCCTGTTTCTCATCGTTCACCAGCACCCCAAGTGAGCATGACAAATGTACATGCTTGGTGAGGAAAGACTAACTAACCAAAGAAAGCAGCAACTAGAGCCACATTCTGATATGGCAAAGGCTCGTTTCCTTCATCCTGGATAAAGACAGGCTGCCTACTGCTTACAATACTGTAAGATAGTAAACTTGGTGCCATATTTTGTTTGCTGCTTGGGGCAATGTCTCATATAGCAGAAGCAGGCTTGAACTGACTCTGTAGCTGAGACTAGCTTTAAATTCCTGGTCCTTCTCCCACCATCTTCACAGTGTTCAGATTGCATGCATGTGCCCCCAACCCCAGATCGTTTGTTGTTATTGTTGTTTTAGAAAAAGTTGTATTCCAAGTGTGTATGTGCTGGTTGTGTTAGCATTTTAGAGTAGGTTAATAAAAACACAGCAAATCCATAATAGTGGTTAATTGAGTGAGATCATCAGACACTTTGGTATCGTATGCACTTAGAATTGGTTTTCTAGTATAAGGAAGAAAGAAGGATGTGTCTCAGTTTGGTTAGTCCAGGGCTTTGGTTCTTCAAGATCCTACACTTGCCATCTTCTCATTCAGCCATTTCCACCATGACCAAAGGCTCAGTAGCTACATGTGTCCCACACAGACATGACTGTCTAGCCCAAAGGGCTTTTTGGTTATAATTGTGAGGGAAAGTTCCCCCAAGTCTCACCTGTTGTTAGACCACATTGCCTAGGAGCATGCCATCTGCATGCTAATTGGCTTGAGTCAATACCATCTTCCCCTGGGCTGGAAAGGGGCCCTGTGTAGAACACACAAGTTACCACACCACCGTAGCATCCATGTGTCCCGCCTGCCATTTTGGAAGAAAAGGCTGTAGCACATTAATACACAATATTGCCTACTGTACAAAAAGTCCCTTTTTACTTTGTGTCCTTCAGTCTCAGTCATCAATCCCATTTATAATTACTGCTTGAAACCTGTGGCTATGCCCCAGATGTCGCTTCTTGGGCTTCCATGTCAGTGCAGCTTGATGGACGGTGGTGACCGTGATTTCTTCTTTGCATGTGATCCACCATGTAGGTAGAGAAGCTCTCTTTGTGCCTGCTTTAGCCCTGTCTCTTCCTTTAACAGCTGGGCCAACAGCCAAGGAGTACATCGGTGTCCTCCTGACCATGTTAATAAAGAATCACTGACATCAGTTGCCAATCAGGGGCACACTGTTGTCGCCCAGGATTGTAAAATTCAAAGAAACGAGGAGAAAAGAGAATTTGTGATTAAATGAAAGTAAATTGAGTGGGCTCTATTTCCTTACTGATAGAGGAGCTACATTTTCATAGCAGGACTCTCTTCTTTACATTGGGGCTGAGTGTGGCCAGACTCACATAATCCCAGCATCAGGAGACAGTTGCAGGAGACTGAGGATTCGAGGCCAGCCAGGGATAGGAGAAGAGTTCCAGGCCTCTCTAACTGACACAGCAAGACCTGTCTCTGAGACAAAACAAAACACCACTGTAATGTGCAAACTGAGTAGAAAATCGTAGGGCGGTGTAAACTAAGCAACTTACACGTTGCTGCTTGCAGAGCTTTTACCCTCTGATCAGAGCCTCAGCAGCGGTTCATTCTTTTCATAAGAGTTCCTTTCTCCCAAACTTGTCATCAAAGCCCCTAATCTCCCTGAGCTATTGAAGAGAACAGGCTAAAATATTCAAAATACTCTTATCAGTGCCAAGGTTATTTGCACTTAAAAAAAAAAAAAGTCTATCAATTTGTTATTAGTAAAACATATTTAAAATAATAGGCCTGCCCATTGTCCCTTGAGTCAACCAGATGGCCACAGCAATAGCATCAGACTACGAGGGAGTTCTGGTTCACATGTGTATTCCTCAAATGCTGCCCAATGTCTGTGACACTTGTTCTCAAATGTTGTCCCTTCAGACCATTTCGAGAATGTCTCCTTGAAACATCTTCTAGGATGCCCCTCCCCCACGTGCACACCTGCTCTCCCTGGGGAACATCCTCCTTGGGAATTCTCTCTATCCCTTCGCCATCTCATGCGGAATTCAATCTGAAGTGGTCTTGGAGTCTGTTAGCCACTTACCAAAAGCCCCTTGAGCCCCTTGAGATGAATGATAGCAAGGAAAATGCCAGCAGTATATAGTCCCCTCGCCAACACAGGCCTCCAAGTCACTTAAACAGAACTCATAGGTGTCCTTAACAATCTGTTTAGCACTTGGCTAATTTTTCTCTTTCTTTTTTTCCTTTATTTTATTTTATTTATTTATTTAATCACTTTTCAGCCTCCCTCTCCCCCTCCCGTTCCCACCCCTGTGGCCCCTGCCCCTAATCTCTCCCTCCTCTTCTCAGAGAAGGGTACTAGCCCACCCTGGCACTTTGAGTCTCAGAAGGACTAAATGTCTCCCCTCTCCTCTCCCATTGAAACCAAACAAGGCAGCCCAGCTAGGGGAAAGGGATCCAGTGGCATGTAACAGAGTCAGAGAGAGCCCCAACTCCCATTGTTAGGGGCCCCACATGTTGACCAGGCTGCAATGCACATCTGCTACATATGTAGATCCAGTCATGCATGCTCTTTGGCTGGTGGTTCACTCTCTGTGAGTCCCCATGGGCCCAGGTTAGTTTATTCTGTAGGTCTTCATGTGGTGTCCTTGACACAAGCTGTGGTGTCCTCCAGCTCCCTCCTCCAGCTCATGCTTCCACAAGACTCTCCAAGCTCAGCCTGTTCAGTTGGCTAAGCTTTAGTATTTTGTTTTTAAAATTGTGATAATTCAGAAGCCAGCACATTTTTTTTTCCTAGAGTTTTATCCATGTCCATTTTGAAAAACTTCTTTTACAACATTGTCTTCTTGAGTCTTGGGGATATAAAATGTGCCCAAGAATGGGTGGGTAGCTTTTGTGGTTTGGGTATAAAGTGGGACCCCAAAGCTGATGTGTTGGAGCCTTGGTCTCCAGTGGCCGTGCTGTGTGAGAACTGATTAGACTGGATAGGGGTCAACTTCATCACAGAATTAATCTGTGCATGAGTTCATGACTGAATGGGCTGTTAGGAGGTAGGGACTAGTGGAAGCTGATCACTGGGGTGTACCTTTGCCCCTCACCCTTTACCTGCCATGCTTAGAACAGCAAGCATGGACTGACGCCCTGTGCCAAAAGAAAGCCTTCTGCCCTGGTGGTGGTGTCTCAGATACACTGTCATATTGACAGAAATTGACTAACACAGCAACCTTACTTTGAGTCTGGTTTTCTTGTTGTTTGAATTTTTGTTTTTTTAAGAGAATGAGCTTCATTGTTAACCTGTTCTCCCTAGAGTAAATCCTGCCCCTCCTGACTTCCTTCCATCTGCCCACAGATCTGCCGACTTGAACGCCAGTTATCTACCCAGAGATACCAAGGAACTCTCTTTGCCAATCAGCCGAAGATGTTCATCGCACCAGCCAGCAGCCCCCCAAGAGCCAAGTTGTGTGAACTGGTACTCCTGTGTGGTGGTCAAGTCAGCCCAGCCCCTCAGCTGGCCAGCCTCATCATTGGTCCCTACACTGGCCAGAAGGAAGCAACTATCCAGTACCTGTCAGAGAAATGGGTCTTAGGTAGGAATCTGGGTGGTGGAATGAATTTATGCAGGAGGGAGAAGGGAGGGTCCTGCTGATGACGTGGCTATCAGGAGCTCTAGGAGAATGCTGCCTTGTGCTCCTGGTAGTAAGGACAGGACTTGGGGGTGGGGGTGGGGGGAAGAGAGGATAGTACCCACATGGCCTGGCCTGGGGCTGAGATCAGTGGTTCAGCCTCCAGGCATCTTCCCAGTCATAGACACACCTGCCCCTGCAGGAGGAGAGGAAATTGCCCTGGGCCTTACCCTCTTAGAAATCTGCTCTCTCAGAGACACTTCAATCTCAAGTGAGCGCAGCGTGACCAGGATGATACACTGGCTGGCTTGGGCTCTGCAGGCACCTATGCCAGGTGCTACTTGAGATTCCCTCAGAGGAAAAGATGCTGGACAGCTGGCCATGGGAAGCCAGCCACATGCGTGATGGTGACATGCGCTTCACTGGTTATCCCACTGTGGAGGATCACAGGACTCTCAAGAGGAGAAGGCCCTGCTGCCAGGAGAGAGCGTTCTCAGGGCAGTCCTCCCCCCCCCCCACCTCTCCTTCTCTTTCTCCCCTTCCTCCTCCCCTCTTCCCTCCCCTCCTCCCTGCACCCCCTCTTCTCTCCTGTCGTCTCCTCCTTTCCTCCTTTTATGCTGGGCTCAACACCCCAGACAGGATGACCTCAGAGCTCTGCTTTGAGGATAAATTTTAAAATTTCATCCCTGAGATTTTGAGAAGTATATTGATTTGGTGGGACTAAGTCCTGCAGACCAAGCAGCTAAAATAGTCATTTTCTCACCATCAAAAAATCTGAACAGCCACAAGGTAGGATCAGGCAGATCTCTGTGGCTTCCTCCTTGGACTTGCAGTAACAACCCTTCCCTGTGTGACTTCAGTCTTTGAGTCCACACTTCCTCCTTAAAGACACTGGTGAGACCGGTTCAACCCCACCTGGGACCCACTTTTACATTAATCGTCTTCCTGGGTCCTCTCTTCAAATACACCCATGTTCTGAGGGGCTGGGGACTGGGGCTTGAACACAGGAGTTTTCAGAGGCCTCAGCTCCACCCTAACAATGAATTACCCCACTTGCTGGTCTTTACGTGTGTGTGTGTGTGTGTGTGTGTGTGTGTGTGTGTGTGTGTGTGTG
>OU015752.1:43936580-43969527 GCA_907169655.1 Acomys percivali | reverse complement strand
TGTGTGTGTGTGTGTGTGTGTGTGTGTGTGTGTGTGTGTGTGTGTGTCCGTCCGTCCTTGTGGCTGAGATCTCAACTATCTCTTCCCTTCCTCCTGTCTTCCCCTTTTCTTCCTCCCCTCCTCCCACCTCAGGCATCTGTCTCCTGCTCCCCTCCCCCACCCCCTCTCCCTCCCTCTTCCTTTCCTCCTCCTCCTCCTCCTCCTAGCTTCACCTTCCTCCTTACTCAGCGCCCCCTTCCCCATGTTACCCTCATCTCCAAATCCCAACGTTCTGGCTTCTCTCACTCTTGTTTTGACATTCTTCTTGAACAGATAAATAGACAGCCTTGTTTTTCCAAAGTTGCATTCACACAGGAACTCATACATTTTATGAATATGTTTTAAGTGATTGATTACTGTCCCTGGACATTTTTGAATAAGGCAATCAAAAGTACTTTTTACTATCTGCTACAGAGCAATTTGTCTTTTGCTTAGAAACTACTTAAAAAAAAAAAAAAAAAAAAAAAAAAAAAAGCTACCCTTTAGCTCCAGCCCCAAAGCCAAGCCACTGTTTACTCTTCTGAATGCCAAGAATAGAACCTTCAGACATCCCATGCTCTAAAGCCGGGTCCTTGTTTGCTTTCCTGGAAAAGCGCATCAAGTTGACAGCCACTGCAGACCAGAACTGGCCTTGGGAAACAAGTCTGAGCATGACTGGTATTAACAGTCCCAAACAGCAGCTAATGGTCCCAGAGTTCGGGAACTGTGGGCTGCTCAGCCTGAGTCTGCACTCCTGTTATTTCCAGGCTGGGTGACTGATGGCTCTTCCTGTTGCCCCTGCGTCCTGTGCAGTCCCTGTCTCAGCCAGCCTAAATTCTTCCGGTTGTTTTGTTAGTTGGCTCGGCCTGGGATTTTAGGGGATGACTGCCTACCTGCTGTGTCTACCCAAGGCCCCCTGCAACATTCTTTGCATGCCAGGGCTGGCTCAGGGACCCTAGTTTCTGCTTCTTTTCTCCCCCTAATTAACGTCCTGTTGCTGACCTGTCATTGACTACAGCAGCTCCTGTGCCCTTGGCAGTATCCGGGTATTGTGTGTGCTTCAGGCCTGCCTGTGTAAGATGAGTCCCCATGGCTTGTGGGTACCCCTCAAATACACCAAGTCTTCCAGCCTGAGCCATGTATCTTTCAAGCACTAATTAACTCAGCCAGTCTCTTTCCGAATTGAACTATAACCCAACAGCTGCTGCCCTGTGCACATAACAGATGCGTTGCCTCCACCTCTGTGCTTCAAGCACAGCAGAGTCCCACACTTGCTGCCCTGCCCAGGCTCTGCGGGGCCCCGATCTCTTCCTGTCCACCTTGCACGCTCACCAAAGAAGACAACACAAGGTGTGACCCAGTGTGTGCTATGGTTGGCCTTCTCAGGATTTCTGAGTGACAGCCTCTCTTTGTGCGTAAAACTGCCACACAGTGCTGTTACAAAGTGACGTGTGTCCTTTGAAAGCTCTTACTCCCCAAAACTTCTACTATTATCAACTTTTTCCTAGAAAAACATTGTATGCTCAGGCTGGTGGACTAGGCTTACGTAAGGAATGCTTGCCTACCTGCGCAGGTCCTAGAGTCATTCTGTAGAGGAAGAGGGGGAAGGAGAAAAAGAGAAAGAGAAGAAATAATATATTCTTAAAACCTACTAAAACATGCCTGTAATCCCAACACTCAGGGAGGCAGAGGCAGGCTGATCTCTGAGTTTGAGGCCAGCCTGGTTTACAAAGGAGAGTCTTGGACAGCCAAGAAACCCTGTCTTGATTAAAAACAAATGAACAAACAAGAACATACTAAGAAGGGCTGGAAATGCAGCTTGATGGCGGTGCACTTGATTAGCACATGTGAAGCCTCAATCCCCAGCTCTAAAATATGTGAGTAAATAGGAAAAATAAAGAATAGAAAAATATATTAAGATTAGCAGGAACTTTTAAGGCATGGTTTGAAAGGAAAAATATTTTGTGCAAAGCTATAAAAGGCAATATTCAGTATCTACTAATTAAGTTTACTCCAACTCAAGTAGGCAGTGTGAGTTTTGGGCCAGGGGAAGTCTTGAGAGTGGTTTGGATAAAATGTTTATTTTATTTTTTTTAAGGAAAGCAGCTTTTTTTATATCCACTTTCAAATTTGTAAGTTGCCCTCCAAAAGGAAAATGCCAGGGCTGAGTGCAGTGCATTTATTTGGACGACAGCTTTATATTTATTCTTATAGTTGATGAGTTTTGCTTAAAACTGCTGAGAAATGCCGCAAAGAAAGTGAGTGATTCTTAGAATTCCTCCTAGCCTTGAGTCTGGCAAACCTTAACACTGAGCATCCTGCCTTCCCAGCCATTGTGTGGCAGACATGGGACATGAGCAAGTACAGAATGTCACCCTGTGGAATTCAACAGAAGGCATTTAATCCTCGCCTTACCCATGTGCCCCACGGAGAGTGTCAGACGCCACGCTGCCTTACAAGGAGTCTGTGTTCCCTGTCCACTCCCTAGAGCCCATTTTCCCTGAAACAGCACTGTACTCGGGCCAACATTCTCCATGAATCATTCAACCAGAAGGAGAAATGGGGATTTTTGAGCAAGAACACCCTTGTGGGCACGTGAATATACATGAAAATCAACAAGGAAACAAACATCAAATTCCAGGTAGCAGGAACCAGGCACTACCGGTCCTAATGCCAATTATAGGGTGTTATTTAAAACTGTTTTTTAATTGTTGGATTGTCCTCAGTGCTCCCATGGTGTGCAGTTCTCATTTCACAGCTCTGAGGTCCCAGGGCCTGAGGGCCTTGACCAGTGAGAATGACAGGTGGGGCTCTGCAGTGGGAGCTGTCAGACGTGGGACTTGGTCCTGTGGTCATTCTTGGTCACGCCATTCCCTCCCTTTGATGCTATCAAACCATAATGGGTTTGGCCTTGCTCAGGAGACTGCTTCTAGCCTCGGCCTCCCCTTAATTGTCTGGGATATATTCAAGAGATAAGACATACATTTATGCTCTTGTGGGGAGATAGTGTAGTATTCTCCACAGAGCTGCCAGAAAAAGAAAGTTTAGCCTTGACACAACTTCTGCATAACTTACAAAGAACATTTGACTTGGCTGTTTCCCCATGTCAGAGATTTCAGAGGAAAAAAGGTCCCTGATAGCTTGGGGGCCTTCCCATGCTGGCCTAGGCTATCCATTGTGTCCCCAACTGCCTGACCAGCTAAATGCTTTAACTGTGGCTTTCCATAGAACAAAGTTTATTCTGGAGGCCATGGACTTCGGGGATTGATTCATAATTATATGGACACTTGAGGGTTGTTATTTAAGCTCACCTTGTCCCATATCTCTATTGCGTAGATAAGAACTAGTCACGGGAGGTGGAGGGTTCAGAAGAGAAATCAGAAGAATGGGTGGCCTGCCCTTCTCTTCCTATGAGCTTCATTTATACTTGACAAGGCGCCCAAGCCCAGCAGCCCAGCAGTTACACTGAGGGAAAGCAACTACCAAAATATACGTGGTTGAAAACTAAGCAGTAGAGTTCCGTAATTCTAACATTTAAAGCCAGTGTAAGTGCCAACATATCATTGATAGGACTCTGTAAACTGGCTGCTGAAGCAGTGTCTTATCTTTAGTTTGGGAAAGGTAAGGAAAGAATGGACTTGGAAAACATCCCTAAGCTCTTCAGTAGTCCAGGTGATTGTCTTTGAGTTTTCCTGGCTGACAAGGCTGCCATTGTTCACCTCAAGACGGCTCTCTCAGCCTCTCTCAGCACAAAATGCCACCTCAGAACCAAAAAGGCACACGCTCAGAGCAGAAGTAATATGAGCACAGCAGCATTTTCTATCCATCAGAAGGAATGGATGCACTAGTTTGGGAAGTCACCATTTCTGTACTTGGCATTTGTGATGTGAAAGGCAACTCTACAAAACTTGCTGTAAAGATTGGAGGTTCAACAAGCCCCACCACTGCCCCACTCCAGAGCAAAGCCCCCAGTGTGTATGTGCGTGCATGCGTGCGTGCGTGCGTGCGTGCGTGCGTGCGTGCGTGCGTGCGTGCGTGTGTGTGTAACAGCTGCCCCAAGACTCCCAGCATCTAAAAATTACGTTAACAAACATAAAAGGAACTTCAAAGCTTGACCTCCTAATGGGATGCTACTGGTCATTTAGCCTGTCTTTGCTCACTGGCTTGGTTAATTGATGCTCTGGGTTATGGCTGACCGATGGTTTTCTTGTGACTTTGGAGCTCCATGAGCTTTGGCTCCCCTTTTGTTCCTGCTGCCTGCTGGGTGGTTAATGTTAAACACCCTAGAACCTTGAGTGATGGGGGCCCAAGTGTTGTCGATAAAGCCTGTATGGAACTTCGAAATGCGAATGTATTTGGAGATAAGACCTTGAGGGAGGGCAAAAGGTTAAGTGCTCATAAAGGTGGATGTTAGTCCAGTCGGGTGCTTTCTCTTCTAAGCAAAGGAACTGCATAGGGAGCCAGGGCATCACCCAGCCAAGGATAGAGACCTCCAGCTGTGTCACCTTCACCTCAGGCAGCAATGCAGAGCTGTGAGAAAGGAGAGGAAAGCTGTTCACCTCACCCCGCCTGGGGTCCTCACTGACAGCCTGAGCTGCTACCGTTCCCTGAGTCCTGAGGTCCCTGTGAAGTCATAGGTGGACCTCAAAAATCTCCGAAGCCCACTCCTGTCACCTGGTTGGCTGTTTGGCATCTTCCTCGGGGGAAGTGGGATTTTTATACAGGTAGGGAAATTTTCTCCAGCTGTAACATTGCAAACTGGCAGGTTTCAGATTGTTTAGTGCAGAAGCCAGTGTTCTATAAACAGGACTAGGGCTGAGGTGTCCCCACCCCAGAGTAAAAGGCAGTAAGCCTCCCCTAGCTTTCTGTCCCCCTCCCCCAAGCTCCCCAAGCAGAGAAAACCGTAGTTAGATGAAATTAGACTATTTGAATTTTCAGACAGTTTTTTTCTTAAACATTAGTGCTTAAAGATGAGTGCCGTGTCGGTAAGATGATCCCACCTCCAGGTCCTAGCAGACCAAAGCACAGAAGAGCATGAAGCGGGGTGATAGAGAAGGCTTAGCATCCAAAGAATAAAAAAGCATGCGCTACTGAGCAGGGAAGGCAGAGGGACCAATGAGCAGCACTGCGAATGGGCCTAGAGGCAACCCTACACACAGCAGCCATGTTTGAACGTCAAGGCAGTGTGATGAACAACTTCACCTTCATAAATGTGAAGGTGAGATGCCAAAACAGAATCAGGGAACAGAAAACATGATCAAATTGCATATTACAAAAAGTGAAAAGGAATCAGGATACTGTCTCTTACCTTCCACCAACATACTGCAGGAGGACAGGGTGACGCCATCAGGACACCGACCTGTGCTCCAGTAGCTCATCCATCACAGAACCATGAGGGATGAGCAAAGCTATCAGACCCTTGTGGGACTGGGATGTCGTCTGCACAGCCTTTAAAGGTTCATGGCCACCGGAATCTGCCCAGTCGAGGAAAGCCACCTTCAGAATTGTGGGCAGCCTCGTGGGTAGACAGCCAGATCTCTGTTCTCCACCGCCCAGGGGGAGACAAACCATGCTGAGCTGCTAGTGCTGGGGCTCTGCAAGAAGGATCATCACCGCCATCTCATGGGCCGTGGGGAGTGGGCAGGAAAGGAACGGGCACTCCTTCAACTCTGAAGGGAGGCCGCACAAGCCAAAGCAGGTAGATGAGAGTGTGTCAAAATGACAGACTTCCATGAAGACTGCATGAACCTCTGGTCACTCAAAAGGTAGTAGTAAGATAGTAAGAAATGAGACAGAGAAGGTGAAAAAAAAATACTCCAGAAATACATCCAAATGTACCATAAGCCCATGAAAAAGTGTTCACCAACACTAACTGCTGGGGACACGGGAATCAGAACCCGACACCCATCATGATGGCCACTGCACCCACCCTCACCAAAAGCTAGAAAATAAAAAGTGTTCAAGAAAATGTAAGTAATTGGAGCCCTTATATGCTGCTAAAGGGAAAATGAAAGTATTGTGGCCACTAAGGAACATGCTGTGTCGAGTTACCAGTGTCCCAAGAGCTCACTGCTGGGCTTACATACCCCACCCCGAATGTGACTGACAAATGTGAGTGAGGCTGTGTATGTTTATCATTACAGCAACATTTTTCACAGTGGCAAAAGGCAGAAGCAACTTAGGTATCAGCTGACAGGTGACATCAACGTAAATACAGTGTGTCTGTATGGTGTTCTATCTCCTGCCTGCCCAAAGGAGACTCGGATACCTGGGCCACATGGTGGAGACACCATGCCCAGTGGAATAAGCCTGGCACAGAATGGCAAGCCCGATGTTATGCGCTCGACAGCCCTGGAACAGATAGAGTTACATACAGAGACAGAACATGTGACCAGGGTTTCCAGAAGGCACTGCATCGAGCATGAGAGTGGGAAATCACTGTTTAGTGGATGCAGAGATTTGGTCGGGGTCATGAGAAAGCTCTCAAAAAGCTTAAGCGTTGGTCGCTGCATAGTACTGTGAACGTACTTTTATTGAGATGTGCAGTCAAGATAGCTGAAATGGCAAATGTATAGTTTGTATGTCGTATAAAAATGGCATCTCCTCCATGTAATTTTTAGCAGTAGGTTTTACCAAAAATAACAGATTATTGCAGAGCTAAACAAAGAGGGGAGTTTATACCCCATGTTTTTCAAGGCTGCTGATCTTAATCTAATCACTCATTTTGTCAAGATGGACATTAAAAATCTAAAATGAAATATTGGTGAATCAAATTTAGTAGTGCGCTAAAAAGAAAATGTACATAACCAAGTATCAGGCTAAGAATATGAGAAAAATGGGCGACATGATCTTTGTTCATCTGTTATTTTTTTCTCAGTAGTGTCACAAAGATAATTAAGCATCCACTCATGGCAAAAATACCTTCTTTGTTTTTTCCAGTTTTTCAAGACAGGGTTTCTCAGTGTAGCCTTGGCTGTCCTGGACTCACTTTGTAGACCAGGCTGGCCTCAAACTCACAGAGATCCACCTGCCTCTGCCTCCCAAGTGCTGGGATTAAAGGCGTGCACCACCATGCCTGGCTGATAGGAATCGTCTTAACCTGCCATATTATCTGCTAAGAAATAGCTATGGTAAATTATTTCGTAGTAGGTGAAGACCTTAGTGTAAGTTTCAAGTGAGGAACAAGAAGCACAGCAATGCTACTATTGTTTTCAACAGTATTCTAGAGTGGCCAGTCAAGGACACAAAATTGGGAGGCGGGTGGGCATAAAGAATGAGAGGAACCACCTTTACATGGTGTAATTGTCTACACAGACTCATCCAATAGAAACAAGAAACTGTCGCAACTAAGTCAGCTGAGGTGAGCATCACAAAGCCCATCACTGAGACCAACAGCAGACCCTGTGATAATTATAAAGTTGAGAAATTAGTGGTTAGCACTGAATGGCCTTGTGATAAATCTTTTTATTTCCACATCCAGGACAACAAATACAAGTTCTACCAATGCCACGCCAGGGCAGACTGTCTTTTCTGTGGCTGACTCCTCCCTTGCTGCACTCTCAGAGGCACCAGGCTAAGGGCAGCCCTGGGCAGTATCAGAGCCGAAAGGAATGTTAGGAACTGCCTTAGAGCAAGCTTCTTTCTCAAGAACCCTGTACTAGCCATTACAGGCAGTAGCAGCTTACGAAGAGTTGCTCTGTCTCACAGTTTAGAGCGTAGCCATCATGGAGGGAAGTCGTAAAGGCAGGGGCAAGAAGGGCGGGTCACATCTCACACACGGTCAGGAATCAGAGAGATGAGGTCTGGTTCTCTGCTCACTTTCTCCCGTTCTATTCAGTTCAGGACTTGAGGCCATGGAACGGTGCTATTCATGCTTAAGGTGGATCTCCCCATTTCAGTTAACCCACCCTAGAAACCTCCTCCAGATGTGCCAGATGTGTTTTCTAGGTGGTTTTCAGCCTGTCGGGTTGCCTGTCAGTGTTAGCTAACACACACACACACAAACACACGCACGCATGCACGCACGCACGCACACACTTGGCATTGAGTCTCAGTCATTGTATAGCAAAATGGTACTTATTTTGCACTGCTCATGGGCTAAGTACTACATGTGTAATACACGACAGGACAGTGTTCTTGCCAGTGAGAGACTTACACTCTAAAAAAAAAGAAGACAGAAACCAGATTTAAACAACAGTGGTGGTAGATTCTATGAAGAAAGTGGGGGTGCTGGGATGAAGTGAGGGTGGGGGAGGTTGCTGGTGAAAGCTGCTTTGGAGCCAAGGACTGAATAAGGAAGAGGTGCTGGGCAGCCCTGTGCCCTGGCCTGGTACAGCAAGGCTTCAGTCAGGAGACGCTTTCAGCCTGGGATGAGAGGACAAGGGACGGGAGTGAGGTCAAGGAAGCTGCTGGCCCAGGGGTATGGGCATTGTAAAATGCAAATGGGAAAGAGCTCTGTAGGGCAGGGAGGCTGTGATACTCATGTTCAGTGATGCTGATGCTGGCCCTGGGTAGTTGCCTGACCACCAAGGATGTGTAGGGATGCTAGATTGATACCAGTGGAGTCATAGTGGTGTCAGATTCTAATTGGCATTTCAGTGGCTCTTGCTGACTAGATATGGGAGAAATGAAAAACAGTGGTTATCCCTGGATTTGAGCTCTGACTGTCCAAACTGCTCTGAGTGGAGTCTTAACAAGGGAGCCTAGGAGAGTGGTGATGAAAGAGCGAAGCTTGGCTCCACCTGCAGAAGAGGAGCCTGTGGGATGACCACAGACAGCAGGAGAGACCTGTTCTCTCAGCTCCAGACAAAACTGAGGTCAACCTGTGACAGGTACACAGGGGGCAGCACTGCCTTCATCACTGGAGAGTACTTTGGGATTGTGCTGGCTACTTATTATGTCAGCCCAACACAAGCTAGAGTCATCTTAGAAGATGATGCCCTAGTTCACAAAATGCCTTCATAAGATGGGCCTGTAGGCAAGCCTGTTAGACATTTTCTTAATTAGTGATTGATAGGGGAGGGCCCAGGCCATTGTGGTCAGTGCCAACCTGGGCTGGTGATTCTGGGTACTAGGAGAAAGCAAGTTGAGCAAGCCTTAACAAGCAAGCCAGTAAGCAGCACCCCTCCATGGCCTCTGCATCAGCTCCTGTCTCCAGCTTCCTGTCATATTTAAGTTCCTGCCCTATTTAAGTTCCTGTCCTGACTTCCTTGGATAATTGACAGTGATGTGGAAGTGTAAGACAGAAAAATTAAAAAAGAAAGAAATGCCGGGCAGTGGTGGTGCACTCCTCACTCCTTTAATCCCAGCACGCAGGAGGCAGAGGCAGGTGGATCCCTGTGAGTTTGAGGCCAGCCTGGTCTACAGTGCAAGTCCAGGACAGCCAAGGCTACACAGAGATACCCTGTCTCAAAAAACCAAAGAAAAGAAAAGAAAAAAAACCTCTTTCCTCCCTATGTTTCTTTAGTCATGATGTTTTCATCACCCTAACTAAGATACCCTAAGACAGGGACATGGATAACCTGTGCCCCTATTATTGAGGGGGTGAAGCTCTTGTCATAAATATCCCCCGGAGACTGGGTGATACTCATCCCAAGGTGAAGTAGAGGAGATGCCTAAGTCATAGCCTGTGTACGTGGACACTGAACTTTCTTCTGGGCCTTCCGAGTCCCCAGTACTCTTGTGTTGGCACAGTGTCATCAGCCACTAGCTACCAAGTTTAGTTAAGTATAGTGATTTGTCCTCCACGCCATAAAACACTAATGTTGGCAGCATGTTGGTCCCATACCCCAACTGTAAGACCACACAGAAGTGTGGTCAGAGAACTGTGGTTTGCCTTAGAGTCATGCCAAGACCTGTTAAAGAACATGGTGGGTCTGGGGTTAGAGATTTTGTTTTTGTTTTGAGAATGAAAGAACTTAGTGGGCCAGGAAAGAGACAGCAGGAGAGGGAGGACTTTTGCCTCAATTTCTAGGATATCTCCTGCATCTTTCCTGCTTAAGACTCCTAGCTGCTTACTGATGACACACTTGGAATCCTAGCAGTTGAGAGGAGGAAGCGGCGGGGTGGGGCGGGGGTGAGGGGGGGCAGGGGGGGAGCAGGGGTTGGAAGTTCATGTACAGGCTGGGCTATGTGAAAGTCTATCTCAAAGAAACTGAATAATCATAGTGGTAATAATGGTAGGTTTTCTTGTTGTCTGGAGCTGTCCTCTGTCTGCAGTTTACTCCGCTGTGTGACAGGCTTGGGGAAACAGGTCTTGTCATTTGTCTAACCCGTCTGCTCCACTGATGTGCAATGCCCCTCTCACTCGCCTATATATGGACTCGGTTCACATTTTCCTGCAGTGTTGTATTTGTTCCATGCAAACCTCTTTGGACTTTAATGCTGGAATTACAACAATTCAGTCACTTTTCTCACCTGGCTCTTTGCAAATCTGTAGTCCTGTGTTAGAGTCACTATGTTAATTTTCTTTTAAACTTGACATTATCTTGACTTTTCAGGTTAGATAAGTAAAGGCCTTCTTTCAGTGGGTTGTTGGTATTGGGATATATATAGATATATATATCCAGTCAGAAATTCATGTGTAATACTGGGGCCCAAAGAGCTCTTACAACCTAGATGGCAATATGGCTGAAATATTTTATCGAATTATTTTATAGAGAGAGCAGATCTTCATCTGTGCTTCAAAACCCAGGTACGATTAAACAAAATGTTACTCTAATGTGAACACATAAAGAACATAGTGGCTTTTCCATGGCAAAAGTGTACACAAGAAAGACAGAGGCAAAGGCCACAAGGTAATGCAGCTTGCATTGCCATGTGCACAGATGAAGAGAGAAACTATACGGCCTACTTCACCACTGTAGAGAAAACTAAGTGGTGTGCCCACACTGACAGTTGTCTTTAACTATAATACTGTGTGTGCGCGTGGGCATGCACACACACACACACATTCATCATCACATATATATGCCCCAAATGCTAGTCAGTATGTTTCTCCCTTCCCAAGTTCCCCAGGGAATCTCTCACCAGCTCACACTCTTATACAGAGACATATCTATGCAGGAAGGCAATAGTTAAATTCTTGAACACTTTAAACAAGAACTAGGATGAGCTTTTTTTTTCTGATACTTTACCTTTTTTATTTTATTTCTATTTCTAGAATGAAGCCGTTTCTCCCTTGTTCTCTTCACCATAGCTGTCCGTCCTCCATGAGGTGGCACTCTTCAAGGCCCTTCCAACATGTCTAACTAATTGTGCAGCAGTCTCGCGGGACATGCCTGTAATCGCTCTCGTTAGGCTTGTCAGCCAGTGAGCAGCAACAGTCAGCTGGGTTCCTTTTTTACTTTTATAGTAAAGAGACAGTTGTGGGGAATCAGCTTCTTGGTGTTGACGAATGATACTTTATTAGTCAGAATTTTTGTCCCTGTGACAAAACCCTGAGAAAAATGACAGGAAAGGAAGGATATACTATGACCCACAGTTCAGAGATCTCGATGCATGATTGGCTGGTTCTACTGTTTGCATGGGTAGGCAAAGCATCATGATTAGGGGTGCATGCTGCAGAGCAGCTTACAGCATCTGGGAAACATAGGGACAGAGGGGGAGTCAGGGCAGGACTCAGCCAGGACACACCTCAACCACTTCCTCTGCCACCTGAAGTTTCCAAAGTAGAAGCTGGAGACCCCGCTTTCAACACAAGAACTTTACAGCCCATGTGGAGGGATTGTGGCCAACTGTAGCACACTGCACTGACCAGCTGCCTAGCTTTCTCTGTGACTAGATAAGTCTTATTCTTTCCATAAGCTAGCAAACCCCGGTCCAAGCTCTTCCACAGAACCACAAACTGGGTTTTAGGAACTGTGCCTAACTTTGTACTCTACATGGAATACCTGAGCATACAGCCTGGCATGGCTTAGATTTCATAGTTAATGTCATAACTAAAATTAAATACTTATATCCTCCCTTTCAACAATGGGCATTTGAAGCGGCTCACTGAGATTAGGGTTCAGGTATCATTAACTGGCACACATCCCAGCTCCATCCAGCGGAATGCTGTCCTGATGGGGGTGTCCTCAGTGTGATACAACCTAGCAGGACATAGGATGATCAAAAGGACTGATCTGGGGCCAATGTGGCTGGGGAACTCGATTGTATTACTTTGTTTTACATTGTTTCGTTTTATTTTTAGAGTTCTATAAGGACAAGTGTGTCTATGAGCAGCTCTGAAACATCCAAGATGTTTAAACTATCATTTTAATAAAGCATAAAAAGAGGGTTCCAACTGGGCAGCAATGGCTCTCATCTTTAATCCCAGCACTCAAGAGGCAGAGGCAGGTGAATCTCTGAGTTCCAGGCCAGCCTGGTCTACAGCTCCAGTTCCAGGATAGCCAAGGCTACACAGAGAAACCCTGCCTGGGGAAGGGTGGGGATGACCTGTGTTGCGACTAGCCATGTTAACTGCTGAGCTGATTTTCTCTCTCTTTCTCTAGACTCCATCACCCAACACCAAGTGTGTGACTTTAACAACTACCAATTGCTACAATGAGACACAGCTGTGGAAGGAAGGAACCAGCTACAACTTAAGGCTCGATGACACATTACCTTGTGTGCTGTAGTTTTCATCATGGGGGGAGGGTGTGTGTGTGTGAGTGTGTATGTGTGTCTGTGTGTGTGGTGCTAGAGATTAAATCCAGGGCTTGCTAAGCAAACGCTCTACCAGCTTTTATCTCAAAAAACCTTTTATGTAACTTATTCATGACTCATATTGTATTTCAGAGAAGTCTTAGCCGACTCCAGTTGGGTTCTTTATAACAGTACTATTAATGATCATGATGAAAAGGTCACAGAACCTTTGTCTTCAAGATACTCTGCTCCCAATTATAGAATGGAAATTGATTTAAATGGCTCTAGTTCTAAACAGTCAGACGGTCCCCTGACTTCCCTGGCTTAGACTCTGACTGAGGTCTTTATTAGCGTGCTGTGTCTAGATGGGAAAGTCCACCATGCATTGTTCTTGTCACATTCACGGCTCAGAGCAGTTAAAGAAGACAAGGTATGAAAGCTTTGCACAGTGACAGCACCTGCCTTCTGAATGGCCACCATTTGGCCTTAACTGGCTCCCCTGAGGCTCCCTAAGGAAAGTTAAGCTACTGAGACCAAGTTATGTCAGGGTGTCCAACCTATGCCCCATGTGTCACACATGTCCATGGATACCAGTGAATGTGGCTAATACAATTATAAACTTACTTAAAAACTATTAATGAGATTTGTTTGTGTGTGTTTGGGTTTTTGGTTTTTTTGGGGTTTTTTTTTTGGTTTTTTGTTTTTTTGTTTTTTTGAGGGAGGGGGCTGAGAGGTAACTCAATTGCTCAATTCCTTGAGTGAACTCTGTAGATGACCGTGCTGCACAGCAATGTGAAAAGGCTGGACATATGTCGTCAGGTTGGTCACTCTTCAGTGTGTTGGCACAAGGTCTCTCAGACTGTCTGGAACTTGCAGACCTCCTGTCCATGCCCAAGCATTGGGTTGTGTCCATGTGCCACCGCATGTCATGCTGCTCAGTCACCTAACAGAGATACTGAGACCCAGTGAGCCTGAAGGTGTCGCTCAACTCCTTGTTTTCTCTGTTATGATTGGCTGCTCTTATCAGCTGCTGTTTCCAGCTCAGTAAGTCTCAATTCCACTTCCAAAATCTTGTTGTTTCAGAGATAAGCAATTGAATTTTTCACTGTATAATTAATGTCATGTGTGTCAGTAGATAACTAATTCCTTGTTATTGCCAAACAGTATTCTGTGGTGTGGTTGTTCTACAGTTCTGTCATTCATCTCCTGAAGGAAGGAAGGAAGGAAGGAAGGAAGGAAGGAAGGAAGGAAGGAAGGAAGGAAGGAAGGAAGGAAGGAAGGAGTAAAGTCCAATGGGAATGACCCCCTGAAATCTAGAGCAATTTATGGTGTTATATTGCGCTGGATGATCCAGCAATCAAAGCTCCTAGGAAGGAGTAGATCAAACGAGTGAGGGAGACCCCACTCACCCTTTTCCCCATCTTCTATAATCTAAGTCATTCTGGTTTTCCTCACAAATCCAAAGCTTGAAACCATCACTTCCAAAGTAATAGTGTTAGAATGTGAAGTTTTGGAGAAATGATCAGGTCATGGAGCCCCAATAAGAAGATGGGTGCCCTTATAAAAGAGACTCGGGGAGAGGTCTGTGCTTCTTCCACCACATGAGGACACCATCTAAGCACCAAGAAGCAGGCAGGCCTCACCAGACACTGAGTCTGCTGATGCCTTGATCTTGAGCTTCTAGCATCTTCACAACAAACAGGATAGACTGGGACTCACCTTCTGAGGATACTGCCCCACGGGAAATGACTCTAGTTCCTTTTGTGACGTATGGACACCACCAGACTTGAGATCATGGAATATACTAGAATATCAGTAGGACGGGATTCTAGTCATTACTTAGTGTTTGGAATTCCTGGGGGAGGGAGACTGATTTACCTTACCTTCTCCCAAGATTCTTGATGTAAGATGGGAGGATTGCCAGCCGCACATCTCATTGGGTGTGCAAAGATAGAAACCAAGATTGTCTTTGTTCTCGGTGCAGCAGAAAGTCAGGAGCTGGTTTATATTGACCAATTAGGAGACAAGAAGTGAGGAAGGACTGGGAAGACGGTTGAGAGGATGTCTCTGGCCAGTGGACTAGTGCTACTGGGAAACAAGGATTTAGTGCAACCCAGAAGACCAAATCAACGTTCCCTCTACTTCATTTAGTCTGGAGACCCTCCTACCCAATGTCAGTAGTAATACCAGACATACTGGTCCGTACCAGATCCCTCCTCACATAGACCAGAGCAGGATCCCCAGGACTGGCTTGTTTAAACTGTACCCTAGGGAACTCGTGCACTGTGGATTTGGAGTCTCACAGTTCTGCTGGTCATTGGGAACGTGCCAGCACCCATTCTGCACCACACTAAGGCTGTGACAGGGACATAGCATCGTCCTGAGAAGCAAAGGAAGACGAGGACGTTCATGTAGTGCGAATGAGCCAAAGGGGACAACGGGGAGCGTGTGTAAATCTCCGACTCTTATTCCCAGGCCCCCTTTTATCCTCAACCGAGGGATGATCATATGGACTACCCAGACGATCCAGGATGTTGTCTTTATTTTAAAGTCCCAAGTACCTCTGCAAGTGAGGTACCACACTGTGGGCTTCAGGATTAGGACATGGCTGTCTTGACCAGTCCTTGATTCTACCTCCTACACTGCTCCTAGACTCCCCACATGAAATCAGAGATGCTTGCTAAATGGCCATTTTGTAGGGCACAGCCTAAGACTTCTGCCAAGTCATCTACTGTTCCTTCAACTGGTGAAATCGTCATCCGTACCTGCCCTGATGTCTGACGACCCAGGCCACAAGGCCAGGAGACACACACCTCCTCATGGGAAAGGGAGCCAGGGCTCAGAGGTCTGTGTTATTCTGACTTACAGCCACCCCAAACAACTCATGGGTGTTCCCAGCACAGATTAGAAAACGTCTACTAAACTGCCCTGGGTCCAAACAACAGAGACAGTAGATAATATATTCAATTGCTGTGTGCTCAGCAATTATTTGATTTAATTAATATTAGGCTGCAAAGTCTATTTAGAGTTATCTGTGGTTACAATGTGTTTATGTTCTCTGCTCTCCAGGCTGCTTTTTCTACTAATTTAAAGCTGTGAAGGTTTTGTGTGTGCCAAGAAGACAGTATCTAGTTTTCTGAAAGACAGTAATTAAAATTATTGACCTGAAACTAAACAAGAGCACACACATATTCTACAGGCTAAACTAATATTTTATTTGGTATGAGTTCTCAGTCTAGGCGTTGCTATTTTCCCAAAGCCTTAAGACCTTCCAGGGGCGAAGCTCCACCTAGAATTCTAAGATACTGGCAGCTGTTGTGGCTTTATTAATCTGGTTTCAATTTTTTAAGCATTTGGATTCGCAGCTTATCTATGGGAACAAATGATTGTTCTATCTTGAAAAGTCCAGAGGGGAGATTTACTGAGAAAGTGAACTTCACATCCCCTTCTCTGGGCCAGCCAGTGTGATCCCAGCCAAAGCTAAGGAGAAAGGAATGGCAGGGAGGAACTCCCTTGTGGGCTGGGCCAGAACCCACAGGGGAGAGGCCAGGCCTCTATCAGTCAGTCAGCTGACTGGCCCAGGGAGAGCTAGAGAAGAAGAGGCTGCCAGACCCCAGGGCTCAACACCAAAAGCACCCCTATCAGCCAGATGGGGCGCTCAGCCAGCGGTGTGAAACCCAATCATTAAATTTTTGAGAACCACTAGGGGAGGGAAGGGGACTCTCTGTCCTGAGAGTGTGAAGTTGCGGGTGGCAAGGGCAGGACAAGCATTCTGACTCAGGAGACCACAAGCCTCATTCCAAAATCAGAAGGAGGATACTGTGTGGGACACAGCTGGTAGCACAGAAGGAGGTGGAAGGCCCAAGACAGAGCTCCTCTCTCACAGTGACAAAAAGCTGTCACCTTGGCTTGTGGCCGCAGAGCCCAGAAAAGACTATACAGCAGCCTTCCACCGTGATCAGATCTCACAGATGAATTTGAGTATTTTGAATTGTATCATTTTTCATGAGACATTCCACCACAGCCCTTGTTGAAGGCTTATTGCACTCAGGGCCAACCATACAATATCCTCCAAACTCAAATTAGACCTTCACCCTTAACATCCCCATGGACCATGTGTCCTTAACATTCACATTCTTTGGAATACCTAAGTTTGGTTCACACCAAAGAAAAATAGGAATGTACCAGGGCATTTACTGAGCAAGTATCGGTTACTGTGCCAAGCCACCAAGGTCAGAAGTAGCTAGGACAACACTCCCCTCAGAGAGCTGATGGCCTCTGGCCTCAGCACTGCCCATGGGGTAATGGCCTTGAAGGGGCTGAATTCCTCTAGATCCTGTGCAGCAAGTACAGCAAAGGCAAATGTTCTGTAGTGAAAGGGATAGGTTCAGAAAATGTTTCCAATAGAGAAGAGCATCTGCTCATGTTTAACAGAAGCACAAGGATGCAGAGGGACCAGGGAGACGCTAAGTACCAGGAGGAGTCGGGAGACAGTGGGCTTCGGCATGGCTAGAGGCTCAAAGAGCCTCAGAAAGACACCAGAAGCCCCCATAGAGTTCATAGAGAAGTGTGAGGGCAGGGGGCTTGCTTTAGCATGGCTGGTGTGTCAAGGATGGACCTGTGACAATGAGGGAAGCTGTTACAGGCTCATGGTCTACCACTGAGCTAGCCAGCCAGGCGCTACATATGAAGGCCTTTAAAAGCAAAAAATAACCATAAATGAATAAGGCAGGCATGGTGCCACCTATCTGTAGCCTCGGTGCTTGGGAGGCTGGACTGACATCCGTGTGAGGTAAGCCTGGCATACATAGTCTCAGTTTGGCCTGGGATACAGAGTGAGATGCAGTCTCTGAAAGCCCAAGTTAATTAGTGAAAGAAACAAATTGCAAAGATGTTAGAGAAAGCATTGACTATGGAAGATAGGCAACCGAGATGAGCGCAAGAGTTCCTGGGGACTGGGGAAACAAAGAAAAACAGAGTACTGGAAACTAGAGCTCAAGAACATTTTACTGAAATACCACAGATTTGAGACTCCACATTTTAAAATAGTGTCACATGCCTGAGAATATCAACCCAAATCAATGAGATTACTAAGATTTAAAAAGAAGAAAACGAATCCTGGGCTGATGAGCTAGCTAAGGCTGCAGTAGCAAAGCATATTACTGATGGATTAAATAGCAATAGGAATTTCCTTTCTTGCAGTTGTAGAGCCTGGAAATCCAAAAGTAAGTTCCCAGCAGGATATGGTTTCTGGCAAGCCTCAACCCTAGGCTTGCGGGTGCTGTCTTCTCCCTGTGTCTGCATGCTGGTGTCTACCTCTTCTTATCAGGACAACAGTCATAGTGGACTAGGGATCCACCCTCCTGACCTTCTGTATCCCTAATCACCACCTTAAAGCCCTGTCTCCAGGGTCAGTAGAGTTCAAAGTCGGAGCTTCAACACTGATTTTGGTGCATAACATTATGAACACATATATGCATCACATATCAGTGAATAGGCGTGCAATAAGCGTAAGTATATAGTAAGAAGTGTGTGACATACATAAGAAAAACTAAACGTTTATAACAATGTACGCCACAAGAAAGTGAAATAATGTAAGATTTTCAAAAGAGCACGTGACCTAAAATTTTATTTTTAAAAATAAATTTTAATCAAACAGGTCATGGCAAACTCTTACCAGAATGCCAGGACACAAAAACTGTCATTTCCATGGGCCTTCAAGGAAATGTCCACTGGGGAACAAAGTGAACAAAGCAAGATGAGTAGGAGTCAGCTGAGCCTGTAGTGGTTGGGTGTGTAAATAAACAGGTGGGGAGGGGTAGGCAAACAGACATAACTGCAAGTGCTGAAAATCGAGCGGGTGGGAGCTAGAAGCTCTGACAAACAGGACAACTAATTCAAAATGGCATGAGGAGAAAAGAAGACTAGGGGAATGTGCAAAAAATGGTTTTCAGTGTTCATAATGGTAGCAATATTGGTGTGATTTTCCTTGAGTATTGTGCACATGTGGAGGAAGGAAGATCCCAATATGATCAAGAAGACAAGTTGTATGGACTCTAATTTAAACCAAACTCATGATACATTTATAATATATGTGTATAACGTATTACACTATATATAGCAAGAAATGCGTCACATCTAGCTTGTCCACACACTGAATTATCCCACGGTGCCCAAGTTGTAGTCACAACAAATAGAACGCCATCAGAGACGACTGGGTGATGTCTAAAATCTGCACAGACCTGCTGGAAGAGGCTCCTACCAGGTGAGGTAGCGCTTGTGTGCTTCATAACTGCAGTGCTTCCCAGCTCCTTCTGACTGTAGAGCAATGGCATGATGAAGGGCCAGTCACAAACAAGGGGTGGCGGAGGCTCAGTGTCAGTGACTGCTGCAACCAACAAGAGGAAAGAGCCAGGCAGCATGAGGCCAAGAGTCCTGACGAAGGCCTTGAATCTTAGTAAGATCCCACTGGTGAGCTCAGCACCAATGCCCCAGGAAACACAAGGAACCAACTGTCACTTTGATGAATATTTAAAACATCGCCCAAATAATGGCACATCTTCCTAGGATTGAGAAATCATTATGCCATACCAAGCAAGATAGTAAAAAGTAATTTCATATATATGCTTTTGTCATATTACCTTCAAAGACATAGTTAAAAAAAAAAAAAACTGGATTTAGCTGATTACATTTCTTTCTTTCTTTCTTTCTTTCTTTTTTCTGGGACAAGGTTTCTCTGTGTCGCCTTGGCTGTCCTAGACTTGCTTTGTAGACCAGGCTGGCCTTGAACTCACAGTGATCTGCCTGGTTCTGCCTGCCGAGTGCTGGGATTAAAGGCGTGCACCACCATAGCATGGAAACAGGGATAAAATAGATCTCTTTGGCGTACTAGGAAGTACTCACAGATCTGGAATTGTGAATTCAGTGGTAATAACTTCTTAACATGAGGTGAAATAGACAGTTTTAGATAAATTAAAAATGATTATTAACTGTATGTGTGCACACACACACATACACACACACATACACACACAAACAAAGCTGTGTGAATCTGTGTAAGCATGCACAAGTGTCTGCCTGTGGTTGTGGAAGCCAGGTATTGATTGACCTTGGGTGTCTTCTTCAGTTTCTCTCCACCTTATTTTTGGAGACACAGCCTTTCATTGAACCTGGAGCTCACCAATTAGCCATCGTGACTATCCAGCAAGACCCTGGGCTCCCATCTGTCTCCGTCTTCCCAGTGTTGTCTCCCTGGAACTATGTATAACTATAGACTGTGAAGGAGATATAAAGGTTTTTTGTTTTTTGGGTTTTTGTTTTGTTTTTTGTTTTTTTGTTGTTGTTGTTGTTGTTGTTGTTGTTGTTTTGAGACAGGGTCTCTCTGTGTTTGTAGACCAGGCTGGCCTCGAACTCACAGCGATCCGCCTGCCTCTGCCTCCCGAGTGCTGGGATTAAAGGCGTGCGCCACTACGCCCAGCTGAAGGAGATATAAAGGAACCCAAAGAAATACGGCATATATCTTCAAAATCTGTAAAGCTTAATGAAGAAGGGGCTGGAGAGATGGCTCAGAGGTTAAGAGCACTGTCTGCTCTTCCAGAGGTCCTGAGTTCAACTCCCAGCAACCACATGGTGGCTCACAACCAGAATTGTATACATAATAAATAAATAAATCTTTAAAACAAACAAACAAAAACTAAATGAAGGCAATGCAAAAGCAGACCAAAGGTTACTCAGCATAGTCCTAAAGCAAAGAAAGATGTGAGATTCGTTCAAGTTTTCCCTGTGGGCACAGGATATTGACTACAAGGAAGAGCAAGTGGCTGGTGGTGTGATAAACTCAGTTGAAAATAAAAAAAGATGATTCTTCAGACGTGTGTGTGTGTGTGTGTGTGTGATCTACAGTTTCCTTCAGCTCTTTCTTTGCTCTACTTTTGGCAAACATTTTGTTTTTACCTTCTGGATACTGAGCTTCACAAGAGGGTCCTATTTCTCTGGCTCCAGTGAGCAGCCACAAGGCGTCACCATGAATGCTGGAATCTTATGGCCGGCTGGATGCTACAGTTGCTGACAGACCAGCACTAGACTCTCTGAGTAGAGCAATCTGGGTGGGGGAAAAACCACTCATGTCTCACTAGTTAAAAAAAATACCAACGGTCCCCAAATTATAGTGTGCTGTATGCGTTTATGAAGCTGGCATTTGGAAGCCTACAAGAACCCTGGCAAAGCTGGTATTTGCTTTCTGAAGTGACCATTATATAACTATTATCCATAGCATAATTGAGGTACAGTAAAGAATGCTCTAGAGTATTAACATTTTTTAAACATTTTCAGAGCAGACCTAGACCACAGGGTGCTGGGCAATTCACCTAGACTTTAAGGCCTGTTCCCTCTATTTGCCAGATCACCAAGACTTTGTCCTGAACCAGTCTTGGTCTGAGTGAGGCTGTGAGCATGAGAAGACATGCTCTACAGTGTGGGTATGGTGTGGAGGGGAAGAGGCTCCAGGGCCCCCACCCAGGAAGCAGGCCTTGTCAATGCCGCACTATTCTAACATTTAAGGGGTTCAGGAAAAGGCCAAGGAACAAGGGAGCTATCTGGCCTGAAGGGCAGCCAGCCAGAGGGCAGTTAAGGAGCCCCAGAGTGTCATATGCTCTTATCTTGGAGGAGGAGGAGGAGGACGACGACGACGACGACGACAGATACAGGATGGGCCACTGGTGCTGGAGACCTGAAGACTGTGAGGAGGTACTGGAAATTGCACCTGCTCCATCATTCATCATCTACCCAGAGCTCAGATCTCTGCTACAACATTCCATTCAGTTCAGTGCCCCCAGTGTCAAGGCAGTTCCTATTTTTTGAGGCCACTAAAATGGCATAATTAGGAGAGAGGGGAGGACTAAGAAACAGAGTCAAGCCAGAGTGGCTGTGGAGAGAAGAAAAAGCCTAAGTAATGGATCGGGGGGGGATGGGGGGTTGGAATCGGGCTCCCAAAGTGGGAAAGTAGTTCAGGATCCGATGCCTGGAGGACAGTGAGCAGGGTGTGGATGGGAAGGATGTCGGCTAAAGAGCCACAGGCTCTGGACCCAAGTTTTCTCTGCAACATCCAGGAAGCTCCTGTGGCGTTTGACATGCTAGATCGGAAGTGATGCAGACTCCTTTTCTCCTCCACCATCCCCTCCACAGAGGTAGAGGGTGATCCTATGCATGCAAATTAAGCTATCACTGGCTCTAGGGAGCTCTGCAACTGTGTCTAGGGAGGTTAGCTGCCAGCACAGTTTCCTCCATAGAAGGTGTCAGCCAACGCCCTCCACAGAGGCAAAGAGGGGGATCTGTGGGATGGTTGGTTGTGACAGTGGGCCCAAACATCCTGCACTGAGGTCGGCATTGTATGTGGCGTTGAGACACTCAGGCTTTCTCAGCTCACCCAATGTCAGAGCTGTAGAGAAACAGGGAAGACGAACCTTCGGGCTACAGATGAGGACTGTAAGGGAGGAATGGCAGCCCTACTTCAGCAAAGCTGCATTGGGAGCAAGTCAGAGTGCTTCAGTCTGTGCCCCTGTCTTCCCTAAATACCAAGTTATGTAACTATCTAGCATTGAGGCCTATGTAAGCTACTTTTGCTCAACTTGCCAATCTCCATGGAGTGTAGGGTAGTGGTAAGTGGCCACACATCACCCAGGAGGTTGGCTTCTTCTTAAATTTCAAGGCATAAGGAAGTAGCTGGAAGCCGACTGGAAGCATCTGTGTCTCCCGTGCAGCGTCTTTACCATCCTCAGCTAGGCATCATCAATCTATCAGCGGCACGAGAATGCTCCCTGCATCTGTGTTCCAAAAAGAAATGCAGAGAACCAATAGTCGGCCTTCCCTGGTTTTAGCTATCCATCTGCAGGCGTGATCTAAACATATTAAGGGAAAACTCAAGAAATAAACAACAGGTACACTTGAAATTGCATACCCTCCTAAGTAGAATGCCAAAATCTCCTGCCCGTCAGTCACCCAGTAGCTCTCAAGTCTGAGGTCAGCTCCTGTGATATGATAGTGCTGTGTTCAAAGAACCCTCATACACTAGCCCAAGGCTGTAGCATTTGCTTTGTTCCACCTCATAGTGTAAGTATTTCCTCCTCTCACAACCTCACAAGAAGCGTGAATGCAGTATATAAACAAACTCAAAAAGGAGCTGGTGAGATGGCTCCATTTGGAAGGGTGCTTACTGCCTCGCCCGCTATCCTTCCCATCCGTGGGACCCACGCAGTGAAAGGAGAGAACCAGCTCTCCACACTTGTTCTCCGGAGGCTGGACACATGACCCAGTGGCTCAGAGCACGTGTTGCTCTTATAGAGGACCCGAGTTCAGTTTCCAGTACCCACATGGCGGCTCACAACTGTCTGTAACCCCAGTGTCAGAGGATGTGACACCCTCTTCTGGTTTCCATGGGCACCAGGCACTCCCACGACGCACATGAATACAAGCAGTGAAAAACTCATACACATCAGATAAAAACAAGGTTTTTAAAGAAAGTTGCTCTCTGACCTGCACACACGCATGCACAAATAAACATTTTCAAAATATTGAGATCATGAAACATACTGCATATTGTTATAATCCTATTTTATCATAAATCTCTTATTGTACCAGATTTACAGATATGATGTTCTCATGGACTTGATAGATAGCCTATGACCATATAGTGAGGGAGGAGGTCCCCCTCGGTCATAGACCTAGGGGAGAGGAATGGGGTAAAAGCAGGAGGGAGGGGAAATGGGTAGATACAAGTAAGGGGAAAACAATTTAGATGTAATCTAAATAAGTTAATTAAGTAATAAAAATATGTTCTCCTGGATGTATGTGCCCAATGAAAGACAGTGTGTGAAGGTTTCAGACTGTCTGTGGTATTATTGGTCATCATAGGCTCTTGGACCAAATCCCTTTGTGATACAGAGGGAAAGAGGGGCAGTTTTAGGCTCTCCTCTTTACTGTCTTCTTGGCCTTCCTTTTGAAGAGAGGTAATATTTGCATCAAGAGCATCCAGCTATCAGAGAAAGGGCACATCTTATGTGGAAATGTGGACTTCCCTCCTGTGTTAGGTCCCACATGAACTTTGACCTTTGAAGAGCCATCCAACAAAAAATGGCAACACCAGCTTTGTGTCTCAGGTACCCTCCTTAGTCTATGCAACTCTCCTCTTCCCACCTCCCCTGCTGCAGCCCTGTCATGGTCTGCCTTAGGTCTGTTCTGTGCTCAGGCCAGTCGAGAGTGTACAGATCTGTTCCCAGGTCTGAGCTTCGTTCCTTGGCCATCTTCATCAGTGTTCTGAGGCAATCCTTCACTGGAGGTTAGGCAGATGGTTTTTGTTTTGTTTTGTTTTTTGAAGATTAGTAGCATAGATGGAAGGACTTTGGGGCTCCACAGCAAGGGAGTTCCCTAATCAACTGCTTGAGCCCACAGAGCTAGCACACAGGTCTGCTATTAGGGTTGATAATTTGCCCAAGATCACCCCCTTCTAAGTGACAGAGGTAGATTCGGACTCATGTGTACGATTCCAAAGTCCATGTTCTTTCCAGACATGTCTCCAAGTGGCTCTCCATAGACCAGTTCCTGCCACTCTTTAACGTTTTGCCTCCTGCCCCAATGCCCCATCAATGAAACCAATCCATGGAACTGGTATTGCAGCCACACATCTTTCCCCCACACCCTAGGGACATTTCTGTGACGGTCAGCATGTGCAGGAGAAAACGTGCCTTGGCACCAAAAAAGCACCCTTACAGATCGAAAAATGTTCCAGCCCCAAGTGGTCACTGCATCTAGAATGCAATTTCCTTTTCAAAATACCTCCTGAAGTAGCTTGCCAGCAGGCAACAATTAAACCTTAGAAACTAATATAGACTCCGAGGGAGAAGGGAAGCCAAGCCCATTTAGCCCAACTCAATACATTTACTTTTACCGTATGAGTCCTCTCAAAATGAAATGCTAACTTTGAGGTCACATAGAATTAACTAGTAACAAATGCTTACTCTGCCTAACAAGATAAGCTACCCCTTGGGGACAAGCATAATAAATGAATTAAACACTATGGCTGCATACTTTAAATGAAATAGACAAAATTTCCCAAGTCATGAGTAAAGGCAAATACATGATGGTAATAGAGTATAGACTTGAGAAAAGTTCAAGTTGTGTCAGGGACTCCACATCCCATATAAACTGGATTGTGCTAATGCAATCAGAGCTGCAGGGACAGAGAGGGGGTGCAGTGGGGTACTAACTGTATGGGTCTACAGTTGGAGCCCCTTGGCCTGCAACGAGCATGCCTCTGTGTTTATTCCATCCCCGTTTAATAAAGCTTCAGTTCACCAACACAGCCAGAGACAAGATCCTCAGAGTTCTCAGAATTCCATGGGTAATGTGGTTATCCAGAGAAACACTTTAGTAAATATGAGGTACCAAGCAGAGGATCCTCTGAGATTAGCATCCACCAGCTTCATCAGAACAGCTGTCACCCGCTTTTATGACTCCCTGAGACTGGGCTTATAAATTGTCCTAGAAGAGAGAAAGGAGTTCTTGGACTCTCATCTGAGATTCCAGCTGCTCCCACTGCACTTCCCAGGGAATTAACATGAAAATTTGCCCTAATTGCACATAGCCTCGTGCTTTCAGGAGGTGCCGGACTACGAAGACTGTGGAAGGGTAACTAAATAACTTTATCCCCGTAGACATGGAGACATCGTTATCCATACTGGGACTTTGTGATACCATGGCTACTTTGGGGCTACCCATGATCTTGTAAGCAATCCCTCACTCATGCTTTGTAAAATAAGCCCAATAAATTCTTTAGGCCCTCGAGTTGTACTCTTGGGGAATAGCATTTCGGTTTGTTGTTTGTGCTCTACAATAAGGGGTTAGACATTTGTCTGTCTCCACAGTGAAACTTCTTGGCTTCCTGCTCCGGCCACCTGCTACCTTGCCTCCCCTGCCATCATAAACAACTAGTCCTCTGGAATTGTAAGACAAAATAAACTCCCCCTTAAGTCATTCTTGGGCATGGGACTTTATCCCAGCCCCAGTAAAGTTACTAATACAAGGGCCAATAAGACTGCTTGCCTGCCTGAGCTGGATTGCAGGGAAGCCAGATGGAGAGTGGGGTTAGCTTTGCCTTCAAAAATAGTAAGAGGAGACAAGGAGGCTGGGAAGAAAGATCGTGGACTTAGCTGGACATGGTGGTCCACTTAGGGGTGGAGGCAGGGGGATTATAAGTTCAGAGAAAACATGGGCTGCATGGAGAGTTCAAAGACATCCTGAGTTAGATGGTAAGACCCTGTGTTTAAAAAAAAGTTTGGAGATGTCGCATCTTTTCTTGCATATGCAAGGCCCTGGCTCTGCTCTGTAGCACTGGGAGGGAAGGGAAGGAAACAAATCATAAGTTAGAATTTGCACTAGACACATCTGGTCCTGCAAAAATCCTAATAAAGATCTCCATGAGGAATAGGACAGAGTGTTGTGAAGGACATCTTTATATCAGGTAAATGGCAAAAACAAGTTTTGTGACAAAGTGTACAACCTCCAAATAAACACAGAAAGACACAGCCCCACTTGCCTTTCCCTGCCTTTCTCGACTCATTTCAGTGGATTTCAATCCTGATGGCCGACTTTGCTCATCTGAGGACCACTTCCTCTCGCTGCCTCTGCACTAAATGACTTTGCCTCTGGCCTCTCGCCCTAGGGTCTCACTAGGCTCCCATGGGTGTATGTTATTATAGAAAGGTCATCATTCTGGTTTTAAGTTTGTTTTTGGTTTCTGATTTCGTGAGAGAGGGTCTCACTGTGTATCTCTGGCTGGCCTGAAACTCACTATGTAGACAAGGCTGACTTGGAGGTCACAGGCATCTGCTTTCCTCTGTCTCCTGAATGCTGGTATTAAAAGCATGTGCCACCATGCCAACCTCACTCTGTTGTCTTTACTCATGACAACAAGAAATGGAATGACTTTTCAGAAGAAACTGAAAATGTTCCTAAGGCCTCATTCATTTGGCCTTTATGTGAATTGCAGAGAAAACCAAGAAGGGGTCAGGGATGGGCCTGCTTGTCCAACACCAAGTCCTCTAGGGTTGGCACCTAGAATCTACTGGCACCAAGAGGTAAGGTGGACACTGGGGCTTTCCCTGGATGATTCTGGCGGTGCTTTTAGGGTCAGATCTTCTGTGGTTCTCTGTTTCCTCCCTCAGGGCATCCAGGCACTGCTACACACTGCCCACAGGACTGGGAAAGATAGTCCACAAGATTGGCGGGGGATGAGTGTTCAGTGGTACAACTCTTTTGGGCGATAGCCGCTGGTGGTTTGCTTCCTCTCTTTGGAACATCCAGGTACCTGAGTATACAGGCACCAGACGAAGGAATGAAGCCTAGCTGGGCGGGTGGTCTGAAGGTCCCAATCCGGCAGTGAATGCAGGGAGAGAGCAGCTCCTCAAGTGTTACATACGTTTTAACTCAGAACTCTCCCAGCAAAACAGCAACTCTTAGACAATATTCAGTGAAATAGCTGTGCTGGCTAATGTGAACCTTGGGGGAGTGGGCGAGGATTTCCAGGGTGAGTGCATATCATTGGTTGGGGCTGGGATGCTGGGCAATGCTTTATTTGCATGCAGAGGAATTCTAGGTGTCAGGTTATGGGACTACTCCAAGAATTGCGAAGGAGGGGGTGGGGTTTTGAGACTACATGCACCAGGACATGCTGACACAGAACAGGGAGGGAGGATCCTAACTAACTCCTGCTGATCTCAAGATCGAGATTTCCAGGGTTTGGACACTAGCTCCATGCTGGCTTCCCCACCACACAGCTCATGTTCCTCACAGCCTTCCCGTTCCTGCATTCTGCATACACCTTAGCTCTTCCTCCCTCTCTGTGCCTAAAAGAACATGCCAAGTCCACTCAGTGACTCTGATCAACACTTGGGTAAAATGATGACAAAGGCATCTGTGCCAAAGGCTGAGGGAGGAGCTAATGGCAAAAAACAATGAATCCAGGTCTTGGGCCCAGGGCCATCACATGACCACAGCTGGATTCAGGGTGCAGGAAAGAAGTCCAAAGTCTTTAGCTCTGAACAAGCATGGATCCTGTCCCACCTGGGCTCAAGCCTGTCTCAGCAGCACCACCAGCTCTGTTCCTGAACTCAGTCTCACTATTACCAAGAAGAACCACCCAAGCTCCATCTCCACCAAGAGAACCAGGCCTGATCTGGCCAAGCAAAGCAGGTAAACAGGCACAGCGAGCTGAAGTCAAAGTCATGGGACCTTGCCTTGACAGCCAGCTCCACGAGGCCCTGTTGAGCACTGCGGAACCTTACCCCTTCCTAGGATGGAGACCATCACTCAAGCTCGGGTTCAGGATGGCCAACAGGGCTGTGCCAGCTCTGTGCCAGCTGTGTGCCAGGGCCACAGGCTTCCTGCCCTCAGCCTATGAGAACAGCCATCCCAGCATGGATGTACACTTAGGTTTTAGAAGTTGGGGAATAGACTTGTGGGTGAGAACAGATGATGCGGTTCTCAGAGTATGGCTCAGCCCAGGGAAGGGCTGAAAATGGAGGAAAGAAGCCACTGGGAGCCGGCAGGGCCTCAGAGAGTCTGGCTCAATGTTCCCTCAGCACAGGAAGCAGAGACTTCATCTAGAGCCACTGGACATGTTGACAGTAGAAATTGGGTGGAGACTCAGGCTCTCTGGAAACCATGTGGCTTCAGCAAGGCAAGGCTGCTGGAACATACCAGGGTGGCCACAGGAAACAAGTGCTTCAGAAAGGAAGGGCAATGGCGTCAGCGATGGCGTAAGGCAGCATGTAGCTGAGGTAACTAAGGGACAAATCGGGGTCTGATGGGTGCTATTGGGGCTCTCGGGGAGACAGTAAAGAAGTTACCCCAGCTTCAAAGGGTGTGAAGGTGACAGGTTCAGGAGGAGGTTGATGTGGCGCCACCCAGGCAGACGAGAAGGGAACTATAGCTGAAAGATGTTTGTATGCTCAGGGCTGAGTGGATTGTGAAAGCCCTAATTTGATTGGTACAAGTAATAGTCACGCACGCGGACGCTGTGAAGACCCAGCTGCTGCCAGCAACATGATAGGTATCTGACTGTTTGATCATGGCTGTGCCTACCGTCCTTACTCATCTCTAGATTTTCCGTTCCATCCAAGTCCACATTGTCCTTGAAGTAGGAGTCTTCTCTCTTCATTTAGGACTTCGCTTATTCTCAGCATGTTAATGACCAACTGATCCTGGCTGGAAAGATGTCCCCACCTCATTTCATTGCTGTCCTTACCCAGGAATGTCAAGAACTCTGCCAGTGACCTCTGAACTGGTCTTCAGGCCCCCAGCAGGAGCATAGTAAGAAACCGGCACACAAATTCCTCAGGTCCAGAGGTTATAGATTTCGTGCAAATCCCACGCTGTGTACTCAAGGCCTCCTTAGGGCCTGCTGTTCCGGTCTGGGGATGTTTGAAAACAAGCCTCACAGGACAGTTTAAAGGCTGTGGTTTGAGGGTTTGGGAGAGAGAGCTCTGTTGTTGAAGTATTTGCCACACTAGCATGAGGACCAGAATCTGACTTCCCATCTCCTACGTAAAATGTCAGGTACACTGGCATGAGTCTGTAACCCCAGAGCAGGAAAAGTAGAGATGAGCCAGCTGAGATCCAGGTTCTGTGAGACCCTGCTTTAAAGATAGGGTGTGAAGTAATTGAAGATGCACCCAGCCTCAACCTGGCCTCCATACACCACACACACGGGCACAGACAGGCACATGCCACACACACACACACACACACACACACACACACACACCACATATAAAACACACAACACACATGTCCACAGGGGCACACACCATACATATACACAGAGACACACATGAATATACACAACACACACCAAACATATAATGCATGTACACACACCAAACACACACAGAGATCTTTGGAGTGCTTTTCCCCCAGCTCTCCTTTTATTCAGATAATGGGGCAATGTTGGACAGTCACTGCTGGCGTCCTGGTTTTGTAAGCTCACTCTCACTCCCTCTTGTCATTAGAGAGCCCACATGTCACAGACGGACTCCAGTTCAAAGGTAAGCTTGCAGACCTAAGACGCTCAAATAATAATCTCGTATCACAGAAAGTTGGTTTTTTGACTTAAACAAAGCATTGCTTTCTAGGTCAAGATATATTTGTCATCATCGCCAGACTCACTCCACTGGTTGCCGTACCCTCAGCGAGACAGCTGATCAGTCTTCACTGGCGGGGAAAAGTGGCGGCATTTTCAAGATTTCTGGTTTCACCCTTTTAACCCAAAGACTAACTATAAATAGACATGAAGTCTGGGGTTTCCATGGCTGAGTGCTGCTATAAATAGCTTTAGACATTTTCCCACTTCATGCTTTCTAAAAGAACATTCTCTACTTCCCTTCCTGAGTAACCCCTGGGAATAGAGAAGCCCGCACTTTTACTAAGGGGGCTTGACAGAACTGCTAGTGACCCGACCAGCAACCGCGTGTGTTCTCAGGTGCTAAAGACAAACCTGAAAAGAAAATGACTTCATATGTGTGTCCAGTTAAACCGATATTTAAGTATAAACACTTCCCTGGAAAAGACGTTGTCAGAGCAAGCGTGCTCTTAACATTGTCATCCACTTTCTCGTGTCCCTGGGAATTTCCTTCTAAGACACAAAATTAACCCCTAATCACTCATCAGTTCTGAAGGGAAACAAATGTACTTTATTCTCCTTCCTTAGTTGGACCACAGTGGGGGTATGGGGAAAAAATGCATTGCCCTCAACTCCCTCACAACACCAGCCAGAAAATGAGATGCTCAGCCAGCTACCAGGTGTTCAGAAAATCTGTCTTTTTCCTTGAGAATATTCATGATGCCCCCCCCCAATAAAGACACACCCAGATGCTGGACCTCCCGAAAGGTCTCTGCCCTGATCTGTTCTCCTGGAATGATACTAGCTTAGGGAGTTTTGAAGCAGAGCCTCACAGAAAGGCCTCTGAACATGCCCAACGCCTGCCTGCTAGCAACCTCTGCTGGTGGTTATTTTCAACAGAGAAGGAAATGAAATGGCAGGGAAGCTACACAAGAGAAAAGGAAGGTTGATATAGCCCAAAATCAGGTTCTGGGCTTGTGTTTTGTTTAAAGATGGAAAAAAAAAACAGTAAAAGATGCTCAAGATATTAATGACTTTTAAAGCAAAATATTTGCGTAGTTTTAAACTTATAGAAAACATTGAGCAAAAAGTAAAGTTCCGGTGTGCCTTCCCAGCACTGTCAGTTTCCTCTGGTTTTAATCTGGCAATATTGTAAGGTGTGATGGCTATAACTTTAATGTATTAATTAAAATTTATCCCATAATTTAAATTAAGGGCCACTGCTTGTGTTGGCCACTTGAGATTTGAGCAAGTATGAAATGACATACACTGAATTATAAATGTCATACAAACTAATAGATTACTCTCTCCCCAAAACTCCTGACTCTCCACCCTACTCATTTCCCTTTCCCCCACATCCTTGGCAGCCAGTCATCAATTGTGTCCTCTGTGGTTTTTGCCTTTCCCAGAATGACAGGCAGTTGGAATCAGCAACATGCAGCCTTTCTAACTCGGTTTCTTTCCCTTGGCAACATTCATTTAAATTCCCTCTGTGTCATTTCTTGGATTGATAGTGCATTTCTTTTCAGGGCAGAATAATATTGGACTAGCCTTAGCTAGCCTTGGATATCTCTTGGCCTAGCTGCAGTCCCCTTATTCACAGACTAAAGGACACCAGACTTGCTTCCAAGTTTCAGCAGTTGCGAAGAAGGCTGACGTGATCACCAGTGTGCAGGTTTCTCTGCACACAATTTTCAGTGCTTTTGGCTAAGTACCAAAGAACGTGATTACTAGATTATAGAGTCAGTACATCTAGAACTTTACAATTTTAGTTACTTTTTAAAATTAATTCATTTTGTGCATGTGTATTTGGGGGTCAGCACACCTGTGAAGGTCAGAAAACAATGTACAGAGGTAGGTTCTCGCCTTACACCATGTGGGTCCTAGAATCAAACTCAGGTCCGTGGGCGTGGCAGCGGGCCACTTTTCTCACTCAGGATCTAATCAGCTCTACGTTTAGTTTTACAAGAAACTACAAAACTACTAGACTCCCTTCCACAAGGGCTATTTCAGAATGCATTCCAATCAGCAATGGGAGAGTGTTCCTGCTGATACGCAACAGCATTTGGTGGCATCAGTGTTCTGTGATTAGCTGATCTCATGGGTGTGCAGATGCCATGTCTGGGGACATCAGGGCTCTGGATTTGGCTGTTCTTGTGGGTTTACAGATGCCATGTCTGGGAACATCGGTGCTCTGTGTTCTTGGCTGTTCTCATGGGTGTGCAGATGCCATGTCTGGGGACATCAGTGCTCTGTGTTCTTGGCTGTTCTTACAGGTGTGCAATGGATGCCATGTCCCCTGGCATCAGTGCTCTGTAACTAGCTGTTCTCACGCATGTGCAGCAGGTGTAATTTATGTTCCAGACACCTGCTTCTGTGTACCTTTTGCATACTTAATCATCTCTGCATGTTTCTCTGAAGTGTGTTAAGATGCTCTCTCCATTCATAGTAAGTTCTGTCTGTACACTGGATATTAGTTTATCTGATGTGTTTTGAGAAAATAAACATCTATTGCACAAGTTTATTTCTTCTCTTAATCACTGAACCAGCATTTGTCATGGAACTTCAGAAGACATTGAAAACCAAAAATTCAGAATAGTGGATTCTTCTCCTCCTCCTCCTCCTCCTCCTCCTTCTTCTTCCTCTTCTTCATCCTCTCCTTCTCCCTCTCCTTCTTTCCCTCCTTTCTGTTTGTTTTGTTTGATTGTTTGAGACAGGTTCCTCTGTGTAATTTTTAAATATATATATTTATTTATTCATTATGCATACAACATTCTGCCGGCATGTGTGCTTGCCAGAAAAGGACACCAGATCTTATTATGGATGGTTATGAACCACCATGTGGTTGCTGGGGAACTGAACTCAGGACCTCTGGAAGAGCAGACAATGCTCTTAACCTCTGAGCCATCTCTCCAGCCCTCCCTGTGTAACCTTGACTATGCTGGAACTGACTCTATAGACCAGGCTGACCTTGAACTCAGCAATCCGCCTGCATCTGCTTCCCAAGTACTAGCCTTAAAGGCATGTATTACCACTACCCAGCCCAATTCTTTTTTTTTTTAAGTTAAAAAAAGTGCATGTGTGTGTCTGTGTGTGTGTGTGTGTGTGTGTGTGTGTGTGTGTGTGTGTGTGTGT